>CM050650.1:80082174-81282174 GCA_027574665.1 Rhynochetos jubatus | reverse complement strand
CACAGCCTCCTGCCACTGATGCTCAGAGAAGACAAGAGAAGCTGGAGAGCTAAGTAGTGCCATGCAGACAGCTGAGGTATGGCCACGTATCATAGCTTAACCCCAGGCAGCAACTGAGCACCACACGGCTGCTCCACGGTGGGATGGGGAGGAGAAAACGTAAGGAAAATCTCATGGGCAGAGACAAGGACAAGGAGGGATCACTCACCTGTTATGGTCACAGGCAAAACAGACTCAACCTGGGGAAGAAAATCAATTTAATTACTTACCACTCAAATTTGAGTAGGGTAGGTCTTAACCTCCCCTCTCCCCAGGCTCAGCTTTGCTCCTGCTTTTCTCTACCTCCTCCCTCTGAGCAGTGCAGAGGGACACAGAATGGGGGTTGTGGTCAGGCCAACACACATTGTCTCTGCCACTCCTTTCTCCTCAGGGGAAGGCTTCTCACACTCTGCCCCTGCTCCAGCCTGGGGTCCCTCCCATGTGAGACAGTCCTCCACCAACTTCTCCAACATGAGTCCTTCCCACAGGCTGCAGTTGTCTTCACTAACTTCAGGAGCAGCCTGCTCCAACATGGGCTTTCCATGGAATCATGGGCTTCTTCAGGCACAGCTGCTTGCTCTGGACTGGGGTCTCTGCTCCCCCATGACCCTCCATGGCTGCCCTCTCACCATGGGCCACAGGGGAACCTCTGCTCTGGTCCACCTCCTCCCTATCTTTCCTCATTGACTTTAATACCTACATAATCATCTCTCTCACACCCCACACTCCTTCTGCAGGTCTGTTCTCCTCTCTTAAATAAGTTAATCACAGAGGTGCTAATTGGCTCAGCTGTGGCCAGAGGTGGGTCTGACTTGGAGCCAGGGAAGCTTCTAGCTGCTTCTCGCAGGAGCCATCCTGTTGTCCCTCCCCCACTACCAAACCCACCACCACAGAACCCCGACACACCATGATGCAGGGGGCATTCCTTCCACAGCTGGGTGTCAGAATGGCAGATTTTGGAGCAGTCTGATGTGTGGAGTTACTTTTCTGTCTCCTGGCACACTGCTGTATGCTAGCAGGAGAGTCTTTGCAGGCATCCAGAGAGAAGGACTCTTTCCCATCTCCCTTAGTACCACGGGAGGCTTTATGGTCCCTGAGAGCAGGTAATACCTCCCCCCCCCCTCCACTGCAACTGGCACTGCAGTGCTTGGTAGTCTTGTAACACCGTAGGTGACCCAAGTTAATATCATCCCCAGCGAACAGGGGACTTGCTTGTAACAGGTGTTATTTAGCTTCTGAAGTTCCAGAAATTTCCCAGAAGTTAGGGGAAAGAAAAGAAAATGTGTTCAAATACTTTTGGGAGTGGAGGAAAGGGAAAGATACTGAAAGCAGGGTCATGCAGATAACACTAAAGCATTTACATTTCAGCATTTAAAGCGTCAGGTTAGCTTGTTACGATCAAATTTTTCAATCTTAGAAGCCAGGTAATATGCCTTAAATGTAGATTTAGTGCAATTAACCCCTTTCTTTAGAAGCCAAAAACCATATAGTTGTGAGACATCTCCTGAAATCAGGTGAATGTGTGTGCCCAGTACTTACAGACTGTAGTAGGTTCCTGTAGTTGTCAGACAGGCAGGGTAATCTCCTGCTTAGCCACTCATCTTAAATAATTCTGCAAAGAAGCCTCAGGTGAACCCTGTGGTCCTCAGAAGGAAATAAGCAGGACCCAGATCCAAATTTTAAAGGTACGTTACGCAATCTGGTGCTGTAAATGAAGTTAACAGAAGACAGGTATTAAACACAGAATCGTCTCTTATCAAGTGATATGGTGGTGGTTTGTCTAAATGAGAGCTGTAGCAGCCCTTACAAAGGACATACGTTTCCTCTAGCAGACCAGAGAGAGAATTTATGTACCTCGGTGATGAAATCTAGGTAAAGAAACCGTAACCTGTAAATGACAAATATATGGATGAATGAGACAAGATCTATTTTGAAGAGGAAATTGTCATAACTACGTAAGGGGATACAGATGGGCATTACAGCTGTCTCCAGTAACTGGGAGGGAATGGAAATTGCAAAATATTATTTGGTGAGGAGCCTTCTTAGCAGAGACCGGATATGTGCTCTCCACACCAAAGGATTGTCCAGCCCACATGTTTTCCAAACCCCATCCATGAGGATGAACCCTCAGCCAGCTTGCATTAATCAATGTCCCAGTATGCACTAGGCACTGGGAATGTGCCTTGTCTGGGTGGGACAGAAAAGGCCTTGCAACTTCATGATGGCATTAAATGTTTCACCGTGCCCCCCTGAGACAGAGCAGGGTTTTGTGATGATCCCAAGAAAACAGACACCATCTGGGCAAGGTGCATAACTCCTCCAAGACAAATTCACCCTGGATTCCTGTCCTCCACTTAGATTCGGGTAGGTCAACCGGCAAAATTCATTAGGCTTTTGGGCTATGTTTATCTGCAAGATGGAAGGAAGACAAGAAAAATAAAGAGACCCCAGCCAAGCTTTTTAATAACTACACAATTAGTACAAAACCATGCCATTTAAAACTTTCAATTGATAGTCTGCACTAAGCTTCTGGATGAAGCTTCTTGTTTTTCCTGCTGAAAGTTCTCATTCTTGTCTTCACCACTGTGCAGGAACATTAGTGCATGGAGTATGTTAGCATGTACAGACTCCCTTGTAACTGCTCCTCCTACAGCTCCCTTCCTTAGCAAGTCTTCAACAAGAAAAGTTTCTTCAACTTTTTCAACATTTCTGTTACAGCACCTGGCCAAGCCAACCTGATCACAGAGAAAGAAAGTGACAGTGTTCACTGCTTCATCTCCTTTCCTCTCTCTGCATGGTATAACCAGCCTGGATAACACTGGAAGCCACCATTCTGGTGTGCATCGGTCTGATATGAACCTTTACTGATCATGTTTATCCAGCACCTACTCAGTTTGATCTGCATACCGAGCCACATGAAAGCTGTGAGGCAGAAAGTGCATTTCAAAAATGTGATTTTCCTTTCAGATAAATACGTTTTACTCAGAGCTAGCTGAATTCTAACTTCTCTCCCAGATTTTTGCATTTAAAAATTGCTCTTGAAAGTTGAGCAGCTAAGCGTCCAAATCTATGGGGGAAATTCCAGCATGAGTCTGTAAGGCAGGAACTATCCTCTATCTGTGCCCTGTGCTTTCTGCTTCAGCTTTCAGCTGGTCTTTAATTTATTAGGGATTTTTAGTTGTAGTAGGCACAGGTTTGGATGCCTTCAAATGTCCAGAGGACTGTTGATCAATCAATATAATTGTAGATCCATCCATAAAACTAGTAGAAATAGGAAAATCTTTTATTTTCACTGAAGTTACTTGTGGTTATTTAGCTGGAGCTCTATAATTGATGTTAGCTACATCAAAAGCAAACTGATGACTGGGAGGCACCTGCCCAGCTGTCACTGCCCAAAGCTGCTGCTGTGGCTTACTCGCCTGAAATTACTGCTGCCTTTGGGTGAGGTTCCTCTATGTAGGACATGATGCTGCGTGGGACTGCACAGGGGCTTCCTGCAGTATTGTAGCTGGGTCCTATAGCAAGATGAAATTTGTTTTTTCTGTGCTTTCTGTGATGTGTAATACTTTCAGGGCAAGCGAGAAAAAGCTGCCTCTGTCACAAACCATGGAGAGAGTGATTGATGTCAGGGAACCAAAGATGGACCAAGAGTTAGGGGGGAAAATAAGTCTAGAACAATAGCCACACTGCAGTGTGCGAACACCAAGATAGGAAAAGGAGCTGAAATAAAAGCTGGGGCAAACAGAGCAAAGAGCTGAGGCTCAGAAACTAGCGGAGTGGTGGGGAGAGGTCTGTAAGAAAAGATGTCAACAGTGACCGGGCATTACATTATAGGTATATGCTTAAATATAAACACAAGTGTTTAGGAAAACAAAGCCCAGGTTCCAGACATTTCAAACTCACCTGAAAGAAGTCTACCTGCCCCTCCTCCTTGCCTCCGCTCCTCATCCATAAGACAACAACAGCACCGTTACCACCACCCCCCTCACTGGAGGGCCATGAAAAGAAAACAAGGTTTCTGATGTACCACAAAACCCCAGTGGTGGACAACACAGAAAAAAATCAAGAAAATTAACAACTTGTGCCTGCAGAGCCGAGTTTGAATAGCATGCAGAGACCACACGCAGAATAAGTCAAAACCAAAAAGTGCTGAATAGTTGCCTGAGTAAGTATTGCCCCTTCCATGTAGAGAATACAGCCACAGCAGCATGGGAAAAATATTATGCAACACTATGACTAAAGCTTGTTATGCAGGAGGTAAATTAAGGGCTGCATAGAAAACTTGAACACTATTGATATATCCCTTCTGCGTGCTTGTCCACATAATAATTTCCTTTGAAAGCATCTTTTAGTGTAATAGATATGAGAAGAAAACAAAATTATTCAGAGCCACGTGAAGATCTGGAAAGAAATGAAATACTTCTAGTGTGCTTTTGGGCGGACACCCAGAGAAGTGCCTCTTGGATGGATTTCTCTGGTTTCAGACACTTTCTGTGAACTTTCCTAAAGGAATAAAATCTGTAAATTTCTAGAAGCCAAAATAAACAATTGGTTTATAAAATTCACGTTTCTCCCATCTTCTTTTTTATGTATTTCTACAGCCAACAGCAAGCGAAAGCCTCTTTCTGACAGTGTATGCCTAGAAAGTAAATACAGCTGTTGTGGGGGATTTTTTTTTATTCGCCAGATTCATTTCTGAAGAGTTTGTCTCAGAATCTCCCCCCAACTTCAGGTTTATAATCATAATTATCCTAGATCATGAGACATCCCAGTAAAAGCTCTCAGAAGAGAAAGACCAAAATATTTAGGATCTGTGTCTATATCTCTGTATCCATGAATCTCTCTATATAAAAACATATATATATATGTACTATAGTTATACTTACATTTATATTTATATTTAGGTGTGTGCATACATACATATATATGCAGGTATGTACCGGTTTTCATTGGGATAGAGTTAATTTTTGTCACAGTGACTAGTATGAGGCTATGTTTTGGATTTGTGCTGAGGAGTTTTTTGACGACATACTAACGTTTTGGTTGTTGCCAAGCCATGTTTATATCAAGTCAAGGACTTTTTCAGATTCTGATGCTGCACCTGTGTTCCCAGCTGCTTCTCTACAAGAAGCTGGGAGGGGATGCAGCCGGGACAGCTGAGCTGAACTGACCAAAGGGACATTTCATGCCATAAGATGTCATGCTCAGTATATAAGCTGGGGACAGCTGACTGTGGGGGGTCTGGTTCTCAGGGCTCCCTGGACTCTCAGGTTCTGGCTTGCTCTCCCTCTGACTCTGGCTCTTGCTGCTTGGATACTGGCTGGGAATCGGTCAGTGGGTGGGGAGTAGTTGTACCATTTGGTTTTTTTTCCCATTATTTCCATTTCATAGTAGTGGTAGTAGTATGTTCATTACATATTATTAGTAGTATTAAGCAGTATTGTCAGTATTATTAGTATCATTATTTTGTTTCATTCATTTTCCATTATTAAACTGTTCTTATTTCAACCCATGAGTTTTCTTACCTTCTCCAATTCTCTCACCCATCCCACCGAGTGAGTGGCTGTGTGCTGCTTAGTTCCTGGCTGGGGCTAAACTACAGTATGATGTAACAAGTGATATATGAAAGAGCCAGAGAAAAAAATACTGAGTCCCCTGTGAAACGCAGACTCAGACGTAGCATCCACGGGAAGTGGCAGGGAAAGGGAAACCCCTCCTGCACCAGCGGTGGCCACAGCCTCATCCCGCCCCACCCACGGTGTAGGGTGCCTTGGCCACCGCTGGTGCTCCCGGAAGAGCCAGCATGGCTGGCACTGGTGGGAACAGAGGGATGGGAGCAGGACCAGGACTGGGACGGAGACTGGGGGGCTATGACACGTGCCTGGCCCGGGGGTCCTCAGTGATGCAACAGGTATTCCCTGCTGCAGCTCAACCTTCCCAGGGAAGGAGGGACCGGGGGACAGGAGGAGAGGCTTGGTTCCCCGATTAAATTTTATACATCCCTCCACTGTTTCTCAGGTTGCTTTCAGAATCAGAAAATCCGAGAAATATATTCACAGATGTTCCCTTGTTTATTTGTTGACTCTGTGTAATTTGTTTGCCCTAATTTGTTTTTGTCTATCATGGGACTTCCCTTTTTAATTTCCCTTTCTCTGTTTACCACTCTTTGTGGAGCAGCGGTCTGTTAAGCTGTGAGAGGCACATGCCAAATTAAAAAAAAAAAAAAGGGGGGGGTGGGGAAAGGCTCCGCAGATTGTTTTAAGCATTGGCTGCCCCTTTGGGCCTGAAGGCCTTGCTTGCAGCCTGCACCTGCTCCTCCTCTGGAGACACAGGGCTCCTGATCTTTATCCCCTGCCTTTAAGCTGCCTGATTCCTATTATCCAAAGTCAAACAGCGTTCTCTACATTCACGCCTCCAGCACTTGGCATGAAATTAATAAGCCTGGCTGATATATTTCCCTGGAAGCCTGCCACTCTTTAACAGTGGTGTTAGATTAAAAATTTTGGCATGGTTAATGAACAGGGAAAAGCTGAAGCCAAAAGTTTCATGCAGCAATGCAAAGATTTGGGGGTTATGAAAAGAATACCAACTTTGTTCGCATTTTCTGAATGCCGTCCTAATTACAGGGTTAGATAACAGACACAACAAAATAGTCATGGTGAGAAGAAAGGACATGTTCTCATCCTTCCCTCGCATTTGATTTTATCTGTAGCCTTTTCAATCACATCCCATTCTGCTGTGTTGTGTATCCTGAAACACAGCGGTGCTCAGTTGGGTTCAAAACTCTGCAGTTTGTACAATTAGCAACAAAAAGGGGCCCAAAACCACATACTGCCCTCTTTCCACCTTCCCAGGGCCTGGGAGCAGTGCAGTCTTCCTTCAGCCTCTTCTGGAGACTGGGAACAGCTTCTCTCCCAGAAAGCAAAGTCCAGTGCGGATTACAGATGGCAGCAACATTCCCAAGTCATTCTGGTATTTGGGGCATTTCAGATCTTCATCCACCTCTGGTTATAACATATTTCATTTAGAGGATGCTGTCAGCATGATTAGGCTCTTTTCCTAGAAATAATAATCCTAAAAAGAAATTCCATGTACTTAGGCATGTATGCAGGCATGTTACATAAATGCATTTTCATATAAATACTAGGGCATATGTATGTGTACATGTGCAATAGGAGAAATGCTATCTGAGCCTTTCAGGTGCAAACTCTTCACCCAAATTCTTGTAACACACAGCATGCATTCGCTGACTTTCTGTTCTCTTTGAAATTATCTGAAAAATTTCCCCACAATAGCCACTTTCTGCCTCCTAGTTATTACATCATGAATATGCTGTTATTACTATAAAAATACTCTGAAACATATAGTCTGTCAAGCTGAGAGGGAAAAGGAGCTAGTGCTAGACCCTCCTTAGCCCATCACCTATGGGTCTGATTTAGTGTTAGGAAGAATAAGAGACCTGTTTCTTTCCCCATCTGCCGTAGGCCCCATAGCTGCAAAGTCACGGCGTCTTACTAGTGGCAGAAATGCTCCCACCTTCCGTTCCCTGTAGACCCTGGGCTGTGCTCCTGAAAATCACCCCAAGTGCCTTACCAAGCAGCTGAGCTGTGTACAAGTGGCCATCCTCTACCGCAGAGGCTTGCTCCAGGGAGATCTCCAACAGTCATTTTGCTCCTGAGAAGCAGTGCAACAGTGCTAATGGCAACAGAATATAACAACTCCAGCTCAGTGCTCTGGGAAACTTGGAGGGAAGGGGCCTTGTATTGCCTTACTATTGTCCTACCTGCTTTTTCCTGATCTGCTTTCCCTCTCCTGCCTCTGTTACAGAGATTTGTCACCATGCCTTGTCCACAGCCATTTAGCATCTCCTGGCTCTTCTGCTCCTCCCAACTTCCTTCTCTCACTGCCTCCTGCCTCCCGGGATGCACTCACCTTCTGTCTCCAAGGTACCCTTTGGAGCTGTGTTTTCCTGGTCTATCCATGCAGATTCCCTCCACCAAGATTTCCTTTTCCATAGTCTGTAATGACTTCCAGCTGAGTAAAAGGGACAGCTCTTCACGTTAAAAAGTCTTGGCCATCCTGCTACCATTGAGGTAGCCAAACTCCTTTCATTTTGGAGAAAAGGCCTGTCCTCAGTACCATTTTCCTAAAGTAAACTGTGTCCCTCCCTTGAAGTATCAACATGAGGCCCACTGGTTGGGCTGTCTGTTCGCTCTTCACGCACCACGCTCTCTGGTTTTGCTCAGAAAACGCGGGTGTCACACAGCAGCTAATGCATTAATGGCTAGCTTATACTACCACGTCAACTGTGGCCTGAGCTGATGTTGTAGAAAAGTGTGAAGCGATAAGGAAATTGCTAATCTGAGTGACGGTGCATGGTTCTGCGTGCGACTCCTACCTTTCACAGCTGCTCTTTACACATGCATGCCCTTGGACAGCTTCCCAGGCTGTCTCGCTCCAAGGGTCTCCCGTAACGCTCCTCCTCTCCACCTAGGGTCAAGTAGTCTTCTCCTACACTAGCACCAACAGCTGGAGGCCAATGACATATGAAGTGCACGCTGAACGTAAGAAGTGTTACAAAGCTGATAACTTAAGCAGGCAGCATTTGACCGAGGCGGAAGGGTGACATGGCAAAAAAAAAAGGGGATATGGAAGTTTAGACAGCACAGCTTCTCAGACTTTGTATCTTACATCCAGGTGAAAGAGGGCATCTGCAAAACATGACCTTTAATAAGGTGTCCTGCTTGAACTACTGTGGAGCTGTTGCAGGGACAGGCACAAGGGGAGCTGATTAGACAGTGGGAGCTTTTGTGCCAAAATTCTGAAATTTTGCAGAGAATCAAGAAACCATTTTTTTTTCAATTGTCTGACAAAAGAAAAGCAGTTTGGTGGGGGTTTTATATTATTATTTTACAAGCAACAAATTCAAGGAAAATTCCTTCAAATTAACGGTTTCCCATTTGGAGAAAACAGGTTGGAAGAAACGTTTTTGGTCACTCCCAGCCACCAAGCATCAGTTTCTTCATTCTGCAATCCTACTTTATGAGCCCTTCATGCACCATTGAGCTCCACTCCTCCAGCCTTCCTAACAGCACCAGGCACGCTGAGTTTCTCTGTACAGTCAGAGCAGGTTATGCGGAAATGGTATGCACCTCCATTAGATCATAAAGCCAGGTAACTCCAACCACAGGCTCCAAATATTGGCAAAGTTATGATGTTTTGAATGTTCACCATGCTTCTAATTTTCAGTGATGAGTTACACGTGAGTTTAGCATCAGTTAAGCAGAATCAGAATCAATTGATTATGAGCTCATTGTATATTAATCAGCGTTGTCAGCTACTAATAGAAATAGCAATTATTCTATGTTACTACTATGTGAAAAGCAGAGAACTGGTTTAAATATCACAGAGAATCACCAAACGGTTTGGGTTGGAAGGGACCTTAAAGATCATCTAATTCCAACCCCCCTGCCATGGGCAGGGACACCCTCCACTAGACCAGGTTGCTCAAAGCCTCATCCAGCCTGGCCTTGAACACTTCCAGGGATGGGGCATCCACAGCTTCTCTGGGCAACCTGTTCCAGTGCCTCAGCACCCTCTCCGGGAAGAATTTTTTACTTCTACCTAATCTAAATCTCCCCGCTTTCAATTTAAACCCATCACCCCTTGTCCTGTTGACCTACCCTGTGGTAAGTCATCATTTGGTATTAAGTGGCTCCTGCCGCTATGGTGTCTCTATTCCATATAGGAATGGCAAATCACAAAAGGTGTAGAGCACGATGATATTGCATCAACTACTTCTGGTAGAAACAATAATAATACAGAAATTATTTGCTTGTGTGACATTTTGAAAAGAATGTGACAAAAATGTTAAATATTTCTCTACACAGTCTCACTACATACGCTGTTTCTAGCGTCTGAGTCAGCCATACTACGTGATACTGCAAACTCTTCAGATTACATGAAGTTGGAGAAGTGCTGATAAACACAAATGTTGTAATTGCCAAAATAAAAAAGTGTTAAGACAGGGAGAATCCAGCTTAAAGCCTAGCTTAAGAGACTGGATCCGTTCTCTTTCTGAGACAGCTTCAGCTGAATGCATTTAGAATCTCCCTATAAATCTTCATCTGTAGCCGTGTTTATTTCCTCTGTTCCCAGTAGGTAGCCTGATGCCTTCATGCCTTGGGACCTCCTCTTTATATTAATTCCCCCTCCCCTTATATTTTAGCTGATGAGAAACTTTTTTTTCCCTTTTATCTTTATTACTGCTTATGTTGATGTGTGGAAACTAATGGTCATGTGGAAAAAAGACATCTGTATGTAGACTGGGTTGCAGAAATTGTTGCCATAACGTAGAGTGGCTGGGACCTGGTTTGCAGTATTTTCCTAGTAGATGCTCTGGAGAGGGGTATGGGCCAGCGATAGCTGCATCGTAACGATCTGCAAAGGTCTGGGACGTTAGTCCCTGTTTCAGGCCTGTCCTGGCACATTTGTTTGCCCGTTCTCAATGTCCACGCTGTCTTCCTGCCTTTTCCCCAAAGCCTGTGAAAGCAACTCCCAGGCTACTTCTGGCACACGATGAGGCACCAGCAAACATCTGGTGCACGTCAATGTCTAACGTTGAATGAGCTGGGGAGGTAAACTCCGGTATAACATGGGGGCTGTGCTGAGCAATGGGGCGGTGGGGGTTATTGGGTGAGCCGGGGAAGGGGTGTAGGAGGAATGGATACTACATGTGTGAGAGGCGGACACGTGTTTTGGAGAGCCACGCAAAAGAAAAGTCTCAGGGACAATATAGTAGAGCAGATACACCAGAACTGGACAAGAGGACAATTGTCTGCTGCCATTCATTCCCCTGGCCTCTCCCAGATGGTGTGAGGTAGTCAGAGGTCAGCTGTAAAGCAGCAAAGATCACAAATGCGTGGCGATGCAGGACCTTGAGAAGGCCACCTGTTCTTTGGCCACCTTCCCATCTCCTTATCTTCTGTGTTCACAAGGGGTTGGTTTGACACCAGTTCTGTTATCTCTCCAGAAATTCCCCAGCTCTCCCTTTTTCCCCTGTGTGTCTCCTCAGATTACGATTGGGTTATTCAAGATCTTCTCATTTTAGTTTTCCTAGTGAAGGGAAGCCAGATATTTCCTGTGAACCCTATTCAGCTGGTGCCACCTTCCCGGCAGCGGCGCTGGTGCCGCATGACCCAGTCCCTGGTCTGTGAGAGGCCCCTCACTGCCAGTCACACACGGGTGCCGGGGTGATGCGGCACCAGCACGGGATGTGAGGAGTGTGTTTCCTGCGGGGTCCTGCCTCCCCAGCCTGCAACCCAGCGTATTTAGGGACACGGCTCTTGCGTGGTCCAGCGCAAGCAAGAACATCCATGGTGTGATGCAATATGCCAGAATTCCACTACAACACGTGACCTAAGGAGTGTCATACTACATTTCACACTCACCTAATTCCAAGTTACATCTCAGCAGTTCTTATTTCCTGATTTTCTGTGGGTTTTCTTCTTCTCTTTTTCTTTTTTTCTTGTTTTAAGGCAGCGGATGGTTGTCAAACACGTTATCGGCACGGATCAGTCCCAGTCAAAGCTGGAACACATCGCCGGAGTTTTTCCCTGGGGTTGTCTGGGAACCGTGCGCACTGCTCTGTGGTGAGCTCTCTCTTGCCCTGCAACCAGCAAAAAGGTCTTAAAGTACCCCAGGTGCCAGCTGCATCCTGCCAGATGGTCAGGGATTCTCCTCTTTCGGATTCAGGCTGACCCAGCAAGGATGGCACGCACCCACCAACTCTACATGACCCACTGCAAAACCATGTCCTTACGCTCAGGCGGCTTCAGATGGCTGCTCTCCCACAAATGTATTATTGTCACTTTTTTAAAAGGTCTGGGAGGATCAATCTTCATTAATTTGTGGAACAGGGACCTTGCCATTACCGAATGATTCTTTTCCTCGGCGCCTGAGGGCTCGCTGCTACCTCCAGCCCTGGAAAACCCCAGTTCCAGGCACCAGAGGCACCTGGCACAGAACTCCATGCCATGGACTCGCATCTCACAGCACATTTGCTGGAACGCCAAAGGCCAGATACGCTGAAGATGCCACGCGTTATCCAGGGGCCTCTGCTGACACCCTGCCAGAGTCAGGCTGGCAGGAGCTGCCGAGGCAGATGCTTGCCCACGTCTCCCAGCAGAACCGCAGCCGAGTGGTGACTATCCAGGAGAGGGGAAGAGGTACAAATCAAATCCTCAAAGTAAGAGCATGGTGTGCTCGTGAAATCTGATTCTTTCCTAATTATTTCACTTAGCACTCTTAACGTTGCCAATTATACAAGAGGGTGCGATTATTCATGCTATAGGAATTGCGACATAAGAGCAGGTCAGCGGACTTTTTATTATTAGATAAAGTTCATCTCTCCAGAAATATTCTCATGGGCCAGTCTGTGGCAGCCAAACGAACTCTCACAGGAGGGACGAACCATCGCTAATTCTCCCCTGATACACATGCAGAGCACGTTTCACCATCCTCACGTTTCACCTCACCATCTTTAACACTATCAGCAAGGTACCGTTTAAAAAATCTGAAAGACCCTACAACAGATGCCTTCATAGTTCTTTGCCCTGGGAAGAATACAAAATTAAAAATAATAAAATAAAATATTAAATTAAATTAAATTAAATTTAAAATTAAAATAAAATAAAAATAAAAATAAAAAATTAAACCTTAAAATAGGCATTGTTTAATGTAGCTTAGGAGAAGCTTGGTATAGACACACTGAAGTTAGTGTTATTGTGATAGAAGAGAGAATAAGGTAGAGCAGAACAGACCAGAAGGTACTTCTTTGTCCAGATCAATCAGCCTATACTCTGGCAATTAGGAGTAGTTAAAACTGATGATGCAGTCAGCTTTCTCTTTGAAACGTATTTATTTACAGGCACGTATACAATGTCCTGTTTCCTGAGCAGGGCAGGAATCAAGAGGAAAGTTTCCTCAGTCCCAGCTCTACACCTCTTTCAGCTCACACTCTGCTCAGAAATGAGTTCTCTTTTTTTTTTCCCCAGCATCATGTTTCCGGTCCTTTTCTTTCCATCTCTCAGATTTTCTTGGCTGTGTCCATCATCAAACTCTTCCTCTCCCTTCCCTAAATAAGTTAGTTTCTGACCAGGCTTACAAGCAACCTACATCTTATGCAACTGTTGTGTCTGTTTTGGTCCTTAGTGCCATACAGTTGCCACATTCACCAGTTTTGATCAGGTTTACACTAATCTCCATTATAAAAACAGACTGGCCAAACAGCCAAAGTTTGGTAATGTCCAGTGACAGATGCCTTGAAGAAAGACGCAAGAAGTCTTCATACAGATAATTAAGGAGAAACCTGCTCCTGGAGGAAGTGTCTGCGTAACCCCTGTCTCTTGAATGGCTTTTGTATTCACTGATTCACTGAGGCAAAAAGGTTTACAACCCTTCTGCATTTTTCATCCTACCTAACGTGACCGTAGACTTCTTAGTTATCTGTAATTGCCCTAATAGTCAAAGTCTAATCTGCTTTTAATCCTGCTAACCACTGGAGCTCTATGACATGTAGCCAGCGTGAGCTTCACAACTTCATTTTGTATTGTGTTTAAAAAGTGTTTCTTTGGATTTTAAGCAGCAAGAGCGCTTTTTAGGTTAGATATTTATTTCATCTGGCATTACCAGAAAGACTACGCAATTTATTTACTTTCTGCATTTTCAGTGTTATATATTCTGCCAATATGTTCCCAGTTCCTTATCGTCTTTCCAGTCTTAGTCATTTCAACCATAACTCAGATGGAAACGCCTTCTATTTTTACAACCGCCTCTGCTGTGGAGATGTCAGCTTCTGCTTCACACTTCTTTTTGAGACAAAGGAAGCAGAACTTGGACCAAAATTGTGGATGATGTCATATTTTATGATTTGTGTCTTCATGATATGTCAGATATGAGGTAACAGATAGGACTGTAACGTGTTCAGTATTCAGCCTCGTTCTTTGCACAGCCAACTTTTCAGTCCTTTCACCTATAGCTGCATATTGATCAGCCACTTCCACTGAGTTCTTAGGCTATCCCAATTATGTTCTTAGTTACGCTGAACTGAGATCCCAACAGTAGTTATGAGTAGCTTAAATTATTCCTTCCAATGAAGTGTATTAGATGGAATAATTCAAGCCACCTTGTATTCACTAAGAACAGAAATCATCACTTCCTACATCAAAATCTATTAAGTAATTTATTTTCTTTTATAAATCCTCTTTTCAAGACCTGAATGTAAACACCATAGTTTTTGGCATAATCCCTTCTTCCAGGTCATTGAACTTTTTCCCGCTGATCTTAGTTTTCAGTGCCCACCCCCTACATCCTACCTGAGTTCTGGTTTATGCCCGAGTTGACACGTCCACCCTCCCCCATTGTTTCTTGGCATAAAATAGAGTAGCTGATTTCTCTCCTCGTATATCATGGAAATTTACATCCAAACAAGTAGAAGTTTACACCCCGGATCAGTAACATGTGATTGTGAATATACTTCCAGGTACTTGGGCCTTGGCCTGCTGAGGAACTATTTTTGACATCCTTCTCCCAGTCCTTAAAAACAAGTACTTCATTATGTCATTCATTTTCTGTAAACACAAGGTTCAAAAATGCATTTTAAGTCTGGTTTCTTTTGCTTTAAGTCTAAATTCAAATGATGATACAGAAATTCTAACGTTCCCACCAAAGAAGAAAAGGGGAGAGAGACAGAGAAGCATGACCTGCTGATGAAAGAAGGACAGAATATGGCAAATCCTCTGTAACAGGTTGAAGAACTTCTCTTTTTTGTTTTATAACCACAGACACCACAGTCAGTGCATTAAACTATTGGTGATGGCATGTCTTAAGCCTGGCTCTTCCAGGGTGTAAATTGTTTGTAGCTACAGACAAACAAGAGAAAAATGTACAATTATGCTTGACCCCAAAGATGTTTAAAATAATACAACTGACCCACCTCTATGACATAAAAAGTACACCCTGGACAATGTCAGAAGGCAGGATATAATAATATAACAAGGAAAGACCAAGATTTTGAAAAAGGGAATAAAATATGGGAACCTAGCACTCTGACAAAAGGATCCGTCTGCCCTAACTTTCAGGGCTGAAAAGATGGCAAAGTCTGACCTTGATGATTTACAGTTTTCTAATTGTCAGTGGGAGGAAACAGAATTCTTCAGAGGAGATTTATTGCCACTTATTGCAGGTGTCTGCATGAGGATGTTAAGAAATTCTCTCTGGAGATGCCTGTTCTGTACTCTGCATTCTGAAGGGAGCCTTCAGGATCTAGTTCCAGTGCAGACATCCAAGAGCCATAAGGGATTTGATTTAGCTTTGATTTAGACATCTAATTTTAAGACAGCTGAATTAAGCTGGATGTACTTCAGCCAGTCTTCCTTTTGTTTAATGCCATCTTCACTTTCCAGAAGACAGAGAAGGAAAAGATTGTGACTCCAGTACCTAGGGACCTCAGGTGGTCAATGTGCTATGGACCCAAAGAGATACTGAGCACAGCAGGAGCCTGCAGCAGCTGGCATTGCAGTGGTCCAAACCCCAGCAATAGCTTCTCCAGAGATGACCTTGTCCACCTGCCGTTTCAGCTAGGAAGACTCCAGTATCTACATAGTTCTGCCTCCTGCTGTAAACCACAGGAAGACTCAGGCTCATGTACCTGCATTCACTGCAAAGAATTAAAACTGCATCAGACAGAAAAAAACTAAACCAAACCCACAAAATTTTCCCCATTACCCTGTTAAACCCACACTGAAGAGAAGAAAGGAAAACATGAGCCGCCACGAGAGGCATACTTACAAGACTGGGTGCAGATGGATGTAATCTCACTCCAGTATGAAGAACAGAGAGCTGCATTACTGCATGGATGTGCTTGAGCTAAAAACCCACCCCTATCTCTCCTCAGACCTCAGTTTCATTGCAGGAACACTGGTGGGGAGAGCAGGTGTGGACCCCTGCTTGACAGAAATGAGTGTAAAATGCAATACTGCTTCTTCAGCTCTTTGACTACGTTAAGTGCCACTAAAACATTGCAAGTGCTACATATATTATTCAACTTTTAAAGGTATAACGGGAACTGGCAATCACTGTTGGCCTGGCCAGAGTCTGTGTCAGATTTGTTCTGGCTGAAAATAAAAAGCATAGCTATTACAATTTGAGTAGGAAATCTTGATCATTACTCGTATAATTGCCTCATAATATATACGGACTGGTTTATCTCTCCGTGACTGGACCAGGGAAATAAGCTCATAATTCTCATAGCCGGTGCCACCAGCTTTACTATTGGTCATACATGGGCTGAAAAGTCCAGCTCAAATTCTGCTCTTGTGGTAACTCCATATAGACTTAGCACAGACAAAAGGCTTGGGTGCAATGTGAACTCAAATGATAACAACAGGAAATAAGGAAAAATCAGGAAACAAAAGAAAGAAATCCACTCCTACCTTAAAATTACACCACCACAACCCCATCAGTTTGTGCCACAGGGCTTCTCTCGCAGTCGGGCTTCTCTCGCAGTCAGACTTCGTCAGCCAGGCCAAGGCTGTACGCCAGCAGCTGCCCTCCCCCCTTCACAGGACCAGCAGGCCCACAGTCACAATGGTCAGGTGGGTATTTAGTGCAGAAAGTCCTGCAGAACATCTGCTCCAGTGTCACCACACTGCCTAGCTCAGAAAGCACGTTAGATATTTCTGATATTTCATTTATGAAATGTTATCATGACCCTTGGCAAATGCCAAATGTCAAATGCTCAGCAGCATAGGAAGAGAGCAGAAGATATCTCCCAGCATCTAAGCATCTCAGATCATGCCATTTATATAATTATTATATTAATAAACGAGAAAGTAATGTAAGTGTTCTGGAGTTAGACTGGCAAAATGAACGTGACCTTAAAGCTGTCTTGTGCGTGTGTTTTACAATACGGTCCTTAATTACATTACCACTGGTTTTTATCTTTCCTTCAGTACTGATTGCCTGCAGGAATTGCTGTTTTCTGCTTATAATTTACCCAACCTTTTCTGTCAACCACGTACGTCAATACAGCTACACAACCCCCCGGTGACAGTCCCACACTCACATACCGGATCTGACGCTTCCCAGAGCATGAGGTTAACTGTAGGTACGCAAGGTACGCCATCACCTGGTTTGGCAGCTGGATTTAATGCACTTGCACCCCACCAAATAGCCCACACAATACTTTTTTTCCGAGCATGCTCCATAAAATTGATATTTCGGGGTCAATCTCCATGTACTCGAGATGCTGCTGTGTGTTTGGCCACTCTGAGAACCAGGGGCTGAGCGACTCAGGCCTTAAGAAGGGACCACGCAGGCGTGGCTACCTGTGACTAGAGAGTCATTTAAATTACTTGTTCACTATCATCCAAAAACACTGTGTGGGGTTAAACCCAGTTCTCCAGGATGGTATTAGCCAGCTAAACCATGGTGCTGTCATTTTTCTTACTAGTTTTCTGCTTGTTCACTACTCACTTCCCAACTTCTGTGACACACACAGAGGCCCCGCAGGAAATAATCTCTTACACTATGCAGTCCTGCCACATGTGCGTACCCTCCCCGCTGTGCTCCAGGCTCCCGGCAGCTCTCCCGGCTCCAATAACCCCTTGGTTTGAGGAAGGGCTAATTGAACAAATACGTTTACAAACTTTGTAGAGAATTTTGTTCCCCTGCTCTGGAAAACAGTGGAAAAAAGGTTCACTGAATTCCATTAGAGTGAAAACAGTGGCAAACAGGTTCGTAAGGATCACTAGACAAGAACTTGGTGTTCTTAAACTACGCTTACAGAAGTCTTTGTCCCCTTTCCTAGAATTACATGTGTCACATGCCCATTTTCCTGAGGAGCGGAAAGCATTTTAGGAAGGGTGCAGTTTGATAAGTGTGTTGGGTTTGCGTGGCAAGGTCTTGGTAGCCAGAGGGCTACAGGGGTGGCTTCTGTGAGAAGCTGCTGGAAGCCTCCCCTGTGTCCAATAGAGTCAATGCCAGCCGGCTCCAAGAGGTGCTGGCCAATGCCAAGCCCATCGGTGATGGTGGTAGAGCCTCTTGGATAACATGTTTAAGACGGGGGAAAAAGAAAACTGCACAATTGCAGCAGAAGAGAGTGAGATATGAGAGAAATAGCCCTGCAGACACCCAGGTCAGTCGGGAAGAAGGGGGAGGAGGTGCTCCAGGCGCTGGAGCAGAGATTCTCTGGCAGCCCGTGGTGCAGACCACGGTGAGACCAGCTGTGCCCTGCGGCCATGGAAGGTCATGGAGGAGCAGAGACCCCTCTGCAGCCCAGGGAGGGCCCCACACTGTAGCAGGGGGATGCCCAAAGGAGGCTGTGACCCCATGGGAAGCCCAGGCTGGAGCAGGCTCCTGGCAGGACCTGTGGACCTGTGGAGAGAGGAGCCCAGGCTGGAGCAGGTTTGCTGGCAGGACTGGTGACCCCAAGCAGGACCCAGGCTGGAGCAGGCTGCTCCTGAAGGACTGCACCCCGTGGGAAGGACCCACGCCAGAGCAGTTTGTGAAGACCTGCAGCCTGTGGGAAGTACTCGCGTTGGAGAAGTCTGTGGAGAACTGTCTCGCATGAGAGGGACCCCAGGCTGGAGCAGGGGAAGAGTGTGAGGGGTCCTCCCCCTGCGGAGGAAGGAGCAGCAGAGACAACGTGTGATGGACTGACTGCAACCCCCATTCCCCATCCTCCTGTGTTGCTGCGGGGGGAGGAGGTAGAGAAATGCAGGAAGGAGCAAAGCTGAGCCTAGGAGGAAGAGAGGGGTGAGGGGAAGCTGTTTTTTAAGATTCAGTTTTATTTCTCATTATCTTACTCTGATTTGATTGGTAACAAATTAAACTAATTTCCCCAAGTTGAGTCTCTTTTGCCTGTGATGGTAATTGGTGAGTGATCTCTCCCTGCCCTTACCTTGACCCAGGAGCCTTTCGGCATGTTTTCCCTCCCCTGCCCGGCTGAGGAGGGCAGTGACAGAGCGGCTTTGGTGGCCACCCGGCCTCCAGCCAGGGTCAGCCACCACAATAAGCAAAGAAGATAAAGGTGAGGCAGCTTTTTCAGGCTGGGCAATACAAACATGGAGCTCACCAAGGTTTGATTCTTTTGAACCAAAATTAAGGGATGCAGTGAAGAATCCCCAGGACTAACTACACAGTAAGAAATGAATCTGACAGAGCAGGATCAGAAGGTCTAGAGGATGAGGCTCTTTTTCAATTTAGAATCAAAGAGAATGTTACACAGGGGAGGAAAAAACCAGGTAATGAGGGTAGCTTTTAGATACCACATCTGAGCAAACAGCCCAGAGGAACCTGAGACTGTCCAAATACCTAAATGAAAATTAGATGAGAGCCCCCAGCCCCAGAAATGAAGAACTTTGCCTGGAGCTCTGACCTGTCTCCAGCAAACAGCAGTGCTTAAATACCAGTGAGCATAAACAAAACGGTTTAAAAACAAGAAGGTTAAATGTAATCTTCATTTGAAATGGGCTTGGTGATGAATATCAATTCAAGATAATATAAAACCTTACCCCTTCTACTCTTCCCCTGCAACTTTCACCTGTAAAGCTTAACACTGGCTTCTTGAGATACATCGGCGACTGTTCAGGAAGCCGTAATAGTCAGCAGGGCCCGTTTCTGCACAAGGATAGTCCTCAGAACCCTCTTCAGATATAAAACCAAAGGGACTGCAAAGTACATCGCTTTCATTGGCCTTATAAATTTTCTCCATTAAACTGGAGCTTATGAAGAGAAACAAAGTTTGGGAACACCTCAAAAACACTTCTGAAGGCCCACTGGAAACCAGCTAGCCCCACCTTTGTTGGAAGTTGAACTGGGCCTGCTGTAGCAGGTAAAAATACCGAATAAATTTGGTGAAATGTATCAGAATTCCACTGGCATGCAGCAGGGATGGACTTGATCTACTGTTTGGACACTATAATTATCTGCTACTTGATTTATCCTCTACCTTTTATAAGATATGACAGTGTTCACTGATCAAACATAGTGTTTTTCAATCAAAAGGGGTCAAAACCTTTTGTTTTGTGAGCCAGTACCTGGCTAATCAGACCTTTTTGGTTTAGTATTCTGATGGTGGCCCAGTAACAGAGTAACATGGAGGGTAGCAGTTGTTTTGGTTTCAGTCCACTTTGTGTTTTTTAGCCCCAAGCACTGCCTCCAGCCACTTGCACATCCTTAAGAGGATTATTTGCTAGTGATACTGGCTTGAAAAAACATCAACACAATGTGATGCTGTTGCCTTTGCTTAGGAAAATAAGAGAAGTTAATGATCAGGCATATGTCCAGGAGGGATTACTGACATCATTAATATTTCTTGTTTATTTAGTGGTTTAAAAATAACATGAGCAACAAAACCAGACTTGTCTCAAAATATTTTTAGTGCAGACTAGCTGATCTTGGTAACCTCAAGTCCCTCTCTCCCTTTCCACCACCCACTTCCACTGCAGAGCCTGGGAGAAGCATTTGGCTTTCAGCTCTACAGGCAGCAGAAACAGCTCTCAGAACCAAAATAATCCTTCAGGTTGACCCAGATCAACATTTTTTTCAGCATTTCCAGTGAGCTGAGGCTGCAGTTGGGGTCATTTTTGATAAAGACTAAATCACTGGGCGGAAGTTACTGTCAAAAAATATCTCCTGTGAAGGGGCAAGTTGTGATGGGGTGAAGGCACCAATGAAGGTTGGGGTGCACTGATATGGGGATGGCTGTACTTCTGTGAGCACAGAAAGCTGAACTGAAACCTTCCATTGTTCAGAGCAGTCGTCTGAATCCCCCTGGTCTGGTCCCTCTTGGCCCTCGCTGACTCTCAGCAGTGGGGGACCTTGGTTTGGGAGGGCAGATGAGGCTGAACACAAACCTGTAATCCATTTACTTTGTCCTCCTCCAGAACCTACAGCTGTTGTGCTGGGGACTGTGGAGAGCACATCCCTGCCTCGAACGTATTTATGGACCTACAGACCATTTTTGCAAAGCAGAATGGCTTCAGCAGAAGAAACTGGGAACACATTACCACAGACCACAGAGCAGTCTAGCGGAAAACGCTTGAGTTTGGCTCAAGTTTGAATTACAGGAGGAGTTTGAAGTATCATCTCCCACAATCCAAGTGACTACCTTAACTCTGTTGAGAAGATCTGGTGTGTGATTGGGTGATTTACAGGTAATACTCAAATAAAAAAAGGTTAAAAGTCATTATGGATTGGGACTGCAACTCAAAATTAGCATCCTGCTCTGGAGACAACTTGTCATATCTATGTACTACTTCTTTCCACTTGACACAGGCCTACCAGCCACAGGCAGTAATTCCCTTTCCATGCAGCAAACTGTTTCTTTGAGGAGAAATGTCAGTAGTCCTTCGATGGGAACTCTGTAGGTATGTTCCAGGTGGGACCTTTATGCACCGCGGCAAGTTTCCAGCCTCCTACACAGCACCATTTCCCTATGATCTCACACATTGCTCCCAAGATAACAGCACTCAATATGAAAAAGTAAAAAATATCTACTATAGGCATTTGTATGTCTCTATCTCAGGACACGGGAAACTCACAGTTCCCAGTGTACTTTTCCTCAGAAGAAGAAAAAATGAGAGAGTATTGTTCCTACTTTATAAATAGAGAACTCAGAGGCCAAGTGGGCTGCCAAGACCTCACAGCAAGGAGCTGAGTTTTTAGAACCGGTTGTTGAGATGCTGGGGAAAGTTCCAGATATTAAAAGTATAAAAAAAAAAAAAAAAATTGAAAATAAAGGAGATGTCTACTTATTGGTTGGTAGGTAGGCCAGAAGAAACAAACTGACAGTATGCAATAGTCTTTATTTGAAACGGTTGAAACAGTCACCACCCCCATGCTGCACTTGCTGCTCAGAGGAGGTAACACTAACAAGCATTTCTGCAGATAGTTTCTGAATTCATAGAATCACCGAACGGTTTGGGTTGGAAGGGACCTTAAAGACCATCTAGTTCCAGCCCCCCTGCCATGGGCAGGGACACCCTCCACTAGACCAGGTTGCTCACAGCCTCATCCAGCCTGGCCTTGAACACTTCCAGGGATGGGACACCCACAGCTTCTCTGGGCAACCTGTTCCAGTGCCTCACCACCCTCTCTGGGAAGAATTTCTTCCTGATATCCAATCTAAATCTCCCCGCTTTCAATTTAAACCCATTACCCCTTGTCCTTCCTGCTGGGTTACAAAAGTCATTTAGAACCCTTTAACAGGTGATGTCTCTGTCAGCAAACTCATTGCCCTGACTATTGAGGAAACCAATCAGAAAAAGGAACAAGAATCTAGTAACAGACATGCTCTCCCTCCCTCCCCCCAAAATCAGTTACTGGCGGGCTGTGGGGGGGTTTGCGCACACACCCCCAATGTTGGGTACAAGCCTGGAGACAGCCTGTATAGGTGAATGGTAAAAGCAATGCAGGTTTGGAGAAATCCTGCTTCTTGAAGTTCACATGCAATTTTGGATGTTCTATAATCCAAGCTTTCAGCTGAAAAAAACGTGCTGCAACCCAAGGCAGATCTGGGAAGCTGTAGTCCCATGCAAAATAAGCCAGATTTGCAAATCCGTGTAAAACCGCTGAGAGAGAAATCACATATGTACCTACACAGCGAGTCCAATCCATTCACAGTGGGCATGTGGAGTCTGACCCAGCAAGCATCAGGCTGGCCAAATAGAGATTTTCATCAGTCACCTCGCGGTTTCTCGTCTGCCCTTCACCGTTAAGGGTCAGGCTCCTTTTGCTTTTCCAGTGCCATCTGAGCGTCCTCTCCTGTCAACGTGGGCATGCTGAACCTTGCGTCGGGAACTGGTGACCAGCCAACCTGGCAGCTGAAATGCTGGGTCAATAAGCTACTGATACGCATCTGGCCGGTGTATCTATACACTGTCTGTTACACAGAATCAAAACTACATCGGCACAAGTCACAGCGCTCCTACCTTGTCAGCTACTGGGGAATGTTCTTCTGTTATTAGCTGATGGAGTTTGCCTCTGCTGCGACCTTCTTCCTCTGCAATGCCTCCAGACAAAGACTGGCTATTCTACGACAAGTATCAAAAAGCTCCAAAACGCTTGAGAGCTGGTACTACTCGAATACAGTCACCCTCTCCCTAGCCTCGGAAAGTTACAAAACCAGCTCCTTGACAGCAGTTCGGAGGCACTTTCGTCCCCACATTGCGATAGGGAAACTGAGGCATGGCGAGCGTGGGTGACTAGCACAAGGTCATACATGCAGTGGGAGTTCTGGGAATAAAGCCCAGAAGCTTCTGGCATACTGAGACACAGGAATATATTTCATACCGCCTTGGCAGGCTGTGGATGCTCTCCTCTCCTCCCCGCACTCAGCGTGCCACAGAAACAGCCTTTGTTCTCCCTAACTCGCTTCCAAATGTTTCAAACATCACTTCTGCTGTGAACAGTAAAACTCATGTTCGGTCTCTCTGGAGTGCTTGTCCAGCCGGTATGTGGCCGTCTCTGCTTGCTGCTAGGCTGGACTTTCTCTGATCCTATTTGCCAACCTCTACACCTTTGATCGGGGTACAGGGTCAGGCTGGAGAGCTTGTCCCGACACTTTCAGTTGTATTTTGTCCATCACAGAGACCCTCTGGCCACTAACACCGATCACAAGTAGACCTGTTTTCATTTGTTTTTACCAAAACTGTCTCATTTTGATTATAATTACAACTTTTACCCTTTCCTAGTTTAGCAAAAAGCTAAGGCAAAAAGATGCACCAGCCCATTAGCAAACCACAAGAGGGTCATTTTGTTCTTAAACCGCTTGTTGGCTGAAAGCTGTGCTGAACGTGGGTCAGGTCGTTCAATGAAGAAGGAAGAATTCGGCGTGCACCTCGGACAACCTGCGAGCACCACAGATAGCCACTAAACTGCTTATGGGCTCTGTGTTTTATTTTTCCTTGGAAGGAAGTCCTGACCTTGAAAGTTGTGGAAACACGGGAGTTGTACAAAAACGTTTCCCCGCTCCCCTCTTGCCCTGCGTGCAGTACCGGGGATGGTATCGCGCGCTCTCCACGCACTGATGATAAGCTGAACTAACAAGAATATGAAGAAAATGTGCCAAACCCGCAGAGGGAAATGAAAATCAAATCCCCTTTCTCGCATCAGCGTCAAATTTTTATTTCTTGACAAGATAGGAGCTCGGTGGAAGGGAAACGAAACGATTAAAAAACAGATAAAAACTAGAAAGAAACCGCATATCCAAGTCATCCACTGCCCTCCCGTGGCTGTGTGTAAAGCACCTCCAAAGCACTCGGCAGCAGAGGAGGGCCGCCTCTTCAAGTCTGTTCAAATACGTTTGCCGAATTAGTAGATTGTCTTTATGTGGTCTTCCCCCAGCACTTAGCGCTTGGCTGTTGGCTGAAAGATCATTTTTAACTTAAACAGTGGGACAATATTAATCAAAAAAAAAAAACCCAAAAGGAATCTTACATGTACAATTTCAAAACCAGGAGAAAGTATAACGTATTAATAGCTCTCCGCAATGTTTAGAAAAATATAATAGTGCATTCTTGTGAAAAACTCAATAAAATGTATTGCTATAGTAGCATTATTCTCTGAGATTAACCCTGTATTTTTCCTTAATGCAACGCAAGAGTCCCTGGAAAGTTCCTGGGTCAGGTGCAGATAGGATTACACCATCTTACCCCTTTTCCCGTGCTGTTGCCGAAGGGGCAGGGTTGGGATTGTCGAGTGCATCAGAACCGTTATTTCCCGGGTCTTGATCCAGCAGCAGTTTTAGCGTGTGGTGTATTCATTGTCAACACATATACGACTGAGGTTTAAGAGACGTTCAACAATCCTAAATCAAAACTTGACTGCATTTTCCAGCATTTCTGCTATCTGCACGAGCTGTTTCCCACTTTCACCGATCAATAATCTACAAATTGCTGAATTACCGCCACGCCGCCGACGCCGCGCAGGTGGATCGTGTCGCTATCAAAACAACGGGAAGCTGTGCTGTCACCACAGAGGCGAGCGCTGAAGGCCAGACGGAGGACAGGTTGCAGATGTGACAATTAAGGGCCAGCTTCTCTGCTGCAGCTGTCCCCCCTCCCAGGGCAGGGTGTCAGCCGCCCCATACAGCGTCACGGGAATGCGGTGGAGGGATGTCCTGTGCTGCCCAAACCTCCCACAGCCACTCTGTGGTTGTAAGGACACCCCTAAGCAAGAGGATGGAGAGGGAATTAGGATGAATGAGGCCTTTCTATTTAAGTATGGCTCCACAGTAAGTAGCCTACACTACTAGGAGGAAGAAGGGCGGGCCGTGGCTTCCTCTCCACTGGAACACAGACGAGGTGGCTGAGTTGGTGACACACAACGAAACGCACTGGCATTTGTTCCAGCACAACACAGCATCTCCAGAGAGCAAGCACACTCGGACAGCTACGTCCAGACATCACAAAAGGAAGAGTAGATGGTCAGGAACCAGAAACGAGAGAAACTAAGGAGGCAGGTTTGTCACCACGGGGGGATCCAGGAGCCGTCCAAGCGTGCCAGCAATACGGCACTACCACCAGGTATCCATCAAGGCAAGCGCAGAAGAGGCATCTGCGGAACAATGATTCAGGACACGACGGGGACCTTCCCTGTGGCTGACAGCAATCGATCATCAGCGAGGATCCTGCAGAAGGAGAAGAAAGGGGCATGAACAATAGAATTACCTATGTTTCCCTGATGTATAAATACGTCGAGATTAAATGGGACATCTCATGTCTCTCTTCTAGTAACAATACATAATTTAAATCAACAACGCCACGTGGGCAACCCCTTGAAGAAAGATGTCAGGGTCTTTTTTGCAGCCTCTTTCAGAAGATCTCTTCAGAGCCTCTTTCAATTTTCCCCAGAAAGAAAATAGGAATATTTAGAGTCGAAACGCTCATTGCTGGATCCTCCCCCAGTGAGACGGCAGGCTGCGCAAACAGGAGGGCGCCCATCACAGCATGCAGGAGCAGCCGGCTCTGCTGGAGACTCGTCGGGACAACCAGAGGAACTTGAACTGCGGAAGCAAACTGAAGGCAAATAAAGGTAGAAGCCCAACTTCTCCAGACCTCAACAAAGGTGTTTTGCTGAATGCAAAGTGGATGGTTCGTTTCCACCTCCTCATACATGGCTGCTAAGAGATCAAGTACCAAGTAGGGAGCACTAGATACTCTGGAACCATGGTATATCTGCACTAGATGACGTAATCGTGTTGCTGAAGCTCGTGGCGTGATTCACTTGGCTTGAACGTTAAACTGGCTGACGATACCCTGTTTGGGATGGGGAGGTTAAAGGAGGGGAAGGATCGCCACTTGAAATGACAAACATCGTTCTCTCATTTAGAGTCCTGGATAAACGAAACCTAACGGTATTTTGAATACGTATGGAACAAAATGCTGACTAAACTAGGGCAGGAGGAGGCCATCCGAGGGGTCTGACATCTCCGGTGTCAGTCAATCACTCATATCTATTTCATTTCATTCACGTGTAAGTAAATATTTTTTTCCTTGACCTAACAAAGCTTCGTTTGCTTATGTTTGCAGTGGCCTGATGACATGAGCTACCCTCAGCTCCGCAACGGCAGCAAATAGGCTTAGATTACAGTTAAAACCGGCACTTCTGTTTGACGGAGATTACATACAGGGCGAGAACGAAAAACCAGCTAAACAGGGACTTTGTTGGGCCTTTCCTTATTCGGGGCATTGTTATACCAGATCAAAATCGGGGTGATTGACGCCTAAGTTGTCATTTTAACCCCAGCACAGAAGTTTGGGAATGTGCAATTAATGACTGGCCCTGGCACCTCCCAGCAGCAGGAAAACAGATAAGGGGCACCGTGTGCGGCTGCAGCTCCGGCCAGGGCTGCCTCAAATTCATTTCCCTAAAAATATTTTCACTTTGAAGCATCCTTCTGTCTTAAATCTGGGTGGAAACAGGGAAGTTTAATAAGATTTGCAAGCAGAAATGCTGCTGGACGACGCATTCTGCCTCAACATTTTCTGCCTTGTTGAGTGGCATGGTGCCTACGGAAAGGCTGCCCCGGAGGACAGCGTCTAGCAGGATGCAGGGAAGTACTCAAGCCAAAATAAATTACTCGTGTCTCCTTCGAGTCATTCCAGCCATGTTTTGGTACCCATGAAATTTAATCATCGATGTTTTTAATCAGGGCTGTACAAATTATGATTTTATAAACATGTTTACCTGAATATTAAGTATTTTATTTATCATTTCCTTCCTCACCCCAGTTCCTTCTGCCTCTCCCCATCTCCTCAGTCACCAAAAGACAGTAGAATACAAGATTGTGGAGCTGAGAAACTGTTTAGGTTAGATGGTGAATGAACCTCCTCCTGACTTAAAATTTAATGAGGCAAGTATGCACTTCCATTGGTGCAAGTGGAAGTTGTCACAGAATCTACCAACGTTTACTCTTTGTGCTAAAAAGAACCCTCAAACAACAGCAGCAAATCCAGAATTTCCTCACTTTATTAGCATGAAAAATGCTCAATTTCAAGATGTAGAATCACAGACTGGTTTGGGTTGGAAGGGACCTTAAAGACCATCTAGTTCCAGCCCCTCTGCAACGGGCAGGGACACCCTCCACTAGACCAGGTTGCTCCAAGCCTCATCCAGCCTGGCCTTGAACACTTCCAGGGATGGGGCATCCACAGCTTCTCTGGGCAACCTGTTCCAGTGCCTCACCACCCTCTCCGGGAAGAATTTCTTCCTGATATCTAATCTAAATCTCCCTGCTTTCAGTTTAAACCTGTTACCCCTTGTCCTGTCACTACAGGCCCCTGTAAAAAGTCCCACCCAGTTTCCCTGTAGGCCCCTTCAGGTACTGGAAGGTGCTGTAAGCTCTCCCCAGAGCCTTCTCTTCTCCAGGCTGAACAAGCCCAATTGTCTCAGCCTTTCTTAATCTGATAATCTGACAGAAGCCACTCTGAAGCCTTTAAAATGCCACCAAGCCTGGGAGCCTGGTTTTCAGCCTGGTGAAAGTTTGTCACAAAGTCTACCTGGGCTCTTTGCCAGCATCAGCTACTTCAGGAGGGGCTGAACCGCCACTGCAATAAAGCCAGGTGTTTCACGCAGCCCTTGCCAACGGGAAGCTGCCCGCTGCAGCCACTCCTCCTCTATTGTCGGGTATCATGGTGTTACATGTGATGGAGACACCCTCCGTAAAATTTAAGAATTTTAAAACTTCACATAACAACCATTAGGTTTGCACGTGTAAAATGACAGCTCGTCTTCTGTATCCTCCTCCTGTCAAAAGCTTCTGGTTTTGTTTAAATGCTTGCTCTTTTTTTCCCCACCAGCCACGGCTATTTGCCAGCATTTATCACACACAGTGTCCTTTCTGACACTTGCCTGATGCTGTCTGGCTCAGGCGATGCCTGTTTCCAAAGCTTTACGAAATCTATCTACGGATTAAAATAAAATACAATTATAGACAAGGCAAATGATTACTAAGTACTTGACTATTATCCAACTTGTAAGCCAGCTCCAAAACCACTGAGAGATTAGTTAGCAATCATACTGTTTGTTCTTGTTTGTCACATTTTTAGACTCATTGTGAAAGTACTAATATTTTCATGGCTTTCAATAAAAGACTGAAGACTCCTTTAACAACTTATCTAAGGGATTTGATATTGTGAACCACTTCATTAAGCAGGCTTTAAAAAGATCGCTATTCACTCCGATTCCCCACATGGGTTCCAGATTTATCCATAGCTATATAAATGGTGTATCAGATTTAGCTACTTTTTTCTCCTCTTTGGTTAAGATTTTCCTTTGGCCTCAGAGCAGAACACAAATAAATTAACTAACAATAGTTATAGCAGCTAGAAATTCTTCATATCATCCTCAAATTGTTACAACCCCTCGGTATTCTGCAGGTTTTTCACTGATGGTCTTCAGATGCACAACCAAAAAGGTAGGGGTAGGGGGAACCTTTCCTGTGCTCAGCCCCGGGTCTCCCACGCGACAGCGAGCACATTGCTCCACCTCTGAGCCCCTTGGATCCTCCTGGGAACCATCACCTTTCCCTGCTCCGAGGGCTACTTCCATGGTGCTGTATTCAGAGGTTAAAAGGGGTGCCGAGAAGCCATGCCAACAAGAGCCGCGTTAGCGCGCCGTGAAGTTTGCACGCTGAATAATTACGGTTTTCCTCGTCACGGTGGATCACTGCATGTGAAATCATCACGGCAATTTCTCAAGGTGTAGGTAGAGTCGACAAATCAAAGCTTCTCATTAGACAGTAATGTGCTTCAGGTGGCTCCCAAACAAACGGTGCCTTCAAAACGATGGCGAAGCATGGCCCAACAGCGAAGCCTTCATGCCTGGGGAGAGAAAATTCAGCTCCTTTCCTACTGTAAGGGCAGCACACCCCCAGTCACTGAAGGTTTTGGTGGGAAGGACAGAAAAAGGGCCTCTGCTTGGTGCCACCCCATGCCTTTCTTTCTCCAAATTTTATTATTCCTGCATCACAGTTCTTTAAATCATTTCCTTCTTGTTTTGACAAACAAGACTCTATTTTAGACCTTCAACTGTCATCCTACAGCACTTCTCTAAGACCCTCTAACCCACATAAAGCGCAGCTGCCAAGAACATCTTTGATGCCTATTGCTTATGTCCTTCGAGTCCATCCGCTGTTCCTTCCTATATCGAATTCCAGTTTCTTGCACTTAGTTTAAAGGATCTCTCTTTCCAGCCTTGTCTGTTACCGCATCTCAACAGGGATGTTGTGAAAATAAACCTGTTAGTATTTCTGAAGCACCCAGAAACCACGGTAATGACTGCCACAGAGAAGCTCACGAGGAAATTAATCCTGTTCCCATCGCTTGAATCCTGCGGAGTAAATAAGGCGTGGGGGTCACGCTTCACCACCGGCTCATCTTCAGTTCACCAGTCTCTACCCCCTGCACCAGATGAGGCAGAGGTCTTAAGGAGGAGAGTAAGAGAGTGAAAGAACAGAAATCTCCAACTTCATACTTACTTTTCCTTCAAAGTGGTTATCCAGGGTGGGATTCGGTCACCTGAACACAGGCCCTTAGCCATCATTTTAGGTGCTTACCACCAACCAGTTCCTGTGATTCACCATATTCCTGCTGGCAAGGCTGCACTAAACAGCTGCACATGCCCAGAGACAGCTCTTCGGGTAGAAAAGGTCTGTGATGACAGTATATAATTAAGGTACCAGAGAGAGATTCATCTGAGTAAATATAGGTATTTACAATATGCAGTTTGTCACATCCTAAAATATATGCCTAATGTAATTCAGAGCAACACTGACATGAAGGTGTCTTCCACTAACGGAGGAATCTGGGGTGATGAACTCAGATACAGACATTGGCACTTTAGACGTTGAGAGTTAGGTCAGGCACATCCTAAATTCTGCTGCTTAGTGTTTCATGCCATAATTTAAAGGGTTTGGGACTGGTGGGTAAACAGTTTGTGAGTATTTCACCAAGACAGAAATTCACTGGAACAGAGACCCAGCCTTGACAGAGCTCTCAATTTTGCTTGCCAGGTCTGCTGAGCTTGCAATATTTAATGGTTCGAGTCCTGTACTCCAACCTAGGGACAAGTTTCTGACCTCCTTATTTATGAAATACATTGACATTTCTAGCCTTCGTGGAGAAAAGGGTCTATAAACAGCAACCTCGCCGGGCATCAAGCTGCGAGGCAGTGAAAGGAGCTACGTCTGTTCAGAATGGGACTACGGGGTTAGGCCTGCCTTGTCATTTGTAATGCTCGGGTGGGTGAAGCGCACCCACCTGTCCCCTCCAAGAAAGGAAGTCAGGTAAAGAGCCCATAAATCCCGCCTTTCCTTTCTCCCGCCCCTCAGGCAGCACTCTGAGGCCCTGCCCTGGGTTCTCGCTGGAGCAATAGGCCCGGCACCCCAGGCTGCATCTCTGGCAGGGGGCACACGGAGCAGGACCTGCAACAGCAAGGGCAGCGGGCAGGCTGGGCACGCGGGGCTCACCACGATGCCCGCAGCAGGCATCAGTCCAACCAGGACACCCATCTGCACGCTCTATCCCGGAGAGAAATGAGACCTGAAAGCTTATGTGCTCCTGACAGAGTTCCCTTCTCAGGATTATTTATTTTCATGCTGGCAGCAGCGGCCACACAGAGAGAGGGGAGCAGAGCCCGCTCCTCACACCCGAGTTTAAGTGCAGCCCTCCGTCTTGTGCTGGGCCCCGAAATCCCTCCTGCAGCGTCAAGGGGAGAGGCAAGCGGTGACAGAATAACGCTGGTGGCTGAAGCATTTGCAGGGGGAGCTGAGGGTTTAACACACCGGCCGCGGAAGTTTCCCACGCTCCCCGCTCTCACATTTCAGGGAACACCGTCAGTTCACAGCTCTACAGAAAGCACAGCCACGTTCAGAAGAAGGACATGAACCAGGAAGGTATTTTTGATCCATTAGTTATAATTTACACACCAAATGACACACGGCATGAAGACAAAATATACAGATTATCATATATATACATGGACCAACACGGTGCACGGTTTAAAGTTATGTTACAATTAAGTATACAATTTTAAATATGGCTTTATAAACTAGGAGTAGGAACAGTGCTAAAATAACGTACGTCTCATGTAAGTTTACAGACCAACAACGTAATGCGGCTACAGCGTTAGCTTCATCCTGCTGGTTAAACCTGGTACACCGCAGCTAGCCGGACACAGCCCTCCCCCCGTACCCACCTGCACATACCTTACTCTCGCTGGATTGCACACCCCAGCGATTAAAACCTTGGGACACGCACTCTTCAAGTATCCTGAAAGATAAAACCCTGTACATTCCAGGAAAGACTAGTTGTAAGAACAAACTAAGAAGTGAGGGAAGAACACACACCAACACAGTACCCTGTGAGAACATCAATAGGACCAGTGAAGCTTAAAAAATAAAACACTTTCTTTGTTTGTTTAGAGAGCTTAAAAAAAACCAAAACACCAAGGCTCACATCTACTTTGCCTTACTGCCCCAAATACGGCAAATTTTTAGGTGGGGGCAATTAGGCAGAGCAATAACAGAAGTAACTGCTGGGTCACTCAGAAGCTCGGTCAGAAACTCTGGCCCCACTGAAGCAAACAGCATTTTTGTCAGTGATTTCAAAGGGGGCAGAATTTTACTTGTTCTGCAAAAGTTGGATGCCTTTTGGAAGCATATGCTCCATTTCAGCTGACCGGGGAAATCATTCGATGAAACCCTACAATCCTTTTAATGCACGGGTCAGACTAAAGGCCCGTAACAATCTCCTCTGGCCTTAAAAATCTGGAAGCGGGGCAAGCGGGACGTGGTACTAACGGTTTAGCACCGCAGTGACACACCGAATGTTTACATCAACTGAGATTCCTGCCCGGTACACAGACATCCCATTCCTTTTCCCAGCTCCTCAGGGAGCTGAAGACACCTTTGCTGAGAAGTACTTCACGTGAGGGTACTTCCATAGGGAAGGAATGCAAGAGAAGCCCTCCCCGATGGCCATCCAAGCGAGGATTGCCCAAAACCGCTGAGACGGTGCTGATCGTGGCGCAACACTTTCCTCCGCTAAGGCGAAGCTGTAAAGCCTAAGGCCTGAAAATTAAATGCAGTAGAGGGGAACACCTTCCCCCACAGGGTGCCAGCCGGACACGACGGCCCCCACCTTCACCAGTGAGCTCGAAGCTGTGCACGCTGCAACGCTCCGTGAAGGGGTCAAAAATCCCAACGTATCCTCGCCCTCCTAATTCACAATTTCGCAGTATTTGGGGACAGGGAGGGGGCTGGGCTAAATTGCTACTTGTCAGGAAACAGATTCAAATTCTTATTCGAACATCTAAGGACAAGACCCGCTTGAATTCATCCTCTGCCACAAAAATTTCACTTTGGTGAGCTGCCCTGCATAAATCTGCACATAACACACTTTTTCCAGCAGGCAATATTTTGTAAGGCTTAGTATCTGACAGATACAGCCCTTCCGACGAAAACAGTATGAAACTGTCACGATGACTTGAGCAGACATCGCTGACAAAAGGGAATTTGTGCCTGAACTGTTGCTGCAGAAATATTTCAGGCACTATTTTTTTCAAAGAGAATATAGATCTGGAGGGACATTGCCAAGGTTTGAAAGATCAAAACGTGTGACTTTCAGCGTTGTAATTGGATGGGAACAGTCCTCCAGATCTGAGGCATCGGGTTGGGTTTGGTTTTTAAATCAAGCACCGCATTTGTAGGATTTCTGTAGGACCTATACATCCCGGTGCCCGTGTTCCCCGCTCGGTAACGGTGAGCTCTGCTGACAGAGCCAACGAGGGGGTGAACACAGCCCTTCTGCCGTGACAGTCAAACACCGCAATTCACGTGAACAGAACAGGCTGCTTCAAACCCGACTCCACTGGAAACACAGGGCTGGGAGGTTCCCAGCTCCCACCGGCAGGACAACCAGGACCTTCAGCATCCCCACCACAGACTCATTTGCAATTTTGATCAGCGAGGAATTAAAAAAACCCACAGAGACAATAAAGAAACTCGCTATTTTCAGCTCTGTACAGTCCCTCAGCACCAAGATAAAAAATAGAGATGATTGAAAGGGATCTGTGGAACTAAGAAAACGCTGCTCTTCTAGTGGAATTTTGGAAAGTCAAAAAAAATCTGCTCTTTTCTGAAGAGAACTTGCCTTTTCTTTCCTCATGCAAACGAAGAATGAACTAACACTTCTACATAGATGTTAAAAAAGCTGGTTTTTCTTAAACTTCTTCCCCTGAACACTTTACCAAGACCAGCTTCCAAAAGAAAAAAGCTCGGATTAAATCCTTTTAAAGGGGTCTAAGTCAGTATTTGTTTCTGGAAGGGATAAATAAACCCAAAGACTCCCTACCAAACCTGGACAAAATACTACACCTGTAAATTCCTAAAGAGATGCCATTTCACCTCTGGTTTGAAACGCAGCCAAACCCAAAAAAGCAGACTTTATCAACAGTAGCTGTCACAAGGAGAAAGTCAACTAACTTCTCCTCTAAAGTAACCTGAGCAGTCCCTCAGAATGGGAAGGCATGTGACGAGCTGTAAAACGCACTCACCTCACCGACTAACACCCCAAAAAACGGCCGACAGCAAAAAGCCACTTCCCCTTCTGCAACCCCTTCCAATCTCCTCTTCTTCACCCTCCCCAGGGCCGGTCAGAACGAGGTTCAGCCTCTGCTGAGGAACACCAGTTATTCAAAACAAAAGGGCCTACATCCTCGGCGCAGGCCCCCGTGCCGTGGTGTGGCACCACCGGGTCTTCCCGCCACGCCAGCAGCCCCGAGCGCCGTGGCGTGACATCGTCTGTGCACCGCGTTGGCGTCTCCGTCCCTGCATCCGCGCAAAATCCAGATCCGGCTGCGTGCACACGGGAGGGTAAAATGACACTGGGGACTTCCGGTTAACCTGCATTTCAGGACGTTGCACGGGCTGCTGTCACAGACAGATCCGTCAGCCCACCAGAATTATGAAGGCGATACTGTCCGCTGAACGCGGTCTTTTAAATAACTGGGACTCAGGGCTGGGACTCCTCAGCGTTGGTAGGATGTGCCTGAGGCAGACAAGGTGGAGAAAGCACGGCCCTCAAACGAACACGCATGGGTAAATGAATGAGAACATCTCCATCAGAGTTCCCAACGCACAAACGTTTTCCAAAGAGGAGCTTTTTGACGTGGATGCCTTTTATCCAGAATACCTACACCTACATTTTTGCAGGTAAAATCTGCCCTGACTCTGTATGAGGTTTCACAGGCATTTCAGGCCATCACCTCTGTGCTTTCAAGCCCAAGACATCTCTTCTTGTGCCCTATTCCTGTGCTTAGTTTCCCGAGAAGGATCCCAAGTAACTGGATGGTAGCATCTTCCTCCTCAGTTCTGGCTCACTTTGCAAATGACACTTGCCCACAACAACAGAGACCATCGAGTGGAACACGGCTCCAAGGACACATCTGGGGAATTGAGGAAACAGGTACAAATTCACACCCATCTCAGGCCACACCGAACTTGCCAGCTGCCGCTGTGGTGGCTCCCGTGCTTGAACAGACCTGGGAAATCACCGCAGTCATGTGTTCCCCTGCCTTCAGAGCCACAACTAGCTCCGTGTTTCCCCAAAGCAAGTGCTTTTCTCTGCAGGGGACACTCCATGATCCTCAAGTTATTTCAAGCTCCAGCCTATCAGGACTAGAAACAATTAACACACTAAAGCAGTTGTCTGCCCTGTCTACTCCCAGAATATATGGCACAAACAACACATTATGAAAATTTTGCTGATAGATCTTGACTAATCTAATTGTAACTCACTGAGGAAGTCATCATTAACATATTTTTTAACAGGCCACCACCAAAGTCTGAAGGCAAACACCGGATTTTACATGCACGTCTACAAATACCACAGATCTCTCTATGTTCTATATGCTTTATCTTTACTTAAATCCAACCAGTCACAGCCAAGGCAACACTGATGTACGAGGGGGTCTTTTTACAAGGGCCTGTAGTGACAGGACCAGGGGTAATGGGTTTAAATTGAAAGCGGGGAGGTTTAGACTGGATATCAGGAAGAAGTTCTTCATGGAGAGGGTGCTGAGGCACTGGAACAGGTTGCCCAGAGAAGCTGTGGATGCCCCCATCCCTGGCAGTGTTCCAGGCCAGGCTGGATGAGGCTTTGAGCAACCTGGTCTAGTGGAGGGTGTCCCTGCCCATGGCAGGGGGGTTGGAACTAGATGATCTTCAAGGTCCCTGCCAACCCAAACCGTTCTGTGATTCTATGTTTACCTTCAAAATGGTGAGTGAAGCCAATGGATTCATTCTCACCTCTAGCCTGCATTTGGGGATACACAAACACAAAGCACGTCAGCACCTGTGCAATCATTCCAGGTTTGGGGTTACGCATTCACAGATGTGCTAGCAAAGGCGCCTTAAAATCCATTCTGGTCACGCTTTCAGCACCTGGACACCCTGCAGTCGGTGGTGCTGTCCTATCCCAACTGCCTCCCATGCACTGACGTTAAGGATTGCGCACTGCAAGCCAGCACAGTGCCCAGCACACACCAAAGCACCTTCCAGGGCAGCTCTAAAGCATTTCATTGCCTAGGCCAACATTCTGCATTTACACGGCATCCCACACCTAGGAATAGCCCCAGTCGCTTTGTAAGCCTCTTCTCTGTTGGTAAAGAGCACAAAGCACCCACTGCTGAGACACATCAGCCTCCTGGTAAGAAACCCCAATTCTTTAGTCTTGCCCAGCAATAGCAGGCAAGAGCCAGCGGCAGGAAGTAATAACATAATAACTCAAAACCAGAAGAAATTTGGCCAACACACATTCCAGATGAGTGTTTGGGAGATTATACATTAAAACTGACATTTCCCTTCTGAATAAAAATATTCTAGAGTAGCAATTTCAATCTTTTGCAAAGAACAAGAAACCCTAAAAAGCTCCTTTCTGTAGGAATATGTTTTCCTCCTGCCGTCCTTGACTGTCTCTGAAAGAACTGGGAGCATTCCTTCCTGCAGACACTGCAATGAGATATGCACCCAGAGTATGGGTAGCTATCAAATAAAATCCCTCCGAAACTCCACTAAATCAATACAGCATCCATCATTTTCTTCCATGGGAGAAAGGTGTGCCAGTTGTGCCTTTTCTGGTTTTGTCCTCCAGCCATTCCTGTAAAGATAAGATACCAGCACAAACCAGCTCTGACAAATGCTCCACTTCCCGGAGGTCCGTCCCGCCTGGTTGCGAGATCTGGTTTTGAACGCGAACAAGAACGTCGACTGAAAGGTCCTGTTGCCCCCTGGACCTCCAGTTTGTCCATGTGTGTTTGAAATAACTGTTTACCTCGGTTCCACCTAAACAGTTACACAAAATGAAGTACGGTTGATACAGTCCAGGTAGCACGTGACAGCTGAGTCAAGCACAACGGTCTCTTCCAAAGTGGTATAAACCTCTTTGTGACCTGAAGGAGAAATTACATCAGCCTGATCCCAAAAAACAGCTTGTCTGCAAAGTGGGAGATGCTCGTATGCATCACTTGCACTGTTCATGATCTCTGTACTCATCCATGTCCACATCTGAATCAAAGAGGGAGTGTCCAGTGTAATCTGTGTCAGGGGTTTGAGAAATACTGTTCCCTTCCTCATCAAATGTTTCTGTCCTTGAATAAAAACTGAAGTCCTGCAAAGGGGAGTAAGTCTTGCTTGCTTCGCTGCTCTCCTCAGATTCATACAGAGTGTTATCATCATCATGGTGCCATTCTGGCCAAAATTTCCTCCTTATTCTTTCACAATACATAGCAAGGTTAATCAGTTCACCTGCAACACAGAACAGACTCCAGTAAATACATCCAGTCAATAATGTTCTAACTCACCGGCTGATGCACAAACATCAGCACTGTTTGTCTGGAAACAAACTGTTCAGGTTCCTTCCAAAGAAGTTTTCAAAATGCCAAGATCACATCAATCCTCTGAGCACCTCTGTCTGTAACTTTCATGTCATTTAAAATATGTTAACCTACATACAACAAGAAGGGTTACAACACTGGAATGAGCATATTCTGGGATGTATCCAGAGAAGCGTGGCCAGCAGGTCAAGAGAGGTGGTTCTCCCCCTCTGCTCTCATAAGACCCCACCTGGAGTACTGCATACAGCTCTGGGGCCCCCAACATAAGAGGGACATGGACCAGTTGGAGCGAGTCCAGAGGAGGCCACGAAGATGCTCAGAGGGCTGGAGCACCTCTGCTATGGGGACAGGCTGAGAGAGTTGGGCTTGTTCAGCCTGGAGAAGGTTCCAGGGACACTTTATAGCAGCCTTCCAGTACCTGAAGGGGCCTACAAGGAAGCTGGGGGGACTTTTTACAAGGGTCTGTAATGACAGGACAAGGGGTAACGGTTTAAATTGAAAGCAGCGAGGTTTAGATTAGACATTAGGAAGAAGTTGGTCATGGAAAGGGTGGTGAGGCACTGGCACAGGTTGCCCAGAGAAGCTGTGGATGCCCCATCCCTGGGAGTGTTCCAGGCCAGGCTGGATGAGGCTTTGAGCAACCTGGTCTAGTGGAGGGTGTCCCTGCCCATGGCAGGGGGGTTGGAACTGGATGGTTTTTAAGGTCCCTTCCAACCCAAACCATTCTGTGATTCTATGATAAATGCATGTAGCAAAATAACTATTCCAAATTCAGCCTCTTACAGTATTAGTATCTTTTTTTGATTTATTTCTGTAGTTTTTCATAGTAAAATTCTTATTTTGCAGAAACCTGTTTTCTAAGGGTAGAATGTGATCCTATATGTATGTGCTTTCCATAAAAATGCAGTGTGGTTTTCCAACACCAGATGGCAGCGTTGTCTGCAAGATAAATCCACATTTTAGTATTTCTAGGGTCACTGGCTCACCCCTAATGCTCCTAGCTTTCATACCTTATGTTTATACATACATGTATGCTTAGAGTGTGCTCTGAGAAGTACTTACCAAAAAAAATTCAAAGAACAAAGCAATACTAGCATATTAAAGGGAATGTGTATGTGAAACCTGCACACACGATAGCATGAGTAGGTGGATGGGTACAGTGAACCATCCATACTGCTTGGGTATTTGCATCTAGTACCATCTATTTATTTTTGCTACAGAAAAACTAAGCCAGCAAACAGCATTCCTTCTCAAAAGACATGGAACCTTCAGAATTTTATCCATGATACCCCAGACATCAAAGAGAAGAACGGTACAGGCAGTATGAATTGGCAGGACTCAGAGAGGGCTTCAAACTAGATTTGAAGGGGGAAGGGGACAAAACCACCAGTGCCACCAACAGATGCCCAGAGCCTGGAGAAGAATCTCAGGTCACCAGGAGAGCACCTGGTGAACAAACCAAGAGAACTGCAGGTGCTCCAGTCAGCAATGCAACTTCAGGGGAGATCTGTCTTAAATGCCTCTAGGCAAAAGCGCGGAGCATGGGAAATTAAGAGGAGTTAGAGGCGTGTGCATGCATGAGGGGCTATGACCCCACTGGCATCGTGGACACGTAGTGGGACAGCTCCTATGACTGGAGTGTCAGAATGGAAGGGGGTACAGGCTCTTTAGGAAGGACAGGCAGGGGAGACATGGAAGGGGTGTTGCTCTCTATGTCAGTGACCAGCTGGAGTGTGTGGAACTCCACCAGGGGAGGGATGAGGAGCTGGCAGAGAGCTTATGGGTCAGGATTAAAGGGAGGGCAGGAAGAGGGGATACTGTAAGTAGGAGTTTGCTACAGGCCACCTGGCCAGGATGAGCGAGTGGATGAGGTCCTACAGGCGGATAGCAGCAGCCTCACGTTCACAAACTCTGGTCCTCACAGGGGACTTCAACCACCCCGGTATCTGTTGGAGGGACAACACAGCATGGCACAAGCAAGCCAGGAGGTTCCTGGGATGTGTCGATGACAACTTCCTTCTCCAAGTGAGAGGAGCTGACGAGGAGGGGTGCCATGCTGGACCTTGTTATCACCAACAGGGAGGGGCTGGTGAGGAATGTGAAGCTGAAGGGCAGCCTTGGCTGCAGTGACCATGAAACGGTGGCATTTGAGATCCTTACGGAGGCGAGGAGGGCGCACAGCAAGCTCACTACCCTGGACTTCAGCAGAGCAGACTTTAGCCTCTTCAGGGAACTGACTGGCAAGGTTCCTTCGGATGAAGCCCTGGAGAGAAGAGGGGCCCAGGGAAGCCAGCGAGTATTCAAGGATCTTCTCCTCCAGGCTCAGGAGTGATGTATCCCCATGAAGAAGAAGTAGTGTAAAAATGCCAGGAGTCCTGTGTGGATGAACAAGCAGCTCCTGGACAAACTGAGGCACAAAAAGGAAGCCTACAGTGGGTGTAAACACGGACAGGGAGCCTGGGACAATTACAGGGAAGTTGTCCAAGAAGTCACACATCAGGTCAGGAAAGCTAAAGACCTGACAGAATTAAACCTGGCCAGGGACATCAAGGCCAACAAGAAGGGCTTGTATAGGTACATCAGGGATAAAAAGATCTGGGAAAATATGGGCCCCCTGTGGAAGGAAACAGGAGAGCTGGTTTCCCAGGATATGGAGAATTGGACTTGTTCAGCCTGGAGAAGAGAAGGCTCTGGGGAGACCTTATTGAAGCCTTCCAGTACCTGAAGGGGCCTACAGGGAAGCTGAGGAGGGGCTTTTTACAAGGGCCTGTAGTGACAGGACAAGGGGTAACGGGTTTAAATTGAAAGCAGGGAGATTTAGATTAAATATCAGGAAGAAATTCTTCGCAGAGAGGGTGGTGAGGCACTGGAACAGGTTGCCCAGAAAAGCTGTGGATGCCCCATCCCTGGCTGTCTTCAAGGCCAGGCTGGATGAGGCTTTGAGCAACCTGGTCTAGTGGAGGGTGTCCCTGCCCTTGGCAGGGGGGTTGGAACTAGATGATCTTTAAGGTCCCTGCCAACCCAAACCAGTCTGTGATTCTATGAATACTTCTATCCTCATCGCAAGTACGTTCTTCCTCAAAGTATTAATAATGAGCAACTACACGTCTTCTATCTGTTGCTTTAGTAGCTCTCTCTTGCAGAGAGTAGATCTACAGGTCAGATACATTCCTTTTACACCTATTTTACATCCTTTTCTCTCCCCATTTTTCACACCACACAGGTTTATTCTGAAGAGGGATGCAAACATACTTTTCACATGCCTATACCACCCCACACAAAAAAAAAAAAAAAGAGGTGGGGAGGAAAAGGCTATGTTGGCCTCCAATTTGTGTAAAAACACAGTGACTCCAGAGCTAGGGTGGACTATTTCCTTTCCCAGAACGTTCAGTAACAGCAAAGGCTGTAATTTCAGTGGAACAAAACACTTGTCATTCTACCGTCAAGGAAACTACTCAGTTCAGCAGAATTTGGCTCATGGCTGTGCTTTTGTCTTCTCATACCCAGCATTCATTCCTTAACAGCATTCAGTCTTTGCTATGTTAAATAGGGAAAAGATCGAGTACAGGAATAGAAACAATTACTGTGTAGAACACTAAAGAGAAACAAACAAGAATTTTAAGAGAAAACAACATTACAGGATACAAATGATACATCAAAGGCAAGAAGAGCCTGCGATGCAGATAAATGCTGCTGTCTTCAAATGTCCTTACAAGGTGCTCCAAGTTTAAACATGGCAAATGCCACCAAGAGTTTTTCCATCAGGCATCACTTAAACTTTCTTACCTTTGATTAGTCTCTCCGGTCGAGTCCCTGGTAGTGTCCACATTGCCTGTGCCAGATGCCCAAAGACAGTGGCATCAACGGTGGAAACGTTTGGTCCCATAATGTACTTCTTGTCACCTGTGAATACGATAGCAAACATTTCTCGATTGGATATCACTTTTCCCTAATTAAAAGAATAAAAAAAAATCCCCAGTTACATCTTCAGCATATTTTTTACTAAAATCATTTAGCTGAAAAGGTTCACTGGTCCAAAGACAGGGATTCAGTGTTGAATATGGTTCAAAAGCTGTCGCTAGGGTTCAGCAGGTGAAATCCACTACTGCAGCTTCCCCTGTGCCCACCAACTCTACAATAAGGCCAAATATAGAGCCCCCACTAGCCAAGTAACCTTCCCTCCGCTCAGCCATCTCTGTAAATGGATCATGAAGGGGAACAAAGCAGCACACACACACCACACTAGTTCTGCTGCATTTCATATCTTCTCTGCAGACAGCAGGTGCCCGAAAGCACAACTCTCTCCTTGAGTGCAAACCCAGAATCATTCAACCACAGTTCAAAATCATGAATGCACTTGTTGAAAGAAGCCAGTCACCCTGTACCTCTTGTGCATGCAGGTCCAGTTTCAGGTTCCTCCTCTGATCACATGAAAAAAGGAAAGTCGGACCCCCAGCTTTCCTCTCCCACCATTTGTTCAGGTTGAAATCGATGCACCAGTCACACTGGCAGCGACTGCCCAGACAAGACCTGCCTCTCCAGGAGGACACAGCTACAGGCAGGAGCAAAAAGCTCTTCTCACACCACCAGGGCGCGGCCCCCACTCTCAAACACTGGTTTCTATCTGCCAGGGACCAAACAGAAGCACAAGGCATGCGGGCAGGCAAGTGAAACAGAGCTGCTCAGGACTGGCCTGGGTCAGAGGCAGGACATGTCTGCTCCACACCGCTATTCTGCCTACCCCTCTGGGCACCCCAATGCCTAAGTGGCCCCCACAGCACAAACAGCTGCATAACTACACAGGATAGGGAAGAAAAATCACATGTCAAAGCCACCATTTGCAAAGAAGCATCCAGTATAAACCTGCTTTATAGGCACAGGCACAAGACTCAGAGCAGGGAGCGCACATAGAGCAGTCAGAGGAATTGCAGGGTCAGGTTAGATGGCTGCACTGCCCCTGCCCTGGCCCAAAGCGCTATAAAACACTGAAACGCGCTACACAATTGAAATCTCCAAATCCAGTCAGTTATCCCATCTCCCCAGGACATTCTTCCCCTGCCCAGTACAAACTGCCGGTAATTCAGCAGGTTATTCAATGTTAGGATTATTGAGTTTAGAAAAACCGTCCAGCAGTAAAATGCAGCAAATTCCAAAGTTTGGTAGAAGAAAAGCTGTCAGCCCTCTGAACCACAGCATAGCAAAGCACCGCTCAGGAATAACCAGCAACGGTAACCTCCTCCAGCACGTCAGATGCAGTTTTAACTTGGAGTTAACTCTCCCCGACTCTTTCGCAGTTGCACCATGAAACCCCCGCACAGGGTGTATGTTCTGTCTTTTCAGTATTTATGTGACGCCTCACATTCATCCATCTCAAACACAGCTCAAAAATGGGTCCCCAAACGGCAGTTACATGCCAACGCTTGGAATTTAGCGCCATACAACTGGGTCTGAGGCTCAGTCCACAACGATGTTGTGCTGGGAAGTAACCCTGCCGTTTCCGTCTTGCCACAGCTAAGGCAGGCAGTGAGCCACGGATGAACCATCCATTGTTTCGCAAACAGTGGCTCCCCAGGCACAGCACCTGCACTTTCAGGTGCGTGGAAATGAAGGAGAAGAGGATAAAATAGAGCTGTGGTTCCTTAAAACTGTAAAATCTGTTTTCCAGTCACCATACAACACAGCCTCCACACACATTTCTTTCCACCGCTTACAGTTGGTTCCCAAATCTTTCAGTGCAACTTTTTTTTCCCCAGAAGACTTCCTGACAGACCAGATCTCATCTCTCAGTGTCTAGCTTTATGCCAGATTACACCTGTCACACCGAGGCTGCCGTCGTGCTAATAGTCCCAAACACCTCGCTGCATCCCCCGGCTAATCCAACAGAAATGCAATCACCTGCCCATGCTGCACTGGGATCAAATTTGTGCACCAGAGGATTAAAAAGGGGCTATTTCAGCACTGGGTCAAGGAACCCCAGTAAGAGACTGATTATGAGACACAGCGCTGGCAGGAGACCTGCACCCTTCCACAGCAGCACGTACAGCCCATGCAGGCTGCTGCAGGGCATTTCAACCAGCCTTACAGGCTCACATTCAGGTTAGTCTCACCTCTGTGTTTCAGCTCTGAGCACCCTTGCCCTCCACAAAACACCAAACACATTTCAAAAGCCAGTTCAGGCAGCTGCTGCCCTGCAACTCGCTCCTCAAAATCCCCATTTACCCAAAAGCCTGAGGCAGGCTGACAGCTGAGGGGTCACCAACAGACTTATGGGCACTGCTCACTTGCATCTTTTAAAGAATTACTAGAAGATGTATTTTTATATATTGCCAGTTCATACACCCAGGTCCTCCCACTTCCTTACATGACCACCAGCCAGTAGGAAACTACTGCAATAGAAGGAAATTACATTTGTGGTTTAAAGACTGCAGGGCAGAGAGCGAGATGATACCAACCAGGCAGGCTGATCCATCAGAACAGGATTAGTTCAAATTTCCACATTTAGAAGAGACCTGGAGAAGTCTGTTAGGGAAATACATACATGGGAGAAGGAAAAATGATTCTCAGAAATGAAAGAGAAAGAAAGCACCCAAGATGTGACAGACAGTGTCAAAATGAGTGTCACCAGACCTGGCAGCTGCCAAATTATCATTTTCTGGAAGCAGCTCTTGAAATGTAAAAGTTATTCTTGCTCCCATGTGAATGTTCTCAGTTTAAAAAAAGAGTACTACATTAATCTGGTATACCTGATGACTGACAGCTACAGTTTGTTATGTGCAGCTATTCTGCATGATAGGTTATTCTTTCTCAGCTCTTAAGATTGCCCTCTAATTAACAGTCAAAATCCCAACTGCTTCCTCTTCTGGGAAAATACAGGGGCACACATACATGGCGGGGAATCTCACAGATCTTTGTGCAGGCAACAGGCTGACTGACCACCTTCTCCCTTTCCCTGTTAAATAGGAATGTCTCCAGTCAGGCTGGAAGTCCTCATCCCACCTCTTGTCCCCATCATCCCAGGGTACTGCCTGGAGGCCATAGTTAGGAGACCCAACCATGAACAGCTGGCTGGAGAAAACCCGAGCATGCTGGTGTTAATGACAAGTCAAGGCGATTATAGAAAAGTAGACAGACGTGCCAATAATCAAAAGGGCAGATATAATGATTTATATAACTGCACACTGACTAATCTGACATCCGTTTCAGAGGGGAAGATGAAAAAACATGTACAATATTCAGCTGGTAATGTAGTAAAACAACAGGAATACAACAGATGCCCATCAAGGCTTTCTGAAGTACACAAGGCACAATATTCTCATCAATAATCTGGAAGGAAAAATAAACTTCCTGTTGATGACATATGCATCATAGAATTTAAGAAAATTATATAGTCAAGAAAACACCTTATTCTTGAGGATTTCCAGTGATTTTTCCCACTGAAAACAGGTAAGAAGCTGTTTGATTATAGCATTTACCTTCACAAGATGACCCAGAGGGAGAAAGAACAAGGAGGAGCATTCGCCTGCAGGCTGGAATCAGGCAAAGTCCAATTTGAAACTGGTCAGATTTTGAACACATTTCAATGGTGATTAACATCTGCCACCAATTCCTAATGAAAGTAGTGGCACCTCCACCTGCTGAAACCTCATAATTAAAACTGGATGCCTTTTAAAAAGACACACTTCAGCCAGAAAAAAAGACACAGGCCTCAAGACAGCAACCAAGCAGTTCGATTCACAGAGATCTGTCTAGATGATTCAATGATCCCTTTGAACTCAAACCTTTACAAATCTGAGTGTCAATATAGACTCCAGAGACAGAAGGATGCAGACTTCAAATAAGCAAACCAAGAGACTTTTACAGGTACTGGGGCACATGTTTCGGTTTTCTCTTGAAGGCTACGTCCACTCTTGGCAGGCAGGGATGACTTCAGCCTAGACACGTCCACTGCTGCTCTGTTCAGCCTGCCAACATTTCCTAGACGGAACCAGGAGACCCTGCTAAGCTCCCAAATCACAGGCTGAACTTGCTTCTGCTCCTGCCCCGGCCCCATTCCTCTCTACAATGTACATGGAGCTACGCAGTGCCAACCTTGAACCTACGGCAACAGCAGTCTCACAGTGGAGGGCACCCTGAGCTGGCCACAGCTCTGCAGCAGATGGGCCCAGACCTCTTCTAAAATGAGCTGCTCCCTTCCTTCCTCTCCCAGAAAAGGGACCGCTTAAGCTTCAAAACCAGGTTTTCTTTGAAGAGGCACTAGAACAGGTAACTTTTTTTTGTTAAGAAACAAAGTGCAGCATGAGAAAGCGCTGACAGAAGAGGAGCTGACAACAAATTTCCCCCTCGCCCACTGTGCCCATGCATCATGTGTCTTTTTTCCACCTTGCTCCCAATTCAGCAATTCGGTAGGTTTGTTACAGAAAACTCTACACAGCCCCATCTAGGTCCTCCACAAATATCTTCCTTTACAAAACATCCTGGAAGTCTAGTGGGTACGGTAGTGTAGGGTTGATGGTTGGACTAGATGATCTTATAGGTGTTCTCCAACCTTAGTGATTCTGAAGTCCAGAAGCATCTCTCTTCCTTCCCTTTCCCAGCAAGCACTCTGCTTCTGCCTTCTGCTGGGATCTCCTCACCTTGCTCCCTCCATCCACTCCACACACCTATTTAGGACATGTGCAATATGTCCTCCCTCCGGAGCGCAGGGGCAGGGAGGCATCCCTCCTCCCCTCCACTCAGCCCCCTCTTGAAGCAATCGTAACAAAGAACAAAGCAGCCACACCAGTAACATCTCTTGGCTCCTTGTGCAAAAGAGGCACAAGCTCAAGGGAAGCAACAATCTGCCCCACAGCAACTCCTCAAAACGCACATTTTACACAGAAGCACAATATGGTTAGCTCTCAGCAGACTGCAAGGTGAGAAGGCATGGTGTACTCGGCTCTAGTGCAGACTTCAGCCTGAGCTACACAACAGAAACGAGGCTCATGCTGTTCTAGCTAAGGAGGTCAACCTTAAGACTAATCCTATGGGATCTACCCATGGCAACCAGGAAGCCTAAACCCACCTATTTGGACGAAACAGACCCAACTCCTACTCGCAGCTTTGAATAAAGCTAACACCAGCCAAGTACAACAAAGTCCAGTTCATCACAATAACATCTCAAAGGGTTTTCAAATAGCAGCCTCCTAATGATCTATCAAACAGCTATGAGTCCCACGAAATAAAAATGAGGCTAAACACTACATTTTCCTAAATTCTCATAGCAAAATGCACTTTCAAAATCACAGGCCACATTCTGCTCCTCTAGATACACATACCTGGTGCTCAGAGAAGAAAGCCACTTACCCCTCTAGAGGCAAAATTTGGTAGCAAACAGCAGGGAAAGAAACACTGTCCCTGCCAGAGCAAGGGTGGCACTGAACGACAGCTGCAGTGTGGACTCCACCTACTTCAACGTGGTACTATTTGTGTGCACGCCCAAGCTGCCAGGACGTACTCGCAGCCGGCGCCATCCTGTGAACAAACGGAACGCGTGTAACTCGCTGTACGTTACCCAGGAGGCCTGCCAGAGTCCGCATGTCCTTCTCCATCAGCGTGTACATCTCCTCCTCCGAGAAGCGGCCAATGCCGTGCCCGTACATTTCCCGCTTCACGATCCCTTTGGTCAGGTGGCAGAGGATCCACTTCAGCAAGTCGCTGAAGGGGCCGAAAAGTGAAACCATCTTTCGCGTCTCGTGAAGGTTTTCCACCCACTGGCAGTAAGCTAAAGTCCTAGAAGGATGGAAAAATAAGTTAGAGCGGTGCAATACCCACAGAGCCCATTCCCACCCTGCAAAGGCTCACACAAAGGTTGGGCAGCAAGCTTTAACGCCGAGTGCTCGCTGCCCTGATGGAGAGGTGGTTTCCAGTGAAGAGCAGACCCTGATGCAACTCGGGCTGCGAGCAGAGAAAACTGACCTTGCAGACTGCCCAGCGCTCGTTCTCTCAGTAAATCATGACTCACTTCACGAGAAAATTAGATTCACATTGAAATACGAAATAAAAACCGCAGGATTCTGCTAAACTTGCATAACAAAATGCGGTGCCAGAAGGATTCATTAGCTAAAGACGATTGACTGCACAGACCCAAGGAAAACACCAACAGCAAAACAGCCCTCCAGAGAAGCCAAACTTTCCCACCAACCTGTTCTTGCTTTCTGTACTGCTGAAACTTAGCCAAGCAGTAACTTTGCCCCAACAATAAATATCACAGCAGTCATTTTTCCAGAAGATCTACCCCCTCCTCTTCTCAGAACCTAACAATGACACATCATTTAAAAAATTAAAATTTCAAAAACAAAGGTGTGGCGGTTATTGGGCCAGTTTTATCCTGTATTTTGTCCTCTCTTCAAAATGTTGATTTTACGAGAGAGATTTCTGAAGGACTCTCTCTTATTTTAGGCTGTATTTCAGCTTTATTGAATGGCAAATGTATTATTTTGAAAGGTCTTTTTATAAAAATTGTCTTATCAGATGGAATTTTTGTTTCTTATGTGAATTTTTGTTCTTTACTAATACTGTAAGGTGAACAAAAAATGTTGTTGCTGTCGCTACTCAAGAAACTTATTAAAAAAAGAAATATTAACTCTTCCAATATTTAGAATCTTCTGACATTACAAAGAAACCAAAAAGACCACATGACTTCTGTCACTAAATTCAAGGGATGTTGGAAAAAGGGCTAAAGACACGACAAACATATGAAGCCAACAGGGTCTCAGGGAGTTGATACTCACACTCCATTGTGTTTGTAGCAATTTCCACACTGAAAAATCTGGAAGTGGATTTACAGACTTGAGATATGAAACCAGGCTCACGGAGACATGATAAACTAGTGAAGCTAGATGAAAAATTTGAAATATCAAAAGCTGCAAGTTCATGTACGTAATTATATTAAATAGTAACTTTATAATCAAATGTTTCCATTTCCAATATGATCAGAGCTCAATTTTTTTTTTGTTTGAAATATGACTTCAGTTTTATGATTGTACATATTTCTAATTGCACATAATTTCTTTAGTGCTGATATGTATTGTTCTAATTGGGGGGGGGGGCGACAAAATACCACACCACAAAGCAGTGCCTCCTGGAAAACTCCTCTGAATTTGTTTTTCAACCATACGTTTTATCAAACTCCTGTATGTCACGACCAGAAGCTGAATTCAGCACTACCATCAGGGAACAACTATGTTTACATCAGGAAAATGTTCTAAGATTTAAGTTTTTGCAGATTCTTTACTTGATTTACTAATAACACGAGGTAAAAGGAGAATATTTGGCATAACAGCTGAAAAGAAAAAAAAAAATCCACTTACAGCTTAAATTCAGAATGCTCCCAACAGAGTGGGTGAAAGGCATTTTAATTATACTAAGGACTGTCCACTGCGGGACAGTGCCCTCTGCTCAAATCCATGTCATTAAAGTCAGTAACAGTGAGGCACGTGCAGGTTTTGCTGCAAATGCATGAACAGTGAAGAACAAAAATGCACCTGCTACGTTTCTGGCGGTTTTTATCCTCAACAGGTTTCTCCACAACCTCTTGCACTGTATTAATACGACAAAAGCGTCCCGCTGACATTTCACACGCTTCAGTCCCACCCTTCGAACAGGGTGTTCTGCACAATCCTTGTTTCTCAAAACAGATGGATCAACTCAAGTCATTGGGCTGGTTTCAACACATATCAAATACTTATAAATACTATCTAGAACTGTACGTTATTATTTATATTTACTTGAATAGGCAAAGAAAAACCTGCTCTCCAAGAGCAGTGCTGCCTGTCTTGCTGCAGAGATCCTCCTACCCCACCATGGACCTGACCAGCTTCACCCGGCAACTCTGCAACACAACTTAGTTGCTTCAGGACAACAGGCCTGGCCACAGAGCGGGACAGCAACAAGCCAAAACAAAACAGAAAAAGTAGAGATAAAGACACTGCTGCAGCAGCATTTTTTTTTAAAGTCACTCCAGTCGCACAAGACTAACTCAGCCCTATGGACATGCCATTGCTATTGTTCACTCTAACCACACCAGCGAGCTGGCACTACACACAGAGTGATCAACCAGGCCCAGGGTGGCTTTAGTTTCATGAGACAAGATGAACAAGGTTTCCCACAAAGCTAATCAGCCTATACTTCAAAGCAAAAATACGTTTCCCTAACACTCCCCTGACTGCTCTGGGGAGAAGATGTTTGGGTCTGGAGGAGGCAGAGATCAGATGAAGTGTTTAACGATCAGGACAGCAACGCAGGAACAGCAGAACTGCACAGGATTTATATAATCCTGCTTAGGCCAAACTGTCAAGCACAATCTTAAAACATCTGCTTGTCACTTTGAATGAGCAAAATTGTCACATGTGCCAAATCTCAAACTTACATGGGCAATGAAGGCAGCCAAACAGACAACCACAGCATTCACTTCTAAAATTTTACGGTTCTGAGCACGTAAAAGCAAGGAAAAACCTAGGCTCAGATTCAGAGACAATTAAAAGCACCTTTAAAACTGGCTTTACAAGAACTCTGTTAAAATAATTCTATTCAGAGGTTCAAAACATGCTTCGCTGCATTTAATCCCATCCATCCACCCTCTGCTCAGACTATGTTACTAGAGTAGTATCAACATTACAAAAGGTTAGGAAGTGCCAGAAATCGGGTAGTCTACATAACCCACTCCAGCGGCACTATACCCTTTACAGTTAGTATTTACAGGATGACATAATTATTTTAAGTATTACCCTGAACGGTGCATTTTGGGAAACATTAACATTCCCGTTTGTGCCAGCGCATCTGTACAAATCTTAGAGTATAAATAAAACAATAATGCATTAAAGAGCAATGCTGCAGGGGTGAAGCAAATCTGAAGTCTAAATGTAACAGCGGCTTTGGCCTCAATACATAAATCAGGAGAGGAGATGGAGAAAGTGACTCATCAACAGCAGCTTGCCTGATTATCCCCAAACTGTCTGAACATCAAGGCAAGGGGGAGGTGTTCACTAGGATGTGAACTGGGGGTTATTTTTCCTATCTGAACCTGTGCAGAGTGGAAATTCTTGATACACAAAAGGATTATAATGAATTCATTCCACAATCAGCTCTAGAAACCCCACCTGCTGTGTAACTTCCCAGAGCAACTGGCTTTTTAAGCTGTCAGTGGCATCCAAGCCTCATCATTGTTAACAGCAGGAGAGACGTTGCTGTTAAAATTGGCTTCATGTATTTAAACATACTTATATTATCAACACATATTATGTTTAATACATGGCAAGTCTGAATACCATCCGAAGTCAGATTAATTTGTATTCTCATACCATGCTTTTCCAGTACTTCAAGCACTCACCACATGCATGATATTTACATTGCCTTCTTGAAAGAGAAAGCAAGCAATTAGTTGAATACAGTTATATTATTATTACTATATTATATAATATTATTATTATATAATAATATATTATTATATTGGTTAAGTTTAACTAATTTCTTAGTGTTACATATATTCCTATAGATATATATACACACACACTTAGGAATCACTAAGGTTGTGTTTGACAACACAGCTAAAACAATCTAACGGGTTGGTTTGATTAAGCTGCACGCTCAAGGCTTTAGGGTCTCACTAAGCACTTTAGTGTCATCGACCTGAGATCCCTCTCCTGAGATTACAGTGCCAGAAAGCACCCTGCCGCATCTGCTAGCCTTCCAGGCACCAAGAGCTGCCTGGTTTGAGTGCCAGCAGAGCCACAGAGCCCAGCTGCCAGTGCTAGGAGGACATGAGAATCGGACATCCTCTGGCCCGTCTTTACACAGGGGTCCGATCCTACAAACGTGCTGCAGATCCATAAAAAACTCAACGCACCCTGAGGGTGACTATAGGTGCCCCACTGGTCTCCGAGGGCCCACGGGTCCCTGCAAGCAGTGGAGGTGCTGCAGGACTCACCGCAAGCCTTCAGCAGATGACAGAAGTCTGCATCGGATCCAGGACCTGGGCCAAGAGCCACAAAAATCAGTCCACTCCCACCAAATCCCTGCCGACCCGGCCCAAAATCCATTGAGGTTAGCAGGCTTTTTGCCACTTTAAACATAGCAAAAGCCTAATAGTTACGGCATTCCCCAGGGAGAGGAGGTCCAGTGCCAGCTCCAAATCAATCTTGCACATCTCGGAGACATGCTCTAATCCCAGCACTAAAATAGGTACGCTCACTCTCTCGCTGTCTTTCTGCCTGCCTCCTGCCAGGCATCGCAGCCTGGGGCAGAGGCGGGGTGGCCAGAGGCTGAGGTTCGCAGTAGCTCTCAGCTCCAGACAGAGCAGTAATTTCCACCCTTAAGAGGCACTAATTGGTGAAGACAGCAATTACCTCGGCAAAAGCGTAACGGCTCAGGAGGAGACGCTGAGCACCCACCAGGATCAGCTCCATCCAGAGACAGCACACCACAGGATGTACTTTGCTGCTTTGTTCGATGGATGTACTACAGTATTACTTATTTACGATGAAGCTGCTTTGCATGCTGCTGGCACTGAAACGGCATGAATCATGTTTTATATCACCACTTTGGAGGCTTGATTTTACAAACCTTACCCTGCAGAAAGGGGATGACTGCTACAAGTTCCTCCCTGTGGGACCCAAGGACACCGTGAACAAACCCTATGCTTCTGGTGGGAAGTGGGCAAGGTTCAAGGACCGATGCAGAGGGATCCCACGGCCACAGACGCGATGCTGTCAGGGAGCAAGGCAGGCCCTACACAGCTAAAGCCTGGTTTTACTTTAGTGTCACTACAGGATGGTCAAAGTTGTTACCCAGGAATTGCAGCGACACAACTGTGATGCCTCATAGCCCAGGCTTTGCCTAGTACAAAGAACTGGCACGGTGTAACCTCACCAACAGAGCACGCCTCTGGTACAGCCGCACGGCACGCACATACAACAGGACTTAAGAGTCAGATGTTTTACTACATCGCAGCAAAAATACGTGCTCCCTGTGTTGAGCCCGGAGGTGCCAAGTCAGCTCGGAGGGAGCCTGGATGGACAGGCAACAGCTTCTCGGAGAAAAGCAGGATTTGCAATAGAGACACAGCACCAGTGTAACTTTGTCATCGGTAATGTTACATTTAAAGCACTTAAGTCTACCCACCGCGAAACAATGAACACTAAGGCAAGGAGACAGAGCATCAGGGCATTAAAAGCCCTCGTCTTCTCTTCAGCAGCTACAGTAATTGAGGGGAGAAAAATTAACAAAAAAAAAAGGTTACATTTGCAGGCTACTTGAGTCAGATTTTTGACGCTATGGCACTGCAGATAGGTATAACTGGGTGAAGGTCACACTTCCTGGAAGGCAGGGATTAACCACATCATTTCAATCTGCCTACTGAATGCTAAAGTTGTTCCAGGAAACACTAAAAATTATTTGAAGTATATATACACATCTTGCTGCTCATATTCAATCACAAGGTGAAAGAAAAACCAGGTAAATGCATGCAATTTAAATCACACTGTCTTTTTTGAAGAAAAAAACCTAACGTGAATGGAAACCTTACTACAGCAGGCATTTAAAACGCATGCTAGAAAGCAAACTTTTGGGAAAATGCCTGTGCCTGCCGAGACAGCCAATTCAGCATCCAAGACGCCATGTCCACCTGCTACTTCTGTTAGTCGTTTCTCAAGGGCACTTAAAAAGGACTGAAATGTAAAGGGGAGGGAGGGAGAGAATCTCAGGTGTTCTTTTCAAAGATGCCAGTAAAACACAAAGTACCAGCAAAGTTATATTTATGTTTTCCATTCATATACCTGCTTCAGCTTCTCAGCATGCTGTGACCAATACTGCATTCTACCAACTGGCACTGTTGCAGCGACACATACTGACAGGAGCATCCTTTGTTACAGGAAAGGCAATAATCCGTATTGTAATTGCACACACAGATAATTAAAATCACTAAGAACACAATACTCCGGACTCACTACAAACGCTGGGTTTGTCCCCCTGCGTCCCCCAAACCAGAAACTAGCCATCTTGTCGCTCTCTGTGAGCAAGGCTGTTTCTATATGGAGGTCACAGGAAAGAGGCTGGAGGAACACCCCACTGCTGCTCCCCTCTGCAAAGCTGCAGGCAACTGAGGCCTGACTCCTCACCGCGCTCACACGGCACGCCGACTTCTCAGGGGGATTACCCCTGGCTCACGCGAGCGTACGCAGAAAGAAGCGGCAGTTTTCTAGGGTGAAGAGAGCTGTGAAATTAATAACTGGGCACCCAAGCTTTCTGCCAGAGAAAACAAACATTCACATCCAGGCGCGAGTGATGTGACAGCACGAGAACGCAGCCGGCTCTGCCATGCAAGCTTACCAGTAGAAGTGCTCCTCCACCATTTTTGTCACAGCTCTAGAAATGGCTCTTTCATGCGGACCAAGGTGTTTATTTAAATTCACTCCAAGTTTCTCTTCCAAAAAGTCAATAATGAACTCAGTGCCAGACACTTTCTTGTGATTGTATTCAATCCAAGGCATTTTCCCTTGAGGGGAAAGCTTTCCATCAAAATAGTTCTACAGGAAAAAACAAAGGGCAAGTAAACAAACAGACAGACAGACAAAAAAGGCCCTTCCGACTATATTTTAATGAGAATCAAGCTTTTAAATTTTTTTTTCCGATGTTTTCAAAGGCAACATTACCCATTTTTTTTTAACCAATGCTCTATACTGGTTGCAGCTGTTCCATCAGAGCAACAGCTTTACCTTATATGACAATTCAGATAAATAATATTACATCACGTGGCATCCGGCATAGAAGTTTGTAACACCTTGTAGGACCTGGAAATAAGTTTAAGTTTCCCAGTTATTTAAGGGGTTGGAGATGCAAACAAAAGAAAATTCGAAAAAGCAAATTCAAAAAGCAAATTCATCCTATTCAACTGCACATTTCTTCAGATCTCCCTGAAGATTGGGTTCGTTATTCTAAACAAGATTTTAATCATAGGACTGACACCTAAATTTGGCTCCGGCATGGAGCAGCACTTTTCACGCTAAAAGTACTTTATAAAGGTTAATTCACTACCTATGTCGGAGAGCTGCATTACCTCCAAGGATAAAACACACACAGTCACAAGTGTATAATGAAAGGCATATCATTCCTTCACTGAGCAGGAGAGAAATCTGACTCAGTCTCTAGCAGTCACGCTAAGCATTTTGGGGTCTAGCTCCTAATCGCTGGAGGTTTAGGGCTAACAGTTCCAGACTGACGTGTTTGGGTCACTGGCATTTACCCTTCCTGAATCCACTAGGGATGGATTAAGGCCCTCTCGCAGCAAGGAGCGCTCACCGCAGGGCAGGTCCCGCTCAGAGCACAGCCTCCTGGCTGCCGCTCAAAAGGCAGCTGGGCAGAGCACTACCAACCCACGGCTGTTCCTGCAGGCTCTTTCCTTGTGGATGAAAACGTAAGAGATGGGTAACGCTGCTGGGAAAACAATGCCTTCTGGCTGTAGCCTTTCTGGGACTGCTGCCCAAACAAACAGGATGGCAGGAACACCGGATTATATAACGTCTCACCTCCTGCATCCCTGCGTGGGTGGATAAAGCAACTGAACCCACCCCACCTGCACGTATGGATGACACAGGGGTTATTACTCAGGTCCACGGGAGAAACTAGAACTGCCAAATGCCTGAAACTAAAAGGAGAGCACTGCCCCATCCTTACACTTTCCAGACCTTTCCTTCATCAAAAAGGCTCTTTCAGCACTCAGGCTGACTGATAGTTTCCGTAAATTTCATTATGTATTTACTACAGAATCCTAAGCTTTTTCTGGAACTACACAGAGTGTCTATATGGCACTGAGCATTGCTGGCTTAATCCTTGTGAAGCTCTTTCAGTATGAGGTTTCCCTTCTTGTGCACAAACACCGATGTTCGGCAGAAGCTACTAGACTTGACGATGTGCTTATTGCATATTGCAATCACTGTAGTCCATCCATAACATTTGCAAACCAGAAAAAAAAGCAAATCCATCCTATTCAACTGCACATTTCTTCAAGCACATATATATAACGCATAAAAATACACTGTAAAAACTTGTTAGTACTGCATCAGTATTAGACTCATCAGTATTAGCTCTAATTAGTATTAGAGCTAAAGTTGGTTTAGGTAAACTTTAAAAAAACCTTCTCAGGATTTTCATGTTTCATCACATACAATTAATCAAGCAAAATAGGAAATATCTTTTAATGACCTGAGTAAACAACCTACTGACAAATCTGTTATACTGTTCTAGCATCCACTGTTCTCAAATGGGTATTTTTAAGCTTCAAACCTTGGTATCCTTATGGCTGCTACTAACTGCCATCAAACACCAATTTCCCACTTAAAAATTGTTCCAGCTGCAAAGCAGGGAAAAGCTATGGTATTGCCATTAAAAATCCAAAAACAACCAAACAAAATATCCCCTCACACCTCACAGTACATTTAACTGAACGGCAGCCTGCAAAGCAACAGTAACAAGAGCTCCCCAGAACCTCATTTATAGAAACATTTATAAACAGAATGGCACTTCTGGGGTAATTTTATAGTTCTATCCAGAAAAAAATCAGGTACCACATTTTCAATTACTGCTGCTTATGCTTTTACTTTTACTCACGTCTCTTCCCAAGGAGGCTACCATTTTTACAGACCTGGCGTGAAAACAGCGCATTTCTGCTGTGCTAATTACTTATCAGATGACATAAACGCCCAGCTCTTCGTATACATGAAGGAATCAAGGAATGCCCAAAAGGTCTCCACAAGCACCCAGCACGGGCTCTTGCAAACCAAGCTTCACCAAGAAAAGCATCAAACATTTTCAAACACAGCTGTGTACTGCTAACAGCCCAGCTGGGGTTGGGCTGCCAAAGTATTTTTCATGGAGAGCTTAACACCTAGAAAGGCAGCTTCAAGAAAATGTAAACACTTCACCAGAATGCATCTGTTGGGACAAATTCAGGTGAGAATAAGGTAAGAATGTCACCCAGTTCCACCTCTGACGTGCCATTAAAGCATGCTGTGTAACACACAGCACGTTATTCAACAGCCTGCTGCACCGTAATGAAGTGTCGAAAGAGTAAAAGCAGTCTGACCACACTACTGCCTTTTCTTCACCCCATTTCACAACCCTCTGTCATGGTTTAAACCAGGACACCCTCCCTTCGAAGCACCCCATCCCTGGGAAGGTGATGACCACAGCAAGTGTTCGGCAGCGAGCCCTGGCACCAACTGCCACCCAGATTGCCATCACTACTCCACCACAGTCCCCACTGGCACACAGGGAAGCGAGGTGTCTCCTCCTGCATCCAGACATACCCCCCCTACACACTCACCCCACTGCCCACCAAGGGGGATCATCACATATCTCTGTCACCCCGAGTGTTCTACAGGTAACAGAGCCACAAGGGAACAAAGTAAGCCTCCAGGTAGTCCAGGTATAGGAAACTGCACAACTCCAGCCAAGGATGGCATTGCCTGCTGGCTTCCCCCCGCTACCTGCTGCTCCCCTACCACTTAATCCCATGGCAGCATCCCTAACTTCCTCTGCACACCGGAGCTGAACACAGCCCCGTACGCCTAACACAAGAACAGAAACAGAATCTGTCTCCCCCAGAAAAAAAAGCTGCACCCTCAGCTTGAAAGCTTAGCTCCACCAAACTGACCTCTGAAACAGTATGAAGGGTTGGTAACCCCACAGACACCTTAAACCCATATAAACCAGCATGGCTAAAAGCAGCAACCTGGCGTTCCCAGCACCCGCAGGACCCATTCCTGCTCCTGCAGCGTGGCACGTGGAGCATGTGCGGAACCAAACTGGGTTAAAACCAAATAAACTAAACCTTCATGGCTCCAGCTCTGCCATCTCTGGCCCAGCCTGATCTGGCACAGAAAAGCACATGCAGGAAGGGGCAAGAGGGAAGGTAGGACAGTTGTTTTTGGTGGTCCTCCTGACCTACACCAGCTTAGCGTGCTCACAGCTAGCGAGTAGGGATAGAGAGATGCAACACCATGAAGCAATGCTCACCTTCAGTACAGAAAATACAGAAATAACCCTCTGTAATTGCCTCTCTCTTGGAAAAGCTGGGTGACTCACTTCTAGCCCAGCATTAGCTGGCTAAACAACTCCATCCTGAACCACACAAATGCAGTGTTATTTAAGGGACCTTGAAGATCATCTAGTTCCAACCGCCCTGCCATGGGCAGGGACACCCTCCACTACACCAGGTGGCTCCAAGCCTCATCCAGCCTGGCCTGGAACACTTCCAGGGATGGGCCATCCACAGCTTCTCTGGGCAACCTGTTCCAGCGCCTCACCACCCTCTCCGGGAAGAATTTCTTCCTGCTATCTAATCTAAATCTCCCTGCTTACAACTTAAACCCATTACCCCTTGTCCTGTCACTACAGGCCCTTGTAAAAAGTGAAAGATCTTTTAGAAGTGACCATATCCTGTGACACAACCATCTTATACACTGCAGCTTGCTTTAACTACTCTCCACCAAAGCAATTTTGATCATCCCAAACCTCTGATCTGCATCAACGCCATCAGACAGAAAACACATACCATCAAAATAGTTTTTGCCTTCAAACATGCAATTTCTGTCCAATTTACTCTGGAGAGAAGCAATGTGCACTAAGTCCTCCTGCTCCAATGACACGTTCAAACTTCAGTATCTTCCAGGTTCTGTAAACTTGAATGAGGAAAACACATCCCCCAGGATGGAAATCCCCCTCTTTAATGCTCTGAAGTATCTGATTCATTAAACGTCAAGATAACAAACACTAAGCTCAGGCTTTTAAAGACTTAAGCAAAATGTACTAATTAGGATTTCTTTCACTTGCAATGTAAAGGGGTTTAATCACATACAAAGCTAAATGGATTATCAACCACAAATGTGTTAAAACAAAAAAAGTTTTAATATGGTTGGTTGACACCAACAGGCGAGACTGCTAGATTCAAATTTCTGCTCTCCTGGCTTTCATTCACCAGAGAAGTTCAGGCTTCATCCCCTGCGGGAAGACAGCATGGGATGCACCCAGCCACAACTAAGGAGCAGCACTGACAACCTCTAAAGCAATCCTCTCTTCCTTCAGTGGACGGGAAACACCGGCAATGGGAAGCGAAGCAAAAGGCAAGCACGTCTTCCCAGAAGAGTTCCAGAGAGAAACGCTCCAGGAAAATAAGAAGCTGCAGCTGCCTGATCTGATCTCCTTAGCGTGGTGAAATTCCAAGGCCAAATAACGTTACACTTCAGTTTTGGGGTGTTATTTAGCCCTATATAAACTCCAGACTACTCTCCCACTTTAGCATATCCAGCCAAGTTAGCTTCTAACATCCATTTAGCTTCATCAGTTAAACGTAGAGCTGTTCCAGCCCAACGGTACTCAAGTCGTTATCTTTAAAGGTTATACGCCAAATTTAAGCGGAGACATCAAAGTGTCCGTGTACCCACCTAGTTGTAGGTGTATGTTTACATCTCCCTGGGTGAGACGGATTGAGGGGGAGGAGAGACAGGAGGCCTATTTGCCATTTCATACAATTATAGCGAGCAGCAACATACAGAAAAACGGCACCATGTACCTGGTAGGGTAAATCTGCCATCCTCAAGTAAGTTTCCATTTTCAGACAGAACGGAGATAAACTTGGAACACCGTTGGTAGGCCGTGAAAACTGATGCAGTATGATAGCATCTTTGGAATCAAGCTCTTGCTCTTTCCTGTCGAAAGCAAAACTGAATTAAATAAAAAAACCAAACAGCCAACAGGCACATGATGCATCGGCTTATTAACTACTCCGCGGAGGAATCCTGCCGAGGCCACACGCACACCCTCCCCTAACGGCCTCCTGCAGGTTTTTGATCCATCGGGGCCAGGGGAGAAGCGCCGGGGCCGCCGTGGCGGGCAGCGGCCTTGGCTCACCCCGCACCGGCGGCAGCCGAGGGCAGGCAGAGCCCTGCAGCGCGGGGGGCTGAGCCCCGCCGGAGGCCACCTGTGGAGGCCACCTTCAGCGCCGCCTCCCGCACCGCTGCGAAAAGGAAATGGGGGAAAAAAGGGTTAAAAAAAAAAAAAAAAAAAGGTAAATGGCAAAAATAGGGTGAAGCGGCGATCCCAACCTACCAGGCCGCAACGCCCGAGTCCCTCAGGTAAGCGCCGCCTCAGCCCCGCGGCCCCGGCCCCGCCGCGGCCCCCCCGGCCCCGCCGCGGCCCCCCCGGCCCCGCCGCGGCCCCCTCGCCGCCGCAGCCTCACCGTATGGCCAGCAGCTCGTGGAGCAGGTAGGCGGCGGCGGCCAGCAGCGCGCCGCCCGTCAGGTACAGCGTCTTCTTCCACCAGGAGTCGGAGCCCAGCGCCGCCATGGTGCCGCCCGCGCCCCCACCCGCCAGCGGGAAGGCGACGATCTCGCCCCCATAGAAGGCGGGCGGCGGCTCCTCGGGCCCCCCGCACCACCCCAACGACAGGCTGCGGTTGCGGCTCAGGTCAGCCACGCAGGAGCGGGGCGGCGCCAAGCCCACCCCCCACAGCATGCTGCGCCCGGGGCCCGCATCCCCCGCCGCACCGCCGAGCCCCCCACCTGCCCCGGCCCGCCCAGCCAGCTCCGCCGGCTCCCTCGGCCGTCGCTGCGCGGCTGCGCAAGGCGGGCGGGGAGGGGAGGGGGTGGGCCGGGCCTGCCGTGGCGGAGGCGCCCCGCGTCCCCCGGGCCGGGCAGGGGGCGGGAGCGGTCCAGCGGTTGGGCTGGCAGCCGCGCTGCTCACCGCGCTGCTCAGGTCTGGGGTCGGGGCGTGTTGAGCCGGCCCTGCGGAAATACCCGCGGTGCGCGGCTCCGAGCATCGCTGCGCCTTTTCGGAGGGGCAGGCCTGGTGGTGTATCCCGTGTTTGGGACACGCCATCACGCCCCGGTGCCTGACCGCAGCCCAAATCTCCTTCTCTAAACTGGCACCCTGCAGCGATTTTCCACGGTTCTGATGAGCGATGAGGTGCCCGAGGAGAACGGCTTTACACGCAGAACGGTGCGAGGAGAGGGAAGCGAAGGGACCGTAAAGCAAATCCCTGGAGATGTGTCTGGCACTGAGGGTCCCAGTGCTCCCTTGCCTGCAGGGGCCTTGGGTGCCCCGCGGCGATACGAGCAGGACAAACGCTGTGGATGGCCTTTGGTTTCTAGTTCTGCCAGTGCCGAAACGCTTTGTTAAATGCTGCGGTATGTACACAGCCACCCCAAAAAGCTCCCACAAGTTAAACATATATCACCCCAAAAAGCTCCCACAAGTTAAATGTATATCACCCCAAAAACGTATGTCACCCCAAAAAGCTCCCACAAGTGAAACGTTCTAGTAGATCATCAGGGGCAATAGGAGTGACCCAAATCTTCACGCAGGTGGAGCAATTTTCAGCGTTCCGCAGGGAAAGACGGGGTCTGTGACCACGGCTTTGTAGGTGCTTTACCTCAGGGCATGGGACAGATGAGACTAAGGAGGAAGATGAGGAAGAGGAGAGCCTTGGGCAAAGCCATAGCATTCAGATCCGTGTGCCAACTTCTCCAAGTGCCAGTTTTGCTTTTAGTTTTGCCGTGCAACATCAGTGACTGCAACAGCCTCTGCCTCCTGCCTGCGCTCACCGCGAAGGCTGCTGTGCTCTGACACTTACCTGCCGTAGCTCCTTCCAGCATTTTGGTTTACTCCTCGCTTTTAGCTTGTTTACGGGTGTTCAGTAACCACAGCGTATGGCACAAGAGCCCGGCGTTTGATACATAGCATGTGTTTGATACTGAGCTGACGCCCCGCTCTCAGGAATTAACGGGATCAAATTGCTCACAGGGAGCTGGTAAATCTCATTCCACAAACAGGTTGCTCTCTCCGAAACCTGTTGCAGTCCTTTGCCCTCATGCCTAGTGAGGCGCTGGCTGAGTACCTTCTTCACAGCTTTTGGGCCGCTCCTCACTAACACACAGGTAATGAAGTAAGAGGGGAAGGTGAGAGCAGCAGTCTCTTCATGCCACGGCTGATCATTTGCAGCATTAGGTTTGGTTAAAGTCTTATGACAGGGCAGTGAAAAGACAAAGAAGAAAAGTGCTTTTTCTCTGCTACAGCAGCTGCACATCTCAGGCTGAAGATTTGTTTCCAAGTGGCAGACAGCCTAATAAATCTGGACTTTCACAGCCTGGTTGCCGGTCTCAGCTTTTGCTACTGCAAGGGAATTGCTTGCTGTGTTACAGATAAGAGGGATCCAGTTACAGATGGGATCTAATCTTCCGTGAGGGCAGAGGAAGGTCCTGGGCATCCACATCCCAGCTGCTGCCACTGCTTGACTTCCAGAGACAAATGAGCTATCCTAAAACCTGCGTTTTGAATCAGTGGGCAGCACAAGCAGGGAAGACCTGTGAGGGAGAGTGAGAAGGAGGTATTAAACCATTCACCTCCCGAAGCTGCCCCGGACAAGGTAGGCAAACCTGGTGTTTGGAAGGAAGCATTACTGCAATTTATGCTCTGGAAGTCGATGCTTTGTGTTGGTAGCTCTGCCTGTGCCTTTGCCGGCATTAAGATGCTGTGTAGATGCAAGGGAGACAGTAATGCAAACCAGTTGCCCCAGGATTATTATTTAGGCAGATGTTTAACATTTATTCAGGAAGAAGATTGCCACCCGCCTTTTGGACAAGGACCTTACACTACGTTACTGCTGCTCAGGGTATGGTGCTGCACAGGGGTTGCAAGGGTCCAGCGCAGAGTGACGCCACAGGGCGAGAAGCCCCAGCTGCAGATACGGTGTGCCTCGGGGGGGTGGGGTGGGGGTGTTGGTACATACCCCTGCAGACATCCTGGCAGCCTTGTCGTCCTGCTCATAAACCAGATTTGGAGAGGTTAGGGATGACTTGCATGACACTGACCAGACCTGACCATTTAAAAGCTGCATGTCAGAATGTCACATCTTAGTTGTCGGAGTTTAACAACAGCAAATAAAGAACATGGATAAAACACAAGTTCTGTACCCTCACACCTGCCCCACACACCTGACTCGCTAGCGGTGCTCTGCCAGCCCCCCTTCCTCGTGCTTTCAAGGTCTCCTGCCAGTAGGTACCGAGTCTGTTTGGCCTGCCAGCCTGGGAGCCAAGCTTATCTGCCAGCAAAAAGGCAAAGAGCGTGTCCTCAGCCCGCCTTTTCCCTGGCTGTGGAAGGCAGCAGTGTCCATTCCTCCAGGGAAGGTGCGCAGCCTCACAAGGCATCCCTGTTGCTTGTGACAGATGACTTGTATAAGAGAGGTTTATTAGCCGGTGGTACTGCCCAGGAACCCAAGCCGCAGCACTTTGTCCAGCAGTGGGTATTGCTTTCTGCTCCTGTGCATCACGGGTGCTGCAGTTCACTCGGGTTTTCCTCAAAGAAGCTCACAGGTGATGCCCGCCGGAGTGACAGCTGCCTCGGTCTCTTGCTCAGGGATGGTGGGAGTCCAGCTCTGCATCTTCGCTAAATTACTACTTCTCATTTCCTGGAGTGGGGAAAATAAGAGCTAACAGCAGTACACCCACATGCCTGCCTGGCTGCAAACACACACCAAGCGCGGCAGAGCCTGGAACAGTGATCCCTCACATACAGCGTGCAGAGAAAACAAGGTCTAATGTGTTAAAACACATTTTTATCTGTGATCTGTTCTAGTGCAGCTGCCTAAAGGAAGAGAGAATGTCAGAATAAAATAAGCAGATTTTTCCAGTTAACAATAATCTAAGCCTACTTTGTTACATAGCAAGCCAAATTTTTCTTCTGAAGTTTGATTTGGGGGCAGGGACGCATTAATCAACTCATTAGCGTTACTAGGTTCTGTATGTTGTCATCAAGACCTTCATTACATTAATCTGTCGGGGTTTTTTTTCTGCAATGTCTTTGGGTTCATTGCACCTCTTCAAAAAAAGCCTGTGGTTAGCACGGCAGGATGCTCGCAGGGCTGGCGGCGGGTGTTGAAACCGCTCTCCGAGCTCGGGCCACCACTTTTCTGCTCGTCTCCCGCACTGGTATCACCCGTGCCTCCTACTCGTTGCCTCTCTCCCTTCCAGCCGCCCACAGTTTAGGCAGCACAGAGCTTTCAACAGCTCGGTTAGTCGGCACAGGTTGTTTTTATGGGTTGTTCTGCCTGAAGAGAAAGCACCTCGTCGCCCCCGGCCAAAGTGTCACCCCAGCTCGGGTGGGACTCTCCCTTGGCATGCTGGCAGGGCATCCTTCGGTGGTACAGAAATGCTTTCCTTCTCTTCAAAACAGCCCAAACTTACTGAGCCCTTGTCTGCAGAAAACATGATTGAACAGGGTTTTGTGGTGAGGGCTGGGTTCATGAGAAAGGCTTTTCCATCGCCAGCAGGCTCTCCAGGATCCTTCCAAAATAATCGCTGACTGCTGCCAGGATTGCTTTTGTTGTAATATTAATGATCTCTCTGGGCAGCTCAAGTTTCATATGCACATCTTTTTAATTATTCAGATAAAAATAGCCAAGACATAGCTGCAAAACAGTCCTGCTGTGTTTTGGTTTGGATTTAGAAAAGGGGTTAATGATAACTTGAATGACACAACAGGGTACAAATACATAGGACATGCAAAAGGTCCAGAGCCTAAACTACCTCTTCTGTGCTATACAGAAGTACCTATATCTAAGTCCACATTATGTGCAATTCCAGCAGTTCCCCAGAGTTTACCTTGCACTTTCTGCTGACAAAGCCACTTTCTGAGGTGGTGCACACCCCAAGACTGCCCCGAAGGATGTAAATAGCTTAGGGTTCCTTGCTTTCACTAAAAAAAATGGCTTTGCATGAAACCTCCTGCCTACTGCAGGTAGAAGTACTGAGGCTGGCAGCTCACTGCTAATTTGTTCACATCCCTAAGTTATTAACACAGAGCCAGATAAACAGAAAAAGATAACTGACAGACCTAAAGTCTCACACTCCTTTAGTTGTTTCTGGTTTATTACAAGCCTTTTGGATGATTGACAACCCTCATCAAGTCATGGGGGCGGTCACACACTTTTGTAGTCAGACCTTTGACATAAAACTTTCACGGTAGCAGAATTGCTTTGGGAACCAGGTACAGATCACTTGCCATAGCCCAATGGGCTGGCTCCCACTCTGCCCATTTTTAAGGCTCTCCCTCTCCCATTTACAGCATCCTCTCATAAGAATTAAAATTTGTAGTACATAGTTCTGTGACCTGGTTGGCACCTCAGTTCATATTTGATTAATAATAGAGAGATACAAAGACTTTGCAGTTTCCCTTAAAGAGATTTCCTTTCTTTACCATATTTACTCTTTTCAAAAGATGCATACAGTCTTCAGATACAACCCTGCTAAGGATGAGGTGGTTTTTTGTGAGAAAACAAGCTGTCTAATGCATTTGCTGTGGATGAGCTAGCAACTAGCTTACGGTCGCAATGACAGAGACAAAGGCACTACCTGCTGTAGTCCTGCAAAAGGGAGCAATGCACCATTGGCAAGCACAAACCCTGTCAATCCAGGGCAATAGGACCACAAAATGTGAGGAGATTATTCCAATGTGACACAGTTGTCTAGCAATCAACTCCCAGTTGAAGGCAGTGGGAGGAGAATAAGAAGGGATGGAAACAGGGAGGAGGAGAGTCCCTTCCAAAGGATGTGTCCCTGAGGTCAAGGCTGTGCTTTCATCTCCTGAGAACTCTGGAAGTAAAGATGGATGGGAGAGACAGCAGCAGACCTGATGGTCTGCTGTCTGGATCCTGGAGAAGGTGAATTAGTGAGCACTATAGCAGATAGCAGGATTTTTTTTAATTGTGAATGTGTTTCTGGAAAAAGGTGTTTGTTAAATAGTCCTGGAGATAGAATCACAGAATGGTCTATGCTGTCAGAGGGCCTTCAGGGTCAACCTGCTACGTTTTACAGTTACATATGTGAGCTGGATGCATTCTTCTGAGGTCTCCTTTCTATTGTTTACTTTCATTTCTGATGTCTTCAGGTTGCTTATTCTAATTCAGGAAAATCAACACCAGAACTTTTTCCGAATCTTCTATTGCTGCAAGTTTATAATATATATAATAGTAGAATACAATTACTATACAAGGCAATATTAGCAGTTCAGTCTCCAAGTTGTGTCAGGGTTCTGGGGGGGGGGGTTCCTAAGTTAACACATCTCATGAGGACACAACAGAGGTTTCAGATTTATTAATGGAACATTAATGGTTTTCACAATCCTTTTAAGCAAAAAACAGTTTTATTTTTTAGAAAAAGTGAGTATTGATTCTATCTCTGGAGTGGCTCCATGTGGGAATAAAAGCACAATAAAATGCTGATCAAAGTATACACCCTGAATTCCTAATGCACCGAGAGGTGGCTGTGCAATTAATGCACGTGTGAGCCAAGACAGGTCAGGTGATTTTACATCCTAGGTGAAATCCCAGCCCTTCAGGTAGACTAAAACATAACATCACTTTATATTCCTTCAAGAAAATGCGATGCGTGTCAATACAAATAATGCCTACTGTTAGCACAAACTTTAAATGGTTAGGATTTTGTCCTGTGACCTGGAGGAACCAGAGGAAACACAGGGGGATTTGTATCATGAAAATGAAATCTGAAATGTAATCAGGTGTTGGAACAGGCTGCCCAGGGAAGCGGTGGAGTCGCCATCCCTGGAGGTATTTAAGAGACAAGTTGATGTGGTGCTTAGGGACACGGTGTAGGGTAGACTGCGCAGTGTTAGGTTAACGGTTGGGCTCAATGATCTTAAAGGTCTTTGCCAACCAAAACAATTCTATGATTCTATTAAAATAATGCTCTTTTTATTCAAATTTATAGTACTGTTCAGGCTAAGCAGAATCAAGTTATTTTGAAAGGGTTATAAAAGCAGAATTCTACTTCCCATTGGAAAAGGGGCTGAGGAAAATACGTGGTTATGCTGGCAAGACAGCGCAATACATAAAAAGAACTATTTTTTGATCACTCATCACAAAGCAGGAGACAACAAAATGCACCCTGATTTGGAAACCCAGAAAATTGTCCTGAGACAGCAGAGACATGGGTAAAGCAGAGAGTCTGCTTTGGAGGCACCGAAGGATGATTGCACACCAAGTGTTACCGCTCGCTCTCGGGCTCAGCAAAGCCCCACAGTTAGGAGAGCGGCGCAGTCGAGCAGCTCCAGAACACCAAAGGGGAGGTCTTGAAGAAGAGAAATTACGCATGTCAGCCTCTGCACTTTTCCTTTTAACAAGATAACGTTAGTGATTGTATTAAATGCTGACTGAACTCAACGGCACTGCAGTTTTAGGATACAAGTTGTTTGTACCAGTGGGAATCTTGGGATACATCATGAAGTTTTGCTCTGGCTTCTGCTCCTCATAAAAGGCAAAGCGGTTCGGTGGGAATACATCTGCACGTGGCAGGGTAAGGCATCCTTCAGACCAACACGGGGAGCGCCAGGAACCGGGGAGCGCCAGGAACCAGGGAGCTGGCAGCTACTCCTCATTCCTAAGTGACCAACGTTCAGAGGAGCCCACCTTTCCCTCGCAGGACGTCGGTGAGGGGGTAGGCATCTGGAACTGGAGGTTAACATGCAGAAACAAGCAGGAGGCTGTGAATACCTGAACCGTTATGCTTCCGTCGGACACACAGCCGCTCTCCCAACCACCACTAGTTCCCCTCTGAGGGCACACTCAAACCTGGCTATGCTCTATACCGTTACTTCACATTTCTCGTCTCCATCGGAATCACATTTATCTTCCAGGCATTGCTCTTCCTCCTTCTGCAACTTCCGGCTTTTCAATGCTGTCCCCCGTTCCGGGGACTCCTGGGTGCCTCAAATCCCTGCAACTACAGGACCGACGCTGACGTGATGTTCTGTCTCACTTTTTCTCCTCCAGTCTGCTTCATCAGGCTGCCTAATTACAGGAGCTGAGCCATTTGCCTTCTGAACTCTAGACTGCATGGAATTATTCCTTTCAAGTGCTTCTTGGAAGTGTGTGGAAAATAAGTTTGTTTTTTTTAATTAAAGCTGAGATTTCAACACAATCAAAGAAGCTGAGAAGCTGTTTTCAGAAAAACTTTCAGCAAGACAGCCTTTATTCTTCTCTCTGTTCACAGCCACGACACATTTCCGTTCCCACTGCTTCCTCCCATTTTCCATTCCCGAAGAACCTGGCACAAGGCCGTCATGGAGATAGATGTATGTAAAGAAATTGTAAAGTTCTGCAAAAACGGCCACGAGACATCACCAGACCCCTAAGGAACAACGGGCGATGAGACAGTGTAACGGGGCATCACGGAAACTTCAGGTTCTGGTCTTATTTACAAAGGAAATTACATGCAAACCTCCCGCGGGGCTCCCACACTACTCCAACTGGGCTTGAGTGTGATTAATGTTTCGGTTACCATCCAAGGATGCCGTTCCACAGGATAGGGTGAGCCAACCTACAAGCTTACTGCCTCTCCCTGGCCCTGTGCTCCCACTGCTCACCTCCTGGCTGGCACTAGGCCTCAACGATGGGAAAATTCAGCTCCCTGAACGGCACAACCACCACCAGCACCCCAGGGGGAGGGGAAAAAAAAGAAAGAAAAACTAAATTTTACAACCCGGAGAAACATCTGTCTCAGCAAAGGGCTGGGGCCACGTGGACCGATGCGGGAGGGATGTGACAGCACGATGAGCCACATCAGAACCGAACGGCTGAGCCCACCCAGGACAACACAGCTTCCTCTGCTGGATTGTTTTGCTGGCCAGATCATTTCCTTGCTCTGGTCTGGAACAAACGGCTGGGAACAGAAGAGTCAAGGGTCTACAACCACAAGTAAAACAGAGGCTGAAAAAGAGTAAGCCCCAAATACAACTTTTTCCCAATCTCAAAGCAAGAGGCACCTCTTGCCTCACCCCTAGTCCCAGGTGCATGCCCGGTGCTACGATATTAATGATTTTTCCCTCCTACCACCACTATTCCCGTACGCATCAAAGCTATGGCTCCGTGCTCATGAACAACTTGCAACAGGAATGACAAAGATTTTCAAATTTACTTAAATTCCATCCATTTCAATTTGCACCTATTAAATTTCCACAGCAACTGGGCTAAGAGAAGCGTGCAATCTCTACTGGTTTCCTACGCACAGCTTTTAAGAAGCAAGTTTCTGCAGCGGGAATACACGGCACGGATTCAGTGCACAGTACTGATTGGGTTACACTGTGCCAGAGATGCACATGTATGAAGTATGCAAGGATCCAAAAAAGCCCCAAACAGCTAAAAGCAAGGTGTAGGATATTCTTGCCATGTTCGTTATCTCACTAAAATTATTTCTAGTGCAATCATTTACTTTCTAGCTTAAAATGAGGTTGTTTTAACCAGAGGGATGAAATACAGCCAGAACAGTTAGGATACTCCACCAGGAGAGGAAAACTGAGGGCTAGAGACTGAGGATGGAGCACATGGAGACACGCCATGGGTACAGGGAAGCAGTTCCCACTCCTTTGCCCCCACCACTCACTCAACCCTCCCAGGTTGGCAGGGCTCCTCTGCACATGTAAAAGCAGGTGGTCAGGTGCCTGCCGTAAGGTTTTTGTCAAAACCAGGGGCATCCACGGACAAGCAGGTCCACGTGCTTGTTGCCCAAATGTTAATTGGGCATGCACCATTGTTAATTAGGTGTATGAGCCCTTTTGTGTGCCTGGGCAGAGAACCCAAGCAGCATCAAAGGCTTTCTGTGCCAAGCGCCATAGAAACAGCAGTGAAAATAACAGCTCCTTCGCCAGGCAGCTCAGTTTAATCAGAAAATATGGGCCGTGGGAAGAAAGGAAAGGGTAAGAAAGCCAGGATAACAGCTGGTTACACAAAAGCTGGATTTAGGACCACGACACAAGCAAACCAAACTCTGCTGTTTTATCTACATTTGCGTTTGGGGTTTTTTTCCTCACCTAACAGGTCTCCAAACAAACAGGTGAAGGGGAGGACTGTCCCCCTGGTAGATGTTTCCAGTGGGCTACCCCAGGAGTCTGCCCAGGTCTCTGTGCTTTTTGGATACTGTTTCTTTCAATTCCCTGTCAGTAAAGTTTGAAAGCATAATACAGTTGTAGTAACTTAGAAGTCAGTTACTCAGCTGGGGAGCTCACTCACATGCCTAAACACACTGTTAGGAACACAGACCAATGGTTGTCTGCTCTGGCTCCACGTTTTTCCCAGTGTTACTCCTCTCTTGAACCCTATGCACTGCTTTGCTGCACGGCCAACAGAGCAGAGATTCCCGTGCAAAAGGAGAATGTCAGGCAGGAGCGGAATGACAGCGTTCCTCCTGCAGAACAGCGTCAGTGAGACCGTTACTGACATGCTGCATCCATTTCCATGGTCATGCTTCAAGAAGGATGTGTACCACAAAACTTTATACCAACTCAGAACTTACACTGCGGCCGTAACCGCTGTAGAGATAATCTCAGCCCGTTTACCACAGGGAAAACTAAGGGGTGACCTGACTCAAAACTACACCAACTACAAGACAGCTGACAGCAGAGAGGTCCTTCAGCTAAAAATGAGGGTGTTAAGACATCACTAGCTGGGACATGAGGTTAGAGCACTTCAACTGATGAACTTCTGGAACAATTTACCTATCGACATAGTGGCTTCTCCATCACTGAACTCCTTACAGGAAGATGAAGCTTCTTCCCAAAGCCAAGCTATAGTGCAAACAGCTATTAGAAAGCAGAATTTACTGCCACAGAAATGACCACGAGACATCCTTTTCAGCCTTAATACCTACGAATTACTATTATATCTATTATGAATTAACTACATTCTTCTGTGCATCATCAGAGCCAGCACGGAACTTGGATCCCGAGGCATCACGCAGATGCAGCCAGAATGCCAACGTGTCACACAGTTTAGCCCACCAAACCTCTACAGCAGGAGAAATGCACAAGTAGCGACAACAAAAACCCCCAAACGAACCAACCAATCAAGCAAAGAACTCCAAAAGCTTCATTTTCATCCCTACAAAGAAAGTAAAACACAGCCAGCCCACCTCTCTACCTGGATACAAGCTGGGAGGGAGAGAAGAGATACAGCCATGGAGACACAGCAGACATTTTATTTAGAACATCCCATTTCGCTGTAGATCAACACTTTTCCTTAACCTGGCACTAGGACTTTAAGACTGGGTAGGCATGGCACTGCAGTTCCAGGACAGACTGCTTTTGTATCATTTTTCTAGCACCAAGCTCAGGGTGCTTAGTGAAATTTTACTGGCAACTCTTACTTCCCTTTCTTTGGGTGGAAGGAAAAGGTTGAAATGATAGGCACAGGTACCTTTACAGTGAAGAGACTTCTGACAGCTGAGGTCCAGAAGACTCTTCTTCCACTGCACAGGTAACTCACATCAGCTGCAGGAATAGCACAACCCAACAGGAAAGGTTTGCTGCTCTTTTGGGTTTTTCCTCCTCTCAGGGAGAAGGCAAGAATATAGAAACAACTGTTCGTGGGTTTTAAGTGTTTTGTATATATTTAACTGACTCAGCTGAGTAACTTAAACAGCTAAGGCTTTTTATTTATCGTGTATCCTTTATTTTAAACTCACTCTACATTTAAGCTATTATTCTACAGAGATCTGAGTCTTCCCGGTAGGACTGAAAATGCCATCACATGTAGGAGCTTCCTCCAAGCTACTGACAGAATGTTTTGCATTTCCCTGTCCAACAATTTCCAACTATTTTCTTACAAAAATACTTTAAAAGCTTTGTTCATTTCAACCTTAAATGATTCCTGAGATAATGGGCACTTGTTTTTCTCTGAGACCGCCCTAAAATATCTGGCCGAAAGCAGCACAAGCATTATTAATGCAAACACCAAGCTTGTCGTTACAAAAGGTTTTATTATGTCCACCCGGGCAAAACCTCCTTTTCTGTTCCTGGTGGCAGTCCATCACCACACGCCTCGGTCACACGGCAGTGCCAGTTGCGGCCGAGGGCCCTTCCCTCTCCATCTCTGACAGGGCATCCGTCAGGCTTGACTGTCCCCGAGCCCCACACCTCACCGCGTGCACTGCGTAGTTAACGCTCCTGCTTTCCATCCAGCTCCACGACCCCGAGAGGGGATTATACAACATCCCGTTCACAGTCTTGACCGAAAAGCCATCTGGAAAAGAAAGCAAGCGTAAGGCAACCAACGTTCTTACGCACTGTAAGTCAACTGCAACCCTTCGGAACAGCCAGTGCGAAACCCGCTGCCCCCGCGGAGCTGGGGAGCAGTGCTTCACAAGGCTGCCTTCCTCAGACACCGCCACAAGCAGCGGCAACTGGCGTCACTCGTGACAGCGGTGGCAGGAGCAGCAACGTCCCTCTGGCAGGCCGCGTACCATGAGCGCGCTCTGTGGCGAGCCGCTGCGAAGGGGCACGCTAGAAACTCCTTCCCCGCAACACGCTGGGGTGACTGGGAACATTTTCTGCAGGTGGAGGTGTTCTTCAGGCTGACCTCATGCTTCAGAATCGCAATCTGAGCACGTCTTGGGAAGGATCCTGCAGATTCCCCTTAGGAATGGAAAATGTAAGAGGCAGAAGGATGCCATGAAGGGCTGAGTGCACGCAAAGGGTGACGGAGCACTCCCTGCTGAGCAGCTCTCGGGTCACCGCATGGCTCTGCTGCATCCCAGCACGACACGAGGGAAGGCAGAAAACACACATCCTACCAAAACAAATCCCTCCGCCGCATCTGCTTCTCCTTTTGAAGGGAGAACAGAAAAAGCCACCAGCATGTGAACAAGTATTAGTCACATTCCTTACGGCAGCCCTGCGACGTGCCAGGAGAAGACCTTGCCAAGAGAACAGCTCAACTCCTACTTCAGCTTCTTCACAGCAAACTACAGCAAAGTAGTATCCTTAAGGAGGATATCGACCAATTGGAGCAAGTCCAGAGGAGGCCATGAAGATGACCAGAGGGCTGGGGCACCTCTGCTATGGGGACAGGCTGAGAGAGTTGGGCTTGTTCAGCCTGGAGAAGAGAAGGCTCCAGGGAGACCTTATTGCAGCCTTCCAGGACCTGGAGGGGCCTACAAGGAAGCTGAGGGGGACTTTTTACAAGGGCCTGTAGTGACAGGGCAAGGATAATGGGTTTAAACTGAAAGCTGGGAGATTTAGATTGGATATCAGGAAGAAATTCTTCCCAGAGAGGGTGGTGAGGCACTGGAACAGGTTGCCCAGAGAAGCTGTGGATGCCCCATCCCTGGAAGTGTTCAAGGCCAGGCTGGATGAGGCTTTGAGCAACCTGGTCTAGTGGAGGGTGTCCCTGCCCATGGCAGGGGGATTGGAACTGGATGGTCTTTAAGGTCCCTTCCAACCCAAATAATTCGATAATTCTATGATTCTATGAAAGTGAAATACTCGGTGAGAGGGTTTTAAAACATCTGCAGGGAAGGAGGGCAACAAGCAGAACTCTTCCCAGCTCAGCACTCTGTCTATTTTCGAAGCGGTCAAACCAGGGCAATTTAATGATTTCCTCAAATCAGTACCATACAGTCTCTAAATAACTGACTAATGAACTTGAGGTAGGTTTAATTTCTTCACATTTTTAAATTTATAATAAAAAAATCTTTTAGTAACATACTATGAATAAAAGCCACGCAGCAGGAAGCAAAAATGGAAACACCTTCTCCCAAGGGGCAGGTGACAAATGAAGCCGTGGCAGCAGTGCAGCTCTGGAGAGCCAACACAGCTATTTTCTCAAACCTGACCTAAAGCGTATGAACCACCTCAGAGCACACGTTCTGTCACCGGAACAGGATGAAAAACCTTGGAATTTCCATTTAGGCTATCAGAGGGCAGCTGTAACAGTGATTTTGTCTGAATAATCTCTACATTCTTAGGACTCCCCTTTATTCATTTATTTTATTCAAAATCCAGCCAGCGGCAGTGTCTTTAAACAAGAAATTGTACTGGTAATACGACCGTAACTGACAGAGGAAAAGCTGCGTGCGTTGCTAGCGCTCACCCCACCCATCTTAGCCTCTTGCCATTTCTACAGGGAGCATTTGGGTATCTCTCTGCATTCCCACCACCCGGCCTAGAACTTACTTGATTCCAGCAGGCGCTCCAGCTCTTCCGGGGAAACAAACTTCTCCCACTCATGTGTCCCTTCTGGTACAATGCCCAGGATTTTTTCTGCAACCACAATCCCCAGGACATAGGACAACTGCGTTTTATTGATTGTAGTAATGAATAAAGAACCTTCAGGCTGATTTAAAGATTAAAATATTCAATTAGAAGAATATTTTACTTTCATAAAAATTGTAAATTTAATCGCATTAAAACACACAATTTGTCTATCTCCAAGTCTGTATGCGGCACGAGTAAGAACTAATTTCATCCCAGGATAGGTATTTACAAGTATACCGATTAAATACAATAAAGAATATAATTTTCTAGCAGTATGACTCAGTAGTCTTCAGAGTCAAAAATAATCAAAGTCTTGGATGGTCTGGTAATTATCTTCTTGCCCAAGAAACATCTAACAAAGTCACTTATAACGTAACACTGCCCAGGAAGTAGATAAATAAAAGGTATTAAGGTATATACAATACCTATTGGAAAAAAAGAAACACTTCTTTTTTAATTAAAACCAAAGTAAGATGTGCAATACTGCCTAATGTTTGAGACTGCCAAATGCCGTTCTTGTTTTAGCGATTACACAGTCAAAAAACCAAAGCCAGAAATGAATTCTATGTACTTAAGACTGTTTGGTCGAAATAAAAGAGTAATTTTCACGTCCCCGGCAGGCTGAAAATTAGTCAAGCGATCCACTCAATCTATATTCCTTCTGATGACCAGAAAGATGAATCAGGAGATGAAAGGGAAGCTGCTGCTTGCATACTGGTCCCACCATCCTTCTTCACAAATGAAATAACATCAAGAAGGATAAAACAATACCCGATTATCTCCAAGCATAACTATGGCCCTTGGAAAGCAATCCAGGGCCACATATGATGTGATGCCAGAGCCGGAATAGAACCTTGCAGATCAGAAACGTCGCAACACTGCGATGCCATTAACGCTTCTGTAAGGCAGGGCTGGGGAAATAAGTTCCCTCCCCTTAGTTACTCAGCTTGGGAAGAGGCACTTGTGTCACGGAGGAGAATGGAAGGTGGAGTGTGATTCAGATCTCAAGCGCTTCAAGGTGGAGGAATGAATGCAGATTTAGATGTTTTCACATGCCTTCCAATGAAAGCCTAGGAGAATAAATACTACCAATAATGAAAGCAAAAACTCTCTTACCTTTAACACCTGAGAGCAACACTTGATAAACATTTCAAGGTCAGCCACATGCTCCACCACTTCAGAAGCTATGATTACATCAAAGGTTTCCATAGACTCATCCACAATCTCCTCCAGTGAACTGGACTTGTACTGTATTCTCTTGGCCAGGACGGGATCAAATGACTTGTGCTGATCTGCTGTTCTGATGTTGTCCTCCAGAGGATCGATTCCAGTAACTGAAGCTCCCAGTCTGCCTAGAGGCTAATAATACAGAGGATAATTTAGTCTCTGCATGAAAACAATTTACTTAAAGGTTTTTGCAACTCTGCAACATATAACCACGATGCAGAGAACATCTATCGGGGAGTAAGACAAACAACAGTAAATAATGAGCTCTGATCCAGCAGTTTTATTTTAAATGTTTATTAAAGCAGGAAAATCCTTAGATGTGGGGGAGGTGGTGTTAATTTTCTTAGAAAATTATGTTTTAGAATGTGCACATTTACATTTTCTTTTAGAATACATTCTTCTGAATCCATTTTGTTACACCAAACAAAGATTTCCTCCACTATCACCCTCCGACAGAAGAAAAACAAAGCAGGGAAAACAATGCCGTATTTAATTAGTGTCAATACTTTCTCCAACATCCACCTGTAATGGTAAATCTTCATCTCTTTTTAATGGTTACTTAATACATGATTATCTCTGGGGCTTTCTCACCGCTGAGAACTAAACACTGATGTTCACTAGGATAGCATCAGGCTTGGCTGTCACTCAAGTTTCTCCAGTGTCTTCTTACTCATAGGTTAACACCTCAACCATCACCCCTTCCGAAACTGAAACAGGGTGCAGAACATGACCACATGTATGTTATTCCAACCTGAAATTCAGCGCCTGTTCAGCCCGAGGAGGTGATGCCTTGTTAGAGTGGGCTCACACAAGACTACAGACTTTTGCTCAGAAGGAGAAAAGAAAAAAAAAAAAAAAAAGAGAAGAAAGCACAGGGAGAGATGCAGGTCTCTTTGTAACACCTTGTTTCAGGTGCTGATGAAATTCCCGGAGTACCTCAGCCAGATCTGTAATCCTAAATTCACAAACCATTCCTTACTTATTGATAGGATGTAGCACTGTTCACAGCCTGCATGGCCACACGGTTCCACCACAGAGATACTTCTCAGTCCCAAGGCCGTGCAGGCTCCTCGGGAAGCGGCTGTAACATCAGACCATGCACCAGGAGAATCTCTCCCGGCAGAGAGGAGGTGTGCCTCAGGTGTTTGACATAATTCTGTGCTTTTCCCAGGAGATCAAAGCAAAGGTGAGAATCCCCACCCACAATATAAAAAAACTGAAGATAAGCAAGTCAAAGAAATGGATGTGGAAGAACAAGTTCAGAATAGAAAATACGTCTTTGGTATCACGGATTGTTATGATCCAAGTGTCTTTGCCTAGGTTTGGAAGAAAAGCAAGTTGTAGTTGTCGTACGGTGACTGCCCAGAGGAATATTTTTACATCATTCTTCCCCTCTCCTTCTCTTTACAGTGTCTGAAATCTTACTTTTCTGATGAACCCCAGGATTTCAGAATTTCTCATTACCAGTTCCCTCCTTTTCTGTAAACCACCACCACCACCACTACGCAAAGCAAATATCCCACGGGGCCTGTAGAACGCACAGCACGCCAAAACACTCAGTCACCAAGGTATCGTAGGAGAGAAAAGCTCCTCCTCAGAGCATTAAACGGTGTAATAGTAAAACAATTCAAAACCTTTGTCTGCTCTTTAGCAAGAGAAACCGGAGCACGCTGTTCCTTACCTCACTCAGCAGGCCACCGCCACAGCCAACGTCGAGAATCTTCACTCCAGCAAGCGGCTTTCCCAGATGATAGTTACTACTCATGTTCAACAGAGTATCTCTGCAAGAAGAGGGGCGTGATTAAGGGCAAACACGCAAGGAGGTTTAGTAGATGCAGGATTATCAGAAGCACTGGCAGTTGTTTCTCTTCTATAGTGTTTTCTGAGGTTATGCAGAAATAGTACACATTAAAATAAACCCGCCTTCAAACCCTTACCTAATAAACGGCACTCTAATATCATTCATAGAATGAAGGGCTGAATACTCTCCCTCTTCATCCCACCACTTATGTGCGAGGAGCTGGAATTTTCTCATTTCCTCTGAATCCACTGAAGTGCTGAAAAGTCTCTTCGTGGTGAGCCTAGACAATGAAAGCAGGATGTCACGAAACTAACACCAGGTCAGGTGAACATTTCAGGTCAGCTGAAATACAGGAAAAATCAAATTCTGCAAGAGCAGAAAACAAAAAAAAAAAACACCTCAGAAAGGTAAACCTCATGTTCGAGATTCTAGTCATACTTGATTAAAAAGAAACAGATTTTATGCACTTTATCTATAACTTATCTTCCAAAACTGATGGCTGCACACCCGTGATTTTCAAGTTAGCAATTAGTAAGGCCACATCAAACGTGGAAGGATTTGTGAGATTTAAAGACGACTTCATGTGACACTGCCACAAAGTACACTTAAACCGGTACGGATAACGGTCCTTGTCACAAAGCACTATTTTAGATACAATCCTTACGTGCTGCTTTTTACTTCAGCCAGAGAGACGGGCAGAGCCGTACTGGATTCCAGCTGTGTTTCCCAGCTGTAGCTCTGAAGGGTACCTCTGGGGTCTGTCTGAAAAGAGAGATCATCACGGCCATCTGCATCAATAAAAGAAAGGCAGCTGAACGGCAAACACCAGCCCTACAGGAGCTCGTCCTGGCAAACACCAGCCCTAAGGGAGCTCGCCCTCGTTTACCACCACGCTAACCGTGCGAACCTCCACACGTGCTCACTGTGGTGCCTAGGGAGCGCGTGGAGATTCCACGGAAGCGCATCGCTAGTTCACTGCCCCAGTACTTCGTACGGTGAAGTTTCTCTGTGCCCAGTGAAATGGAACTTTTTCACGCAGCTGAAAAACGTTTCCAACAGCACGAATTTCACCAAAACGTTTATCGCCGCACGTTCCTGAGGACACAACCTCAAGACCTGTTCTCCATGCCTGCTCTCGTGACGCAGACTCGGGTGGGATCCAGCTGCTGCCTGGGCATCCCCAATCCGCAGCCGTACCCTGCTGCCCCCCGGGGAGCGGCCCCCTGAAAATTCCTGTGGGCAGCAGCAAGCGACGGAGATACCTCCGGGAACGCACCCGCACGCGAGGGCTGCACGGGGACCAACGAGGCTGGGGAGGGAAGGATGTTGGACTTGACCTCATCGATTAACGGATGGATTTGATGAGCTCAGTGGCCTTTTCCAACCTGCAAGAGTCTGTGGTTGTGCTCTCCCTGGGGAGAGCCCAGCAGGGCCCGCGGCAGGAGCCCGAGGGGCTGGCGTGGAGAGAAGGCGAGAAGCCCGGCACTGCCGTAGCCCAGCAGGCCGCCGGCGGCCGGGCCGCTCCCCCCGAGGCTACCGGGCGCCCGCAGGGTCGGAGGGGGGCAGCGGCCGGGACGCCGGGCCCAGGACGGCCGGGGGAACGCCGGGTGGGTCTGCCAGAAACACCGAAACCGGTGGGAGTGTCGCTGGGTCCCTGTGAGGGGGGCGGTGGAACGACACCCCGCTAGGCCCCCGCAGCCGCGGGGGGGTGACCGGCCAGGCCCCGCGGGCACCGCGCCGGGGTCCTCCCGCCCGCGCCCTCCGCGCCCGCCCGCTCACCGGCCGCAGCGCCCAGCAGCGCGCCCGCCGGCGCCCCAGGGCCCGGGTGAGGGCTCGGGTGAAAGCGCAGGCCGCCCCGCCGCCGCCGCCGCCGCCCCACATCGTCGCGGCCGCCGCCGAAGCGCCGCGCTCGCTCCGCCCCGCTCCGTTCCCAGCGCCGGGCGTGCGGCGCCCACACGGTGCCGGCTGCCCCTCGGGGCGGGCGCCGGGAAGGTTGGTTCCGCCCGGCGCTGGGGCCAGGCTCGACCCGGCCCGGCCCGCGGCCCTCGCCAGCGGCCGGACAGCCCTGCGGTGACGGTGCCGCCTCGGCGGGTCCTGCCTCAGGCGCTGTGAGGCCTCGCCGCGGGCTGCGGCCGAGCGTGACGCTGCCGTGTAGAGTATCTAATAAAACGCGTTTATATATACTTCTACTATCTAATATTAAAAGTTTATTAATAATTACTTTATAGAATGTAAGGGAAGCGAAACGAAACGCGTGGCTGACTACTAAAAGCCCTTATGTCGAGCTTGGCTTTTGGAAAACGATTCCAGGTGAAGTGGTGCGGTCAAGCAGCAGGAAAACCTGCCTCGTCGCCTGTCCCCTCACCGCGGCAGGGCTGCAGCGTCCCTGCGACACCCCTGACAGGGCAGGCTCGGCGCCTGCACCGGTGCCAGCCCGCGCTGCCCCACGTCCCGCCATGGCCTCACCCGGGAGCGCTGCTGGAAATCACCTCCTGCAGCAGGGGCTTGCACAGATGGCAGCGATCCGCCATGGGCTTTCAGTCTCTCATTGCCACCTAACGCGCTGGACTCGCAGGGCAGGCCCCAAATTACGAGGCTCCTCACCGCTGGGAGAGGGGCGGCACGGCAGAAGCGACACCCACGGCGTTACACCCCTGTGGCATGGAGCAGAGCTCTGGGCCCCGCCACGGCAGGGCTCAACGCAGAACCACGGCCCACGCCAGCTGGTGTGAGGCGGCTGCCCGCTGCAGAGGCTGCCCGCTGCGGCCTGCAGGCCAAGGCCGGGCCGTGACCTGGGAGAGACAAGGCTGCCTTGCCTGCTCCCTCGCCCAGCGCCCCAAACTGTGGCTCCAGCGGTTCGGAGCCAACAGACACAGGAGCTCCTGCCCCTCAGCGGGCTTCAGCATCTTCAGATCCCCACAGTGAGCTAATTCAACATGCTTAAATGGTAAATAATTATGCCGTTTTTTCAAAACAATCGTTTTTCTGACACTGTATTGAGCTGCAGGTCTCATGGGAAGTCCCATGAAAACCAGAGCCGGCTGGACGGGCACGGTGCGGAGCAGGGCAGAGGTCAGCCACGAAGTCGGTGTCTGGCAGCGCCGCCCTGCCTTCCGGACTCCCTGCCCAGCGGACCTGGCATCCCTCAGCACGAAGCAGGAGCCCCCTCCAGGCAGCAGGTTTGGAGTGGTGTATCCAGTCACGGTCTGACCCGCGCTCCCCTCTGTAATGCCAGCCTGTGCCATTGACTGACCTTGCTCAGTGCCACTGCGCTCACTGCTTGGAATATGCCCACTCACAGGCCTCCTGTAAACAGTCTCATTCCTCTGCTAGTTGAAGTTGGGACTATTTTATTAAAAAAGCTAAATAAGGCCTACCGAAAGGTCTCAAAGCAGCTTGTCTCGGCAGCAATTACATACACAGCAAACCTGCCTCGTGAGCGCGTGCACCGCTTCTCCACTCGGCTTTCATCCGGCAGCAGACTCACGAGTCGTTTGTTAACACCTCACAGCTCCTGAAAACACAGAGCTCAGAGAAACCCTCCGTGCCACGGCACACAAACCCAAGCCTTCCTTCAAAGCGTGCTTCTGCGCGTCACTTACGCAAAGTGATTTGCTACTCTTCGTTTGTTTAGCCAAGCCAACGCAGGATCTGGAGACAGCAAGCCAGTCCTTACGTTGCTTTTGCTTTTATATTCATGATTTTTAAAATAATGAGTAACAAGCAATTAAATGCATGTACACTGCCAAGCACCTTAACAGGATAAGCTGGTTTTAAGCTAGAGGTAGCTACTCCATTTTTCTGTGACTAAGCAGAGACTTTAAGCAGCAGCCTTGACTCCAACGTCGCCCACAAGACAGAGCCTCAAAGACACAAATAACAGCTTTTTTTTTCCCCCAAACCAGTTATTGTGCCGTATTTCAGGCATTGTGTAGCTGCTCCATCTCTGAAGCTAGAACGTTTTACCCAACTGCTCTTGCTTTGGCCGATCCATGGCCACAGCCGGTCCCTGTTCCGCGATGGTGTAAGGGGCACCGCGGGGTGCTCACTCACAGCGGTTTTGCTGCTGCACGGACACCACGCTGCACTTCATTCCACACCATCCCTGATTTATTACAAACATTTTTCAGGAGAACTGGCTCCGACCGTCACGTTGCAGCACGACTCCCCACGCCGTACCTCTTGCTCTCCCGCGCGGCAACGCGCTATTTGTGCAGTGCTTATTTTAAAACGTTCAAGAAGTGAGCAACAACCCAATTCAGACTTTTCCAAAATGATAGGTTCCCATTTTTGTACATATCTGCACATGTTTTAATTTAGGATCGCTTCAGATGTACGGAATTAGAGACTGGATGTTATTTTAGCCTTTACCACTGAAGGACGTTCAGGCGGGAGTCCCTGAAACGCGCAGGCGTTTCGGCTCACGGAGGTGAAGCTGACGCAGTGCCGATGTGTTTCCGATTCGTGTGCCCAGTATGCTGGTCAGTAAGATGTCCGAAACGGTTAAAGACAGAGATCGTATGCTCTTTTTATTGGCATACAGTCACTACCCATAGAAGTGCATTTGTGTCAAAAAAATAATTTCCATATTTACAGGAAGTGACAGAATTCCAGTGGTTGGCAGAGTATATAAAGCTTTTCATACACAATGTTTTTTTATTATTAGACAGAGAATATAAAATCTGAACTGAAAATCAAATGCAATGCATCATGGGAACTGTATTCCTCAATAGCTTTCCATAAACTTAAATCTAGTTTCTCTCTCTCCATCCTCCTCCGACACCTGCGTTGTTACGCCACCTACTTTTCCAAAAATCCTCACTCGTACCAAGAGCCAGTAGCATACCGAGATGGGATCAGTGCATTCTTACTTCTACCCGTACCAATGCAAGCGGAAGGAGCGTGTTGCAAATTGTGCCTCATCTTGCTAGGACGCACGACTGCTCACTCTGTGTAGAAGGACTTAACTGGGGGGGTGTATGCTATTTATAACTGATTAACTGATTATTTATCCGTAACGGTGTTTCGATCGACATGCACGTATTCACCAGCCATCAGCTTGCTTAATAACATACGGTCAACGGGTGATGGTTTGCACCGGAGTGGTTTACTCCTGCACCTAACTGATGAAAAAAATGCCACTGGAGAAGACGCTGCATAGCTGAGTTCTCCTTTCGGTTCAGTGGAGTAACCTGCTCAGGAAGACATGCTCTGCGAGTAGCCTGTGCTAGTGCATTTCCTTCCGCAGAAGATCCGGCCAGCAAAGGGGCCTTAACATCAGGGTAAGCCTTTTATCTTTGTCACAAGGGCTATCACACCGGACCTTCTAGGCGCACACCTCCCAGCCTTTCCTGAAGTAATGCTCTTCCAAAACAGTCGCTGCCCAAGGGTTCTGTATCGTTGGTTTGGGTTTTGTAGGGTTTTTTGGTTATTTTTTTTTGGGGGGGGGGGTTGAGTGTTTTTTTTTTTTACTAGTGTTATTTCTCACTCTTGTTACTAACAGATACAGTTCATCTCCTGAAGGAGGAGGTAATCAGTGACCTCTTTTCACTTTATGGTGCTTTTAAAAACAAGAATTTAGTTCACCTTGCTGTCTCATCAATGTGTTAGCTTTCCAGGAATCGCAATTCTCATAACACTAACTAAAACAACCAGCTTTCACGTTTACCACACAGTTAATGCATGTGCCCAAACGTAAAGTTAACCTACTGTCACGTTAACCAAATGTGTACTGAGCGCCATTCATAAATCTGTAAAAGCATCTAAAATACTGAGTCTTGTTCCTGTAATATCCCCCAACATCCAGAAAGTTCTCTCTGCAAACTGAGTGAGGAATATAGTTCCAGAGCTCAACACTGTCACACAAGGATCCGTTAGTCGCACATAATTCCTAATGGGGTTCCGCCTGGTGAAGTATAGCTTGGATTACAGTGACCCATATGTTACACACACAGCATATATTACTCGCTAGTCCAAAGAAGGTTACTAAAAATCTATTACACATATCTAAAAAAAAAAATAAGGTGTTTTTTCTTTGTTCTTCCACCCCCCCCCCCCCCCCCCATAGATTAATCTCATCATGTCCACGGATTACATATTTTGACAAGTGTTTTACGTTAAAATCTTTTTTCAAGTTCTTTAAAAATTTATTATACCAAAAAAAAAAAAAAGCTGATTTTTTTTTTTCCTTTTTAAAAAGTACCTTCTACACTTTTAACACAAAATTCAGGTGCAAGAATTTTAAACAAAAAAATGAACTAAAGAGCTTTATTGACATCACAGTACATTCAATAGTAATTTTAAGAACATTACAGCTGAAAGAGAATGGCCTGGTTTATAGTCTTAATAAGCACTACCGTTCTTGAAAAAATGTAATACAAAGAAATCCTAGTAGGTATTTAATTCTGAGCAGCATTTGGAAAAAATACACCTATTTACAGATAAAAAAAGGATTCTGGTTTCACCTACGTAGCCACAATGTGCCTCTATAATGAGACAAGCCTTTTATAACTCATGGAATTTTTAAACGTCATAGCACTGGTGCCATAAATTCCTCAGCGTTTACGACGAAGAGGAGTCGTTGATCTGAAAAATAAAGGAAAAGGGGGAAAAAGTTAATCGGGAAAACATAAAAGACGCCCAAACCCACACACACTTTAGGTTTAGTAATTAATAGTCTTAAAAGATTTTTCCAAAGTTACTTTTGCCTAAGACAAAAAAAATCTAATAAATGCCATACTTTATTAAAGAAAAAAGTTCATAGGCCGTACACATGAAGACGAATATCAAAAAATAAAAAAAAAAGTCAGACAAAATACTTAAAAAGTATACTACCTTGATCGTGACTTAGACTTGTGTTTGCGGCTTGCCTTCTTACCAGACCTTTGAGATTTCTCCAGGGAGCATGACCGAATGTGCTTCGATTTCTTAGCCTTCTTTTCTTTACTGCTTCCTGGCGATTCAGAACTACTCCTCGCACTAGATTCGGAGCCTGACCGTTTTTTGCTATCTTTGGTAGTGATTTTTTTGCTTTCTTGTCTGGAATCCTGTCTTATTATTTTCACACATATCGATTCACTGCGAGAGAAAGTTCTTTCGCTGTCTCTTTTTCTCTTTAATCTACTGTCCTCATGATTGCCAGCCTTACTTTCCTTTTCCTCTTTTTTGGGCTTATCTTTTCTCTTTTCCTGATCTCTCTCCCTCTCTCTGTTCTTTTTTCTGTCCTTATCTACCCCTCCGCCCTGCTCCTTCTTCCTCTCCTGATCTTTACCCTCACTTTTATGTTTGTGCCTATTTCCAGGAGGGCTTCTACGCTGGTCTTCGGTTTTACGCCTATCCCTGCTTCTGCTGCGGCTCGCACGGTTAGCTCGCCGGTCTCTGGAACGGCTGCTGCTTCTACGTCTATCCCAGCTTCTCTCCCTCGAAGGACTCTGAATTCTTCGCCTCTCCCCTCTTTCAGCACTGCGATTTCTGCTAGATCTTCTCCTTTCCCTTATTTTCTCCCTGCTCCTACTCCTCTCTCTCCTGTTTCTGTGGGAGTAACTCCTGCTCCTGCTGCGCCTAACTTTATGTGAAGGCGTCCTACTGCGGCTGTGCCTCTTCTTCCTTTTAGGAGAGGAAGAACGCGACGAGCTGCGACTACTACCTGAGCTGGTGCTGTAGGATGAACTAGACACAGTGCTGCTACTGCTACTGCTTCTGCTATTGCTGCTAGTGCTGCCGCTGCTAGAGCTTCGTGACCCACTCCTTCCTGTCCTCTCTTTACCCTCTTTCTTGAGTTCTAGATCGGGTGCGATTGCATTTGGAGATCTTTTCTTTTCATGAACCAGATCTGCTTCCATTTCTCTTGCATCCTGGGATGCTGAGTTACTGTTTTGTTCTTTGTTGATAAATTCATTCATCTCTTTTGAGATTTTTTCATTTTGTAGCTTTTCTTCTGGAAAAAAAAGAAGTATACAGAAGAAAAACGCAATTAATTCGGAGTAATACCTTCCATACTGTCATTTTTGGCAACACCGAATTTCCAAGCACCTTTCATAATATTTCTAATTAATACGCTGTCTGCCCTCACACCAACTACCTACCAAACAACTTATTTTTTTACAATGCTAGAAAAATTGTACCCCTGGTTCAGAAAATGTGTACGACTCAGACACTTGTACAAGTCCCTGATGTTACTTCACGTTTCACAGCTTTAAGACGCTATCCTGGAGTGCCACAACTCCCCACTTCACCTACGCACACATACTTTTTCCTCCTGCAACCTTCTGACGTGCCCGATTCTCCCCTTCTCCTTCCTACGGCGCCCCTCCAGCTGTACCTACACCTCCTGCCTTCCTTCCGGCCCTGTTCCTCTGGGCTTCAGTAACCACTGCCTGATTTCCACACAGGGCACGGGGGGCCTCTCAACCTCAGAGCAACACTGGCTGTACCTGTATGTTTTGTAGGCCTCATGACCCCAAACAGTCTCAGAGAAGTACCTTGGGCTGAGCGACGCATGTTTGGTTCTTGAAAGCAAATCCTGAATTTGTGGTGTTTTCCAAGGATACCTTGGATTAGTCCTAAATGCTGAATAGTAGAAGCAGTTTACGTTTTCCCTTGTTTTTAACAGGTTTTATAGACAATGAATTATAATTGCCCAGAGAAGCTGTGGATGCCCCATCCCTGGAAGTGTTCAAGGCCAGGCTGGATGAGGCTGTGAGCAACCTGGTCTAGTGGAGGGTGTCCCTGCCCATGGCAGGGGGGTTGGAACTGGATGGTCTTTAAGGTCCCTTCCAGCCCAAACCATTCTATGAATTCCAAGGAAGGGAGGGATAGCATAAAAAGGAGACTTGTACATGATTCTTTGATTAAGACTCAGCTCAAAAGTTAAGACCACAGCAAGGTGAAGGTCTTACAAAACAAAAAGTTCATGTCAGCTGAGACTACATGCAAGCTTGGTAGTCAGCAAATACTATAAACATGATAAGAAGACAACAGGAGAATTAAAAATACATTTCTTGAAAGCAACATAATGAGTATGAGGCCACGATTTTCACAGAGCAAGATAAAGAAATTCAGACCCTCAGAGAAGTTTCCAACATTTAAAAAGCTTTACTTATTTCTGTTCAACCTTTGCATCACTAGCCAAGTTTATCTCCCCTTCCATTTTGAAGTGAATCCAGAAAAAATACCCGACATACAACATTTTTAGCCAAAAAACGGCCTTTTGATGGGGGCCATCAGGTCCTGAATTAGCTTAGTGAATAAAACTGCATCCAGAAACCCAGAGTGATCCAAATGGCATGTGATGGTCAAACCTAACCCAGGAAACCGTTCCATCCAGTCCCTGAGTTATTAGGTAACACAGGCAGAAGCCAGCATACGTTAAAAGATGCTGTACTGCGTATTAGAAATCTTCTGCCTTTCCTAAAGGCCGGTACAAATGAGACCCTGCATTTAGCGTTCTTCGGTATTTTGGATGTACAGAATCAGCCTCTTCACTCTAGATTTATGTATCTGTAAATAGCCCCATGGAGATGTCCCCAAACTGACATCTGGCCACCCCTCAGTCACTCCCCATACGCCTATCTTTTCATGCATAAATCTTAAAACACTAGGAGAGAGACAGGAATATTAAGGAAATCAAAAGTTTAGCTAGTTCAGCCTTTTATTATGTCTTATTTTTAGGCCTTTAAAATAAAAAGCAAAAGGAAATTTTCCATCCTCTGTAACAGAAAAACAAGCTCTTCAGATGACGTGAAATATGCTTCATATACCGGAGTATACAACTTTAAGAAATCGAGTTTATACGAACTGCGGTCCGGTGCAGAAAGGTGGAATCTATCCCCCAGTCACAACTGAGGCACTAATAATTTTTTAAAAATACATTATACACACACACACGCGCATTTTTACAAAGCAATACTAGTATTTCTATAGTACAGTATCTGTAGCACATAGGTATACATGCACCACGTCAGCTCTTTTAACCCTGAAGCAGAATAGTTTATGGAAAACACTACATGGGGTTTTTTCTTACTAGAGAAAAGAAACAAACCCCACTAATCAAGTAGCTCAAGCATCTTTTTTCTTAAAACTTTCTTAAAGAACATGATTTCTAAATTTTGCTTCATAGTTTTTGGCTGAAAATGCGTTTTCTCTCCCACCAATTCCATATAGTCAGCAGTAAACTCCACATACAGCAGCACACTGAGAAGACGTGACTTACCTTCTAGCTGTTTTTCTAGTAGCAGTTGCTGTTCTCTCTCTTTTCTCCAAAACGCTTCCTGTTTTTGCCTGATTCTGTGTCGCAATTCCTCATCATCGGTATCAGATGATTCAGAGCCTCTGTCACTCCTCTCATCTTCACTGTCTCCTGATCCATAACCACCCAGTCCACCTGCGTGCATAAAGTCCAGTCTATCACGAGGAAAGATTAAGCTTTGTTCTTAATATTTCTGTGGGGCAAAGAGGAGAGTAACATTGCCCTTCCTCCACTTCCTCTTCTCTGAAGAAGTCACTTTGACTGGTGTGATCAAGGCCCCATATCTGCATTGATGCTCACTGTCTGGTTCTACTCCTTCTGGAACAGCTCGTCTATTTTCGGCAAGCAACCACTGCGATCACGGTACTTTTTCCATTGTATGGAAGGGCAAAAAAGCTCCCTGTGGAGACTGGAACAGTGCCTGCCTCTGTATCCGCACCCGGACAGCAAATGCCTGGGACCTTTCCCAGAAGACATCTCTGAAATTATTTCAGCCGCCTCCGTGGTCCAAGGCTACAGAAATTCTGAAAGCCGTATCAATTTTTCTATATTGGTTTAGAAAACACTGCCCTTTGACAGGCACGAGATGGAACAGAAATGGACTTTCTTCTCCCCTAAAGGTATTAATAACTAGTGTGCTGGTAAGAAAAAGTCAGTTCAGACATCTGACATGGAGGTATTTTACTTCCTTTCGGTCTGAGGTTCTTAGGAACTTTACTGAGTTAGCTTTAAAACATGCGAGTACTTGTGACGGTAATTCACCAGAACTCCACGTAACGAACACGTAAATGATCACTGACACTGCTGCAGTATGTTTCAGGTGATAAAAAGCATGTTGGGAAAGATCTTTGGCTGTTGTGTCTCAAGCTGGAATTTCAATCTTTTTCTCCTGTGTTGTTGTTTCTGGTACTACGTGATATGGGAACCTCTGTGCTTATGTCACTTTTCAATAACACAGTAATTCCAACGATTATAACATTTTCATTTATGGACTTTGACATTTCTCTATCAACCTTCCCTTCTTGTTTGGATGGATCAAACCAGAAGAAAAATATAAAAACGGTATGCTGTGACGACTGCAGTGTGCTTCCGAAACAATCGTACTTGGAAAAGTAAATTTATCTGAAGTTTTCATGTGTTTTCAAAATTAGGGCAAGATTCTAATACACTAACTCACACTGACTAGTCCTTTACTCCAAAAACCATCCCCCTTATATCAGTAGGATCACCTGTGGAACAAGCAAAGGTGCTGATAACGACCAAAGTTATTGGAAAGTGACCCACAGTCCTGGACAATTAAAATCTAGTTTCAAAATGCAATTTCTAGAAACGCAAGGCAAGAGTGAAACTCCCCCTTTAAGCCCTCTCAAAAATAAGGAACATACTTACCGAGTCCAGTGAGAGAAGCCAGTGCACTGGACTGTGCCAGCTGTTTTGCAGGAGCTTTGTATCACATCAACAACAGGAACAACATGTTAACACAAATAGCCACGATTTCATAGTCATGAGTCTATGGTATTGTTAAATCTACTACTATTGCTGTTCTTTGGAGGGAGAGAAGAAACATTAAAAACGCATCATCCATTTAAAACCAGTTCTAGATTTTCTGACCATGAAGATTTTAGAGTTTAACTGCAAATTAACAGTGAACAGAAAAAAAAAATATATTCATAAATCACTTTCCAAGTTACAGCATCTGCACATAATTTTCAAGTTTCAGTAGTTACGTATTTAGATTAACTCAGTTACGTTAAAAAAAAGATCTGTTATGTAAGTACAACACATGTTAATAGTGAAAGCGAATGAATTACTAATTGAGGACTCAAAGTTTGTCTCTTTTCGTTTCTGAACAGCTAAGAACTCGAGATAAAGATGATGGCATTAAGAAACAGCTACAACTCAAGAGCCACTGACACACAGGTACCATTTTAACTACATAAATGAACTGTATGAAAGGAATGGAGTAACTGAAGTAACTCACAATACACTGCACGGGACAACAGTACATGATTACTGGATTTGAGCTCTACCAAGTTGGATGCATTATACTGGAATTGTTCTTGGGGGATAACTATGGAGGTTAAATGTTCTAGAGACATGCAAATATAGAATATTCACAGAAGAAACTAAACAAAACGGAAAAAAAAAAAAAAAGACCCGGCATACCTTTAGTTGCTTTACGGTGAACATCTTTGGCCACGTAATAAATTTCTTCATTTGTGACATCTAAGAGAATCTCTGTCAGCAGCATTTTTGTCAGCATCATCTGAAGAAAATTGTACATACCATTAAAGGCTAAAACCTGATGAATAAACGTTGCATTCAAATTATATCTAGGTTCAATTTATAATTCAGATTGTATTAGGCTTCACTTCTTTCGATGGCTACGTAAGTACTCTCCTGCGTATCTTATTTAATGATTTCTTTCAACAGACATGACTTCAAACCAGGAATCTGAAACTGCGTACATCTGACCTGATTTCAAAACTTTCAGAACGGTTTGTATTTTGACTGTGAACTGTATCCACGTGTGTTACACACAGCTATCCTGGGCACTGATTTCTGATGTCAAAGATGATACAGCAAGTGAATACGCAAATCAGAAATGTACTTAGACTGATACCATTTATTCTTTTAAAGAATAAAGAGCATGTTTCTGTCTGGCATGCTGCCCCACTGACCCCAATCCTGCAAAAATCCTCAGAGGTTACTTATACAGGCTTTCATTATTACGTATTTACTACAAAAATTGCAATGTTGGTAGCGAGGTCTCCAAGCTGCTCAGCTGCTTTACAAAAATACATTCAAACTTTTAGAATTCAGGGCCTTCGTTAACAAGGTTTCAGTTGTACAATTAGCATTCAGCTACCATTTCAAAGTACGAAGTTTCTGCAGACACAGTGAAACCGTTGCTGCTCTAGGACTTATGTTTCTAGCGCTTCCTTGCAAGAATGCATTTCTTTAATTCCCTTTCACAGGATTTCAGACATGGGTGCTTAATCATCAGAAGTTTTCAGGAATTTCACAAGTGAAGCCAAACCATAGAATTAGTAACGATCAACGTAAAGGTTACAGCCATTAGGTTCTTTCACTGCTGTGGTAAGTATGAGTTACGGAATCTATATCCTGGTCTGTATGAGAAAGGCAGCGTTCGGAACAGACACGCAAATATAACCCTGCTTGGCTGTATGACATGCGCTATGCCTCTACTGACAGTATCAAACAGAGAAAAAGTGTTTTACTTTGCTATGCCTGAAAAACAGCAGACAAACAGAAATACTTAGTGAGAACTACATTATTAATACCATTTGGTACTCCTTTTCTTCTTCTGTCATTTCTGGTTCACTTTGCTCCTCTTGAGGAGCTGGGGATGGACTCCTGCTGATTTTCCCAACGCTTACAGCTTCTGTGTTTTCAGCATCTTCCTCTTCCTCATCACTGTCCTACAAAAACAGCATCATACATTTCAGGAAAAAACTTCCATGTACATCTCATTAGTTTCTATTTATGACAGCCAGCTTGATTCACTTTGTACTGAAATGTGTATTACAGTTATCAGAAAACTCTGTTTATTTTCTCCCCTCCTAATAAACACGCAGGCACCTCTCTAACCACGAGTTAAGTAAATACACAGTTGTCAGTTCACGGCCAGACAGGTATTGACAGCTGCAAATGAGATAACTGCTAATGCAAAGGCAACACCAGGCTACCTAAATGGGCCCAGTTCAGCAAATACAGCTATCTGAATTTGTTCAGTTACTGATTCAAAATTCAGACCTTCACAGCCCATGCATTTTCCCAAACTACAGAAAAAAGCCCAGTTTCAACGTCATTTCTTTGCTACTACAAATCAAATAATACGCTTTTACCATTCAGACATTAACAACTTCAGAACACCAAGTAAGTATCAACAAAGCAGCAGCCTAACTTTAAGCAACTGAAAGAAAGAGATAACCAAGGACACACAGTCTCTCTTTGGAAGAGACAAAGAAGTTGGTAACTTTCAGAAAATACAAACCTGAGCAAAAAAGCAAGCCCTTCTACTTACAAATTTACTTTTCTGAGGTAACCGTGGGCCTTCCCCTTCTTCAGTCTCCTCACTTTCCTTCTTTTCTTTTTTAGACATCTGTGAGCGTTGCTGCTCCATCCTTTCTTTTTCCAGTTTTTTCTGCTTTTCTCGTTCCATCTTTTCCAGGCCCTCACGAATCCAGGCAGGCAGAGTTCGACGCTTCACAGCATCTATATAAGCAAGGTTTACAGTTTTGTAAGATGAAAAAAAAAACTTCCCCCTCCTAAAAAGAAAAAAACCCCAAACCCACAACAAAAAAACAACCATCAAGAATGAAGTAGCAAACCCTCCACCCCAATCTAAACAAGCCACACATCTGATTCTGGAGAAAAAAACCATTTAGAATAGCCTTTTCTTTCCCTTCTTTTTCACTTTATTAAAACCAAAAAAAGTCCTCAAATTTTGCAATTCTTTTCAAAACTCAGCTTTTATGTTTTTTCAGTAAGGAGTGGTTAACATGTACCAATCTGCGGAGGCTCCTGCTTCACAGGCATCGCAATAGGTGAGCGCTGTCGGTCTCTGAATGAGGGTCTTTCCCTTCGATTTTGAGGAGGTGCAGGAGGTGCTGGCGGACCTGGCGGCCCTGGTGGTCCTGGCTGCCAATAAGGTGGATGAAATCCACCTTGAGGTGGCCCAAAAGCAGCCCCATGCTGAAAGAGTAATGCAGTTTATTTTTCTTCACTCGTAACACTAAATACAGCATGTGCGCAAGTCGGTCTACAGAAATCCATGCAAGCAGGAATCCACGATTTCTAGGCTACAGAGATCTCTCAATCTCTTTCTCTGTGGTCCCCAAGAAACAAGTTTTCCTGAAGTATTTAATGAGTAAACTTGGGTTTAAGCAGGGATGCTAATGAAGCTGGAAGGGCTTCAACACAGCTCCTTCCACACTGCGCTAAACATTGAGCCCGGTAATCACCATCTATCTCCAGCAGTTTCTTGCCATCAGAGCATGCAGTTAAACGAAGAGTACACAGAATTAAGGTTTTTAAGCCTAGCTACGTTAGCAGTCTTTCCTTGAAACTACAAGGTGAGGACAAAAATAAAAACTTCCAGCTTTTATTACAGAAGAATTTTGCACTGTGCGCTTTCCAGTAACCACTCACGGATGTTATTAGTAAGGCTGACTGACCTATTCAATGCATAAATACGCAAGTTTAGTACAGCCCCCGGGCATACAATCTGTATACAATCCAAAAGCCACAGGTCTTGAAACATACATGAGGGGGGGGGTTATTTTAATCTTTGCTGTCCAGAAATGCCTAATGAAACTATTTAAGAGGAGAGCATTTAGGAAGAAAGTTATAGCTTCAAATATTTTTTATCACATTTCACTGACTATCTATTTAAATCCCCAGTAGTAGAAGCGCTCTTCCACTACAGTTTCAGGCCAAGCATCCCTCTGTTATTCACTGCAAAACAAGTTTTCTGCAGTACCTAGAGAAATTGATTTCAAGAGCTGGTCCCACAATAGTAAACAAAGGAAATTTATCATGAACGAGCATATCTGAAAACAGCGGTTCACTTCCTAATGACACTGCTGAACAAAAGGATTTAATAATGAAGTAGGCCAGAAGACAGAAACGCATTTCTGCCCGTCTTCCCTTGCGTTTGTTTCTGAACAGGAGGTAGGTATCTTAACAGGTACAGTTTGTCATTCACATCAAGAGTTTTGAAAGAAAAATACTGAAAATAGGGGAAAGATCCAAAACTTCTTTGTGTTTAAGGATTTGTGCAATACCCCCTGCTATTATTAGTGCTAAAACCACCTACAGATTTATTATGCTATGCAACTTGTATGCCAGAACGAAGAAAAAATTGGATGTGGATTTTTTTAGAAATACCATTGTTTATTCAAAGAATCACAGTAGATAGATATGGAAGAGACCAATGGATCATCCAGTCTATCTCCCTGCAAATACAGGACGGTTCCCTATGTACATTATCTAATGTATTTAAGTATATATTTCTGATATCTTCTCCCCTTCCTCTTCTTTTTTTTTTTTAAAAAACACAAAACTACATAATGTTAATTTATATACTGGAACACAGTGATTCATTTTAATATCGCAGACAACATCCACTTCTCGTCACTAGCATAGAAAACAAAAAACCCTCTTTGGCCTCAGAACAGAACTGAAAACTCTAAAGTCTCTTCTGTAAAGTATCTGGTAAAACGGTATCTTAGCAGATAACAGATTCTGTAGATGTTTGCAGAACTGAAGAATGAAAGTCGCCGCTAGATGATATTAGAGGAACACATCCACGGAAGGGACTCTGCGCGTCTACAAGATTAAAGCAACAAATATGTTTCACCTGATAGTCAAACTGGTTCACTGGCCCCATTGCAAAGTTATCGGGAGGTCCCCCAAAGTTGTGATTGTTCTGGTTAAATATATGCCTGTTGTCAGGAGCAAATTCCCCACTGTCCTGACTGTTGCTGTCTTCAGATGGAGGAACAACTTCCATTTGACCAGGGGTTGGAGCCATCCACTGCTGATCTGGAGGTGGGTGAGGGGGTTGGTGAGCCATTCCCCATTCTGTTTGGGATTTAGAATACAATTCAATACCACGTTAGTACGATTTATACAAGGCACCAATCAATCAGTGTTCTTGTATTTATCACAAGGTTCCTCCAAGCCAACACAGATGATAAAGAACCATCAACCTACAGACTGTATTATACTGTCTCCATAATTTCTTCAGCCAGATGAAGGAAATACAGATAGTTGCAGCTGAACTAAAAGATGGGGGTGTGAGATGCGCAGAACTGGACAAACACAGCGTAAATGTATATTTGTTCTTATAAATTTTCAGTGATACGGAGTCTACCATAGCATTGACAAATTGTGTAAGCCATTAAGAACTGCTTCTACTTCTCCATTTCTATGTTGTTTCAACTTTCAAAGTAATGAGCTATTTTATTCCTTTGCAAATAGACTTAAAAGACCTATTATGGAAAGCAAATGGTTTTGTGAGCAGCAGAAGCACTGAAACCTGCTTTCCAAAGCCTTGTGTCTTGATAATGGATGATTCCTTGGATTCTCCAATCTCCAGCAGAGGTCCCATCATAAGCTATAGCCATAAGCACTCAAACATAAGTTACAATTGGCTAACAGGGTGAAAACGGTTTAAGTAGAGAATTAATAGCTCATGTGGCCATGAGCTTTGTCATCTTAGGAAATCAGTCTAAAAATTGTGTCCACTGTACAGGTAGTTACAGGCTGTGACAGAACTACCTTGTATCTTTCACCAGTAACTGGAATTAATACCTTTCCTCTCAGGTTAACTCCTGCCTTCCATCCAGTCCTTTAATTAGAAAAACGAAAAGCATTTTTACTGTCTTTCCCATCTGCATCATAATTCTCTTCGCATGGTAAAAAACTGGCTGGATGGCCAGGCCCAAAGAGTGGTGATGAATGGAGTTAGATCCAGTTGGCAGCCGGTCACAATGGTGCTCCCCAGGGCTTGGTACTGGGGCCAGTTCTGTTTAGTATCTTTATCAGTGATCTAGACGAGGAGATCAAGTGCACCCTCAGCAAGTTTGCAGACAACACCAAGCTGGGCAGGAGTCTTGATCTGCCTGAGGGTAGGAAGGCTCTACAGAGGGATATGGACAGGCTGGATCAATGGGCCAAGGCCAACTGTATGAGGATCAACAAGGCCAAGTGCTGGGTCCTGCACTTGAGTCACAACAACCCCATGGAACACTACAGGCTTGGGGATGAGTGGCTGTGAAGCTGCCTGGCAGAAAAGGACCTGGGGGTGCTAGCCCACAGCCAGCTGACTATGAGCCAGCAGTGTGCCCAGGTGGCCAAGAACCACAGAATGGTTTGGGCTGGAAGGAACCTTAAAGACCACATAGTTTCAATCCCCCTGCCATGGGCAGGGACACCCTCCACTAGATCAGGGACACCCTCCACTAGACCAGATTGCTCCAAGCCTCATCCAGCCTGGCCTTGAAGACAGCCAGGGATGGGGCAAATGTCATCCTGGCCTGCATCAGGAACAGTGTGACCAGGAGGACTAGGGAAGTGATCATCTCTTTTCCCAAGTTATCAAGTTATAGGACAAGAGGAAACAGCCTCAAGTTGTGCCAGGGAAGGTTTAGATGGTGTATCAGGAAAAATTTCATCACTGAAAGGGTTGTCAGGCATTGGAACAGGCTGCCCATGGAGGTGGTTCTGTCACCATCCCTGGAGGTATTCAAAAGACATGTAGCTGTGGTGCTTAGGGACATGGTTTAGTGGTGGGCTTGGGAGTGCTGGGTTAATGGTTGGAGATGATGATCTTAAAGGTCTTTTCTAACCTAAAATATTCTATGATTCTATGATAACTGGATCCATTACTGCAGCAACTAAAAAGGGTTAACACAGTTTTCCTACTTGGTTGGGTTTTTTTTTTTGGTATGTTCAACAACTGTATCATTCCTTTCACTCCCACTGTCATCCTGGTAGGTCATGTTTACCAGATTAATCAAATCTTTTTCCAGAGTCTTTATTCCTGAAGTATTCTAAAGGACAGATCCTTTATCCTCTAAGTACAGCTTGCAAGCATTACTGTTCCTAAGTGTACATGTTAACATTTGACACTATTTAAACACCCAGTTTACTTCAAGTCAACTGAATGGAAAACTTGCAAGTCACGTCCAACAGGTGCTGTTTTCACTTGTGGAACGTGAATCACTTCGAAATGAACTGTCTGCTGGTTACGCAGCTGGTTTTCAGACTGCCATTTTCCTTTTTTCTTAGTAGCACGTAAAGGACTTTTGGATCCAAAAATGAACTTGGAAGTATATGGAGAAAGATGAAGCTTTGTAGAAACACAAGTAAATACGTGAAGAGAACTTTGGCTAGCCATGTATGCTATGATTTAGTTTGTCTGCTGTGATTATTTTTACACATTAAGAACGACATTGCCTGAATTAAGAGAAGCTGGGTTGTATCTGCATCAGCTCAGTCTTTATCAGCGTGCCAAAAACCTGGGAAAACAGCATATTCTTTGCATGATACACCCAACGATAACAAAATGCATTGGCACATTGTTTCCTGTTAACAAAAGGTGTGACATTATTCCCACTCCTCTGTCTACGGTGTTTTCCTGTTCTGCATTTTCTGGGTGAGCTTGGGGGCCAAACATTTGTAGTTATCAGGGAAATGTTTTCCTCACTTTTACCATTCTGTGACTGTCTGCAAAAACTACCACTTCAGATATTATTCTATTTCACCTCAAAGACAAAAAAGCATAGGAGGAAGAACTCACCCCCACAGGAGGTGGTGGCTGTTTGTTTCAACCATTAACAAAATCAAGCGTGAAGTGCAGTTTTCACCAGGACAACAGAAGGCACGCACGCAGGCCTACAACCTACCTTGCTCACACATTTCAAACTGCATTACAGCGTGGCGACATAACAAACCTTTCAGAAAACAATTTCAGACCAACGTTTGGCAAGAAGTACCCATCTCTAGCCCATGCTTATTGCCAGTGTTGGTTTATGAAATTTTGAAAAGAAAATGAATTTTTGGCCAAAAATGAAGCTTTGAGGACGTTAGAAAAAAACCAAAAATAAGAGATACTAACAGAAGTGTTCCTCCAACTTTAGCTTATGGTAACTGCAAGATTTCACAGATGACAATCAGACAAGGCAAGTCAAAAGGGCAAATAATAAGTACATGAAACGTAATAAAATCATATTTTACACACAGGATTTTGCTCATCTCTTTTTTTTCATGATTTTAAGACACCTAAAGCCAGCATCTGCCAGTTACACTGTGAAATCCTTCTCCATGTCAAGACCATGCCAGAAGCAGGTATTACACTATAGGAGAGGGCAACAGATGCTCTTTCATTCTAAAGCATCCCACGGCCTTCAGTGCTGCTCTTCCTAGTGCAGTGGGAAACGCAACAAAACACGTGAGATGTGAGAATAAGATCCAGGGAAATAATTATAACTGCACTTCTGTCTTTCTACAACATTCAGGGACAGAAAAAAAGCTTTTGCATACGTACATTATAAACCCAATTTATTACTTTCATATAGAGCTTACTGGGTTGTGTCATCAGACCTTTGTGGCTGTACTGTCACCCGTTCTGCGGAACACCTGACTGGAAAGCAGGAGCTGCGATACAGAGTTAATTAGTTGATGCTACTGGTAGTTTTGCATCTTGATACCTGAGGGACAGGGCATGTTCACACCCAAAAATGTCTAACAAAAATAAAATTTCATTACATGCAACAAGGGAATGAATGGTAAGGAAAACAAACCTGACTGCCACATTCTGTTGAAGTTGGGATCCCCCTGAAAATTATTATGGCTGTTTGGACCAGACTCTATTCCTGAAATATCCTGTCCGTTTGGCATCATTCCTTGTTGTTCCACTACACTCTGTTGCCCTGAGGCTTCTCGCTGAGCAATCCATGCTTGAGCTAATGCAGCCCAGTCAATCTGGCCTAAAATAAACAGAGGAAATTTAAAAGGTTAGTATTCACCTGTCTGAAGTTTAACACTGTTTCTCAATTACATGACTCGTTGCTCAAGAGAAACGGGCAGCATTTACCTTCAGCAAGTACCATGAGCACCACTAAAACTTACTCACAGTGTACAGCAAAACCAACAGAAAGCACATGTCAGTGTACATGCTTGCTGAAGTAGTTTCTCTGCATGCGTTCAAAATGCCATAAGGCAGATTATTTTAGGTTCAGATCAGCATTGTATGGGTGGTAGTAATACACTTTTTTTCCCCTAAGTGAACTAACTTTGATATCAGAAAGAAATATATATAGCCTTAAATTCTAAATTCATGAAGATTCAAGTGTAAGAAAGATACAAAGAGTATTCATTGCAAAATATAGTTTTCTAACTATGTATAACCCCTGACTTCCGGAATGCTATGTTATGCCGCAGTTCTCTCCCCAGTTTTTTTCTTTACTACCATATCTACCAGTAACTAACTAAATTGCACTTTCAGAGGACACTAGTATGTTTTCTGCTCATGATCAAGTCAGGAAATCTCTCTAGTGAAGTTACAGACATTGAAGTGACAGAAAGCAATGTAAAACCGGTGTGCCTGATCATTAAATACACGCCTCCACTTCTGTATTTCTCATGGTACTCTGAATCGTTGTCACCTCACTCTCAATTTAAGGTACATTATGTTCTCTTGTTTTAAATGGAAATTTTTTTGGCGAGGGAAAAAATCCAAACAAAAGACCACGAACATCGCTGCTGTAAGCTAAAACAAGTATCATACAAATCTTCCAGTGAGAGTTTTTCTGCCTATACATCTGCATCAGTAATTGAGCCACACAGGCACTGAATGAAAAGCAGATTTTCTCAAATAAATGATTCAGCTTGGTTAAAGAACTGACAGGGATACAGATTCTACAAAAGTCTAAATGTTAATGTGTATGACTGGTAAAATGTTGATAGTTTGTCCAGGGTAACTGCTTGCCTGTATTTTGCACATTACATACTAACTACATCAAAACATTTGGAATCGGTGCATGCCTGCTGTTTTTTCTGGTTGCTCTGAAAAGCATCATAAATGTATTATCTTGAAAGCAGCTATAGAAAAGCAACTATCAGTCATGCTCTGTAACGAAGATTCAAAAATTCAAACGACAACAGATTAAAAATATTAATACACAAAGCTTTCTATATACTTACTTGGATCTTGCTGGTGCTGAAATGACTGCATCCACTGCTGTTGGTTCAAAGGCCATTGCTGCCAAGGTTGTCCACCTTGATCCCACATCTTTTAAGTCTTTATATAGTCTATATTTCAACTAAAAATAATAGTTGTATGTTTAAATAGATGCCCATGAAATATCACATAACTGAAACTTACATAACTGCAGATATAGTTAAGCCTTGCAAAGCAAGCTGAAGCAATGCTGGCTTAATATTTTAAGCTGGAGGAAATGGTTCATCCTTTAGAGTAATATCGGAAAATATTACTGTAAGATTTCAGAAGCCTAGTACGATTTCTCTGCAATTTTTGCGAAGAAATTAACTACAAAATGATGTTCAAGGAGAGATATGACAACTTTGTAAGACAAGAACGCATCTGACAATAAATGCAATTTAAAGTAACTCAAAAAATAGAATACATTAGTTACATTATATCCTTGCTTGTTTCTTAGGGAAAAGGTATGTATTTTTGTATACAAGTGCCATGCACGGCTGTAAAGCAAGACAAAGGAAAGTCACCGAATGGTAAAACACATCATCAACGGTTGCACTGGAGAACTGCACAGGTACAAGACAGTGTGTCCACGTGCACGTTATGCATTGTACTGGCTCATCATGATTTCTAAATAATACATGTCTGAAAATCTGAGAAAGAAAAAATAAAAAATAAAAACCCAAATCACTGCAGGACTGCACATTTACCACATGGTCCCTCAAGAACACAAGAAGCACGTTTTGGTGCTGTGCTGTGTAACCTCACTGAGCAGGCGGCAGCAGCCCTAGGACCTGACAGCGTGGGGGCTCCACCACCTGCTTTAAGCGAAGCCCCAGGACCAGCTTTGCAAGAATTCCACGAGGCAGAGCAGTTTACCAGGCAGGTATGTCGATAATGGCATACCTGTCCCTGCCGCTCACTTGTACCTCCTGTGCACGCCGAACCTGCTGCTCAGGGAGGACCAGAGAGTGCCCACCTACGCTGTTCCTGACACCTCTTCCGAGGACAAAGCCTGGGCACGGTTTTGGGAACACTCCGCTCCAGGAACTGTTCCCAAACACCAGTATGGGTAAGACTGCACTCAGTGCGGTCTCCTCTGTCCTACCCAGTCCATTAACAACTTCAACAGACCTTCCGCTGTCCATGAACATATCCTCACGCCACTCAACGCACAACCCTCGATTTCACGCTATAAAAACATCACCCACGTAGGCTGTATCAAACACTCCAAACTTAACAGAGGAAAACTCGTTCCCTGAGGTCACAGGAGCAGCACGCAGGACGCAGTCGTAGCTCTCAGAACAGACGAATACAGCCCGTCTGTGGCAGAGGAAGCTAGTTCAGTGCAGCCAGTGCCGGCGGGCGGCCAGTCGGGAACAGAGCCCTGGCCGTTCCCACCAAGCGGGGCACGAACCCACGGACAGGGGTGGCTTTCTGCAGGCGCAGGAAGAGCTGCGAAGAGTGGATCCTGCTTCCAAAGGGATCTCGTGCTTAGTGCTTACACATTCATATAAATAACTGCAAGGAAGAGAGAGCATCACACTACGAAAATGCCCAACAAAAAAGGCTGTACATAACACTGCGGGGCACTGGGTCGGGCAGAGATGAATGCAAGCTTGTATTTTACACGCTTCTGTCCAATCTTACTATTAATCTGAAAGAATGTAGATCACCTTGGAGTTGAGACCACTTACATTCAAGCCAGTACAAAAACTGTAAGGGTGTGGCTCAAAAAGTCAGTTAGAAATGGGTTTGGTGGCTTTAAACAAGACAGGATCAGCTCTGGGAACAGGGCGAGTATTGAGCAAAAGCTACTTCACTATTTTTACTCTATTTTCTTGCCAAACTAAGTATAGGGTTGTTTTTTTTCCATTTCAATTGTATCTTTATGACATTCAAACCTTTAGTAGCTGAAGAATGAAAACAGAATCCTTTTTGTCTTTTTTTTTTTTCTTAACATCTTGATCTGTACCTAGGAAATTACCTTTGTTACACCAGCTAAGTGTGAGAGTGGCTAATAACACACTTAAAACAACATTCAAGATGGCCTTGCCGTACCTAGTTCTCTGAGTATTCATACATACGTATTTCACACACTAAGTATGAAGAAGTAGCCTCACATACTATTTTCACCCTCAAGTAACTGTTCCTTCTCCCCTTGAGTTCATCTTTCCATCCAGAATCCAAGTTCTTTCAAATGTCAAAATCAACCTGTGTACATCTTAAAACCAAGTTGTAACAACTGCGGTTCGAGAGAACCCCTACCCTTCAAAGCACTGCCCGGCCTCAGGGCGCCACTCCCGTGGTTTCTGGTTGATAAATAACACTAGCAGCAGTAAAAATGTATTTCAATAATCCCAGTAGCACTTTTTTACCTAGATAATACATAAACTTGGGAAAAGTCTGTGAAATTTCACTGAAATTAACTCAGCAAAAGATTTAGAAGATGAAATTGTTTAACCAATAAAGTGACAGGTTTGCATATAACCGAATGCCAAAAAAATCCGATTTTAAAACAGTTAAAGAAATATCAATTTATCTGATGGAAGCATAACTATATGAAGAGCACCTCTACAACTGCAACTGAATTCGAACCTCACACACACAGTTTTTTACGTGCCTGGATTGAGATTTATTTTTACTGGACTGACTACATTTCTGTTCCAAAATCTTGGACATTCCATACTTCTTTTTACATGTTCCAGCTAACACAATTAGCTTGTAATAAACTTTCATACCTGTCGTAATGCCTAGCAGTTTTGTGTTCCTCATGGACTCTGCACTGAAAAGGACGTTGCGTATTCTAGCCTTTTCTCCTTCACTCTCAGGCCTTGATCCCCACTATAGGCAAACCAAAGCAGCAGTTTGGAGCCTAAGAAGGTCTAAGGTACCAAATGCCTCTGGAACGCCTCTGTATAACCTGCCCCTGAGAGAGCACTACTTTACTATTTCACAAGCTGTTCAAAGACATTAATTCAACTTTTTTGGGGGGGAGAGATAAATTATTCTGCAGCTATACCAACTAGCATCTGAAAAGGTGACCACTGCAGGAGACAGGCAGTGACTTTAGTCAGCAGCAGCATACGCTGTCCTGCTGGCTTCCCTCTCAGCAAGCTGTCATGCCCCAGGACACCACGGTCAACCCCGCACTCCTAAGGGAAGCAGTGCCGAAGGACGCCACCACCTCCCCATCAGACAGCAGCCCTGACCCAGGCCACCTAGCACTCCTCCAGGCTGCTCCCAGTAACGTTCCAGGTGTCAGCACAGACCTGGGACCCAGTGGGCTGTTGGGATGTGTCCGTTCTGGTTTGGAAGGTCAGAGACTTTCATTCAGTGCCAGCTGGCTTCAGGGCCAGAGAAAAAACCCAGCCAGGTTCTAGCTGTTAGCACACAGAGCTGCTTCTCCATCTCTCTGCAATATAATATGGCCCAGAGTCTTCAACTTTCCCCAGAGAGATTATTTCACCTTATTATTGCTATTTTGGGAAGAGAAATCAGGTGGGGAAGTGCAAAGCAAGAGGTCAAGACATGGAGTTGATTTCTATTTTGATGCACAACAGTATTACAAGACAGCAACAACTGTGTTAAACCCTGAAGAACTTCAGCATTTGGTGAATTCAATTTATGCCATCCAGAGCAGACTGATTTAAAATCACTCCCTCTTGAAACTGCTAATTTTAGTTTCTGAGCTGTATTTGAAAGCTTTTAATTCTATATTGCATTTGTACTTTCACTGTTTTCCTGAAGAAATGCTGATTTTCATAGGTTGGAAACTATAAAACATGCTGGCTTGCAAGTGCACAGCTTTATTACCAAATACAGTGTAAAGAACTTTCTTTACTAATCAGAAATATGTACTACATAAATACTTAAGCAATTACATCACTGCATGCATCTGTATATGTACACACAAAAGCCCTTTTTCAAATACCATGTGAAAGCTGGCCAAAACTATTTCAAAGTTTTCTATTTATTTCAACTCATCTTCATCGTTGTATTATTTTTTGGACAGGAATTGGATAAGGAAGGAACAAAATTAGCATCTTAAAATGTTTGTAAAACTCACCTGCAGATACACTGGCTAAAAGAGAAGATCACATGTATTCAAATTCTTCTAGTACTGAAAACTAGAAGTTGTATTTGAATATGCACTATTCAAAGGTAGTGAACAGAAGAGGTTTGTTCCGAGGCCTCCTTCTACATGGTGACCTGGAACAGCAGGACACCATCACTTTCCGAGAAACACATTTCCCTGCTTTATTGCTCCCTGCGTAGTTTCCTGCACTTCTTCCAAGTTTTCACAAACCACTACACAGTAAACATGAAAAAAGGTACTTGATGAAAAGTCTTCTCACTTACTGCAGGGAGGCTACAACATTTAAAGGTGGTTTACTGTCATCACAAAATGTTTTGCTAAGCACTGCCGTGTTGAATGGTTTCATCTGCATTGAAGTTTCAGAGGCAAACAAACCGGCTTTAGCATGTTCTAAAAGATAACTAAACAAATCCTACATACACACATTATTAAACTGCATGCAAGTAGGTTATTTGATGTTACTCTTTTCTACGTAAATGTAATTTTGTGTCCTGCTTGTGAGACTTTACTGAGAAGAGTATAATAAGAACTTTTCAACAGAAGATCAATATTGTCCCATCAGACATCACTGAACATTTCCTTTGCTAGTGATGCTATTTTGAAGATATCAAAAATAAAACCAGACCAGGGCAAGTCTTACCATAATGAACAAACCAGATGTGACAGTTACCAAAACAGTATTTTCGAACCTCAGTGCCATAAACTGAAAAGGGCACAAACCACCTCGAAAAGAACTCCTGAAACACAGCAAAGAAAACATAGCCTGTTCTCAGCAATTTTAATTTTACTGCAAGGGATTCACTCCCAACACTGAGAGGGGGAAAAAAAATGCCTCTCCTCGACCCAATCGGGAACTTAAAGGCTTGAAACAGCTGAAACCTCTTGTACTAGTGTGACAAGAAGCAACACTTTCCTGAGACAGGTGAAGTAGTAATAATGGAGAAAAATCAAACTCCTCTTCCACCTAATTAAAATATGCATTGCCAAAACTACCTTAGGACACTGCCACAATAAACAAGTTTTAGTTTCTTACAAAGCGCCCAAATCAGCATCACCTGAAGGAAAGAGGCTTCACCCAACACAAGGGACAGCTCTGAGCCTACTTCCCACTAGTGCCACAAGGCCAAATAAACAGCAGAGGATCCAAATCACAGTGAAACAAGCTTTATTTTCCACTGAAAGCAGAGGATGAATCCTGGCTAAAATACAGAGTCATATACTAAATTCAAACATTAGTGAGACACTAACAGAGGGGTACATCCCCTGAGAAGTCATTAAGTTCTGATGTCACCAGTGCATGTAACAGCTTTTGAAAAGCAAACCGGTTCAGAGAATGGATCCATTTTACAGGCACCTACTTGCAAAGGAAAATGCAGCTACTACCCTCCCTTATGATGATGGGTTAAGGTTCTTTTACTCAGCTGTTCTACCCTCCCATTCAACTGGCTATAGCCTTTCTGCTTTCTCTCTCTCTAGCAAACACGAATGAACAAAAGAACATTTATTGTGCTTCAAGAGCCATTCCCTCATGTCAGAGCAGAGCAGGAACCCGAATCTATTAAAAATCTGTTTACCAATGAAGAAACAGAAGCCAATTCAGGATTCTTTGTTTTATACGGAAACACAATCACATGGGAAAAAAGTCCCGTCAATTCACATTTCATTTCAGCTACATGTACTTAACAGATTATAAAAATGTGATATCTCAAAATTTTTAAGAGCAAACATTTTCTGAAATATGTTGTGTTGTATGTTTAAAGGAAAAAAAAAAAGGCTGGACCTACTGGAACTTTATGCAAAGGCAGGATCTGCTGAAGTTTTATTATAGCAAATTACTGGTACTAAAATGTAAGATCTTTGAGAAGATTGCTGGTGAAAGCTCCCCTGCAGGCAGCAAAAGCTGACACAGTGGCATAGACAGGACTTACCTTCATCCCCAGCAAATAGCAGCTTCTGAGAGCCAACAGCACCCAGAAAAATGTAAAGTTGGTGTCAAACTCCCTACTATTCTTCAGTATTTTACCCAAAAAAAGCTAGGGTAAGATAGAGAAAAAGGAGATATTTTAAAAGGCACCTTTCCACTCCTCTCCCCAGTTGTGATGTGCATCTCAGCTACAGATTACACCCTAGTGTTAATCTGTTCTTGTAGGAAAAAAGGCATCTCCTTCAACCTGCTCATTTGTCCACAAATTAAGATCTTTTCCAATACGTCCATCCAGACACACCACACACCAAAAAGCATGCCGTCAGAAGCTACTTACCCGTAACCAGAGTTTTGAGTGGTAATTCATACACTCACCTTGAACTCTGACTCCCCCCCACCACTCCCCACAACATACAGTCGCCTCAAAGCAAATTACAGACTTTCACACTGACGGGAATGCCACCCTGTGCAAGCATGACACGGTTTCCTGACAGATTCCCAATGGCACAGTGCTTGGTGAAGGCCACCACAGTTAGCTGCCCACTGACATCAAAGATGGGCCTGCTCTTTAGACAGGGCCACCAACAGAACTTGAGAACTGTTGCAGCAGAACTGAAAAACAACAAGAAATTTTCCCTAGAAAGATAAGCAAGACCTGCCCCTAAATAAAATTTAATAGAGCTAACGGATGATCTGAATCGCTCCAATCCACGCAGACAGTCCAAGACAAGAAGCACAGAGACTTGTGAAGTTAGCTCAGCTCCAGAAGAGCATCAGCAAGATCACTAACCATACCTTGTACCAGATGAGTGCATGTAGCTGACTCTTTCTTGCTCCTTCTAAGAATCTCTTGTCACTATGACAATACGCTTCTCCCCAGTATGAATGTTACACAGCAAACAAACTGCACACACCACCTTCTGCTTCTGCAGAAGAGGAGATCTGGAGATCCTGAACAGCTTCTCCCAAGGAATTAATGAAAATGAAATACCATGGCAGTAGAAAAGAAGTATGCTTTGGAAGACTGAATTAAATAGGGTATTTGTGAGAAGCAAGATTACCTCAACTCCAAGAAATCAGGAGACAGCCTAGGACTCAGGCTGTCCCTAGGAGAAAAGGAGCTGGCACCTTCTGCTGCGTCATGAGCTGAAGAGATCAAGGTTAGGAGCTCCTACATCACACATCAACATCATTTGACCAGGTCTCCAGGAAACTATCTGGCAGTCTGGTTTATTCAACCCCACAGACAGGCAGACTAATGACAGACGATTCTGGAGCCTACAGAACAAGAACCAATAATCAAGCGCTTTCTGATGCAGAAGAGAGGCTGTTGCATCACTTTCTGATAACATTACTCATCATCCCTGAGCGACAGGTCCGTATGTGACTGAGATGGCCTGACAAGTTTTACTTGCAATCGGAGCTCTAACACATAGCTTCAGAAGTTCTTCAGGTGACCAAAGATCTTGCCTTGCAGGCCCTCCAAACAGGCATTGCATTTGAGCAAAGAAGTATCCATTATCTAAATAAACAAGCTGAAACCAGGGGCTGTCATGCCTACTTTAGGATCCCCTACACAGCTAGTCTTTGGACCCCAGGGTTTAAAGACAAGACACTCTTTTTGATATTCCATTCATCGGTGTGTAGATAAAACCCCCACATGTTCCATCTCCTCTAAGGTAACCTGCCATTGCAGCCATGACTTTTTGACTATCTCTAGGTCTAGAGAGTAGCTAAAAGGAAGGATCCCGAAAGGCAGGAGTCCTGGTTTACAATAAACTCTAAGTATTGTTTTTGAAACAAATTAATAATCAATGTCATTAGCTAAGTAATCTTTTGGCATGAGCTCAAGACAACACAAGCAGCAAAGGTGCATCGGTCTCTGCTTGATGCTCTTTGTGGAATTCTGGGACTGCACGGAGTCATCCACGTCACACCTTGAGAAGGATCTCAAAAGCACCACATCCTCTGTGGGCAAAGCGTCTCTGTCCCATATAGGCTTAGGCTCAGGAGATGGACCTAAAGGAAAACGGAGATGTCTCAGCAGAGGTCCTTGAAATCAACAGCTTGATCTTTTGTGCAAGTGTCTTTTCCTAATACAAGACTTTCTCATTCAAGGTAGTTTATGTTGACTGTCAAGTTTTAGCACAGCGACTGAACGTTTACGGTGATTTCCATGATGAGTTTTGTGAAACTGTTCAGTTGCAAACACGATAAATCTAACCACACACTGACAACAAAACAGTTCATAGAAAGACAGGAATCAGACCAATGCCATCAAGAGTTCAAGCTGAATAATGTTCCTTCAGAGTTATTCCTCCCCACCACCTTCTTCCCACTATGTTACTGCTTCATCAGGCTCACGACAGCATAGATAGTACTGACGAGGATGGAAGGACTAGTGGATAAATACTCTAGGGATACAACCCCAACAGTTCACATGTTTCTCCCAAGGAATTGCACAGAGCAGCTCATCCATGGCATTATCGACATCCAACTGAGCTGAAGTCCAAAGTCAATAAAGGACACAGACCGTATAAACTCCAAGAGTGCCTATCTCAGTGTGCCCCAAACTGGAAAGAAACAAACTGAGCACTTCTTCCATGACTGTATCACTGGAATAAAGAATATGTTACTGTAAGAATTTGTACACAACAGGTGTGACTGAAAAGAGAGAAAAAATGACCTTGCACACACAGAAAGCCCTTCTACCAAGAATAAAAATTTAATGCAGAAAAGGTACCACAAGAATCATCAGCTGGTGATCTTAACGTGGGAGACCCAGGTAAGTGAGAACATCTCTGTGGCTGAAAAGACCTGGGAGTATGGAAAAGCGCTGCACCCTATGCACCCACGTAGCGACAAACTCTAGGAGCTACTAGAGAAGGGCTGCAGACACACGTTCACTCAGTCAGAACAAATGCATTCCATCGCTCAAACACATACCAGCTCCCATTTCATTTGGGAAAATGTGTATTTACTAGTATATTACACTTAGCTGCTGATTAGAAAATTAAACATACGTGGGGTGAGTTAAGTTTACAATAAAACAGAAAAAAATGTTAAAATCGCTGTCTTGACTGCTACTTTGTTTCACCCATCCTACTTCTAGTTGGTCAAAGACTTCTCTGTATGACCCCAGGCATCACCCTACACTGTTGCAGGTATTTAATTCCCAGATACTATGCGTCTTTCCTCTTCCCGAGTGCCAGAAGCTACGCCAATGTGCCTGCTGGAATCTGTTAGCAAGATGTCCAGTCGAAAAACGTGTAAAGTTGTCCCAGCCCATTTACAGCTGCGTATCACCAGAATGCTGGAAGTCAACTTCAGCCACTCCACCGCACTTTTTACCATCAGAACTGTTCTTTCTCAGACTGAAGAACAGAGACTTTCCAAGTGTGTAACCAAGCTCCAAAATACAGAACCAGAAAAAGAACTGAAGAAAACAGCTTGTTCGGTATCTACAAAGTTTTCCAGAACCTGGTTTGCACGTCAGCACGACTGACTAATATTTACAGTGTTACCAAGATGAAGTACGCTGAACAAAGGCCAAATTAAGAAAAAAAAAAAAAAAAAGCACTAAGAAAACTTCTTCCGTGAGTCACTCAAGCAGTGTAGCTTCCAAGGTTTGTTATTTTAAAATTAAATCCACATATCCACTGAGCTGAAGACAACCCTTTTAAAAGTACAAAAAAGGACCAGATATTGGCAACTCAGCTATCACCTACTTATTTTTTGTATTTTGAAGGCATAAGGACCAACACTTGCTTTGATTATCATAAAGCACCAAAATAACTGCTAAAACATTCACTATCACAGAAACATCATAGTAACTTCAGTAGTTTGAGTCAAAAAAGTCTGATCTGATTATTTTTTGCACTTATCATTCCACTAGAAGACCTGACGCTAGATTTTCAATTAGCCACCCAACACTTTTTTCTGAACTGCAACTTCTGCCTTGAGGAACATGCTCTGTACAAAAAATGAGTAGTACCAATAATTTCAGCAACAAACAGCTATGCCTCGCTGATCATGAGCAGTCATTACCCTCAATGATAAATACAGTTATCACTTAAGGAAGAGATATGAGCTAGTGTTGAAAGTAAGAACAGCTAATAAAATCTACCCACAGTATTATGTGCTGCCAAAGGCAGACTTATGATCATCATGTCTCTCTTCTTCTCATGACTGGACATGATGTCTCCCTTTTTCTCATGACTGGACATGATACTGGACACCCGTCTCCACAGTATCTTCGCATAATCCTGCGCCTAACTGAAAATCAAACATGGTTAAGGCTCGTCTCTACTACTACAGGTTACATGGCGAGCTCCACTAAACATCTGTGGACTCTTAAGCCCTGGAACACCTCTGAGCTCAGAAGTGGAGAAACCACTCTTTCAAAGCAGGAGTTTGCATGTCATATGTCACAAAGACAATACAGGAAGTCTCATAATGGCATAATAGCAGAGATGACACAAGATTTCCTGCTGCCCCAGGCAAATTAAAAATCAGTAGCTTGTCTTCTGATTTGTCACTCAACTGTCAGTAACGCTAGCGACTTCTCCCTGGACAAAGTTGACCCTCCCAATTCCTCCTGAGTTCTGCAGCTGGGGAGGGCTGCAGCTTCAGTCACTTCAGCGAGGCAACACCTCTCAGCACGGCCTAACTTTAGAATTCAAAAGGGGTTTCTTACTCTTACATGACAGAACTACTCAGATGGACTGTTGTTTTGCAAAATGATCCCTGAACATTACCTGCTGGTAGACATGCCTTATGCTCTGAAGACTACCATTCCTCACCTTTAAAACAAATCCCTTGATCACCCCTTGATCCCTATATCGCACTCCTTTCAGTAAAGGTTGTTTGCATACAAACATTTACAGGCATGACTGCAAGAGAAGAAAGGAACAACCACCAAGGCAGCTGAATACTCTGTAATTTACTTCAGAAACTTGGTAAATCTTGGCACATCATAGAATTACCCAACAGTTTGGGTTGGAAGGGACCTTTAAAGACCATCTAGTCCAACTCCACTGTCATGGGAAGGGACACCTTCCACTAGGCCAGGTTGTCCAACCTGACCTTGAACGCTTCCACGGAAGGGGCATCCACGACTTCCCTGAGAAACCTGTCCCAGTGTCTCACCACCCTCATTGTAAAAAATTTCTTTCTTATATGCAGTCTAAAGGACACCCTCTTGCAGTTTGAAGCTATTGCCCCTTGTCCTGTTCCTACAGGCCCTGGTAGCAATTCTTCCTCCAATCTTTCTTGTAAACTCCCTTTATATACTGGAAGGCTGCTATAAGGTCTCCCTGGAGCCTTCTCTTCTTGAGGCTGAACAACCCCAACTCTCTCGGCCTGTCTTCAGAGGAGAGGTGCTCCAGCACCCTGACCATTTTTGTGGCCCCATCCTTAACTGCAGAACCTAGCACATCCCATCCAAGTTTAGGTCAACACTGAACTCCGTGGGATTGTCTAATCAAGTGGATAAGTGCTCAACGCAAAAAGGCTTGCAAACCCGTGGTCAGTTTAAGGATCGATTTAGAAACATCCTGCGTTTGCCAAGCTAATGTGCCAGGTTGAGGCATCTTACAAACGTTGCTGCGTGATGATATAGCTCATTTTAGTTCTGTGGAGCCCTCCAGTGGAATGAACGCACGAGAATAGCCACGAAACCCACGAACCAGCACAAATATTCCACCAAGGCGTTTTATCTGCAGGAGCCAGGCTGTTGACACAGTCAACTACCGAGTCCTGCTGCACGTGTCGCTTCCTACCCAGACTACTGGCTAAGTAAGCGGATAGTGTTCCCAGCCCATCAAGGGGCGTTGCTTCACCAGCAGCGTTCCTTCGGCACGTCCGGGGCCAGCTGCGCGTTACCCCGCGGGGCCTGCTTACTGCCGCCCCGCACGGGCCTCTGACAGCACCCCCGGCGGCTTCACCCCCGGCGGCTTCACCCCCGGCGGCTTCACCCCCGGCGGCTTCACCCCCGGCGGCTTCACCCCCGGCGGCTTCACCCCCGGCAGAGGCGGCGCCGGGCACCCCCACAGCCAATCCCGGACCCCCACGGCCAGCCCCGGGCCATACGTACTGGCGGGTAACGGCACCCGTCCCCGGCGGCCACCGAGGACCCCCTCCTACACCCAGCGGGGCGGCGGCGCATGCGCGCTGGGCGGGACGGGGTCCCCGAGGGCTCCCCGGCACCGGCCGCCCCTCGTCGTCCCCCCTCCCCCGCCGCGCATGCGCAGCGGGCCACCCGGGCGGCGGGGGAGGGCGAAGAGCTCGGGTCTTCCCTTCTCGTCCGGGCCGGCGGTTTCGGCCCGCGGCAGCCCGACGCCGCCGGCTCCATCGCGCCCGGAGAGGAGCTGCCGCCACGGCGCGCGGCACCCTCCGACGCCTCACGGCTCTGCTCTGCTCGGTGGGGGAGGAGGAGGAGCGAAGGGGAAGATCGGGTCAGCTCGACACCCGCCGGCCCCCCGGGAGCGCTGGCGAGCGCAGCCTGCCCCGCTACTTACACTCTCCCCTGCCGCCCGCTGCAGGCGTTGCCGCTCCTAGCGCTCCGCGGCCGCTTTCTCCCCTCTTTCGCTCTCGTCTTCACGAACAAGACAATATGGCGCCTGCTGGCGCTCACCCGGAAGTAAAACGCGTCACGCCGATGACCCTTGCCAGGAGCCCGCGAACGCCTCTCGCCACCATCTTTGCTAAGGGCAGGCCGGCGGGCGGTGTCTCCCTTCCCCCCGCTCGACGGGAAGCGGCTGACCGCGGGCAACGCCCCGGCGCTGCCATCTTTACTGTGGGCAGCCACACTCTCCATGGTAGCCGCGGCGGGGGAGGAAGGCGGGACCGCGCTGAATCCCCGAACCGGGATTCACCTTCTTAGTGCGAGGAGACCTACGGGAAGCTGAGCAGCGCTGTGGGCTCCAGAGGTAACGGCTAATCTGGGACTAGGATCCCTGGTTCCAGCGCGGAGGGTGGGAGGAGCGCGTGAAGCCCCTTCGTCAGGGGGCTGTGACCCGGGGCGGGGATGCTGCACTCATGTGTGTGACGTGGGACTTCAGGTCCGTGTGTGCCCGTCCGGAGCGCTGCTGGAGCAGGACGATTCTTGACGTCGTTTATTCAGAACGTCCGAATGAATTTGTAAATTACCAGATTTACCATGAAATTACTGTGTTCTCATGCGTGAAGATAATCCAAAACCCTCTCTGCTGAACAGCTCGTCCCGTGTCGACACTGGGGTTGGTTCTGTAGTGGTTGCACTGCTTTTTGTGGCACAGAGATTTTAATTAGCCAGCACATTACTTACCTCTGTGATCACTGCCTTGCCTTCCTTTAGCGTCATCGGATGTCAGTGCCTAAAACACCCGTAATCCCTTTGATCATCGGATGAAGTGACATTGATACCCACGTGGAGTAACAGAATAACTTTAATAAATCGGTAGGCAATGGAAAGCTTCAAGGAACTTGTGTTTTACTTCATGTAAGGTTGTTTTACTTCACTGCAAGATTGGCTGGTGGCACTTACACTGCATACTGCTCTTAACTGTGTTCTAGACTTTTCCCTTTTTGTGACACAAGGAATGGCTGGACCGAGAATGCTTCCCACGCACAGAAGCCTTGTGGAAGTTTGAAGTCTGTCAGGCTGACCCACAGCTGGAATCCTGGAGTGGTACTTCTGGATGAGCAAGCCTTAAACTACTACGGAAATTGGGGATGCGAGGGGGGCACACTCCTGGTCTTATCACAGAATTACAGAACTCAATTCACATAAAGGGAACAAACTGTCTCTTAATCTATGATGTCTTCTGCCACAGATGGTAAGGCAGGGGGACACAAGTGGAGGAGCTTCAAGGATATGGACTCAAGGCCAGGCTGGATGAGGCTTTGAGCAACCTGGTCTAGTGGAGGGTGTCCCTGCCCGTGGCAGGGGGGTTGGAACTAGATGGTCTTTAAGGTCCCTTCCAACCCAAACCATCCTGTGATTCTATAGTCTCTGGGTAGCTCTTCCGAGTGCAGTGAAGTTGTGACAGAAGATGAAAGGAAAAAATACTCCCTCTTTAGGCTGGCAAAAAAAAGGAAGCTTTGTGAACTCAGCTGTACCACATACAGCTTATATTCAAATAACATCATTTTCCAAATGGTTGGATGTTTTGTTTATACATTTGTCAAATAATATATAACACAGATGAAAAGACAAAATGAATAGAAGACAAATGGAACCTTCATTTTGAGAAACCTGTTACAGCACCTAGGATAGACTGGAAAACAGATCAGACCTCTGTTTGGGTTTTTTGTTGGGTTTTTTTTTGTTTGGTTGGGTTTTTTTTTAAATACAGTCTGTTTAAGGCCTTGATTACTTAAGAATATTTGGAATTAGAAATCCGCAAAGTGTACAACATAACAGTACTGTAGTAAAATTCTAAAAATTATATTTGTTATTTAATATTTAAATACCTGCAGAGCCAAGTTAGGCTACTAGTTGGAGCCCCCAACATAAGAAGGATATAGACCGGTTGGAGTGAGTCCAGAGGAGGCCACAAAGATGCTCCAAGGGCTGGAGCACCTCTGCTATGGGGACAGGCTGAGAGAGTTGGGCTTGTCCAGCCTGGAGAAGAGAAGGCTTTGGGGAGACCTTACAGCACCTTCCAGTCCCTGAAGGGACCTACAGGGAAGCTGGGGGGGGCTTTTTACAAGGGCCTGTAGTGACAGGACAAGGGGTAATGGGTTTAAATTGAAAGTGGGGAGATTTAGATTGGATGTCAGGAAGAAATGCTTCACAGCTTGGGTAGAGAGGCACTGGAACAGGCTGCCCAAAGAAGCTGTGGATACCCCATCCCTGGAAGTGTTCAAGGCCAGGCTGGATGAGGCTTGGAGCAACCTGGTCTAGTGGAGGGTGTCCCTGCCCATGGCAGGGGCGTTGGAACTAGATGGTCTTTAAGGTCCCTTCCAACCCAAACCGTTCTGTGATTCTGTGATTCTAGTTCAAACATGAAAAAGTAAATGAATGAATGCAAGATGAAACTTTTAACATGCTTGGTTTATTGCTCACAAGTATTTTGGACTTAGCAACATATTTTTTTTGATTACTTGGATTGTCGTTTGTCTAAGTGCAAGCACATAGGAATGTAACAGGGATTATCCCCATGCATAAATTACTGGAGAATCTGAACTCAATGTTGTGAACTGGCTATGTAGAGAAGGGCTGCCAGTGATGTGGTGGTTTCATTACAGAGTTTACTGCAATGATCCCCAGGTTACAGAGCTCAAAACCAAAAAACTAACCTAGCAAAGCAATGAGGTAAGTGTTAAGTACTCATAAACCTACTCAAAATAACTGCTTTTCTGTTTCCTTTTAAAAGCAGTACTGCACCTTTATATTTTGTGCTGGAAAAATACTGGAAGCTGCAATAGATGTAAGAAACATTCTTGGTACTTGAAAAATAGTTTTTCTACTAATATCAATTAAGACCTAATATTAATAATTTTATATACATGGAATGTATACCAAATAGTCTTAAAGCAGTTACAATGCGTTGCAATTGTTTTACTGTAACAAATAAATTCACTTAAGATTTTTTATAGTGTTGTGCAAAGGAAGTGTTTTGACTTGTGCTAACTGACTTCTGTCTGAAAACCTATTTTGTAATCTCTGCTTGCAAAAAAAGGTTTTGAATAATTTTGAGTAATCACTTTCCCCCTGTTTCTGCATTTTATTTATACAGCGACGGGAGAGGTACAAACAGCTAAAGCAGGTGGCAAAATTACATCCTACGACACAGTAAATAGATACAGAAGCAAAAATAACCCGTCCTGAAATACTTAGACTGAAATGGTTCTACTGAGAATTAGTGGCATCTCTCCCATGCAGATACACAACTCTTTGTACAAACGCATAAATGTGTACGGGGCACAGCAAAAAAGTTGTCAGCTGATGAAAACTGAGGAAGATCAAATTTTTTGTCATCAGGGCTGCTGTGAAGCTGCTGTGTGAAGTACGCTACCACTTTTTAATTACAATTGGATTGGCTAATTTTTGCTGACGTAGGAGTTGTATTCAAATGCTTTCTTTGTTCCCATTTGAATACATTTTAAAGTTTCTTATCAAGAAATTATTGCCTTCCAAATCTTGGTTTGTTAGTGCTACGCTCAAGTAAGATTTTTACAATGGGTTGAGAATGTAGATGCATTAATTTCATGTCCCATGATTCAGTTTGTGTTATTATAAAAAAGAAGTCCTAAGAGAAGCAAATGGCGAAGTTAAGACATTTCAGCCTTTTAATGAATTTATAAACCGCCCTCACCTGCTACCAGTTGAAATCTGTAAGCAAGAGCACTTCATTGATACGCACAGAGGGTACAGGCAGGGACAGGAGAGGGAGGCTTGGCAGACTGCATCATTTCATTTTCTAAACAAAGGCGATTACAGTGCGATTACATTTTGGGCAGAGAAATTTAGGGTTTGTTTGTTTTTCCTTCACCACTAAATATCTGTAGCCCTCTTGGGAGAAGCCACTTATACAAAACCATCCCTGTGTTCCAGGCCAGGCTGGATGAGGCTTTGAGCAACCTGGTCTAGTGGAGGGTGTCCCTGCCCATGGCAGGGGGGTTGGAACCAGATGGTCTTTAAGGTCCCTTCCAACCCAAACCGTTCTGTGATTCTATGAAACACGTCTGTACGTGTATTGGTGTAGACAGGTTACTGTAACAAATCTCCTCCACATCACTTTTTTCCTTATTTAGCACAAATGGTATATAAACCTGAAGATAACAAAGACCTTTCTGAGGAGACTGTAACCTGGAGTAAACTCCTTAGCTGACATAACCGTCTGTGCTGATGCCTCTGCTCTGGGGAAACTTTTGTAAGGGGTTCCAGTTGTCCATATGAGAAGTACTTGACGTACATAGATTAGATTTACTCACCAAATAGTGAGAACCTATTTGCTTCTTTGCTGAGTGTTTCAAGGCACTGCCTGTGCCTGGGCTCACAGCTTGCCTCAGATACCTGCATTGCAGCCTGTAGGCAGAGGCAGGGTGGTGGTAGGAGAGGCAAGGCTCTAGTTACAGTAGCTTTTCCAGTAAGAGTTTGGCTAGTTGACAGAACACAAGAGATGGGACCGGGATACGTTATGTTATGGGTAAGGGCCACTGCAAGAAACAGATGTTGACATGGAGGCTTACGGAGACCCTGAAAAGTTGAAGAACAGATGAGGCTGATGAAGAAAACCTGTGTGAGAAGGGTGGGATGAGGAGAAAGCTGTTTCTAAGCTACTCCACACGGAGAAGCTGGCTACAGCTTCTCGGGGTGGGGGCAGCACAGAGGTAGGGTGTAGCTCTATGACAAGCAGACGGCTGTAGGCCTCAAATGATGCTTAGTTTGGTAACGAGGTAGTTTAAGGAGTCTCAAACTGTAGAGCCCTTCAGTTAAATTCTGAAAACACGTCGCTGTTTCCATAGCGTTCATGCAGCTGGCCCTGGCGGGAGCCAATTCAACTACGGCAGGTTTTGCTATTTTCTTATGCAGAAGAGTGAATGCATAGGGGATGAAGCGCTGAAACACAACTAGAGAATAGGAAAGTTGTGCAAGGAGGTAGGACAACACATGGTAGAGGCAGTAATAGGGACAGCATGGTTTTTTTCACAAAAAAAATCACTTCCATAAATGAAAATAAGCAGAAATAAAGTCTTTTGTCTACCAAAAATCAGGTTGGACAGGCCGGAACTGTTACAGAAGTAATTTGTATGTAAGTAACTGCTTATTAAATAAATTAATTGCCACATCACTTCAAAGTAGTCATCAGATTTTTACCTTAAAGTGTATCTACTGCTCTGGGATGGAAATGCACAACCACCAAAAGAAGTAACAACTCGCAGCCGGGCAGTGAAACAGGATAGGGAACAAGTTCTGCCCCCAGGACACCTGTGTCCTCCACCGATGACAAAGGGAAGTCCAGACACGTATCAGAGGGCAAAAGTCATCATTTACTGTCCCACTCACACACACAGTGCAAAAATAATTATAGTTTATTCCTCCTGTGAGAAAAGTGTTCAGGAACAGATAAACAAATTCATGTTTAGAACCAAAAGTAACAGAATTACCCAGTTACACCTAAACCCCATACATATCCATACACCAGCTTATATGCTGTACATAACTATGAAGTTGAAAATTTACTAAATACAGAAGTATTTGCAATTCTCTTTTTCTAGTAGGCAAAATGACACTATCTATCAATGGATTTATGGTGTGCATATATATATATATACACACACACGTATATATTTCTGTATCAGAGGATGTACATATGCACACCAAGTATACATTTATAGTAAACCAGACGTACATTGCTCTACCAGTGCCAGCTGGGGACAGCTGAAAGGGTGCCAGGTATCTGTGGATTCACCGTCACCTTGCAGAAGCCACGTTCTCCCAATCTATTCCCAGCTCTACCAGGGAAGCGCACTGCAGCATTACCCAGGGACAGCTGTTGTCACTCCGTTCTGGAATTACCACACGTGGATGCGACATATTTGACAGGTTCTTATTTGCGGAAATCTTAACAGCTGACACCCAACCCGCTGTCGGGAAGGGTCTGGACGAGACCACAAAAGGTGAAATACTTTCTATCAGTACTGTATGCCAGCAAATCCAGGCACTTGACGCTATCAGCATTTCCGTTCTCAACTGTTCTAGAGCTACGGGTGAAAGCTTATCTTTATGAAACTCAAGAAGAAACTTTCCATAGACCTCAGTAGGATAGGACGTCGTCTTACATTCTAACGGTACTGCATTTTAAATTGTAAATGTTTGGCAAAGTGCGTACTTTAAGAGAACAATTCAGATATTTATAATAGCTTGACTGAACTTCAGAGTCAACATATGATAAATTCTCTACAAGGCACAATATTTACAGGTACTCTCAGTGCTGCAGCTTTAAATAAGATAAACTAAATAACCGCTACCATCTTTTAAATTAAACTGTTGAGAATTACAGTAATAATCTTTCATAAAAAAGTAGATAGGCTTGTGCATTTAGTACTCTTGACTCTGGAACCATCTGAACATGGGCATCACTCACATACACCCACTGTCCTCCTGATGCTCCCATGGCTTCTTTCAAACCTGAAATGCAAAAGCAATGTATATATTAATTTAGATTCAATTAGTAAATAGTTCTGATCTCAATTTTACAAGCTTCCTTGTTTTTTTTTTTTTTTTATTCCCTGGGATTCTCCCTCTCTGCTGGAGGAGGGAAGGGGGGATCTCTGACAGCAGCTTTGTGGTATTTTGCTGGCTGGAGTTAAACCTTTACATTCACTGACAGATTCTATAGCAGAATCTTATTTCTTTCTGCATACCCAAAACATATTAGTAAGACCTAGTGTGCTGTTCTCAAAATACCAATAGAAACCCTACAGCAAACCTTGTGTCCTCCATGAAAAAGTTTCTTGCTGCTCACATTAAACCAAAGTATTCCAGATTTTTAAGTATTAAAAAAATTCCAGTCCTAAGATAGGTACAATTCTGAAATATATGAAAAATTTAATTTAAATTGTCATGGATTCGGCTCTTGTAGGAGAACATTTTCAAATACCAAATATGCCAAATAATTACAATTTACAGGGCACAACTATTCATTTGGACATACTGTTTTGACTAAGAGAGTTTTCTATCGATTCTCTGTTTAATAACTGAACCAAAATTCCATTTTTCACTCAGCTCTCTGTGGGGTTAATACAGAAGTAGGTCATGTACTGGGTGTAACAGATAAAAAAGAAGTTATTTACGTGGCCCTAAACTCAACACAATATTCTGAGCTAAAAGAATTATTTGCCATAAATCCCCTTTAGTCTACAGAGCTGTAGCCAGTGATTGCTTTTGGTCTTACTGACAGAGAAAGGAGGCCCTGTCTGTACATACCTAGAACATTTTTAGTGGTAGGAATATGCTCTAGTAATTTCTTGGAAGATGTCCTGACTTTCACATACGCCGCATAATGACCACCTCTCATTGACCCACTGTGCTCCACTATTCCATAAAGACTGTACAGCACTCTTGCACCATCCGTCACATTCTGCACTCCCAGAAACACAGAAAACAAAGATAAATTACTTCACGATTAATTTTATAGGTTATCTTAACTAGCTTTCAACAGGATTACTTTAAAAGAAGCAGACAAACATCTACGGAATTTCCAGTGGCAAAATACATCTATTAAAAATACTCAAGTGTCTATTAATTGAATTTAGTTACCATGGAAGCAGCAATACTTGTCCTTAACGCTGTTAGATTACCACCACTGGGGCACCATAGCTTAACTAGTATGAGCTAACATGCATGGTGTTCTTGATATAAACAGAGTTTCAACTAGTCACAATTCTGATTTTGAGATACTATTTGAAAACATTTACTCTATAATTTCTCTAGGAAAGGAAGGAATAGAATCATAGAATCACAGAATGGTTTGGGTTGGAAGGGACCTCAAAGACCATCCAGTTCCAACCCCCCTGCCATGGGCAGGGACACCCTCCACTAGACCAGGTTGCTCAAAGCCTCATCCAGCCTGGCCTTGAAGACAATCATCATCATCACCATCATCAATCCAGTTTAGCTTGTGCTCAGGACAACAACAGTTGAAGTACGCTAAAAATAAAGATTTGCAATTTGAAATGCGTACCTTACAAGATGCGGAACAGAACGGTGCTAAGTCTAAAATCAGCGGGAAATCCACATGTCTATTTACTTTCCGTAGACTCAAACCAGCCTTGAAAAGAAAAGGAAAAAAAAAAAAAAAAGACTGTAAGATAAATATTTGTAGTAGGAAGGTTTTTAAAGCTACGGTGTATGACTATACTATTAAAATAAACCAAACCCAAGCACAATATTGTAACTGCCTTAACACTCTTTGTTATGTTTTCAATACAGCGCCTGCTACACATAAGCGCGACGGACACGTAAGAGGTTTCCCTGGATACTGGCTCAATGCACTCGGAAGGTATTAGACAGTCATAAAAACACAAAGATGTTTCAAATAGAGGTTCTACCAGTTCTCCGTACAGAAAGCAAATATCAGTAGGCACAATGACACTGCTTGTCCACCGGGGAGGCAGAGGAATATACAAGATGGTTTTGGCCTTTTACCTGGTGGAATCTTTTCAGATGAAGAATAAGAATAGCAGGGACCGAAGAAATCAGGAGCTGTTTCCGAGCATTTGTGTAGACACCATCCACCTTCTTTTCTGCATTTATGAATATCAAAATAATTTGTAACGTGAGGGCAGTCACGCAGTACTGACGTATTTTTTAAACATCTGGCAGAACAGATCTGGGCTGCAAGGATTCTGTACGTGTTGTAGAAAATCCAAGGGAAATTTTGTGGAGTTACAGAAAAATATTTTCTCGTTTTTCTTGGGCTTAATAAACATCATCTGCAAAATGTGAGCATTACTTTAACCCGTCCTACGCAAATCCGATCAGAAGCCGGAAGCACGCACACTACCTAGGCCAGCTTGCCTGCCGAGATACCTACACTGCCTGTTACTAGAGCACCCCACTTCCCTGCTCAAACCGTTTCACCTGAAAGGGATGACCACTGCAACAAGAACGGGAGGGCACAGGTCTCTTCATCTACGCTAAGGTCCTAACCACTAAGAGAAGAGATGAATGTTATGTTCTTCAGCTCTTTCTGAATGACTCCACACTGTGCTTGTTTAAGAGGAAGGCCTGAGGGTGGTGTGTACTCCAGGATGCCTCGTAACCTGCTGGCTTCTGCGCGCAGCATTGGGAAACATGGATTCCGATCCCGCTGTGATGCACAGAGAACTGAATCTGGGGGTCTCACCAAAAAATTGCTCGGTGGCTCGGTCTACATTTAAAAGTATTTTGTTCGTTGAATAATTCATTAATATACTGGTTATAAACAGGTCCAAAGGAAAATATTTCATTTGAGGTAGAATGGAGCATTTTAAGTAAAAGTAGGTGACTTCTATTTTTTGTTTTAGAAGTAAAAAAATGAACGATTACTTATGAACGGATTTTCCCTTTCCTTTTTTCACTGTTCCCATGGAAGCAAAATATCATTTATATAGCACTTCTTCTCAGTCCAACAGTGATAAATGAATTATTATAAAATACTTCTGGTTTTTGATTAATTTTTCTGAATTTACTCCTACTTAACCTTTATCTCTCCAGATATCTGGAAAGCACAGGCAAACAATTGTTTATTACTGTAAGACTTCCCTTTATATTTCATTTACAAGTAATCAGAAGAGCTTAATTTATCTTTCTGAATTACTAGCATTAAAATAAATTGTCCAGTCCTTTTAAAATTGTATTTAAATAGGTTTTCTTAGTCAGTGAACCCTAATGGTCTGCTTGGGCCATACAAACATCAAGGAAAACACTGTCAAAAGAAGGTAGTTCTCTCTCATCTCCGTTCTTAAAAATCTTTGTAAGACTTTCTTTCCCCTCATTACAAGCGTCTCTTTTTGCCCCTCTTACACACTTCATTACATGACTTCCCCGCATATGTAAGCTGTGAGAGCTGAATATTACAGCATGTATTTCAAAGCTTCTAGGATTGTAAAGAACAGAAACAGCAGTAATAAAGATGCAAACCAAATCCTAAATTCTATCTACGATTATGTTGTAATATAACATTTAGTCTTGTTGCCTTCACAGGATGAAATTTTAAGTTGTCACAAGCAAGTTCTGCTTGAGGAAACGTTTTCTATTTGGGCACAAGGCGGGGGACCCATGCTGCAGCAATGGGACAGCAGTGAGCATGGGTTTCGGACAGGCAATTTTGTCTGGCATCCAGACACCTACAAGCACACGCACTACCTGTGGAGTTGGTTTTCTTCTGATACTTCTGCTTCCTTTCTGTGCAGCTCTCACACAAAAGCTTGTTGTTCCCCATTAGAAGTTCCACAGAGGTGAACTGGTAAAGGCAGGACTGAACGGAACACTCCTTTGAGCTTGTTACGTAGCTTTGGGAAAGCGTCTGGAAAGCATTTTGAGGATTTTGGGATAGCTGGGATTTGTCTACTGAGAACATGGAAGTATTTGATAAACCTAATGCTGGATCCCCACGGCTCGATCTTTTATCTTCGTTTATGTTATCACAGAAGCTGAGTTTGGCGATGGCACTGGAAATCACCTCATCGTTACTGTCACCTGGTTTGCCGTGCGGCTGTTTAACATTTACGTGGTTGACGTGCAAACCAGATGTGTTGCTGGACGGGCTGAAGGCTGTTTGCTTAGAAGCACTTTCGCTTTCTGAGGCTTCACTGTCTGCATCGAAGCTGCTTTCAGAGCGGCTGGCTTCCTTCTCGCTGCCGTCCGTCTGGCTTCCATTTACAGCGGAGTCAGCAGTCGTGTCTTTGGCGTACAGGATGCCAGAGCTACCTGCCGGCTCAAGCTTTTTGTTTTTTTCATGCATGATAACAGGACTCCTTTCCTCTTCATTCGAGGAAGCTTTTCTGGCAAGCCGTCTCTCCTGGTTCAATTGATTCTGTAAATTATGGCATTATTATTTCAGTAATAAAGGGGAGAAACAGAAAACAGATCTGTGATCTAATGTAGCTTTTGAAACATGGCAAACTCAAAGCAAATTAAACCTATTATTTTATATTGTCCATCTCTCACACGTTTAAGCTACTTCATCTCCGTAAGATCTTTTTAAACCGATGTAGGATTAGAAACCTACACCCCAGTCAGCTAAGAGCATTACACTCACTGTGAGATCGATACTTACACAACTAATTACATTCACTTTGTGACAGCGGTGGATGGCACGTTTGAAGTGGTATTCACTTAATCTAACTTAAGCGTCTAAAAGCTGCTCAGGTTTAAGCTAGTGCCCTAGCCTGCCATCAGAGGCCTTCACGGATGAGCATCTCCGGAAGAAAATTCAACTCACCTTGTAGGCATTGGTCTTAGAATGAAATAAAGCATCCCTAGTCTAATTTGTGTTTTATCTTACTTGTGTTTGCTAATTTGTTTATTATCTGAACTTGATGTTTTTATCAAGATTGCAAGAAGGAAAAAAACCCAACTTTGCTGTCACAGAAAACTACTTCTATAGATTTGGAAAGAAAAAAACAACAACCCAAACCCCAAAAACTTAAAGCTGCCATAATTTTACATGATTTGTAAGTATTCAGAATTATTTTCTTCCTTTTGTTTGGCTTCTTTCCAAAAGAAGTGAGAAACTTTCCTTCCCCTTTAATTTTTCCTTTATCAGATTTGGAGCAAAGTTCTAGTGATACCAGTGGGAATCCTTCTGTTAACCTCAACAGTTTGAGTTTTAGGCCTTCTCTCTTGTAACAATCAGTGTCTGCACTGCCTTCTTTCCATTCTTTCCTTTGTTTCTACCACACGTCCTGTTGCTATTTCTGTCTCATTCTCTTGTCTTACCAGTTTTTTATATGGTTATTCTGTTATACTTTTTCTTCTCACATACATAGTGTGTTAGGACCTGTTTCAGGAGAGCATTTACAGTCCCCAGCAGTTCATGGACCCTTCCAGTAGGGCTCACTCAGATATGAGGTGAAAGAATCATAGAATCACCAAACGGTTTGGGTTGGAAGGGACCTTAAAGACCATCTAGTTCCAACCCCCTGTCATGGGCAGGGACACCCTCCACTAGACCAGGTTGCTCCAAGCCTCATCCAGCCTGGCCTGGAACACTTCCAGGGATGGGGCATCCACAGCTTCTCTGGGCAACCTGTTCCAGGGTCTCACCACCCTCTCCATGAAGAATTTTTTCCTGATGTCCAATCTAAATCTACCCGCTTTCAATTTACAGCCAATCCAAAATTGTTACGACCTCAGAACCTATAGCCTAGGCCCATTCCTAAAACAAGGCTTGAAATTCCTTCTGTCAGGAGCACTTCACTTGTATCTTCCACGTCCTGGCATTAAGAATAAGACACCTTTTAAACACACCTATGGAGTGACACATGGCATGTGAAGCTCACGTCAGTGTTTTCACAGAACAGGCTACAGAAACTAACTTCCACGGGTGGCTTCCGTAACGGGGAACCTGAGTGGATGGAAATACCCTTCTGCACACCTGATCATGTGCCTAAGCTCCAGCGAGGGTGTCATTTTAGACATGGCCTTGTGTTTAGTATTTCCTACTGACTGCCTTTAGGTATCTTCTCCTAATAAGTCAAAAACCTCCTAAAACGGTGAGGCTCTCTGTTTCAGGAGAAAAGCCTAACAAGTAGTGTTCAGGTACTCTGCCTACAAAACCACCCATGGGACTCCCCACAACCCCATTTTCACAAGTGAAGTTACAAACTGATGAACTAAAGTCACAGAACATCAACAAACACTGATGGAATTCAACAATTGTTTGGTTTGGATGAGAAGTTTTACTGCAGAACAGATATATTACACTGAAAATAAACCCAAAAGAAGTCTAAAATAATGATAAATACATGTCTGAGAAGACGGAGGGGGAGCAGAAAATCACAAAGTCTCACCAATGAGACAGATGTACTTCATGGGTCACTTTATCCATTCTTGCTGAAAGCAGAGTTACTGCTTCCTTTATCCTCATCTGTCTCATCTAGTTTATTGGTACCACACTATATTTTATTTTCTTAATTTTGGAAACGCTTTAGTAATAGTGTTTTATGTAGCAATATTAACACTATTATTAAGATTCTAATTGGCCACATAACCCTATGGGGATGATAAGGCTTATTAAGAAAAGAATGTTAATAATGACAGCATATGACAATAATGACAATGAGAGCCTTTGTCACATTTCATTAACAATAAGGTATGTGCACAGTAATTACTATAGATTTCTCTTATTCTGTAAACACCAATACATACAAATAATCAGTTCTGTTAGGCTGGCATATTTGCAGAACCCTTTTGCTACCATCAGAAAGAACTGTATGAGAAGGCTGCACTGGGGACGGGCTGAACTGAGCTCCCCAGCTCTCGGGCTGCCGCAGGCCAAGCGGATCATGGAAACCGTGCTCTCAGCCTCTGCGTCTCTGCTGGCGGGACTGTTTTTGTTGTACCCATGGCCAACTAATCCCTTGGGTGGCACTAACACAGACTCGCCAGCATTACAGTTCTCGTGACTGCAACCAGAAACAAAACAACGACGACGCCAAAAGAAAAGCAGGCAACAAAACCAAAAGCCACGGGAATTGAAACTAACTTGAAGGTTATTTTTTTCCACTTACAAATGAAGCCCTGTAACAGAAAACTAAATGGTTCCCAATGACTGTCATTTCTCACACTTCTAATAACGACCTAATTATTTTAAAACAACTCTGTGTCAGCTATCACAGAATCACTAAGGTTGGAAAAGACCTGTAAGATCACCTAGTCCAACCACCAACCCAACACTACCATACCCACTAGACCATGTCCTCAAGCGCCACGTCTACACGCTCCTTGAACACCTCCAGGGATGGTGACTCCACCACTTCCCTGGGTAGCCTGTTCCAATGCCTGAATGCATACACAAAAATGGGTATCCAATGCCTATACATACAGGAAAAAAACCCCAAACACACAGATAGGTGTCAAAATTCCCACCCCTGTAACCCTCAAAACTTCAGAACAAACTCAAGATGAGTGGTTAGTGCGAGTATTTAAGTTCTTACCTTATCTTTCGTTAAAGCGTGTTTCTTGACAATTTTGGGTTGGTTATTCAGGGCAGTGATAGAAGAACAGTTATACTGACCAAGATCTGCCTCTTGTACACTTTTACCTTTACCTGTTCTTCCCAAAGGCACAGGTTTTGCAACCTAAGAAATCAGACAGGAAATTAGGAAAGGAAGTCTGCCAATTTCGTATTCCTTCGCAACCTACAGAGAAGATGAATGTAGGTGCGTTTTTTTCCTTTACTTCAGAAAATAGTAACCTACATAAATCCAATTAACTGGCCCCCCAGTTGTGGTGTAAGACTACTTTCTTATTTTATTTATCATAAACTCACTGTCAACATTTTTGAAGGATCAACTGAGAGCCAGAAGAAACAGGAATGACAAAAAATTCCTGTGCAGAATTCATACCAAGTAATCTGTTCTAGTACTGCATAAGCACATGTGTAGCTGTATGAGATGTGAATTTACCAAAGGGCACACAGCTCCCCAAAGTCACCCTCCGGTATCGCCTACCACCTTATGATGTCAACATCGCCCATCACATTAACAGCAGCAGTGTATCTAGACTACAAAGCGAAGCGACAGAGCTGGTATTTGGAGACAAGGACATTCTATACAGGATTAATACTCACCTTTAAATGTACATTAATGTATGCAGGGTGGGGGAAGAAATGCTCCCAACCCATCCTCCCACTCCCAGATGAAAATCCCAAGTCCTGCAAAACCAGAGTAGGTGCTTTCAAAGGAACACAATTCCTCTGCAGCTGCTCGAAGCATTCTGGGCACTATTTATGCCAAAACCACTGGATAAATACGTTCAAAGTCTATCCATTTTTATACTGTCTCATCCCGTAGGTACACCTCAGTCCAAAGGGACTCATTTCTCTAGATGCAAACCAACAGTCTAGAATCTAACGTTCTGGACCTAGGAAAAACGTCAGTAAGCATTCCATTCATACGAGTATATACTAAAAATACCACTAAATTAAACCTGTCTTAGACCTCCAGATACCATAAATTACAATGGTCATTTGTTCAAAGTGTGGACTAATTTAAACATATGTGTACTTCTATATGCTGGGTTTGGTTGGCATAGGGTTAATTTTCTTCACAGTAGCTAGTACGAGACTGTATTTTGGATTTGTGCTGAGAAGAATGTTGATAAAACAGATGTTTTTAGTTGTTGCCAAGCCATGTTTACATCAAGTGAAGGACTTTTTCAGATTCTGATGCTGCACCTGTGTTCCCAGCTTCTTCTCTACAAGAAGCTGGGAGGGGACACAGTCAGGACAGCTGAGCCGAACTGACCACAGGAATATTTCATGCCATAAGGCATCATGCTCAGTATATAAGCTGGGGTGTGTTGGTGGGGAGCTCTCTCAGGGTGCTCTCAGGCTCTCACAGTCTCTTTCGCTCTCTCTCTGGCTCTCTTGCTGCTCAGGGATTTACTGGGCGCTGGTCAGTGGTTGTATAATTTAGGGTTTTTTCCATTTGCTGTTTTCCTTTTCATTACATATTATTATCATTATTAGTAGTAGTATTTTAATTACATATCTAGTATTATTAGCATCACTATTTTATTTTATTCCATTTATTTTCAATTATTAAACTGTTCTTATCTCAACCCACAAATTCTCTTACCCTTCTCCTCCGATTCTTTCTCCCATCCCACTGGAGAGGCTGTATGGTGTTTGACTGCTGAATGGGGCTAAACCACAACACTGTCCGTCTATATATATGTATGTGTGTGTATATATATATACACACACATAAAATCATGTAATGAACACATGGTATGACATGTATTTATGGGCAAGGATAGATTTTTAGGCTTGAAATCAAAACTGTGTATATAGGTAATCGTCTTCATAAAGGTATGTAAAATCAATCCACTGGAGGCAATAGTTATTTATTACATATTCTGTTTCTTACCCTCTCCTCTATTATAGGAAGTGAAAGATCAATGAAAGGTTCTTTTACTGTTGAAATCTTGAAGAAAAAGAGAAAATGCATATTAAATGCAAATACCAATACATGGGTTTAGCACACAGCTCCCATTTAAAATCAAATTACTATCAGAAACTATACAAAAAGCTACTTAGTTATAAGATGCATCAAACTACAATGAAGAACTTCCCAAAAACATTTTTTCTTTTTTCTTTTTTTTTTTTTTTGAGCTAGCTTTGATTTTCTTTCTAACTGCACAAAACTTCAGCAGAGAGATGTAAAGGGCAAGGCCATTCATGTGGACACAAACTGGTTCTAGAAGCAGCGTGGTGCTCAGTTTCTCTGAGCTCCAGACAGATTTTCAAGTCATGTGGATCTTCTAGGTGGCACGATTCTGCAGAAAGCTAACTTTGAGAGTTTTCTGATCCCGGACACTTTTGCGCAGGCGTTTGACCTCGTACACTGTTAAGCAGCAAGGACTGGTTAATGACAGTTAGAGGACAGGTTCTAACCTGATGGTCTCAGAAAATATTAAGTCAGGCTTACTGGTTACAGCCAGAATTAGAACTTTTTACACCACATCACACATTAGTAATAGTCAAAATTAATCCAATTACTGGGGAAAAGGGGATTAAAAAAAAAAATTCTTTACTGGAGTTTTATTTTGCCATCTATAAACCATATAAAATCTAGGCTGAAACTGGAAATATCTGGCAGATCATACCTAAAGACATTCTCTCAGCACTTTCCATCTGCCTTTATGGCTAGAACATCCCTTCCAAGCCTGTTCCTTCAGTACTCTCCCTTGCCGTTCTCAAATTCCTTACAAAACTGACTTATCTTACCACTGGGAAGACTGTAGAAACCAATGCCTTAAAAAACATAAAAATCACGTTGTACATGTGAGTTCACAGTCACGCCCTCAATTACTGTCATCGCTGCCCTTCTCTTGCAGTTGTGACCCTATCTTCCACCCGCAACACGTGATATGGAGCTCAGACTTATTTTTACCTGTTGTGTGAGGGATTCAGCATAGTTTAGGTTCCAGTAAAGCAATAAATGAGATCAAACCTATTGTAACTATGAGGATATCGAGTGCCTGATGAGCAGTGTTCAAACAGGGCTTCCTCTAAAGAGTCAGTCTGCATGAACAAACATTAGTCAAAAGTATCTTTGCCAATGCAGGCAAAGGAAAGCCATAGCTTACTGTTTCTCAGAGGGCTACAGCTAGCAAAGTCCCGAGTCCTGTGCAGGCAGAATACAAGAATCCAGCAAAAATAAATGACATACAGCCTCTATTTTGTATAGAGTCGAAGTTCTTCATTGATACTAGTAGCACACTGAAGTGTAATCTGCACATCGCACAAGGGGAAGTTTACCTGGCCCTGCAGGACTGTGCTTAATTATTCAGATTGACTGATTTACTTAATCTCTATAATATGAAACATAATGTTTTAAACCAAACACAGATGTAACATTCAAGTGGAAAAGTCATGCAAATAAGATTTTTTTCTCTTCCAAAGTTAAAGAAAATTATAAGGACCATGGAAAGCATTTATGATGAAATGTCAGTAATATTAATTATGAAAAGAATATGCTGTTCATTAGAGTTATTATGTTAATTACCAAAAATACTTCAAGAAACAAAAAAGTAATTTTAGCATTTCCCCACTCATGCTAATACGAAGTAATTCATTCCCAATTTTCAGGTATATCCAAGAAGAGTAGGCAGGAGGATTTACGTTTTAAGACAGGTGGGTGTTTTAAAAATATCCAATAAATTGGGGTGTAACACAGATGATTATAAAATTTAGAACCTCCAGCCTTAAGTTAGAAGAACAATCAAGCCCAGGACTTGAATCCTTTCTGAATTCAAAGGACCCTTCTTCTTAGGTTTGGGAGGATAATGCTTTAAAGAAGGAATAAATCATTTTAAATGAGAAACTTGCAATAAAGTCTTGTTTTTACAAACAAACAAACAAGTATAAAATTGGCAATACAATTTTATACTTTCAAGACAACATAATCAAACCAGTATGTGATCTATTCCACATCAAACCAAATTCCAGAATACCTACATTTTCACATTCCTCACACATGACAGTGCTAGTCAATTCACCAACAAAGATCCTATCTATGAAGTTCATCTTCACACCCTCTCTTCCATATGCTGAAAAAACATTGCCTTTTTTAAATGTGAAAAATAACAGATCCAATGCCACACTATAAGTACAACAAAATTCTTTCCAAGATTTACGGCAAAAGCACAATTTAAAACACATTAAAAAAGTTTTCAATACAGTACAATAACTAATACATCATATACTGTATTATCTCAACATTTAAAAATATTTTAGTGATACGATTCCCTTTTATCCTTCCCTTTCCCACCTACTGTAACAGAGTAATAATACTGTATCTCTCAAGAAGCAGCCTTTTAAATAAAATCTCTGTTTTCTTTTGAATACATATTATTGTATTGCCTTGATACAGAAACTAGGGTTGCAGACAGGTTGTTTCCTTGTCTAAATGGTTTTTGAAACTGTAAAACTCTAAAAATGAGACAAAATGTTCTAATACATCTCTATGCCTTAACGGCTGCAGATTTGGGAAGGGTGACTTTCAAAACAGGTTAATCATTATTAAGATTTTAATTAAAACAAAATCCCCCAAATTAGGACTTTTGCATAAACACACACACACAAAATAATTAAAAACCTTGTCTTGAAAAAACATTTTTATTTATGGAAAGTGGCCTCTCTGAGTGATACAGTAATTGTGGCTACATAATAAACCTGAAGATGCAGCAAACTAGTTTAGAAAACAAAATTAAATTCTACCTATCAGTACAAGAGGCATTATTAATTCAGGGGAAGACTTCACCCTGGATACAAAGATGCAAGTGAGCACATAGTAAGCTCTCTATCCGTTAGATATGCACTAGGTGGCACTAGAATAATACATAATAGAAGTCATGTAACTACAGTACTTTGGGACTGCTCTTTGCAGTAGCCAGTTTTGAAGAAAACGGTATTTAAAAACTTGGGCATTTTTAAAGTATTCAATAAAGAGTTGCATACCTTTGACTTTTCTTCTAGTTTCTTCATCTGCCGTTTTAGTAGTTGGATTATTAAATGCTTTTAAGATACCAGTTTGTATGCGCTACGATTAAGAAAACAAACAAAACATTTAGCAAATATTTTAATTGTAAACAATATAAAAACTACTAATATACTATTAGATTGTACCTACTCTCATTTCCATTAACTAAGCATCATTTTTTAAAACCACTGTTGTTCTTCACAGTGTCAAAGCTACACGCGCTTAACTGCAGTAGGTGACCATCCGAAAACTTCCTCCCCTTAAAAAGAGAGCCATTGCAGGGCGCTCGAGAGGTTATCCAGAAATTGTAAGATTCCCAGTGAACAAATACTTTCCATTTTTTCCCCTGTTGGGGGAAACAATGTACTGAAGAATTGACTGATTGACTACAATACAGAATACTTGAAGGCAGCTAAGTATCTTTTAATAGCCAGGCTTCAATAATTGTGTTTGGGCAGTATTACTTCCGTTTACTTTTGAACAGTGCACATTTCAATCTTAGAAAACCTTAAGAGAGATACAAAACATTTCATGAATTGACATAAACATCATCAACATTTGCTCAAAAATTCCTAAAACCTACGTTTTTGATAGAAGAATCAGAAAAAATGAAATTCACACAAGTGAGCTGTAGCTGCACCTCAGGGCAGAGGGGTGCTTCCCCCACACCGTATTTCTCAGCTGCCTTGGGATAAGGAGATGCTGTATTCCTGAGATGTCTACCCTGGCAGCAGAGCTGCACAGGCTGGTACAAAAGACGGCTCAGCCCAACCTCTGGCACACTGTGGAGAGGGAAGACGGAGCATGAATCAGGTCTACAGCCAAGGACCACTGTAGCATGCATGACCCATGCTTCCCCTTTTCCTGGCGAATGGACTTGCTCTCTAATCCACAAACATGTGCAAGTCTTCTATGCCAGCGTGCAAATGACATTTACAATTAAATGTGTCACTGAAGTCACACCTAGTGCAATCCTAGGGACATTCTAGGGACAAATGGCGATACCAAGCCTTCTGCAAGTACCTAAATTCCTGCCTCCTGACAGGAAAAAAATAATACATAACTCTTGTTGCAGGCAGCAAAGGACACTTTCAAGTCATGTATTACAAAAGCATTAGGATGATGGGCAGCGTCGGAGGTTCGGTTTACAGCTCAGGCACCCATCAGACCAAGTCACGCTCCTACCTTATGAGTATGTGACCTGGCTTATGAATTAACTCCCGCTGCCCCGAGCTCAGCTTTGTTCATCTTAAAGCCAACAATATACTAAAAGGACTAATCAATAGGTAATTCATGAAGTTGAGCACCATAAATGGGTTTAGGGCCATAAGCAACCCTTTTGTTGGGATTAGCTCGTTGAACCATTTATTTAGGTCAAAGAAAGACACAGTCTTTGAATGGGCAGGGTGCTGCGGACAATGGCAGCAGACATTAATCAATTAGCAGCAGGGTTCAGCCACTTCAGGCCCCGGTGTGAAACCATCTCCGGCCCACATTGCCGGAAACTGCAGACGCTATGTCATCTTTATTGTAGTATTGACAAGCTTTTCTTTTAAAAAATCCACTTGTGTACGTACGTGCTTTCAAACTTTTTTTAACATGGATAGAAAAAAGTTCAACACTGGTGTCAGCCTCTGTATGAGACACACAAACATAGAAAAGAGGCAAAAGTGGAATGCTACTTTTAGTTAGTGCCTATAACTAATGCCACGTTGTATACCACATATATTTCTCCTCATAACTCTTAGTGTTTAAAATCAATTGACCCCGGGAGCAATAGGGAAGCAGCAATGGCCGCGTTCATCTCTCTTGCAGGTGGATGCCAAAGCAGCAGGCTTCCCTTTCCACAGGGCTGGTCCCTCTTCTGAGAGTGAAGTTTAAAAGCGACATGGAAGAGAAACGTTGGTGCTGTAACCCTGCGACAGGACCCCGGCGGCAGACAAGCTGCTGCAGGCTGTGGTGGGCTGGCCACGGCGGCAGCTGCTAGGCCGGCCTGTGTCTGGCCAGCACAGCACTCACCATGGGCCTGACTTTTGCCGTTTGTCACGACATCTACAGACCTGAAACATGGGATAATTGAATAAAATAAGTTAAAAACAGCCTAGTACTGTCCCTGATGGTGCAGCCCGAGGAGATTAAGATGTGTTTGCAGTAATGCCCCATCAGGCCAGCAGACAGGTGTAACTGCAGGGCAGGGCGGGTGGTAGGGCTGCCATTTGCCACTGCTCTTGTTGTGGCTGCTACTGTAGCTGTCACCGCTCTCTACTAATGAACGCTTCAAAAGGCAAATACAAATGCAGATTATCGTAATGATGGCACTGTCACTGGTGAAAGGAGAGATTGACTTGAGGGGAAAGAGCAATCACCCACTGGAGAAGCAGCTTAGTGCAATAATCCCGCTTTGGGTGAATCCTGATTTGCAAAGAAAATACGGTTTCCACCTTTTATTACATGAAAATGAACAAGCAAAATAATAAAGTTTCCCTCTACTGCAAAAGCATGACAACTGTTTTCTAACTGTCTGTTGCGTGCCCTGTTCAACGCCTAACTTTCTAAGTGGGCCAAGGTCAAGGTTTAGCTGTTTCTCCCTGCAGTACAGTTGTTTATGATCAAGTACCCTGCTGACAAGACCAATACATATTAGTGTTCTGGTAGGACGGGTTCAGTTCTATTCTAGTGCCAGGAACTGGGCTCAGACACAGCTTTAGATCTTACCTGTAAGATAACTCAGCTCAAGATCACGACATTCATCGTGTTACTAAAGGGAGGGAAGAGGCAGTAGGCCGGTCAGGACAAGATTTAAGGCCACCCTTTTGACCAGGCTTAGAAAACGCTATTTACCAAAATATTATCTGAAAATAAGGGCCCAAGACTAAGTCAGGCAGATGGAATCTGATACGGACACACACTTTCTTGCATTCAACAATGCAGGAGGCAGAAATAATGAAGGAAATGGCAGAAGAGTTGGAACTAGATAACATCCCTTCCAACCCAAACCATTCTATGATTCTATGAAAATAAACAAAAAAACACACACAGAGGACCATTTTTAATATAATACAACCGCTGACATACTCAGCATACTTAAATGTAGATTTTAAGTAATAAAAAGCGGAACCTTATTTATGAAACAAATCGTTCTTCACACTCCCAACAGATATAAGAAATTTTGCAATATTTTATTTTTGTCCTTTTTTTTTTAACTGAACTAGATTTCAGTGAAAATTGTGGGCAGGCCCACAGCTAGGAGCTGTTAATTTCTGTCTCACTGCTTTAAAATGTACTTTGTCAGCTAAATCAGAGGTCCTACTTCTACTTTTTTGACTCCCTGGAAGTCCTTTTTTCCCATCTTTTTATATTTTTTTAAATAAAGACAAACAATTCAGATTCCTAAAGTTATCATGATCTACTTACTGTACTCTTTCTATTGCTGACTGAACCTTTCATTCCAATCAGCAATTGTAACCTGTCAACATGAACATAATTAAATCGTCTTTCAAAAGAGTCGTCATTTTTCTCAGGAAGACATTCTTTAAAACATTGGGAACATGAAGACTGAAGCAATGACTAGTAATTCACCATACAGCCCAATAAGCTTTTTAAAAGCACAAAAAAAGACATTACCTTTGTTTCTTCGATCCTCATCGCATCCAACAGATAGTGCAGAAGCTCCTGGCTGTCCTGTTGCTGGAACCCCTTAAATCGAGGAGCCCTATGAAAGAAGGAATTTAAATTTACCTTGGGAGGTTCTTAATGCGACAAAGTCTACATCAGACTCTCGATGGATGCCAGAAGTACAAACAGGTGCAATCCCTGCTTGACCTCTCAGGGCTTTAGGAAGCTCCTGGTGTGGTTGTAATTACATCAACAAGGCTGCACTTCAACCCAGGGAGCTTTTTGACCCTATTGGGGATAGCTTGACTAAAATACAACTTTGCCAGTAGAGTTTCATCCATGCTAGCAGTGCTTTGCTGACAGACTACACCAGTACTTCTGTATCAACAAACAGTCCCAAAGTCGTGCAGGAGAAAGATTTTCAAAGTGCTTAACCTCCCCTGCTAATTCACTCCTCCCTCTATAAAGAAGAAATCTCAAATGTGCCTGAACCAGTCCATGTATAGTAAAACAGAAACAGCGTTACAGTCTGAACTACATTTCCTACCACCATTAGCTTACCTTACTGATCTGAATAGCCAACATTAAAAAGAAAATCCTGATACCCTGCTCTTTTCTCACACTAACCAGGTTTAGACAATGAGGGGTAGTGTGGTCCATCCATCCAAACTTTATAACCCTTGCTAAAACTTTAAAAAGTCTCATTTCCATGCTGCATCCATAAGCAGGGGTGGCAGATGCACCAGCCCCAAGCCCATCAGAATTGGTTCCTGCACGGCAGCCCACCGGCAGAATTTCCCAAAACGGCAGCGAGCAGCATCTCAGACTGAGCAGGTGAAGTGGCCTGCAGGAGAAAGCCAGGAGGCTGCAGGTCTCCAGCCCTGATTCTGTTTGTGAGGTGAGCAATAAGCACTTCTCATATAACCATGTGCCACAGCCATCCTTTTTACAAGGAAGTTGAATGAAGGAGGGTTTTTTTGGTTTGGTTTGGTTTTGAGATCCCCAACGAGCTAAAAAGCATTAGGGCTGCAAATAAAAAAGATGTTGTTTCTGCCTAAATAGTAACTTCTCTACCTTTTGGATGTTCGATACTGAATGACTGAAATTCCCAGGTTACAAGCCATTCTTCTGGAATGATATTTAGCAGCTACTCAGGTTAAACAGAGATCTAAGTCACCAAAGACTCGACAGCTTCTTAAAACAAATAAATAATCTGCATACTTCCAAACTTTTCATCTCTATAAACTAAAAGTTTTGAAGGAAAGGGTCTACATGCCTTGGAAAAATACACATCTGGTGTCGCCCTTGTCCTCTCAGGACACTGCCCTTTGAGCTGCCCTCCTCCGTGGTGTCTGGCCACAGCACCAGCAGACACGAGCCAGCTTGTGAGTCAGCCCAAGGACGCAGAAGGGACACTGGCGCTGGCTGAGTTTGTACCGTTACGCTTTGCCATGCAGGACAAACCAAAACCAAAGGCTCCACAGGAAAGGTAATTCTCATAAAAGGACCACCAGCAGCATCAGCCTCATAAACCGAAGGAAGAAAACCCTCTGTTTCAGGCTACGCTTCCATTTACACCAGTGATGTTTTAGTCAGCTGCATGGGGTAACACTGCGTGGGTTCATAAACCAGGCATTCGGTAGCCTCGGTCACTGCTGCTCAAAACCTTTGCTACTACTCACAGCATCTCACCATACCCTAAATGCCACGTTTTGCAGGCACAGATTACACAAAAATTACAAAACACACTTGGGAATACGTGGATAGATCCTTCAGGTGTTATTCTTACTAAGATCACCATAGCTGGAAGAAGGTTTCTCATAAACAATTTAGATCTCCAGCTTCTGGTAACCCCAAATAAGACTGTGTAAATATTCACTATTAACCTACATTTCTATTCATATTATAGCTGCCCAAACCATGCCTGCTTTTCCAGACAACACGCCCTTCAGATCTTTAATTAAAGTCTTGGACCAATTCATCTAAAATGGGATCTGAAAGGGTGGGGGTTTTGCATTTCCAGAAATGCCACCAAACGGCAGCTGCGGCTCTCGCTGCACAACGGAAAGAGCACAAGCAGCCGCAGCCATGCGCACCCCTTCCAAAAATCTAGCACAGAAGTCAACTGGCTGAGCAGGGCTCAAACAGGAATTTTATCAAACTGGCAGAGCAGCCAGAAAAAACAACCGCTTACTTGGTTACTCAATTTTATTAAGCGCATGTTGAGCCAGTTTTCATTTTCAGCCTCAGCGTGCACGCTCTGGCTAACCAGTGCATCCAGCTGTAAATACATGTCGGTGTTTTCTCAAGGCACAATAATCTTACTTGTCCGGCCACGGTCTTCAGCTGTTTTAGGGTTCCCGAAGATGCGCTTTCTTTCCCACTCCTACACTAAAGCTGCTCAGGTTTGCTTCAGAAATTTGTGCTCACGGACAGGAGAAATTAAAGGCAATCAGAAAACGCACCAGGCGTGCAACGTGCCTGCAACAGCAAAACTTAAAGCTGGGCAAGATGTCAAGATGCCAAGTCACAGCAACCCTGGGCTACAGGCAGTGATATAAGGGTCTCGGTTTTGAACTGCTCGCTGGAGGCACTTGGGGATGTAACTGGAGAAGGATCTAAGGTGACAAGGCATCCACGGTCAGTGCCTAAAATTAAGTGGAATAAATCTGGACCTGCATATGCAAAACAACATGTTCACATTTACAGATATGATACTTTCACCTTCACGCTTTGTATCTGCTTTTTGAGACAAAGCTGACAATATCCTTAGTTAAAAATTATTTCACGATGCTGCTCAATTATGAGGCTTAATGGAACATCTGGAATCAGCAGAATGGGTGATTTTTTTTTTTTTTGCATTCTTTCTAAAGCCTTGTGTAGGTCAGCCTAAAAAATTAATTTCAAATTAAAAATATAAATCAATAAATTCACATTTTAAACACTCTTTAAAAATATTTTTGTTTAATATTATAAAACAGCAGGGTTTACTTCTACTAATATCAAACTGTTTATTTCCAATTAATTTGATTATAAAAACCAAATGCATTATGAAAAGCACTAGGCCCTTATTTTGGATCCAATAAAGCCCTCAATATACATTAAAAAATAACATATGTACCTGCGTGCACGTATTTACAGGAATGTGAGCATACATTTTCACTTTTCAATTTGCTAAAACAGTTTCTCACTGCTTATTTCCTCGAGTGGCCAGCAATCTGAAAGAATTTACTTTTTTTTTTAACCCACATGCTGAAATCAGTTCAGTTCTGAGAAACACAGCTAGTTAGCCACACTATTTGCATCGGTTTTATTTATGAGAAATTTTTTATTTCCTCAGACACTGAGAATCAATGACTATATTCCGCCTATCTCCTTCAACGTATGCACATTAACAGCTCCACTATATAGCAAGAAAACAAGAAGATCTTGCATTTACACTACCTGGATCCTGATACTAATAGGACTTTTTTTTTTTTTGGTCGCAGAAGCAGAGCCACTGCAAAAGGCATTATAGTCAGAAAGAAGAAAAATGAATAACTACTGAACAAAGAAGCAAGCAAAAATTCCATCACTGTTACAGGAGGTTTTTTGATTGCAGGCACACCTCACAGAGTTAGATATTCAATACAAATCAGACAAAAGACCCACACATACTTTTTGTTACTGTTTATGGTGTGCAGTGTAACCTTCCACTGATGAACATGAAATTAAAATTTAGATTAAAATTTTAATTCAAATTAATTTACTAAATGGTATTTCAAGGGAAAATAGTTTGCCTGCATGTTCCACACCATTTTATTAGCTTAAATGCAAGGAGTTAAAAACTAACTCAGCCATGGCACTTTCGATTCTCTTAGTCTTTCATTTTACTAGCACATAGTGCATCTACGAGGACAAGATTATTTAGGCTTCTCTGTGTTTGTACTAAGTCCTCTTCCTACCTCACATAAATCCACACGCTTGAATTTTAACAGTTAGAAGGATGATGGGAATGTAACACCTACCACTTTAAAAGGGAAGTGACAGGGAACGTGGCTTGTAAAGATGCTACGTAAGGTTTGAGTCATTTACTCTGACTGACAAATGATGTCGTTGCTAACAATGCTTAACTTATAGTTAACCTGTCATTCACGTAAACAGCACGCTATGTAATGCTGTACAGAATTCTAAACATGTGGTGTTCTGTGGAAAAACATTTCAGATCAGTGCGTTTGTCTGGGGAGGGAAGTCACAAAAGAAAACCAAAAACCAACAATAAAAAAAAAGAGGAGGGAGGAAGGGAGGGAAATTCACACCACAAAATGCATTTACTGGAATCTTCCTAAACTTATAAACCAGTATTAGGGGTGAAAAAAAAAAAGGAATTAACCCATGGTGATACACAGAAATCTGACAACTAAAAGATGTGCACTCCCGTCTCCTTGAAAATATGCTTCAAGCAAGATCCTTGGTGAAAGTGGGGGACGTGAAGACGGTTGGTTGACTTGACCGCTCACAGATGTGCTGACATATGGAAGCCAGTGCCAATGCGATACAACCTGTTGTACAGTGTCAGCAGGATAATGACAGAACAGGTTGAATTCCTGCTAATGGCCATAAGTGGTGAAGGACAACTGTGACATCTACATGCGTGCTACTCATCTAGCCTCTCGTTACTCATCTGGAGACTGGTTATAACTGCTTGACTGTCAGTTAAAGAAATACTTTGCATGATGATCTACTTCCTAGAATGTTTCAATAACAAAAACTACATAATAACATAACTTTTAAAAGGGGGAAAAAAACCAGTCCTCTACACATGAATACTTGTAATTCTTACCTTATATTCATTTGATGGAAATTAAGCTAGCCTTCAAAAGCAAAACTGGGCTGCAATTACAGTCATACTGCACAGAACTGCCATACTTTCCCTGTCTCTAATAAAAATATTTTCCAAAATCATCCTTTCAGTAACTACTTATCTTTAAGCAGAACACAGCCTAACACCTTGGAAAACTTTAGAAACAGTGAGAAGTGCTTGGGAACAGAAAACAGAACATACTGTTCGATTTTTTGCCAGTAGTGCAAAATGTAGAGGAACCCTTTTAATAGTGCAGTGTTTACTTGGTGATAGCCTGAGAGAAGAAACTTTGCTTACCCATAGATGAAGATGTTCATCTCTCAAGACTGATCAGTTAGCAATGAAAGTTCCAGAAAAAGCAGGCAAAGGGCCAGTTTATAAAAGTTACCACAATTCACAGGACTTACCTTTCCCAGTGACACTACCAAATACCTAATCACTGCCATTACAGAACAGCCAGAACGAAAAGTTCTGTTCTTCCTCAAGCAACCGTTCTCATTAGCGATCCCAAGTTACATGCAGCACTATGACAGAAATCCTGCAGTGTGATTCATCCCCATGACTAATCTTATCTCAAACTTGCCCCACAGACATAAGAGTTCTGCTACCATGAGGTGCTTGGTAGGAAAAAGCCCAGCCAAACATGGGCTTGCTCTCACACATAACTAACACCACCAGGCATGCCTGTCCTACCTCAATGGCACTGACAGACAGCACTTAGCCTCTCCAGATGTACTGGCTGATTTCTTTCATCTTTTTCTGTCTCACTTTCTCCCAAAAGAGAAAATGAGGTGCTATCGCTTTCTTGCGATGCACCAGATCTCTGGTACCTGAACAAAAAGCACTTGTTAGAAGAAGCTCTGAATGGACATAATAGCTGACGTGCTACAACAGGGCTGTTTCCCACTTCACCATCAGAGGGAAAACACAGCTCGCAGCTGAGTAATAGAAATACCTGTCTGGGGAAATTTCTTTCTACCAGCTGGTAGCCAAGTGAAGGCCCTTTTGCATGAGGTCCTGCAACCCTATAAAAAACATTTTCTCTTTATATGGATGTCTAATTCTTCTTTCTACCTTTAAGTCCTGCTAAGATTTTCAATAGCGTGCTGTGACAGCAAGTTCCACAGGTTAGCGCTACAAAATGTTAAAAACACCTTTTTTTTTTCTTCCCTGGCTCTAAATCTGTTGCCTTTGAGTTTCACAGGCATGTGAGGCACCCTTACTCCCATGAGGGCAGTTAAATAAGTGCAGCTAATTTACCTTCTATCATTTATTGTCTTCTCTTGCCATCATGCCTCCTTTTCATGTCCTCTCCTGCCTAAACTCCTAATATTCAAGTCCCGCTCGACGTAAAAGCTTCCTATTTTTACCTCTCCATAAAGCTCCAAACTGACTCTATCTTGTAACACTCTGTTCTGGCCACCCTGAACACTACTACTGAGGATACACCTCCAATGTACCTAATGAAATTCGGGGTTCTCCTTCACTGTATCTACGAGCGCTGGTTACGTAGCTCACCAAGACCACACACATGACAACTCCTTGCGTCATCCAAAAGGCTGCACAGGTCTTTCTCCTGAGGGGAAGGAGTGAACACAAAACTCCGGAACAAGTGCAGACGATTCCTGCCAATGCACGGTACTTATATATGCAATTAGCCTACTTTGCACTCTTAAACCTCACCCATCCAGCTTTGTCAACCTGGTCCTAAACTTAAGGAAACTCTGACAAAGTAAACTGAATAAAGCTGCGTGACCTCTCAACTGCTGCCACATGGAGATGAAGACTCAATCTTCTCTGTCAGAGAGCTCCTGAAAATGACGCAGCTCTGACAGCAAGGCACAGGGAGGCACGACAGGGAACCAAAATAATTCTTCACAACCAGTCAGGGAAACATCAACCATGGGTTCTGCTGCTATTAACTTCAAACAGTAAAAGTCAAGTGGGAAAAATAAGCAAGCTGGAAATCTGTTCTAAAAGAGATTTTTCTCTACAGCTATACTATTTTAAAAGAAACAGCTCAAAAAGGCTCCTAGTAAATGAGAAAAAAGCGCCTGTTTTCCTTCACCCCTTAAATCTTGTACAAAATTACCTCAGTTTCCCTTAGCATTTCCTCTCAGAAGTGATAAATGCAGAATGTTCCAAGCATTGTCTAGGCTTCGGTCCAAAACTAACCAATAGTCCCAACTGCACGTGACCCCTGTCCTGTCGGTCCCACCTCTGTCCTGTGTTCTGCTCTGTGCACCTGAGAAGGAAGGATGAATACTCCTTCAGGAGGGAAGACCTATGTATATTTTGGGACCACCGATAAAATCTTTGGTAGGGAAGTGATTTTTCCTGCCTGTTAGAGTAGCGATATAATACCTCTATAAATAATTATTTAGGGGGGGATTGACGCAGGTAAATTCTGTAACTACTTCCTGGACTCATCATTTCTATGCTGCAACATTTACTTGCGACACAAATCTAAGATATAAATCTTCCACCAATAAAATTATTCAATCATAACAAATAAAGGAAATAAAATGTATGTCCTCTTAATACAACAGTGTTGCGTTAGTCACTAAGTCTCCAGATAAGTCAGAAGTCTGCAGTCCTGATATTCAGCATAGTGGAAAACCAACAGAAGGGCCCCGTAGCTATGCTCACAATCTGTCCTTGCAAAACATCTGACAGCTGCAACACTAACAAAATTAACAGTGGATGAATTAGTACCAGACGCTAAACAGTTGCTATAGAAAGACTCATCCATTTCTTTTCTTCTTCTCCCCTTCTTCAACCTGGCTACCCCACCACTTGATAAAATTAACACTCGGTATCATTTTTTTTCTTTTGTTATTTAATAAAAAAGCTCCACAAATACCCTTTCATACACAAGATGATGAACTTCATGCTGTCATCTCCCCAGACTCTTAAAGACACAGTATGCAGTTGAAAGGACTGTGTCCCAGATCTCTCACCGCTTTTGAGCGGCAAACATGCACCCACTTGCACAGTTTCTCACTTGAAGGTTCTGGGATCCCACCTGATGCCACGACAGAGCTGCAGCTGAACAAGGCAGCACCCGCTCCCTTTCTTTACAGGCTCTCTACCCCTACCAAGCTGTATTCCCGCGTGCCTTTTGCTCTTCCTTCTTTCCCTGCCTTCTCAGGCCTTCCATCAGTGAGCTCTTTTAAATTTTTGAGTAAGGGTGCCAACTTCAAATGTGAGCACCCAAACTCAGACTGCAACATTTGAAGCAGGTGGAGTCCTGAAGTCCAACAAGGGAATTCAGAAGTGTTATTCCAGCAGTGAACTGGAAATGAGGGTGAGTGTCAGGTGTTAAATTAAACAGCCACCTTTACAGTATCTTGCATCCACTCATCCAACATGAAAATACATCGCTATTCAGCTAGGAGATCAAAAAACAAAAACCCACCCAAACTCATCAATACTAATCTAATCAAATTTTATATTTTTTGTTTATATATATAATCCAATTGTGTCATCAGGGAAAATAACCATTTTTAAAGGATGAGCTACACATGAGAAATACATTATTAGGAAATTGCTGTGTTACTTTTTGGCTAGATAGCATGCTATAACAGTCCTGACAAGTAGACAGATCTAAGTATGTCAAGAACAGTAACATACTATCACCTGCTGACAGCTTCAGCATTTCAGCCATTTATATTTCTAGGAAGCCTAGTAGGATTCAGCAGTGACTATACTCAGTATTAGGAAAAATGTCTATACTCTGCATGGCACTCTGTGTTTTGAAAGCTACAAGTAACTACTCATAATAATGTTATAGCAAAGACTGGAAGGACAATTCCTGGGTCACGGAGTCCAACTCCTGATGTCACAGACAAGTACATCCTGTACTATCTGTACAATCTGCTTCATAAATACTTTATTGAAGAAAGGTACAGTCATATACTGCAGACTGGGACTGAGACAGCAAGATCTACGATGAGGAAAGAATGAACTAAAAAAAAAACCCCAAAACCAAGGTTGCAACTGGAGTCAGCACACTTTTATGTAAAATACAAAAAAAAAAAAAAAGTAAAATTTATGTAAAAAACCCAAAACATTATTATTAGGAGTCCTTCCCCATCCCCTTCTCCCCAGTATTTTACTGACTTGTCTTTCTCTGATGTATCTCTCTGAATTATGGACCTTTTTTTTTCAGCGTCCTTTTACGCATTCATCCTGTCAACTCTTTAGGCAAGATGCTGTTTGAACTTTACTTGTTAAGCAAAGAGAGTTTGTGCTAATGCATGTGAAGACCACAAGTAGCGCATGCTTTTAAGATTACTTAATTAATGCGGCTTCTTGGCAGGATTCACAAAGCCGTTTACAGAGAACTTGGCGGCAACAGACACTTCTTCCTAGCTGGGACTCCTGCATTCTTGCCATGCTCTCTCTTTCATTTCAGCTTTGCTAGAGTAGAAAGTTAACTTTAAAAGATGACAAAAGGCTTTGTAAAAATGGCATGACAGAACACTGCATTCATACTGTTTAAGTTGATATATAGTAAAGGTATTCAGTTTGCAAAGATAAAGACTCTCCTACTTAGTAGTAGTAGTTCTCCTGCTTCCACCGCTGCAGACTGCTGAATTTCAATTCTCCCTTTCTTCTTTCTTGCTTGCGTCACCATCAATAACAAAATAATCAAAATACCGAAACCTTCTGTCATACCTGTGTAGCCACTTACTACCCCTGAACACCTAACTCCTTGCTACAGGATGTGGCTGACACTGTTGCTATTGGTACAGGAGCAAGTAAAGGATTTATAGCTAAGTTGTGTTCCGCAAGGCTAATGAAAGTAAGAAGTAGGGATGAAGGCAAGAGATGGAAGAAGCTGACAGACACATGTCTGAACAGCAATAGTCTGCTGCTCCCATTTAAATATGTTTCAATTTTAGCTGGTAGTTAAAGCATATGCTCAGCTTAAAGATCAAAAAACAACAACAAAAAAAGAACAACTAGATACCTGAGGTTTAATACTGATACACTGTGTAGCCATCACTTGAGGACTACACAAACATTCACACAGAGAGCAGACATAAATTAACAATCACCTAACTATCACCTCAAAAATACAATGCCACCTGAAGGGCACTGCATCGTAATTAATTTACAATGAGATTGCTGAGGTGGGCTTCCACACATGTTTTACATTGTCTTTTTCCTTCTATTCTTAAAACTTGAAGAGAAAAAAATACTGTGTCTATTTAATCACTTCCCTTCCACTTCTTGACCAAATTTTGGTCTTATAATCACATTTTTGAGTGAGCCCTGAAATAGGAATGAGTGAGGAAACAACGTATTTTCTTCCATACATATTTTTCTTCCCTGTAGATTAGAGTGCTAAACAGAGAACACTATATTCCACTTTATACACATTTCCTTTTACAGTTCAAAAAAATCAAAAGGAAATCAAATACAATAGAAAAAAAAGTAACATTAAGTTTCTGAAGTTGAATTTTGAGGCTAAAGAAAAAATAATAACTGATTATCAGAATTAAAACATCTCTGCTCTAGTCTAAAAGCGTTTGTTTCTTTATACTGTACTTTAAACCCATGCTTACACATGAAGTTGCCCCGGAATGCCATGGTAGGAGGCTGCAACTTTCCTCCTAACTCTCTTGTGCAGAACGCTTAAAAGTCCATACAGTAATATTGTAGCAAATAAATTAACATGCATTATTAATCTTTGTAAATGTGAGATTCAGCTATATCATCCTCCAGTTACTCTGCTTCTACAGCTTTTTTTACTTGTAAAGTCCATACTTAGATGTTTGTAGCAACTTCTAAATAGGTCTTCTACAGGTGTTTTAAAAAGCAAGATTGTTTGCATCATAATTGAAGGCACCTACAAAGCACCACTGTAAACATTTTCCACGCCAAGAAACAGGAGTTTCTTTAGGGCTTGTGAGCTCTTTGCAATCTGGAGCCATATGCCATTTCAGTACTGCTTCAAGTCCTCACTTGTTAGACCCTTTTTAATTTTGGATTGATGCCAAGGTCAGACATCATAGCAGAGGTTTCCCATTTAAATGCCTACCCTTTCTTTTTCAAAATACCTCCACATGCTTTGCACTTTTAGCATGGCTTTGTGCTAACATACAACAAAACCCGAAAGGTAATTCCATTTTCTTCAGTTTTACCATGCCCTTTTCTGCCCCCTCACACTCAGATCAAAGCCCATTGAAAGTCAGTGGCTATGGCCTGGGCCAGACATTTCACACAGAGCAGGTAGAGCCCTGGAGTGGTGCAACAAGGAGCCCTGCAACTTCAAAAGATGAAGATGACATTTTCTGGACTGCCCAGTAAAAATGAATGGCACCTTAGAAAGCACAACAGACAGGGCACACTTAGAATCACTGGAAATTAAAAATAAATTAATAAGTAAAAGATACTGACGATACATACTTTTGACAAAGCTGGCTGAATAGCACTTTGGGAGAAAGAGGACCTTTTCCAGACTCCCTCATGCTGTGAAGGAACAAGAACATCGCTGAAGTCAAGGGTCCTGGGCTGGAGAGGTTTACCACCAAAGGATCCTTCAAAGCAAAGGTAAATTGCACATCAGATTTCCAAACACACAAGACTTCTTTCAACTTAGTACATTTATGACAAAGAACAATGCAACTTTCAGTCTTGGAGTGCTTTGGGGTTGGTTTCTTCTTAAATGTTAACGTCACCTGCATGATTGCAATAGTTGAAGAGAAAGCTTATCATTTAAGCAGTAATAGTTGCAAAACCAAATAATTCTTGCCAAGCAAATTGGCTGGTAACCAATAGTTTTGGAATGGGGCATGTCAATGAGCCAGTCTGATTCTCACAAAAAACAGACTACCTCCTGTGTTACCTGTTTTACTCCCATGTGCACTGAAATTCAGCTGGAGGTGGGCAACCTCCTCCGTGGGCCAACATAAGGGAGCGCTCTGGCACTCCTGTCTACTCACCCTTAGGGAAAGGGTGGCCAGCTTCTCTGACCTCTGAGACACACACCGAAATTTCCACACGCCCGACAGCCACAGAAACCCTGTTCCTCTGCAAAAGGGCACCGGGAAGGCACCAGCAGCAGTTTGCAGCAAGGGCTGAGAGCAGACCCCAGAGGTCTGCTGGGACAGGCGCAGGATGCGTCCCGCACAGCCCCTCCTGTGCAAGATTTGGCACAGCCAGCAAGTCCCAGGACTGGAGAAGTATTTACATTATATACACTATCAAAAGGTGGAAAAATGTCCTTTACCAAGCGAGAAGCTGGGAGTTTCTACATTCCTGTTAGTTACACTACCGCAGCCCTCTAATCCTGCACTGACATACAAAGACCAGAAGACACAGTCTTTGCTCCAGAGATCTTTCTTATATTGTAAGCACTGTCATTAAACAAAACCACAAATCTTTCAACCTTACGGGCCATGCAAGTTTCGCATTAAGAGTAAGCCAAGATACCAACTAGCTTTCTAAGCTTTGGGGCACAAACAAGCTCTAGACCTCAGTTGTTTCACGAAGTTACTCCTGAGCCACATGCTGCTGCTCAGAACTGCGACTGGAGGTAATATCGACAGCAATGCAGGGAAATTCACACTGTCCTTGCCCTGGGAAGCTATGAACATCACCGACAGCAACACACAGAAATCTTCATCATTTCGGAAGTACGTGAAACAGAATCCCACCCCTCAGATCTCACTGCTACCAGAAAGCTCCCAGCAAACAGCAGAAAAAAAGGAGGAAAAAAATATTCTTCTGTAAGTTGCTCTCTTTAGCTAGCAGAGGGAAAGGGGTATAAGGTTTATTGCCAAAAAAATTATTGGCAATAATTCGTAGTATTACATATTACGAAAACCCAAGTCTCTAAGACACGACTGGAAAGAGCAGCATATACTTATGAAAATAACCACAGAACTCTCCCACTTTCCTCCACTGAGCTTGAGGACAAGAAATTTAGACCTCACTGAAATTTTGCTTCTCTCATCCTCTGGCTTGTGAAGCATGTAATAAATTTTACAAACCTTACCAATGAAGGGCTGAGACAAACCAGAATGAAATATTTCATGAATACTTTTTAGAGCCAAATATACTATTTCCTGTATTATACATCATACTGAACAAATGAAACGCAAAACAAAAATAAGGCAGACATTCTTCCTTAAGGTCAGACATTATTCACTACTTCAGTATTAGAAAGTGTGAAGGGAGGGGATTATTCCTCCTCCTTCAGGGCTGAGTAACTGGTTTTGTAAAAGGAGTGAGTTCACAGGTATCATAAACCAGCTAATCAATTAAAAGGCAAAAAGAAATGTGAGAGTAGTAGTGTGACTGTAACGTACATGCACCTTCCCACCCTCCAGCTTTTTCCCCACGTTTCCCCAGATTTGTATTTCTCACTCTATACTTACCAGTTGGGAGTCTGAAGTATGACAGATTTTTAACTTTGTTCCTTTCTCCTTCATCTCATACATGAGTTCATTTAGTATGTGAGTCTGTGCCAAGTTCTTAAAGAAGAAAAAACAAACAAGAAATGCTGATCTTTCAAACTGTGTATTTTTTCTTTAGGTATAAATTCTAAGTTCAGGGATAGACAAAACCAGATATATTTAAAAACAGATACATTTAATAATGTGCAGCTGAGGTTTAAATCAGACCAATAGAAAAAGCAGGTATCACCCATATAAGAGCCAAGATCACTGACATCAAACTGTTTCTAAAATTGTATCTACCTATGTAATTCCAAAATAGTTCTCTCGTAATAATATTTTTATTTTTGTTGAACAGCAAGATTCAGGGGATTTTTGCATTGGCTTTTTTTTGTGTGGACCTTAGTGTCAGAAAACATTTATTTCTTTAACCTCTGCAGCCCCCCTCATCATGCCCCAAGAAGCACAAGGACTTTGGCACAGTGAAATGCATTACCTCTCTGAATTTAAGGGAGAAACCAACACAAAATACGTCAGCTTTTTGTCTTTATTTTTGGTTACCTTTGACTGCAGATCACTTAGGTTTTTACAATGCCTCAAGTATGGACAGAGAACAATTTGCAGGAATTCTACTCCTTACAAATTTGCTGTTTGTTGGCTGAGTTTTGCAATCACCACCATGAACACAAGGTAGAGAGTGCCAGTACAGCACACCTTCGTAGCAGTGTTCTCTCATCTGCTCGCTTCTGTCTGCAGATATACAGACATCCCTGCTCAACCGACAAGCAATAGGATGCTCCAATATAAAACCTGCTAAGGCTGCTGCTTTTTTTAGGATGTTGGATTAGTTGTAAACTCAACATCAATAGGAGTGTGTTGGATAGCTCATTCCTTTTATTCTGGTCAGAAAAAACCCCCCATAATCAACAGAAGTACTTTTTTAACTGCGTCCATTATAGGGGCTTAAAATCATCCCAAGGCACTGTGCAGACATTTACATGATGCATAAAGTACCGCTTTCTGCACCCACCAGTGTGGTAAATACTGTGCATTACTCATGACTGCCTAATGCTGAACTACAAATAAAACCATATGCTGGAGCACAGCCCACACACATACAGAGTGTCTAAAACACTTGACATTTTCATTTGTCTCATTACTGTGAGAAATGCTACTGATGCAGGGATTCTTTTTTTGTTCCAACAGGAAATATTGCTTGGATAGCAAGAAGCAAAAAGAATTTGAAAAGGGTCTTCAAAAGCAGAATCAAGAGGGGTAACGGTCAGAACCTTTTCTGAAATCCACAGTTTGTGCAGATTAACTACTTCTGAAATCTAAGAAAGCTGTATGATCTTTCCATCTTACCTGCATGACAGCATTAAAAAAGCAGGTATTTCCTAAATTATTTATTCCTTTGACTGGAACAGATGCACCATTACCAGAACTTTTGCCTTTTAGTATTTCACTTGTTTCACTGTTTTCTTCACGGAGCCGTATGATTTTTGATGAACCTATAATTAAACTACAGATTAGCATTACTAAGTAATTGCACAGTTCAATCAATTCAGTCCTTCCATGGGTTACACTTATAGTTTTTAAGGTATGTACGAAGATATCTTGATGGTACTCTAAGCTGCTTTACATAATCTTTACATAAAAACATCAGCAGTTAAAACCCTGGGGAAAAAAAGTCCCCCCAACAACTACATATATCCAACAAAACCTTCCACAATAATCACACTGTCGCATAAGACTAACTTCTTCAGTTACCCAAGCAATAAAGTAAAATGGGCTCTCTTAGTTTATTAACAACAGGCAGTTAAGATGTACCTTCATTAGAACTACTAGAAACACCACACAAAGGCTGCTTTTGATGTATTTGAAGAGAGGTAACCAAAAATTACCACCTGAATGCTGCAAGTCTCTATCAACTATCTTGCTCTGAACTGCCTCGTACAGCTCGGTCAACGGCCAAATTGGAGTTGTTAGCCGTTTCCCCAAATGCCCCATTTGCTCCTCCTCCACCCACCTCCCTTTGTCGCAGCTTGAGGAACTGCTAACGCGACCTAAAAGCATACAATGCTGCTGTTTTAATTTTATACAAAAACTTGGTAACACTGCAATGGAATATGCTACCAGTGTATTTCCTTATTTCCCTTATTATTTAAATAGATGGGGGGCAGCGAAGTTAGACAGTCATTAACTTGTAGCCTAGAGGTAATGGAAAGACTAGAGATAACAATATTTAGCCTCGAATTCTACTAGCAACTTTCATATCGTCATGGTTGCAGGACTAAATATGAACATTACTGACATCTGCAGTGTCTTAAATATTGATTAACAATGCATGTCAATGTAAACGAGTTATGGACTTAATAGATGCCAAGAACTGTGATGCTGCAATCTCTGTCTTGACATATGAATTCATGTATTTGTTCTAATGAGTTTCACGTTGAAGTCTCATTAAAGTGTTCTTGAGAAATAACTAACAGACCTATTTACGTTAATGAAATGCTCATGCAAAAGGTCCTTTTATGAACACTCCTAGGTAGTTTCTTGCTTAGAAGATGAAAAAATATAATTAAATAAAACAGCAGCCCTTAAAATATCTATTGTATCTGGAAACATGCTTCTGATGCAGTTTGTCTGCACTCTCTAGTGCCATCAAGGCATAATTAGTGTTCCAAATTGTATCCAAGTTTGTCAAAATACATTTAGAGGTGCTTTGCTATTTAAAAACATGTCTAAATGTTCCTGGTAATACTGCTTACACAGCTTTTAAAATATTCTCCTTTCCACTGGTGTGGAAAATTAAGACAGTACAAGGGCAAAGTAAGAGATCAAGTTCTCCTTGAAAAAGCAGACGATGTGTTTCTGAATGTGACAAATAACAAATAGCCTGGGAACTGCTCACACCCTCAAAGTCACTGTTTTAAGGGCTTCTTGCAGCAACACCTTTTAATTGGCATGCTTACAAGGGGCACGCTACAGTGTCCGAGACTTGTTCACCCACACAGAGCTCCAAAGGAACCTCGGCAGAATGAGAGCTCCAAGTGTCTACGACTCGAAGGCATCGCTCACTCTCAGAAATTTAATAATGTAAGGGGAGACTTCTTCCCCTCAGGAATGTATGCCACACAGAGAAGTGCTGGGGAGAAGAGATGGTTAAAAAGTTAAAAAAAAAAAAAAAAAAGCCAAAATGTGTAAATAATTTGTGTATTAGTATACCACAGTTGTTGCATTTATCCATCGGCATTCAAAAACATCTGGGACAGCATCTTAAAGTAAACAATGTTCACAAGGCCATCTGGACAAAACTGCAGGCAAAAATTAAAGCATAAGCATATGGAAAAGCAGATTTTTCTCTTCCCTTTAGCAGTACAGGATGACAAATGTCAAACCTAGATCTGTCCACGCTTCACTGTGCTATGCTTTGCAGCACCACCTGGCTCTCCTTGCACAGCCACCAAATATGGACAGCACTGCCACAGCGGACCATATCTGCAGGGCAAACTCGATAAAAGCATTTCACTTCATGGTTAAATGGCAGCTTCACACAAGTAGCAAGGTTCCATTTGCTGAACCTTACATATAAATTATTTAAGGGGGGAAAACAAAGCCGAAGCATCCAGCTTTGCAATAAGGGTTGGATGAATACGCAATTATAAAACACAATAAATGAGAACCAGACATCCGATTGCCACAAAGCTGGATAATTAGTGTAGGGATAAGGAGACACAGTAGTAAATTAAGAAAAGGCCTGTATGTTGTTACTGAAGTCTAGGAAACTCCTTTCATTCAGAAAGTTGTAATTACTGCCTCTTGATTTTTTTAATAGATTTTACAAACACAATCCATGTGACATTTTACTGGTTTTTTCTGTCAATACTTTTTCACAGATACTAAAAGTGTTGCTTTTGCCATTACAAAGATTATCCACTGTCTCGCTTATTCCATGCAGATATTTTTAAGGACATATACAGAGCCAGAGGAGGCACAGCAGTTTTTAATTTAACTCTGCTCAGTGTCCCCAGCTCAGTGATAAATGACAGACAGGCCTGGAGCTGAATGTTTAGCTGACATGTGAAGAGTTGGTCAGTCTTAATAGAAGATGCTGGTAATGACTGTGATAGCTAATACTTCCACAGATTGGGGCTGGAGGGTCCTTCCGCAAGATTAACCCAAGGCTACAAGCATGTTATTAATCAAAAGGGTAATATGTAATTTTTTAAAGTGAATTTGCACTGAACTCTTACATCGACTCTTGCCGACGCAATCTTGCAATCCTCTAATGTTTTAGCAGGCATGCTTTTGGATATGAAAAGTGACTTTTATGCCAGTATAGACACACCAAGGACCCCAGCAGAAAGATTCCATCGAAATGGCTGTCATCTGCTGCCTTCGGCTTTTGGCCAAACAGTGTTTTGTGAAAAGAAGTACTCCAAGCCATCCACTGCGTGCAGTAATACCTCCTTACAAAGGACCTCGTTAATGTTAACAAGAGCAAGGAAGGTGAAAAGGCACAAAAATAAATTCATAGATTGATTTCTCTCTGTGGTTCATTTACATCTTCTAGAGAGTTGACACTGTGCCCCTAAACCTCTCTGCCCTTCTCAGGCCCTGTGGACATCAGCCCCAGGCAGGCCTGTCCCTCCACAGCGGGGACAGCGTATCCAACTGTGACTTTTTCGGGGCTCACGCATTCAGACTACGCCTCTGCGTCAGATGACTCCTGCAGTTTTGGTGTAGAGGTGGGAAAACTCCCACCCAAGTCGTGCCTTGATCACCACAACCTCCTTTTCCCTCAACAAAGCCTATCAAGACCCATTGCCCAGCTCTCCGTCCAACTCGTCACACCCTACCGACCAACTCTTCCCTGGCACTGGGTCAGTGCCTGCCTCTGGTCCCATCATGATGTCCACCTCCAGTGCTCACTCCTTCGGCTCTCAGACAGCTGCATTTCTGCCTGGGCACGGCCGTCAGGCTCAGCAAAGCTCCCCGACATCACCCTGCTCTCCTCCATGCTAGCAACTCCACTTCCCACCAGACCCGCAGGAAAGAGGGCAGCAGCCAGGCTGCTCCTCTGTTACAGCTCTTGCCTGCAAGGCACTCTTTCTTTTGCTTTTTTCTAACCTACTTCTGCTCACCTGCAGTCATCTGGGAAGCTCTCCAGAGGCAGGGAACAGCGTTCTGTCCCACAGCTGCATTGCACAGGCCTTATGGGTGTGCCGCTAAGGCTTCTAAGCCTCACATTACCATCAACAACAACTCAGTCCGTGAATCAGGGCAAGTCACCAGACCAGGCGTACAAACACGACACACAGTGCTGACACATCCACTTGCAGAAGACGTTCAGAAAACTTAGCTCGGGTTCCCTATCCATTTCTTTTGCCAGTATTTCAAACGTTTGCAGCGCACGCGGATTTCTGTACCGCCCTTGCTGAAACTGAACTGTGCCTGGGGGTGCAGGTGGTACCCAAGCAAAAAGACAAATGGCATCCAATTTTTCTTTCAGCTGGGGGAGTAAGCATTTTTGCTCATCTTTTCAATGCAACTTTTTTTTTTTTTTTTTTAATTAAAAATGAGGGTTCCAGGAATATGCACTTTTATTCCAAGGTCAAGCCTTTCCTATTGTATACAACTCTGGTACTTCAGTTGAAGGTCTTCACAGTGAAAGCAAGGTTAATAGATTGCCTTTCTTTTACCAAGTTCTCATCATGCTGTATTATGAAATGCTACTAAATTGTCTGGCGCTCCTTTTCTATGTAAAAAATTTAAATTTTTTTTAACACTGTACAACAATGGGACTCTAACCCTTACAAAACCAGCACTTCTGAAATGGTCACTAGCTTTACATTTTGAAAGCCTCGTTTCTCTTGCAGTGTTACAATCCTACCAAATTAAAGATTACAGCCCCAATTTTATTTCTACGATTCTGTCAGAATGTTATAAACTAAAAATCACATCTGCACAGCGTGAAAGAGCAAGCTATTCAAGCACCAGCTTTGATCTTCCGCGCTCAGATGCCTTGTGCTGCACCTCACAAGTAAATAAGTAGGTGGACAGGGAAGGGAAGAATCTGTGGGTAAAAATGACAGAATGTCTGAAAATTTTTTTGCCAATGATTCAGTCATCATTTCTTTGCAAGCTGTATAATTAACAGTAGCCCCTAACCAGTAAATAAACTTGAAAGAAAAATTTATGATGAACAACAGAAATGTCTTTTTCCTGAAGTGTATCACAGATGTGGAGAATCAACATGTTCTGCTCTTTTTTGCTAGTTAATTTTCTTTTTTAAGTAAACAGAATGGACTTACATGACTTCGAGCTCCAAATTACACGTAGTAAAAATCAGTTATTGAAGAACACAACTATTGCTTTCAATGTGATCCTTTGTCAACTGCTAATATCCACAGATGAATGTAAATCTGAAAAGCTATTCATCATGCTATTGTTTTTTCCATACAAGTCCATACACCTATTACTTCCACTGTAAAATCAAGTATTTTTTAAATCTTTGTTTTACATCAGTTACATCAATTAAACAGAAATCAAGTTTCTAACTTTCACCTATTGGTAAATCTGGGCAGCTGAACTTACAAGGAAAATCTCATTCCATTGCCTGACCTTCTCAACAATAAATGTAACTACAAAATTTGAGAATAAATATTCTTTCTTCCCATTCTACTGCCACACAAACCAGTTTAATTAATTTTTCTATTAAAAAAATTGAGTATGCATCTTATGTCTCCAAATGTCTAACTTTCCTTTTGTAAAGGAAAATACACATAATATTCACTTTTAAGACTGAAACCCAATTTATTTTCTTCAGCAAATGAGCAGACACGCAGATCGCAATGTCTCAGCATGGTTTCTGTGTACTACATGTGCATTATGTCCATGTGAAGCTCACAAGTGTGCCACACGGACAATACTGCACCTGCCTTTCTGTGAAAATCATCATGGCCTGGTAACCTTTTCCACAAAACAAATTTCTGGGTGGTATACCCTAGAAAGCAATCTTGCTTTATTCTTCCATCTTGTGCCCAACATGACCTCTTAACCAAACAGACTCCTCTAAAAAAAAGAAAAAGGAGAAAAAAAAAAAAAAAAGGCAAGCAGGCATTGCTGGGTACAACAAACCATAGGATCAGATGCGAAAATCACACAGCTGCAAGCATTCTTTTGGGAACCCAGCACTGGGATTTATCTCAATCGCTTAATGTAATTACAAAAGTCAGTCATGTAGTAGTAATGTAATTTGCACATTTTTACAGCTGAAGTGAAGTTGAATCTTTATGAGAGGCCGAGTGAAAAGCAGGAATCCTGCTGCCACACTATTCCACCACATTAGTACCAAATGACAAGCATTTTGCTTTTGTTTATTTTCCAAGATGCATTCATTAGGAAATCTATATAACCCTCCCTTACATGTTTAAGCTGATTATTTTATCTCTAAATGACTTCTGCACTTTCGAGAACAACAAAAAAAAACCCCTAGCAGCCCTCATTTGTTACTTATATCCATGTTCATACTGCATTTCTGCAGAAATTTCTACACAATGCTATTTGAATTTTACTGATGCACCATGCCAACCAGTTGTTACAACAGAAAGAAATCCAGACGTAAGATGAATTGTCACGGTGCCACATTCTGATGAGAAAATTAACTAACAGTTTATTCATTTTGTCTTTACTTCAGTTGCTTTTTTTAAGGAAGACACAGAAAAGCAACGGGGACAAGCATAAAATTGATTTTTAAGTGGGAAATATGAATTATTGTCATATTTACACTACTTGTTTCTCACAAGTTATTTTTCATCTATTTAAAATTAGAGTAGTTTATTTTTATAATGGCTGAATATACAAAATACATTTTAAAAATCTAAGCCAACTAACAATTTAAATGATGACAGTTACACTGAAAATATCACTGTAACATAAAATGCCACACACAAAAAACCCAAAAGATAAGTTGTCAATAGTTGAGTTAATTTTCACTGTTACACTTTCACAGAATCACAGAATCACTAAGGTTGGAAAAGACCTATTGGATCATCTAGTCCAACCACCAACCCAACACTACTGTACCCACTAGACCATGTTCTCAAGCATCATGTCTACACACTCCTTGAACACCTCCAAGGATGGTGACTCCACCACCTCCTTGGGCAGCCTGTTCCAATGCCTGACCCCTCTTTCAGTGACGAAGTTTTTCATAATATCTAATACAAATCTCCCCTTAAGCAACTATAGGCCATTTCCTCTTGTCCTATCACCAGTTATCCAGGAGAACAGGCCAGCATCTGCCTCCCTACAACCTCCTTTCAGGTAGCTGTAGAGAGGGATCAGGTCTCCCATCAGCCTCCTCCTCTTTAGGCTAAACAACCCCAGCTCCCTCAGCCACTCCTCATAACCCTTGTTCTCCAGACCCTTCACCAGCTTTGTCGCCCTTCTCTGGACACGCCTTGTGTCCTTTGTGTTCTGGACAACAGCTTGAACTACATTTTTATTTCAGAATTTATTTTCAAAAAATCCTTAAAGACAGTCTAATTTAAAGAAAAGAAAAAATTCTACTGAAATTGCATTTCTTTAGCGGAAGTACCAAGTGTGTCAGCCCAAGTATTTGACATAAAGCAGAAAAGGCATCACTCTTACATTTATCAAAGTAAAAACAGCGTGCCAACTCTTCCCCGGGAATTCCTTCTCACGCATACCACTTATTTACCAATACATAGCTGTTTCCCAGCCTCTTCTAGTGAGCAGCCTAGACCAAAGCAACAGCCCATGCCAGGCAAACAGCTTCTTCCTCTTTTCCTAGCCACGTAAGAAAACCCAACAAACCATCTTTGGGCCAACATTCCCAGAACACAATCAGCGCAGGCACACTCTGCCTCAGAGAGGGTCACTGACTCCTACCTTTAAAGTATCACTGGAAGCATACAGGCACCCACTTGCTTTTCACGTGAATGCAGGCTCACCCGGGAGCCTCAGCCCTTTTCCGGCATCGAGCAAGAGACATGAATGCCTCACGGGAGCAGCCTCCACGCACCCAGGCCTCTCGCTGTCATGGCAGCCAACCCTGCAAGGCCTGCACACGACTTCCTGCGCTTTGAAGGTCGCTGGGGTGGCTACTCACATGCTCAAAACCAGGCATGTGCCTCAACTTGAAGGATGAAGTATCAAAGTGAAACACAAATACATACACAGCAGAAATACACTCTGTCCCGCTCTGCTGTAAGCACCTGAATTTTAAGAAATCCTGGGCTTAATTTAAGCTTACTTTTCCTGAGCCAGCTTGGAATTTTGGTTGCTTAGTTTAAGATGTTTCACAGAAAACTTATAAGCACCACACTCTGAAAACTTTAGATACTTTGAAGATTCATAAATTAAGAATCTAAACCATAAAGCACACAGTCGTACCACTCCGAAAGTCTTATCCAGCAGTAGAAAACCAGAATGAAATTGTTTCCGTTAAATTAACTGAAACAAACACTACAGCATTTTCCCTGCAAGCAAGCTGCAACACACCATTTATTACATGTAAACTTGAAACTGAAGCTGTGAACAAAATGAAACCACATACTAGATTTTCATTGCACCAAGCAAAAACGATGCAAAAAGTAGCAATTTACCAATTTATTACAATTGAGTAACATAAAACGTGACTAGATCAAAATATAAAAAAAAATTATTTCTCAGTCACCCTTCATTTTTTTCCAAATTCAATTAACTGTGGAAAACAAATTTAAATCAGAAAAAAATTAAGATGTCACACATACAAAATAGGAAAATGCAACTCATTTATGCTTCTATTTGTGCATTAATTTGTGCATTAATTTACATGGCATCTTATTTAAGGTAACATCTTTAGAGCAAACTTTCTTCATTAAAGACAAAATTTGGAAAAACTGTCCTACAGTGCCAAAATACTGTTAAAATGTAACCTTACTGTAGAAAAGAATATGAAATTATATTGACAGGCATCACTTGCCCAAGTAATCGTGCAATTACAAACTGTATTATACTCACATCATATATGATTTTTCAATTGTATGTTTAACATGACTCAAAATCTGAAATGCTCATTTTTAGAGGCAGTACATTACAGATGTCTCCAGATAAAACTACTTGTGTAAACTTACTTGGTTCAGCCCTGGAACCATGTTTCTGAAGAAAGTCAACTATCTGAGCCAACACCTTCTTGTTGCAATGTGTTGACAGCTCTTCATCACATTCATAACACCTAAACAAAAGAAGAAACGAACCGGAATTTAGGATATCTGGAGGCACCTCCCCATTCTAATTAACCTCTCTAACAACCTTACACAAATTACTTAAGTTCTAGATAACAATTTTTCGTACTAAAAAGAAGGAAAATATTGAATTATCTCATTCCATACATGCTCTTTTATAGATCAGCCCCAATTCACTCTAATACTTACAGATTTTAAAAATCTCAGTTTATAATTCTGCAAATAATCACAGAGAAACAAGCAGGAAGGACCAACTCCTACAACCAGCCAACTCTCTATAGAACACAACGGACTCAAACTTCTACCTCAGTATTGATTTGTGACCCCTTTGCGAGTCGTAAGGACAAACTCGTTTTCTCTCCAGGAAGCCTGTTTTTCCTCTATATAAAGCACTCATTTTACCTATCAGAATCACCCCTTAACGTGAGAAGACACTGCTTTAAGTTATGAGCATTCCTTATACAAAGCATACATGAACACCTGCATATTCATTCTCACCATATGATCCATGTGCTGAGGTTGATAACGATGCAATGAGGTTCTGCGTGCGCCGTTTGGAAGTGTTTCAGAGAATGCTGGCCTTCCGAGTTCTTACTACATCCCTAAAAATGGAAAACATCAAGCCAGGAAGGGGAAAAAAGGGAAGTAGGAGAAGACTGTATTATTAGTAAATAAACTACAAAACCATTACTTTTCAAAATCAGACAGAAAGCTATAGTGTCCTAAATACTCATTTAGCATTCTCAAGGATTCCGAGTTTAATTTTCTTTACAATCCAGTATTAACAGCATAAACGTGAAAAAGCCCACAGATTTTACTCCTTTTAAAAGCCCAGCTTCACTACAAATTTTCAGCGACAAACTATATGAGTCCTCTTCAGATCCAGCCAACTATCTTCTGAAGCCTGCTAACAGCACGTTTCTTTGCAAAATTAAATCAGTCCAGATAATATTGGTAGGAGCTGGCTTCTGTCCTTACCTGCCAGACCTACCGAAAGTCTAAGATGAAATGCTTTGTTCAGGCAACCATTAGCTGAACCAAGCGTGACATTGCCTATAAACTGATTTTTTTCTGTATCAGGCTTTACTTCACCCACAGTACAGAAACCTGCGCGAGCCCTTGGGGTCAGAACCTATCATTTTAAACCATGAGGCCACGATTTGACATTATAACTGACACCATCTAATGGCTAGCTGCGTTCTCACTCGTGCACAGTCCTTTCTCCCTGGTTTCAATCAAATTTAGCAACTGAGTGTCCACAGTCTAAGTTGATTCAGCAATATACATATCCATTTTTTCATTCAGTTGTATTTGTGGGATCTTCTGCCAGATAAACCAGCGGAACGGATGCATTTTGCAACCACACAGTTCCTGAAGCCAATTCTCCGTAAGTGGCAAGAGCGTGCAGATGAAGAACAGAGAAGACAGGACCATCACTTCCTACTTGAGATGCTGAACCGCACCATACTACACAAAGCTAAGCCAAAACACTGCTGAAAACCAGACAAGAAGAATGTAAGGCCAAACCCACTCCACTGAAGAAGCTGAAGCATGGACTCTCACAACTAAGCACTTAGGTCACACTGTTTTACTGTAGATAATGAGGTGCCAAACAGACAAGGAACTACACATATCCTTCAGAAAATCAGGGCCTCCCCACCTCTGTAAATTTCCAACATGAGCTTACCTGAGAGCCACATTTGAGACACAGCCATATGTCTGAAGGTGCCACGGGCTCACCGTCACTCATCCGTCTCTCCTTCAGACATTCTGCACATATTGACCAAACGCTCTGAGCTACCGCTCTCTTCACATGATGCACATCCACAGCCTGGCTCACGTGCTGGCACGTTAAGCCTAGAGAAAACGACACACTTCCATACATTAAAAATAATAGCTATGCAAGGGAGCGTGTGTACACTAAAGGATCATAGTCTTGGAATAATTCAGCTTTAGGAAAAAAATGGCAAAGAACTAAAATAGGAAAGTTCAGCCAGCTGCTTCCCATACCCAGAATTTTATGAAGGATCTATTTCAGTCTTCCTGTAATGAAAATCCTTTTCAAGTCAATAAACACCAACTCTTAAAAACAGATGAATTATTTTGTACGAAAGTACAAGGGCTACTTCAGTACAAAATTAATTTCCCTGGGGTTTTTTGGAAGGCAGGGCAGGGAGGTGTCAATAAAATATACTATATAAATCTATTTTTGTATGTAACAACACAGGCAGTTGACCTCTTTTCTCATCCATAAAGACAAATACCCATGCACCTTTAATACAACCGCCCATTCTGAACATGAGTACCAACTACTGTTCTTCTCTGTCTTATTTTTTTGTATAAATTCCACTATAATATTACAGAATAACCTAGGTTTGAAGGGACCTCTGAAGGCCATCTTGTCCAAACCCTCGTTCAAAGCAGGGTCAAATACAAGTTTAGATCTGGTTGCTGATGGCTTTGTTCATCTGAGTGTTGAGTATCTTCAAGAACAGAGAGGTTTCACCACCTCACTAGAAAATCACCTTTCTGTTTGAGCATCCTCATGGTGAAAATAAAATCAACTTCCTTATACCCAGTGAAATTTTCCTTGCCGTAACTTTTTTCTGCTGGCTTTAGTCCTTTCGTGGAGCTCCTAGAAGAGTCTGTCTCTGCCTTCCCTATAACCACCTATCAGGCAGTCAAAGAAAGAAACCATACTTCCAGTCCTTTAACTAAACAAATCCATTCCCTTCAGCCCCTCTTCACGCAACATGTTCTCCATCTCCTTAACCATGTGGAGGGGGTGACCCACCGCTGGACTCTAACAAGTCCATGTCTTTCTTGTAACAGAGAGCACACAACTGGACAGAGTACTCCAGATGAAGTCTCACAGATGCTGAAAATATGGGAAGAATCATATAACTCAACCTGTACTCTAGTTAAAACAGTCTATCGTACAGTAGGCACAAGCCACACCACTTGCTTTCATTCAGCGTGTGCTCTAGGACCCCAGGATCTTTACTGCAAAGCTGCTTCCAAGCTACTGATTCCCACCCTGTAACCGCATGTGGTTATTTTGGCTGAGATGTCAAACTCTACACTTGCCTTTGTTGAACTCCATGAAGTTTCTGTCAGCCCATTTATCTAGCCGGTCTAGGTTACTCCTAATAGTGTATCAACCGCCCTCCTCAATCTTTTGCCAATGAGATAACAGAGCATAGCCTCACAATGACATCACCCAGTTCCCTCAGCACCTTCAGATGCATCCTATCTGATCCCACGGACTTGTGCATGTCCAGTTTGCTTAACAGCTCTCCATCTTCTACTCTGGACAATGCTTAAATCCCAGAGTCTGGCACTAGGACCACAGAATCACTAAGGTTGGAAATGACCTATAAGATCATCTAGTCCAACCATTAACCCAGCACTATCATATCCACTAGACCATGCCCTTAAGCACCACGTCTACACACTACTAGGTCCTCCTACACCAGGGAGGACCAAGTGCACAGCTAACATGTGAAGACAGAGGCTCCTCACCTGTCTTGAGAAGCTCAAAGGAAGGATTGAGCTCCTCAGTCTTTCCCCATGTCCCAAGGTCCCCTGCCTCCATTTGCACTTGCCTCAGCCTTCATTTTACTGTCACAGTATCCACACAAGCTCCCTGCTCAGCCAAGCAGCCTCCTGCCACATGTGCTTGACCTTCCACACACTGGAAAGGACCGTTCTCCTGTTCTGAAGAGGCTGTCATTGAAGGTCAACCAACTCTCCAGCCCTTCAGGGCAGTAATGTGGTGTAACAACCGATCATGTCATAAACACCTAACTGGGATATTTCGGCTATAAATTCAAACAAGAGAAGTATTTCATGGTACCACGGATTTGTGGTTCTCATCAGTCAACATGGAAGTTATTAGCCCTCAACCTCAAGGCCAACACCACCTAATGTATTTACCTGAAATATCATCTGAAGAGTCTTCATCCTGTGGCCTGTTAGGCCTTTTGCTTTTCTTTGGTTTCTCGAGGTTGCCTCTTGATGGATCTTTCACCCGCATCTGTTATTTACTGGGAACGAGAAACAGGGGTTGCTTTATTGCCTCAATGCTTCATCAAATGTAGCGAGTTGGAAGTCTAAAAGCATGAGATCAAATCACACAATCAAACGTCACGAACACAGTTTTAGGCTTTGGTTAATGTCAGTTGTTGTGTAACAAGGAGTATGAACGTGTCAGGAATGAACTCTCAGGAATGCCACAAGATCAGTGACATTATAAATTGTGTCTGTAGCTACAGGGGACACACACTTTGAGGCAGCAGTGCTAAATATTTGAGATACCAAGATTTTCTTTACTTTTGTTATTGTAAACTACCACAGAACTCCAGCCACACCCTACAAAAAAAAACTTGGTTACAATAAAAGCTTGTCTTCCTTAACACACCTCCCTTAGGAAATGTTTCTATCACCATTTATACTTGCATATCCCCTAAGAGCTTTAGAGCAATTCCAAACACTTGAATAAAATCCAAAAGTATTCCAAATCTCACAAAAGTGTCCTCTCCTGTGAGTGAGGACAGACTGAAATGCGAGGTGACCCCTCTATTAAACATCAGAGCATCCATACTAATGAAGCCTCAGAAACAGGAAATTTGGGTTATTAATCAAAAAGTCCTGCAAGGAACAGAATTAAAGGATAAATATTTGCCACTAGACTTTTTTTTTTTAATCCTCAGAGATTTCAGCACACTGATCATTTAATCAAAATCCAAATATGAATTCACTGAAGGAGTGCAGCTGTGCATCACACAAGCAGCTTCTGAGGCTTAGTATACAGGTTGTGTTTTAACGATGTGCTCCATAGAAACAGATTTATGCTTTCATATACAGAGAATATGAATGTAACACAGTCATATTCATACATTGCAAACCGGTGAGACATTCTGCTTAGAAAAAAAAAATTATGCCTTGTTGTATATCACATACAAGTTTATTATGTCACCTGAGCCACCAGTACCAAACACGTGTATGTGTAAAAGTGCTACCTCATCTATGTATAGGAAACCTCTCAAATGCCCTATATTTAGGAACAGCAAAAGATATATGCTTGCTACAGATCAAGTAGATAAGCCTGCCAAAGTTTAAAAAGTTTGTCTACCTAAGTTTTTTCATCTTCTCTGTATATGCATTTAGATCTTCTTACTACTGAAGCTCTAAGAGGCAGGGGAATTGACCTGCATATTGAACTCGGTATTCCCTCTCCTTTCTCATCCATTAAGCCAGTCAGCAGAACAGCCATCAATATCGGTACTAGAGAACCGCCACCACTGCATCTGAACAGCCCTCACTGAAGCGAAGCAGGCAATCCGTATTATAGATCTGGACAGACATCTCTGCATCTGCCACACACACTGTTAGGGCGGGAGGTTTTCTGCATGAACGTATCAATTAGAGATTTACTTTGGACAAGCCAAATGTCTGTAGAATATGAAAGAAACCTTTACATCCTTGCATCAAGGGCTTCACGTTTCCTCAACCTTCCAAAAGAAACTTCGTTTTTTCAGAATGCTACACTTACATAGCAATCAGTTTATACTACATTAAATACCATGATGTTCTTAAATTATGAATTTCAAAATTTCCTGTACTTGAGCATATAAAGCCCCAAATGCATGGCCATGCAAGTGAAAGTGCCACAGAATTCATCTTTGCTGATTTTCAAGGTGCGCAATTCACATTCGTAGAGTAAGAAAGATCTGAGCACTCCAGCTGTTGACTATCCTCCATATTCAACAAATTTTAGCTTGTTGTACACCAACAGCCACACATCACACAGCATCCCTAGAACAGGAAAAGGTGCTTCAGACCCAAACAACTTCAACTGTGTATTTCTGCCTTGGCATCTTATCCTAGATACATATACAAGGTTCATGTGAAACTACCCATCACCACTTGTCGCACTGCCACGTAACTGAGCACAAGATTCATTGAGACTTTCACGAAACAGTAAGGTCAATGCAACTACCGTTAGAAAACGCATGATTTTACACTAAATTATGTAAAGAGACAACAGCAAAGACAGCAAAAACGTCCTCCCTAAAGGAACACAGTTGTGTTTAGGTTATTCAGCATTGACATAAACAATCTACGAGTTCATTTCAGCATAACAACTTTTATCTCTTTGGACAGATTATGTAAGACTGTCCAAACCACAGATTTCATCCAAATTAAAGTCATCTTCCTATCAGTACATTATGAGAGCTCCAATAACTTCATGAAAGAACAATTATGGGCCCAACCAGCTGAAACACAAGCAAGTCTTTACCACCTGTGAAATCCTGCGGCCCATAGGCCAGGTGATACGACCTGGACTGGGGCACGGACAGCACACCGCCCAATGCACTCTCTAGGGTCCTCCAGGATAGGCGGAAAAGACAGAGCGTCAGCTGGTACCCGCAATGACTGAAAACAGGGCATTCCTAGCCCAACATAATCAGCATGGCTTTAGAAATGAACTCTGGCATAAGAAGCCGGTGTTCACACTGCAGGTTTGGGAACCCACCAAGCATCCCGGAGACTTCAGTTTTCTTTCGGTAAGGGCAGGCAGAACAAAAGATAACACGGACCATTAGATTAATCAGTTTTCATGAACACACATATAGACAGGCATCCATCAGACAATGTTTACTGACCTGTGAGCTCTTGGAAAAGCCACAGCATATCAAGGACTTAGCCAGCCAGGGTCTGTGCCTGATTTTGAAAAGCATGTAAGTAGGATGAAAGAGCAACGAGCTACTCAGCAAGCATCTACGATGCAAGCAGCACAGTATATATGCAGTACTATCTGCCCTTTTCCAGTATATTTGGGGACAGAAAACATTACAAGTAAAAGATCCCATTTAACAATTAAAAAACATGATCAACGTTGAAAAAAAATCATGATCACTATGATTTCTATTTGGTACACAGTAAAAATCTTAAGTAGAAATTACGCAGTTGCAAGGGGGGAGAACTAAAAATAGAGCCAAATCTCTTCCTTTTAAACAATCTTCTCATACAAAACTACTCCTTGCTTAACGTGTTCAGATTCTTTGAGCTCAGCATACAAGAGGCTGAAGTGTAATCGTCATCACTTGCTATTCTCAGTTTACTTTTTACTTCTTAAAAGACTCCTAATGGCAGTCTGCCTACAAAAAGGTGATTTAAGATCAAAAGCTCCTCACTACAACTGCTCGTTTCCACCTTTCTAGAAAGATCAAACTATTTCAAAAGCAGCAGAATGATCTGCCTACCTAATTTTATAAGCTTCAGATTTGACTGCCAAAAACGAAGGTGCTGAATTCGTTAAGTTAAATCTAAGCTATGCCTGGAGCTTCTTAAATGTAAGGTGAAATAATCTATTTTTGATGACATCCATGTTTCTACATTTAGAAATGCACCCTCTTATAAATTATGTATTTAGAAACTAAAATGAGCTGGATGTAGTTTCTAAAATAAATAATTGCTATTTTTTAAAGTTTCATATTTTACTGGAACTCAGTAGTGTTAGGACCAATCATAAGGCTTGTATGAAGTAGAATTCCCTGTTCTTTTGGGGAAAAAAAACAATCAACCAAACAAAAACCCCAAAACAAAACCAAACAGGCCACTCCTCTTCACAGCATCTTTATGCAAGAGAGGTGGTGAAGCAAACTATGTCTTCACCATCTATATCCCCCAAAATCTATTCCTGTCTTATCACCTTGCACTCCTTACTTAGAGGTTGAGTCCCTCCTCCTACAAAGTCTGCAGCTCACCTGCTAAATTCCGAGTGGACCATCTTGGTGAGTTTTCCCATGTTGTACCCTCACCATGATGCTTACAACCAGATCATCCGTGTGTTAGGGAAGTAACTTGCCGTGCTGACTACTACCATATCCCTGATTCCATCTGCCAAGATCCACTTGTTCCCTCCTCTTATAACTGGGGTGCCAGCTCTTTCAGGCGAGTGCCACATTTTTGTTTCTACCTGTATAATAGATATCACAACTTTTTTCCTGATTCTTGATTAACTAGGAGGATGACACGTGCATAACTAGAATGCAAACAACAAGATAAAACCAGTGTAATAGCCATCAGCTTATCCGAACATACCTTCCCTAAGAAATATAGCCAAATGAGCCTACAGTCTCCAGATATTATTTTGGATATAGGTAAGACTCCCAGCAGAACTGCCCATTAACTATGAAACCAATACTGTTAATTATTACATCAGTGAGCACCTGAATTCAAAGAAGCTGGGTCAAGCTGAGTTACCTCAGTCCCTCAATTCATCTGAGGTATCCTAAATTCCAGCTGTCTTGCCACTTGTAGTCAAACTTTCAAGTTAAAATGATACCGTTTTGTGTTGCTAATGCAAAAACACCCCTGCATCACACTGAAAAGGCATAGCGCACACCGAATACAGTGAAAAATCAGCACTTTCATGTAACTTAACAGAACTGTCCAGCTGTCAACAGCAGCCTAGCATCAAAGCCAGGGACTGAGGAACAGCACAGATGTGCAGATTAAGTCCAGAGGCCAAGATGCTCCCTACCACATCTGCGAAGGGTCTTTATGAGCTTCCATGCAACTGTCAGAGTACAGAAAGAAGAGTCTTCTATGGATCAGCAATGCCAGATCCTCTGTAGAATCGCTACATGTTTTGATGTAAGCTGCAAGTTGATATATTTTGGTAGTCTGTTCCGAGCGTTACCTGTGGCATTTTGGCTTGCTCGCCGCCAGATCAAATGTCACCCAATCAGACCGAGAACCGCATCCATCACAGTTAGCAAGCGGGCAGTGTCACCCATCAGCGGGCCAGGAGGCTCAGCGCTCTGACAGCCACCAAAACCTTTGCAGCAAACAAGCCCCCGCTGCCTGCTAGAGCAGTAAAAGGACCAGAACTGCTGACTGGTAGTGGCAGCAACACTTCTTCCCCTGGAAAATGTCATCTGAAATTCTGGAAGTGTCATCTCCATGATTTCCTAGCCCAAAGGCACATCACACATCCTACACCGTCACTGGAGCTCAAACGCCAATCCTGACATTCTATTACAGTCCTGAAAGGGTGAGACACTGATGTACTTTTTGCACAATGAGTGAGACGGAGCACTAGATACAACCTTCCAAGCGGCACTAAAAATCCCATAGTGTTTCTCACCTTCACCGATCCTTTTTATCCAGCCACACATGCTAAACACGGCCTGTCAACGTTCACATCCTGCACGATCCCTCACTGACTTCCAACCAAAACGCATTTGCCACAGAAAAATTACTTCTAAGGTTGTACAGAAACCAGATGCGTCCGCAAACAAGAATGACAAGACCCTGTAACTGGGTTTATGACTGAAGGAAATTAAAGGATCGAGTGGGTAAAAGGAGAAATATTTTGATGACATATTTCTGCTAGTATCTTATAGCAAAGATCTTACATAAAATTTCAGGATACTTGTCAATATCCAACGTCATAAAGCAAATTGCAATTTTTGCTTATGTTCTATCCCACCTGAAATGTATTTTAAAAAAAAACGGACACACCAAGAGCGAAAAACATCTGGGTAGATGCATTCATAGTCTAACATGGATTTTTCTATAAATCCACACTTTAAAAAGCAAAACACATTAAGTACCATAAAGCGAGCCATAGTTTATAACTAATGATTTTGGCCCGCAAGTGAAAACTTTGTAAGTGAAGAGGCAGTCAGATGACAGAGCTGACAGCCTATGCACTCACGTGACACAATCAGCGATGTAACAGTGCCATAACCACAGAAAATCTAAAGCTGTAATGACTGAAACAGCTGGAGAATAACCAGTGAACTCACAGTGCTGTGGCATGATAATCACGTAGACAAAAATGGCAAAAATGTGGTCCGAGATGTCATAAGAGAAGATGAAGGTATTATGAGAAAAGGATGAACTTTGGAGAAATGCTAGTTCTGTGAAGTCTAAAAAAATAAAGAACAGTGGTTGCAGCAGAGCGTGTGAAATAGCAGGCTGAAGCCCACACAAGAAAACACATAAAGCTGAGACTTACGCTGTACCCCTGCCTAAAGGGCTGAGTCAGAACAGATGAAGAAAGAAAAGGGATGCACATAACTTCCCATCTACTCTGGAACAGGGTCGTGCGAGTTAGCTAATTAATGGGATAAACAGATAAAACCATAAAGGACTACAGAAAACTAGACTGAGCTCTTTGAAAGTCAAAGTCTTGCCACCAAGAGAAAAAAAATTAATTCCATTTTTTTCCTCCACATAAACTGTCCCAGTTTGTTTTGATGACAGGACTAAAGTGGAACAACTTGTCCTTGATCTACGATTGATGCTCACAGCAGAACCCATGAGACGCTAGTTGCATTTCTGTGAACCTCACAGAAACCCAACTACAGAGCAACAGTTCTTCAATATTTCATAAAGAAATCTGACAAAATATTTACAACCATAGTAAACTACAGAGCAATTTCACAAAGGCACATTCTACTATCAATCTGGCACATGCTCGTGCCACTACTGTGCTTCCATTTAAAAAGCTACGAAACAAGAGCAGAAAGAATCCTTTAAACATGACTCTGCTTTATATGCCTGTATGACAGGATTATTTAATGGAATTGGGAAATACTTGTAGCTGAAGATGACACTCATCAAGAACACAGTGCTACACCTGGAGTTAGTGCCATCTGCTTCTACATTCTTGATGTCTTACTTTATTCTTCTGCATCTGTGTTTAATATGCCGTCATGTGTATGCTGTTCAACTGTGCAAGCAGCAACGTATCTATAGCAAGAGCAGGATGAAGTCCTAAAGTAAAGGTCATCAACAGCAAAAGACTGACTGATGATCTAAAAAAAACCCCAGGAATCAGACAATCAAAATGTAAAAACAATCTGCAGAGTTGCAGTTATGGGTCTAAATGAAGATGATCAGAGGGCTGGAGCACCTCTCCTATGAGAAGAGAGAGTTGGGCTTGTTCAGCCTGGAGGAGAGAAGGCTCTGGGGAGACCTTACAGCACCTTCCAGTACCTGAAGGGGCCTACAAGGAAGCTAGGGGGGGACTTTTTATAAGGGCCTGTAGGGACAGGACAAGGGGTAATGGGTTTAAATTGAAAGCAGGGAGATTTAGATTGGATATCAGGAAGAAATTCTTCACAGAGAGGGTGGTGAGGCACTGGAACAGGTTGCCCAGAGAAACTGTGGGTGCCCCATCCCTGGAAGTGTTCCAGGCCAGGCTGGATGAGGCTTTGAGCAACCTGGTCTAGTGGAGGGTGTCCCTGCCCATGGCAGGGGGTTGGAACCGGATGGTCTTTAAGGTCCCTTCCAACCCAAACCATTCTGTGATTCTACGGAAATACCGCATCTCCAAATAACCAAGAGGACTGTCACCAGGCTGTCATCTAATGACCAGGTACGTACCAGTCTGCGTTTGCTGAGAACTAAACTGCAGGTAGCGGAGCGCCAGCGCTGCGGCCACAAGCGCCGCCTGCTCTAACACCTGGCGCGGGGGGCCCGCAGCCCGCCTTCACGCGGGCAGGCAGCCGTGGCAGCAGGCCGGCGGTGGCATCACCAGGCCGGCGGTGGCATCATCACCAGGCCAGCATATGCCGCGCTGTCAGAGCGGGGCAGAAATAATCACGCCAGCCTCGTGACACAGAGCCGCAAGACCACTTTGTAACCGCATTCGCCTGCTAACTCGCCTCTAATGCAAAGCGAAGGGAGCTTATGTTTAAACCCGGCCAAAGGCAATGCTACCGACTCTCCATAATTTAACAGACCGAGAAACTTACAGCAGGTCACAGCGGGCCCGGTGCTGCTGCTTTCATGTCACGGGAGGGTTAACCCATTTCAGGCCCACAGCGACGGTCGGCACCAGCAGCTCCTCGCCGGCTACCCAAAGCGAACCCACGAGGGCCGCACTTGGCCATCGGTTCGGAACGCGGCGTGCTAAGCGCCGGGCAGGGCTGCCCCGAGCGCCCCCCCGCAGCAGTTAGGGCTGTCCGCCCGGCCCGGGGACACACAGGGGCAGCGCCCCCCACACGCACCCCGCCCGACCCAGCCCGGCACAAGCGTCGCGCCCCCTCCCCGCGCCCCGCCCGGCTGCACCTGCGCGGCGCCTCTCGGGCCGCGGCTCCGCAGGCCGCGGGGCCCGGCCGGCGCCATGGCGGGGCAGCTCGGCTCGCTCCGGCCCGGCCCGGGCTTCCAACCGCGGCCGGGAAAGCTCCGCGGGATGAGCCCGCCGCCGGCACGGCTCCCCCCGAGCAGGCCCGGCGGCCTCCCCCCACCCGCCCCGAGCGCCCCGCACTCACGGAGCGGCAGGCAGGCAGGCGCGGCGGCAGGAAGCGGCTGAGGAAGCTGGGCCGCAGCCAGGGCTCCGCTCCGCTCCGCCCGGCGCGGCCCGCCCCCGGCCTCGCCTCGCCGCGCCGCTCCCCGCCCCGGCCTCAGCCCGGACGGCTCCCCGCGGGGCCCCGGGGCGGCCGGGGTCAAGGTAGCTTGGAAGGGCGGGCGGTGCCGGGTCGAGGGCAACAAAGGGCGTCTCCCGGGTAGGAAGGGCGGCGGGGAAGCGGGGCTGTCGGCCGGCCGGCCGGGAGCGCACCCCGGCCCGCGGAGGGGCAACAGGTACCGGCAGGTCTGGCTGCCAGCACCTGGGAAAGTGAGGGCAAAGAAGGGAAGGGGGTGCAGGGAAAAGGAGCCGCGCTGGGCTTACCTTCGAACCTGACTTCGGCGGGGTCTTGCTGAAAGACCCGGAGGTCCTGCACGGGCCGTGGGGAGCAAGCCAAGAGGTTTGCCTGCGCGCAGGGGTGTAGATACCCAGCGGTTATGCGGGAGGGTCGGGGTCCTGCGTGGATTTTCCAGGTAGCCGCCGTGGGAAGGACTGGAGGGAGATCAGAGGGAAAGGTGCCGAGAGACAGGCAGGGTAAAGGGTGTCCAGCACTTGCGGGATGAGCTGGTAGAGACTGGGGTTGAGATTAAACTCAGTACGTGGCTGGACAGCAAGGGGGGCTTTATTTGGGTAGAAGGCAAATTGGAATTAAGGACTGAGAGAGAGAGGTTTTATTGGAAAAAGCCTATCCAGTGATGAGGCACAGAGAAAAAAATGGGGAAAAGGTGAAGTTGCTGTGGCACCCTCAAAACCAAGGATGGAGAACTGTAGTGGCTCTGCTGACAAGCAGGCTGAAAGAATAGTCAGAGAAGCATGTAGAAGTCATTGGACCAAGCAAAGCCAAGATGTCAAGAAGAGTATTGTTAAAAGAGGTTGACAGATTAAACAGGATTTGATTTAGGTAGGAGGAATTCTTTAGGCACGTCAATGACAGTGGTGACAACTGAGCACAAAGATCTGCAGGCCGACTGCAGTCCATGTAACAGAGGAGCCCCAGACATGGGTTGCGAATGCCATCATCACGGAGTCGATATGTGAAAGGGAGAAAGAATATGGGACAGTAATCTGAAACAAAGTGCATCAGGAAGTGGGTCCTTCCTCTTCCGAGATCAGAGAGCAATAACTAGATTACGAGGTTAAAGAGAAGGAAGAGTGAACATGTGTGAAAGGGGGACAGTGTGATGTGAAGAAGAATACACTCATTTAGCACAGAGAACAGAAGTATCTAGAAGAGGTGGAACGTCGGGTCGCTGGCAGAAGAGGAAGGCAAGCAAAGGAGGTGGAAAAGATGAGGTGAGAAAATGTTTCCCAAAGGAAATGGCTTGAATTCTATGCAGAGAGTGAGGACAGCAGGCGTTATGCATTGGTTTCCATTGTCTTGGGGAAAATGGGATACAGATTAAGAGTTGCATGTTAGAAAAAAAAGATTTGTCACAGAAATCGGCCTGGTCACCAGCTTTCTCCCAGAAGCACTCAGCAACACAAAAGCAGAGGCAAAGAAAGCCAGCGTTGAGATTGAATCATGTCTGGGGTTTGGTAATGAGGGAAAACAAGGGTCAAAGGCAAGTAAGAAAGAAACACAAAGGCCATCAGCAATCAGAGGCATGAAAGAAAGGAGAAAGCAGAGAGGGAAGGCCAAAAGCAAATAGTAAAAGCATAGTGAAGAATACTATGGGAAGGCTGAAAAGTTTGTGGTGAAAAAAACCCCAGATAATAGAAAAAGAACATTCAGTAACAAAACAAAAAAAAAAAATCAGAAAGGCAGTAAGACGTGATGAAAGGGTGTGTGAAAGGGCCTGGGTCTGTGAACCATTTCTTCAGTCAACGGAGGCTTCAGTCGAATGAGATGAGAATAAAGAATGTGCAAGGGTAAACGTGCTGGGTGATCAGCTGGGAGATGCTGCCACTGGGGACGAGCGTGGGATGCTGTGCAGAAATGGAGAGGGAGTGAAATGAAGAGGAGCTGGAACAGAGAGAGTCCCAAGGGATGAAATGAAGAAGGCTGCTGAGGAGGGCTTGAGTGAATGCTGAATGACAGTGCCACGAAGGCGAGAAGAGAATCGAATGTGCTGCTTCCCACCCTTTCACTGACCGGGAGAGTTTGCCTAGCTTGATCTCTGACTTCAAACTCTCAGTCTTTCCCAAGATGGCTAGTGAATCATTACTATTTCTGCAAGCAAGCTAGTGTGTTCTCTCTTGTGTGTATATATGTATGATCCAAGGTCAAATTATAAATTGGTTTATGGTTTTAAAAATTTAACGTGGTGTGAATGTGCCTTTCATACAAGTATCGTGACACTACACATCGCACATGTTATGGCCCTTACATATTCAGTAAATGGAGAGTAACTGTCATTGTTATTTTACTCCAGATAAAAATATACGGTAAATTATACTTCAAAAGAGAATTTATAAAAGTAATGTATTCTACCCATACCTTGTTGAAAATGGAAAATGCATAAAACTTTGACTCGTATGTGATTATACAGCTTCAAAGAGACAATTTGCAAATGCCTGTCAAGGAGGCCATATGGAGGTGCTGGCAGAAGGGCAGCTAGTGAACCAGTTGTATGTGCCAGCTTCCATTTGTCACACTTTACAGTACCAAGAAATATTTTGTTCTCGTTTTGAGAAGGAAAACTCTCATTAGTCAAGATTCAACAACATACTCCTCAAAATACATCATTTTCTAAGAGATCCAGCATGCTTGCCTTTAAAGACTGGCACCGCTGGTATGTAATGTAACTACAACAGTATGTGGTAAATACGGAGTGCTGATTTAAAACTCGGTGAACAGAGGGATCTGCATTTTTCTTCTGGAAACTTGCCTTGGCCATCAGTCCTTTGGGCTGACAGCATTCAAGACCAAAGCATATCAAAACTAGGTGTGGTGTTATGACCCTCAGGCCACAGCTCCAAGGTCGGAGAGTGGTAAGGGCAAAAGTGCAGGCCAGTGCTTTCTTCTCATCGAACGGTTTGGGTTGGAAGGGACCTTAAAGACCATCTAGTTCCAACCCCCCTGCCATGGGCAGGGACACCCTCCACTAGACCAGGTTGCTCAAAGCCTCACCCCTCAGGTGTAACACTGGGGGGGGGGGGGGTGGTAACTATTTTTACTGGATTTGACATCAGAATTCCTCATCGTGTTCGATCTCCCAGCCTTTGGTACTTTAAGGCTCCCCAACAGCCCGGCTCGGTTGTGGAAGTCATGCTGCCCAGGCAAAGCGGCAGTTGCTGGATGTGCGGAACCGGGAGGCAGTGGCCGCCAGACTCGCTCCATGGCAGTGGGCAACTTGCCTACGGCTTCTCCGCCCAGGCCGCTCGTCTTGTTATAGCCCTGGCGAAATCCAGGCCTTCCCTGAACCAGGCGGATGGCGCACACAACACGGAGACCTAAACTCATCGGCTGCGACCATGCAAATACTGTATCGACGTCGAGTCGTAACCTGTCAGAATCTGGTGGGATTCACAAGGGGGGGAATAACGTCCCCATATTGTTTCCAACGCAGCCTGGCTACCCCGGTGGTACTCCCCGAGCGGGCCAGGGGCCGGGCAAGCCCTCTGACCTCTGAGGAGAGGGCGGCGCCGCGCGGGAGCCGTCTCCTCCCCGCCGGCGGGGGCGGGCCGGGCTGGGCCGGGCGGCCGCCATGTTGGGAGGCGGCCGGATGGGGGTCGGGGGCTGGTGGCGGGCGGCGCGGGCCCTACGGGCGGCGGGCGGCGGCTGGTGGCGGGCGGCAGCGCCCGGTGAGGCGAGGGGCGGAGCGGCGGCTGGGCCTGGCGGAAGGCGGGCGGCGGGGTGGGGTTTGCCGGCGTGAATGTTAAGGGACGGGAGGGCGGGGGGGATGCTCTGGGCTGACGGGCTGTGTCTCTCTGTCAAGGTCCCGGGGCGGCGGGGGGCAGCGGCCGCGGCCTTTGTGCCGGCGAGGCGCCGAGCGTTTCCTACCGAGAGCTCAAAGACTTGAAGAAGGCCAACGTCCTCCACATAGACGTGCGGGAGAGGTGGGAGATCGAGAGGTTCGGAAAGATCCCGGCGTCCATCAACATACCGCGTAAGTTACTGACAGTGCTAGGACCCTTGACCCTTCGCTTCATGGTCAAGTCTGTGGACAAGTGGCCGTGACTGAGCAAAGAGGAGCTCTGCTAGACAGCTGCTTGTGTGTTGTGAGGCTCAACTTTCCTCCAGAGGAATTGGAAGCCTTACAGTGTAAGCCTGTGGATGGAGAATAAATGAGACTCTTTTTTCCTGTATTTCCCAGTGGGTGAATTAGTGGAAGCTCTACAAATGGACCCGACAGAGTTCAAGGAGCAGTACAATCAAAAGATGCCATCCAAGGCCGACACTGTGGTTTTTTCCTGTTTGGCAGGAACGAGAAGTAAGCAAGCACTCGGTTTTGCCACGTCCCTGGGTTTCAGCAGGTATGGCTTGTGTCTGTAAGGATGGGATTAATGCGGTCTGCTCCCATGAAGCAGAACTCGTACTCGGATGCATGTGGGCAAGGGGTAAAAATTTGAATGTGGAATATGAACAAAAGAACTGATAAATTTAGTCAGCTAATATCCTCTTATCTCCACTGAACCTTGAAAGATGATGTTAGGTGTTCCAGCAAAGTGGATGCCCCATCCCTGGAAGTGTTCCAGGCCAGGCTGGATGAGGCTTTGAGCAACCTGGTCTAGTGGAGGGTGTCCCTGCCCATGACAGGGGGGTTGGAAGGTCCCTTCCAACCCAAACCATTCTGTGATTCTATGATCGCATGTGAAACAGCCCTTCTCCAGCTCTGCACGTGTGCCGCAAGTGGCGCAGTCTGCTGCAGGACCGTGCTGCCACTGACAGGTCCTTCTGCCTCTTGGGGCTCCTTCAGCAAGACATTGCTTCCTCATACAGCTTCCTAAGCACTAGTCCTGAGACACGGGATGCTTGGAAAGGTGGAGAACTGCCTGCTTGGTAGAAGTACAGTCTTAGATTAAACGGTTTATGAAACCACACCCTTTGTTAAATTGCAGTTCTACCTGTACAGTTCGCTGTGGACAAAGTGTGCCTTCGCTTTCAGTAAAGTGTTAGATTGTTTGCCAGGAGAGCCATGCAGGCAGTAGCTAAAAGGGCAACGACATTGATAGAGTCAAAAGCAGCGTTTGGTTGGCAGAATTGTTACACGTGTGCCAGAAGGTGCCTCGCTGGCTTGACGACTGCAGGTAGAATTTTAAACATTGGTTGTTTGCTTATGATTTTGCTGAACTGCAGTTCATGAACAGGAGTATCCCTGCTAATTCTAGTCCAAAGTATGGAACCACGTTCTTGTTTTATAAATATATTCTTCTAAGAAGTGCGAAATGTCCTCCCATCACCTGTTTCTCATGCTGCCTAATTGAAAGAGCCAGTATTGTTTTGCATGGTGGGTTTTTGTTTTCCAGGGGTTAGTTTTGTGCAGGCCTGTGTCAGATCTATAGAGCGTGTAGGTTTGCGAGGAAGTAAAGATCAGTATGCTCCATTTATCTGAAGACATCTGAAGCATTAGACGTAATAACAAATCTCCCACTGCAGTTGAGTCTGTTCTTTTTATAAAAACAGAAGTGGCAAACTGTTTCTTGATCTGCCTGCCACTACTTGCTTGGTGTTTCTTCTCCATCATTGTGTCATTTGAAAGGAAAGGGTTAGAGAACACCCTGCATGGAAGCAGGCAGTATTGGAGTACAAGGAATGTTGATCTGGCTCACTGAAGCTAGGTACAAGTGCATTTGATTGCAGAGAATTTCTATATGGGTTTTTTTCTCTGTTTGTTTGTTTGTTTGTTTGTGGTTTTTTTTGCCATGTCCTCTTAGACACCTTTTTCAAGAAGAGCCCTTCTTAACATTGTCTCTTCTGTATATTTTCAGAGTTCAGCAATATGCTGGTGGCTTTGAGGACTGGGTAAAACATGAACCTCCAGAGAAAAAATGAAGATGACTGCCCCAACCCTTGCCCCATCAAGGCTTCAGGATGGTTTGTAGGCTTTATCATTCAAACTACATGCATTCCGTTTCCAGAATGGAAACTTACTTCGGGCTATGTTTTTTGGTGAAGGCATGTGAAGAGAACCTAAGCGCTTAGTATGTTTACTAAGATTTTTAGAATCATAGAATGGTTTGGATTGGAAGGGACTATGAAGATCAAACTAAAAATGTATGTATGTACCTCATACATACATTTTTGTATGATGTAGTTTATGACTGCTTAAACTCATGGTGATAGGACAAATAAAATGATCCTTCCCCAAATAACTGCATTGGGTAGTTTGTTTAGAGTAGTTAAACTGCAGATACTCTAATGGAATTGGCGTAACTGCCTAAGCACAGATTTATTACACTTCATGTGCAGCCGGAGTTTTAAAATAACTGCTGTCAAAGAGTACAAGTAAAACACAAATTTTTAGGTCTGTACTATGTGATCGTAAAGCTGAAACTTCACTGCTGCTCAGAAAATATAACAGGAAACTGACCTGATGCTAGAATATTCCCAGTTCAAAACGTTGTGTGATTCCTTATTTTAAAAGTATATCCATTTTTATACGCAGATCTGCTTGTGAGCACAAAAATCCTACAGCATTCAGTTAACAAGTTTTGTTCCCTCAGCAGCTCCGTATCAAGTGAGAACTTGCCTGTACCTGAAGTATTATTACAGAGATGTAATTGTTTTAGGCTGGAAAATTTGAGGTGACCAAGGAAGTTACTAAACTCCCTTCTTTTATGTACCTTAATTTGCATGGCTTAAGCTTTAAAAAACAAGCCAACCCATCCCATCCCCACCTACAAATTTGCAAAGTCATCATTTAAAGGGGTTTTGTTTGTTTGATTAATGCTGTTAGCAGCTCAGGGGATCTAGCAAAAGTGAATTGCTCTGGCGTCCGGAAAATTTAAGTCCTGGAAGAGAAGTTCAGGACTCTGCAGGATATCTGGAAAAAGGAATTCAAATTTCTGGTTCTGCTCTAACCTGTATTGCAGGCGATGTGCACTTAACCCTACAGCACTGCTGTTCTGGGAGCACAGTATGAGAAGAGGACCTGAAAATATACCCTCTCAAGTTCAGAGAACAGAGAGAAAAAGTAACTAAACTTACTAGGATTTTATTTCTAGTAAGTCCTGCAGTGCCTCTGCAATCGCTTGTTTCTAGAGAGCTCCTGTAGTTAGCACCGCCAGCTGTGTTAGCTGCACGGCCCCCACCATTATGTCACAGGGGCTTCTCTTCTCTTGGCTAACGATGAGACCTGTAGTGTACTGTCATAATAGTGACTAATGAGTGCATTTTTCTTCAGTGTCACTGAATTTTAGCAGTTTTATTGCTATACTTTATTTCCAACCCATTAAAAACAAACAAACAAACAAAACAAAAACAACTTAAGAATCAGAATTTATACTCATTTCCAAAATACTGATTTAGTTTAATTGGTGAATTAACGGTCATAAGAGGATATTAAAACACCAGGATGAGTATGGGTGTTACTTTGATGTGGTCAGTTACTCGGCAGTTCTATCTTACTCTTGAAAGGTCTTTTCCATACTGGGTTGGGAGGAGTAACAGCTGCCAACAGTTTTGTTGTATTTAGCCAAATCCTATGATCTATTAATTTTGCCTGTTTAACGTGACTTGGACTCTCAAACTCTCAGTTTCACAGTGCTGTGGGCACACAGTCAAAGGGGCACCTGGAACCTGCTGCTGGCTGCGCTGTGCAAGGCCTCACCAGGACTAACGATGCCTTTTGATCCTGATCATTGAGGTCAGACTGTATAGAAAATTTGAGACGCACTGCAAATATTTAGCTAAAAGTGTAATTAAGCATGCCTAGCTGTACCGGCCAAGCCACCAAACTTCAGTATGCAGATGAACAAAGCAAGGAGATCTGTTCAACTAAATGTAGTCACAAGCAGCCAATGGTTCCTTTTGCAGCTACATTGAAGTTTGTTGGGAACATCTACAACTACATAACCACAAAAAATGAGTAACAGTTATATCGGGTCACACCAAGCTCTGTCTAGCCCATTACTGCCTATCTGGCAGTAACCCGTAGTAATCACCCAAGGAAAAGCATAAAACCAGGTAATCGTGTAGTGGTACATTACTCCTATTTGCAACTCGGACTGCTGTGATAGTTCCTTCAGGCTTTGCAGGCCTTGCTATTCTTGAGTATCTGTATATTTTCACTAAACTCCCAGCAGCCCCAGCAGGCAGCGCTGAGTTTAACAATGCATTGTGAGAAGTCCCCTTGCCCCCGTGCTTCTCAACTTGCCACGTACTGTTTTCACCGGATGCTGCTACTTCTTCTGTCGGAAGTGATGAACAGCCGTCGTCACCTCATCGGTCTTCGTACCCCTCATTATTTTTCTAGACCTCTGCTATCTTTTGAGCTGAAAAGTTATCAATTGATTAATTTTTTATTAGGAAAGCCACTGTATACCTCTTACGTTCATTGTATTAGTCTTGGTAGGTGTAGTTATTATTCTTGGTAGTTTCTTGCAAGGTGTTTCTCAAACGATTTGTAGCTTGTCTAAGTTGACGAACCTCTCTCTGTGTCTTCCTCTGTCTTCCTTATGTGGACAGAACTTGCTTTTCAAATGATGCTTTTTGAGTTAAATAACTTGTCTGATCCATTTCGTTTGCTTCCTTTTAGATTTTTCCTTAAATCTTTCTAGCGTAGATGGCCTGTGTTTGCTTTGACACGCCACTAAGACTTTCAGCTACCTCTTTTTTAACGATACACCTCACTCAAATGAAGCACAGCAAAGGTGATTTTTTCCCCCTGTCTGTTTGGTAGCACAGCTGCTGAATTCACGTTATGTTCCATATCCTGCTGTTCCAATTTACATCTTTCTTCTTATAATTGTCATCACTGAATCGAGTTCCTTTCACTGCATTTCACTGCCTTTCACTATTTACACTGGAATCAGAGCTGGTAAAACTTCCCTTACCCACACACACCCCCCCCTCCACGAGAAATTACTTAAGATACTTCTATTTACCATCAAGAAGTGTAGGTCACGTGGGTAATTTGGGCGTGAAGCAAAATGTAAAGGCCCTTGAGCAGCAACAAAACTTAACCACTCCAGCCAGTGACTTTGTCATTAATAGCGTGAAATCCCTGATTTCAAAACATTAGCTTTCTTAGCAGATGATGTGCGAGATGTTTTTACCTAAAGAACAGGTCCTGTTTAAGAACTCCACACAGTGGTCAAGTTGCATTGATTTATTTCTACTCCCCAAGTCCACCTTACAAATAGCACATTTTAGACTTCAAGAAACAAAGGCAAACAGCCAAATTCCACTTCATCAGTCAAGTGTTTATAAAAGGGATGGATCAAACGGCAACAAGAGTAGCAAAGACCAGAACGTTTTCTGTCTTACCAAAGTGGTTTGGGCTTGTTTGCCTAACATTTTATGAAAATAACCTGAACAAAAATAAATGCTAGTAGCCTAGTGGGCTACAAACAAACACGCTTCCATTGTACTTCAAGGAATGACCAGCCAATTACAAAGACAGGTGTTTGCAAAACCAAGGTTCTTTTAAGGAGCGAGTTTTTGAACCAAGATGCATCATACAGAGCAAGGGTTTGCAAGAATTTCCCTCCAGTATTTCATACCAGTGAAATGTGTTGCTTCAGGAAAAGAAAAATTGGAGGACAATATGACTTCACTTTATCACTCAAATTTTACTTGGGCAAGTCAGCATTATCATTCAAAATGAAGTTGTACAGAACTTCATTAGGTACAAAGTTATCTAAAAAAACTCAATAAATTCCATTTAGGCCAGTTCCTGACTTCAGCGGGATACCTGCCTCAGTAAGGAACACAGGATATGGCCTTCTGTTCGAAGGAATCTCATTTTCTCCAGCACATAGTTAACCAAGGAATCCCATTTCAGTTATTCTAAAGAGTTGCTCCTAATGTCACAATGAAAATTAGCCAGTACGAAGCTCACCAAAAGCTTGAGCCTCTTCAATAAACTTTCTAATGAACCACACGAATTCACACGAACAGTGAAGGCAGACTAACAGTGTATATCATCTTCAGTACAAAAAAAAAATCCACCATAAAAATAGCAATCGTATCCAGATTTGTACTCGACTGTGAAATATTCTGATTGTACTATACAGTATGTTTACTTGCAAAAAAGAAATCATAGGAGGTTGGTTGTTTGTTTTTTTTTTTTAATTCCTGACACTTGAAATGTGTAAGAAAACTGCAGAATCACTATACATATTGCACTTCTCTGGCAAGCTGGGCTGCTACACTTCATGGCAAGAACATCCAAGTACGTCTGAGTAAAACAGCATTTTTCTAATCCAAAAAAAGGAACTTAATTTCTTTCCTGCAGCTTTCATTAAAACTGTAACAACATCCTTTGCAGGTTCTTCAAGGCTTTTGTTTCTGAAGGATTGCTGTGTTATTTGTTACAGAATCCATGTTTATTAAAAAAAAAAAAAAAAAATCAACAAAACTCAAGGTAATGAGTAGACTTAACATACAGTGCACTATCTTCCTTCAGTCACAAACAAAATGAAGACAACACAAGTCATTAATACAGTTACACTCAGGCTTCAGGTTACTGTCGCTTTAAAAATAGTTCACTTCAATGGCAAGTTACAATTTTTCCTCAAAGCAAACAAACCCAATAATGAACTATTCGTTTTGAGTGGATAGTGTTAAATCTTTTGCAGCTTCGTTTAACGTTTGATTCCTTACACTGAAAAAAAAAAAAAAACTTAGTACATTTGCTCCAGCGTCAGAGAAAATGATGCAGTTTTAGAGAAAAAGCTTTCAAAATGCTTGACACAAACAAGCTATTTATTCTTCAAGTTCTTCGTCAAAGATGTTACTAAAACCTTCGGTCCATTTCATGAACACAGGAAAGATCCAAGGATGTCTTGAGTCAAAGTGGTCCATAAAGAAGTTCTTTGGAATGTCTTAAGATTGGCTATAACTAGAGTTCTGGCTACCGTTTGGACCCTGTTCTCCTTCACTGTTTGGAAGAAAAAAAAGAAAGACACATACATGTCTTCAAAAAGAAGCATCATATTACCTTTTTTAAAATTAATTAAAAATAAGGTAGTCTGAAAGTATTAAAAACCTTTTGAAGGTAAATACTTTAACATACAAATATAAGATGCTCTGCTCAGTTTCATAAGAAACGCAGAGGCCATACTCAGCGTGCCTAACTAACTTGAGCGTATTTATCTGAGCGATAATTTCAATATATCCCCCTGCAGCTGCCTGCTGAACCTCCAAGTTCACGTTACATAAGCATGTGCACAGGACTCTGCATGTGCAGATTCCCACTGACATTTAATCACAGGAATTTAAAACAACATCAAGCAGGCCAGTTCCAAGGAATCTGGCCCAGCCAGGGAGCCTCACTCCAGGGTTCCTTACATTTGCTAAGCTGTATTGATCACCTTCTAATCGCATTAATGCTCTCCGTAAAACAATGAGCGTTCTTCTTCTTGTTCTCCTGGACAATCAGACTGGCTGTAACAGAAAGGTCTGCACTGCAAAAACATACCCTATACCTCAAATTAAACGGGTTTTTTGTCAATAGAGTCCAGTTTTTCCAGATGAAAGGTGTGTTAAGTAAGTACAGTACCTGTTAGGAGGTGGTTTTGGTTTAGGCATTTTACTAAGAATAGTAGCCATCTCTTTCCTCTCGTCAAAGTTCTTCCACTGCTCGTACAGCTTCAGAATAACCCTGATTATTTCTAAAATCTGATGAGAAAGAAAAGAGATCCTAAGGTCAGACACAATAGTGATTTTATCTCTGTCATCACCAGTTTAAGTGTGTAATTAATTAAACATGCCCTGAACTGAAATTAAGCAGCACGATTTTCCTATTATACACAGAGCTGTCTCACATTTATTTTTGTCTGGCAATCTACCATTTCTACAAATTCGGGCTTTTATTTAATTGTGAATGGAAACCTGAACAGAATACTTTCCCTCCCATTGGACTGTATACACCACTTCTCCCCTGCAAGCTAAATAGATTTTAGCTTATTTATCTGCAACTACTGCCACAGCTTGTAACTGTGCTTCTGGGAAAATACGGACACTTGGCAGCATGCCAGCACCTGGATGGCCGTGGATTACCAATACAGTAACTGATGATTATCAGGGTTCTATACACATCAGAGACACACTAGGAAAAAAAGAAGCCCAAACCCACGAAACATTGGTCTGAATTCTTTCCTTCCAAGAAATAAAGAGCCAAGGAGTGTCTACATACTACATTATTATTACTGTATATAACAGTAATAATAATAACTGTATATAACATGTAATAATAACTGTTGAACTTTCATATTCCACTTCTGGAAACATAAGTATTCTCTATCTACTGCACTTCAACTACCTATTATTTCCTATTACATTTCTAGTGTGATATTCTGTATGAAAGGTGGATAATGTTTGGTTCATAATTTGTTTCATCATTCTCTAAGTTAACAAAGTAGACTTCTGTCTCCAACACATGGACTTTGGTTAAGTGCTAGAATATATATCCTTGAAATAAAGTCACAGTTGGCTAAGAGGTCCATGGTGTTAATGTAAAAAAAACCCAACCTTAGATTGTATGACTGGCATGAGAACCCAGACATGTAAATATTCAAACACATTCAGTATCAAGCTTATAGTAACCTTATCTGTCAAATTAAGGTTGGTTCTCCTCTGCTGCCAATTTATTACCACCCTGCTTTTACATGCACGACAGCATAGTTCACAGAGCTCGCTGCAGCGTAGCATCCACACTGTGCTTACATCTGAAGATGAATCCTGGAACGCAAATACAATGCCAGGATACCATCAGTGGGATAAAGGGCAATACCGAAGGCACAGAGAGCCACGTTACATCTCATCCATAATATGCCATTTAATTCCAGACACTCCGTTTCAAAAAAAGATAGACAGAAAAACTATGTGCAGAGTGAAATAGTGTGATAAGGTGCACGAGTGCTAGTTTGGCTTGTTCGCTGGAGCTAAACAAAGGTTAAGGAAATCTACCTAAAAAGTAAAGGGAACCGGTGAAGATGAAGAACAATACTGCTATTAGAACAACTGCACCTTGGAACCTGGTAAATTTATGAAGGGGATTATTTGACTCAGAACTTGCAATAGCAGGGAACTCAACCTTGGCACCCCCCTGTTCACTACTGACTGAAGTCACAGTCCTGGTTGTCCTGAAAGCATCAGGAATGTCTGACACTCTGCTATACCACATACGTTTATAGGGAGAAAGTGAGAACAGCATTGTAGGCACGATGCTGAAAGGCAAATCAGAAAATCATGTGCACTAGCATTTAAAAGTCAAACTCGTGCTGGCCATCTTGAATGACAAAAACCACTGGGAATTCTTTTTCTGGCAAAAATGCAAAAGACAGTAGGTTTATATTTCCACATGAAAAATGGCAACATCAGCAACGCTTTGCCATTACACAATGGTCTGTCTTGGCTTTCTGAGCGGGGTGATAACCCGGTGACCTGACATCTCCCTCCCCAAGAGATTAACCTAATTTCAACAGCACTTCACACAGGATCATGGAATGAAGTTCCAGTCGGTACCACACCCATGTAAGACAGCAGTCTTATAACCACAATTGGCATTTCTGGTCAGTCCGTAAGAGGTGACAGGAATGAAAAACAGAGTACCTTTTCCATATCAACGGATAGCTCAGCAAACCATTGCCTTGCATCCTTCTGCTGGACAACGCAGGCCACGTGTAGGCAAGCTGCAAAGATCATGGATATTGAACAAAGATCCACTCTTTATACAGTCAGAAACATTCTATGTTTTTATAAACACTGTACAGCTCAGAGGAAACTTGGGATTATCTGATTTTTCTTCAAGACTTCCAAGCTGCAGGGCTGCACTGTCAACACTGCATGAAATGCAGACTGAGGCACCTTATGAGGACATGCTAAGGGATGCTTGCGATGGGACAGCACACAGAACACGTCATTTAAACATGACAGGAGACACTACTTGTGTTACTTACCTAGAGCTATCATGAAAGGAGGGTACAGCAGACAAAGATCAGTTCTATATGTGTCATTCACTATCCTCCTGTGCAAAAAACAACTTGTAAGTATCATCCTATTCACCTTCAGCCTGTATGACTTCAAAAACTGCTGTCAGTTTATAAGTATTTTGTCAGTTTCCCAGAAAGTAGAAGCAGTGAGGCTGCAGAGCAAGAGTGCAAGGGAAGAGATCTCTTCCCTTGTAAAAACATCTCTTAAAGCCTTTCGTTTTTCCCCCTGCAGTCACAGCAGAAGTTTATTTGAAAGCACTATTACAGTACCATAAACGTCTTTCCATAGAGGGCATTGATGTGTACTGTAAAACAATTATCCCTGTTTCACAAATAAGTAAGGGCCAGCGTAAAAGTAGTATTTTTACTGTCTCTCTGTATTTGAGAAACAGTTCAAGAATCGGAGTTCTACTAACACAGCTAAAAAACCTGATATACTGCTTCTACCTCCTAAGACAAGATAAACAGAAAGCCAGTGATAGAAAAAGATTACCTGTACTCATAGTCACCATTCAGTAGTGTAAAAACCTGTGCTATTAGAGCTAGCCTAGAAACAAAAAACAGACCACTGCGAAGTAAAATAACTGCAGAATAAGCAAAGTCAGGGACATGTACCTGCACAGGTTAACTAGGGCACCCTTTGTATTCAGATATGGCCAAGCCAGAGTTTGCTTAACCACCTTTGAAGCATAACTCTTAAACACTTGCTTCCTGGCTGAAAGGAGGCACTACTGTTAATCACTGTCTTCATTACCATGCGAGAGGTAGCAGCATGTCTTCTTGGCCCATATCTTGCACATATTGGAGCAAAGGTCTATAAGGATGATACACTATCAAACAGCAGTCCTAGGAAAAATGTCAACAGGATAAAAATTAGATTACAATGCAGAATGTGTTGTCAATTCATATTAAAAACATTTGGTTTACAACTCAATTACTGATTTTTTTTTTAAGTAGCATTCTAACACCTAACCCTGCTCTAACGAGGGCAGTGCTCTCTCTAGAATACCATTACACAGCATGGTTGCCAGTCTGTCAATGTCCTTCCCCTAAGAGACAAAACAAGCCACATCTGCAGCACACTGAAACCTCATTTGCTTACAAACCCGTAATTCCCACTTGGAAATAGAAAACGCTGCCAGAAAACAGTCTGTCACTAAATACCATACATGCAAAGCATGCCAAAATAATTGACACTGGTTTGGAAAGAAAGGAAAAAAGTAAATTTTAAAAAATCCACTGCCCTTAAAGCCCCTCTTTTCAGGCCCAGGTTGGTGTAAAGAGGAACCCTCTCGCTGAAAGGGGCCAACTGCGTGGATACTATAGGGAAAAGCCGCATGAAGTTACACGTGCTGAACACTGAAGTGAGACCCGGTTATTATACATCCTACATATTGCTTAGCATTCTGAAATAAGTTAATCCCCAAAATGTAATTTCTTGTAAATGCAGTTACTTGGGACAAAACTCCTGTATACAACTCAATGAGTTACTGCCATGTACAGCAGAGATATCAAGGACTAAATCTAAACAGGGTATCTAAAAAGCGGGTTTAACAACTGCAGGCACAAACAAAAACTCTTACCTGACCCTCCTCTGTGTCCTGTTCCCAAAATATATCTTTTCCCAGTTGCTGCCTAACTCACTAGGCTCCTCTCCTCTTCTCTGCACTTGGGCAGAACTACTCTAGCACAGTGAGCACGGTGCCTAACCCATCCAAGCCCAACCAACATGCAGAAATTGGGTGCTATTTCACCTATGCCGCCCAAGAAGCCTGGGCTGCACCCTTTCAGCCAGCCTGCAGAACACAGCAATGGGACAGCAGCCCTTACAAAAAGCAGGTACAGCTCCTCTCTTTCAAAGTGCCTGGAGGAAAACATCATGTTGCGCTCCTGGAAACAGAACTTATGCTCTACCCTTTCCCACCAGTGCTCTAACCACTGGGATGCAAAGCCGCACACGCTCCTCCTGCCCCTACTGCTCCCTCAATCTGCCCTCTTCCTGTTGACAAGTCCAGCTTCAACGCAAGGAGGTGGGAATGCCCTCACTCAGCCTAGATGACAGCACAGTAATTACTGCATTCTGCTGAAATATGTAAATGTTAGACCTGCAGGGACATCATTGTAACATTGAAGAAAAAAGAAAAAGAAAAAAGAAACAAAAAAAGAAAAAAGAGAAAAAAGAGAAAAAAGAGACAGCATAACGTATATTTCGTAGCACAAAATTCAAAATACTCTTCATCAGTAAAAAGTGAACTGAGACAACAGTTAAAAAAAAAGTAAACCACCAAAAAAAACCCACTTACCATTAATTCTAAGAGATAGAATTCACATTCTAGTATCTGCGAAGAAATAAAATCACAGTTAAACAGCAGCCTGTTTCAGACAGCAGAATGAGTAACTGGCATCCTGTTTAACATCATGAATGCACAGGAATTCTCAACACGTATTTCCAACAGTCCTAAACGCATTTCATCTGAAACCACAAAACCAAACAAAAATCAAACTATTATTAGCCATTGCCTTACCACCATTCAAACAACTTCAGTCATAATAACAACATATTTCATAGAATTAAACATTTTGGATCACGTTTCCTATGGAAAACTGCTTAATTGGCTGTACTTGTCTGGTTTGCTTCAACACTTGGCAGCAGCAAACTGTTCCCAACATATAAACAGCAATAAAGAAGTCCTTTTGTAGAATCAGAGCCTCTTCATCAGACCACTAACATGCCAAATGGCCTTTTAAAGTATTTTCATATTTAATTTTATAGGAAATATTCTGTCCAATTATAGCAATTAAATCAGCTCGCATTTTCCATAGAGACAGGGACGTATTAGTGATATCAAGGAAAAGACTGGACTCCTTCGGCTGTAGGAAAGCAGTACTCCCAAATATATTTCCATTTGCCTTTACCTGTAAAACAGCAGTCCAGTTTTATTGCAAGGTCTTAGATATTTTATATTCTGATCTATCATCTGGCTTTCTAGATTGGGTAAAAATCAAACCAACAAAATATTTGTCACAGTCAATCTAAAAATAATTAGATCTGTTTAATTTTCAAAATACTACAGCACAGGTCAAAACTGGTTTCAAGAAAAACGACAAAATTTCTCAGCATTGTGACTGAGAATGTCTTAAAAACCACTGGTAAATCTAAACTTTAAATAATAAATAAAAACGGGCTTTCAAAAGCCATTACATTTTACAGCCAAAAATAAAGCTGCTTTCAGTAAGACAACTGCTCCTGTGTACGAGCTTGGAAGCATCCCAGGTGCAAGGGCTATTTACTTTCCCTGGAGCAATGTATTTGTCAACATGAACATTCCCAAAAAGCTACATCTCTTTTATCAACATATTCTTTTATCAGCCAGTTCCTGTCAACCAGTTAAGGAGAGGAGGTTACGTAAGGTTTATTACTTTTAAAAGTAACTTTCCCAATAATCTATCCAAAACGAATTATGAGCAACCTGACATGAGAGTATGAAAATATTTCCGTCTCAGAATTTAAAAGACAGGATTTCCTGAATTGTCTTTTGATTTATTTGCTCAAGTTGCATTTCGAACAGCATACTTACATGGTTCATCCTATAAGGAAACTCCTTCGGAAAGGCATACGAAAACCTAGTTTTCACTGCAGAAAAGAGAAAGCAGTACATTACAAATGATGTAATTAATAATTTTACTTCTTTCCTTTTAACTCATCTGTATGTAGCCCCTCAAATCCATTTGGCAGCAGAACTGCTTGCAGTGTGAAAGGTTGATATTCAAAAGAGAAAAGCTAAAAGATTTAAGATCCTGAAAGGGAAATACACCTGAAACCCAGATCTGCACAGGTATTCAGCCAGATATTTTCCTGCTGCTTGGGGCACTATTAACTCTTGTGGTTAACCACCAACCAACTTATGGGCAGCTAACTTTCTGCAAGTTGTCATTCACAGAGCCTTCTACCTACTGCTGTCACTCCACATCTGGTGATCTCTTCAGGATCTCAGTTTCAACGCTAAATCCAAATGGATGGTTTTTTTAACACAGGCTTGATCCTCCAACATGCGAGATTCTAAACCATGTAATGAAGTCTCAGAAAAGCAAGATGGAGTGCAGGGTGAGGGAGCTCAGCCAAGAGATCTTATATGCCCACAGTGTAACGATTCTGGTTATGAAAAAAAACAGGCTCAAATTCAAAGCAAGAAGCGAATTCACCACACTGCAGATCAATGTCCTAGGCACTGGATTATCACACATTTCAAAGGTGCTTCTCTCCGTGAGGCAGACACCTAAGCATCTGTTCAGGCACATGACATGATTCAAGACACTTGCCTCCAAGAAAATGTTCAAATATATCCTCAGTTTTCTAGCTTATGATGATCCCCAATTCAGATACCTATTTATCCTCACGCATTTTACAAGGAGAACAGGCACAAATAGTGCACTGTTAAGAATTATGTTGTTGCAAAAACAGTGATCTCATGTTAGAATACTGAGCAAAGACTTAAGCAGGAGGATTTAGATTGGACATCAAGAAGAAATTCTTCCTGGAGAGGGTGGTGAGGCACTGGCACAGGTTGCCCAGAGAAGCTGTGGATGCCCCATCCCTGGCAGTGTTCAAGGCCAGGCTGGATGAGGCTGTGAGCAACCTGGTCTAGTGGAGGGTGTCCCTACACATGGCAGGGGGGTGGAACTAGATGGTCTTTAAGGTCCCTTCCAACCCAAAACATTCTATGACTCCATGAAGTACACATGAGGATATGGATTTGAGATTTGTACAAGTAAAACATTTAAAAACCTATTTTAGGTCCCTGTCCTCCAAGGAAAATAGGTAACATTTTCCTTGGAAAATGGAAGTGGACAATATTCCTTACATTAATGATACACAGTATATTAGGAACTGGTACTACTTCCAGAAAACCAGTATGGCATTCACTTGGATGAAAAGAGTGTCAGTCCTCCAGCCTAAAGCCTTCAACATTTTGACCTAGGTGGACTTCGCTAGAAAATTTGCTGTAGGACAATAAGGCTAGGTTACTGGCTGGAAATTATTTCAAGAAAGACAAGAATGACTAAACCAGATTTCTCAAGAAACATGCAAACTGAAGAGATACACAGTAAAAAAAAGATAAACCGCTTTGAGGGGGAAAATAGGGAAAGACACTTTTTCCCCACAAAGCAAGCTGCAGACACAACCATACGGAGTCATCCTTTTAGTGAGCTGTGGAAACAATGAAAAGCTTTTGAAGAGGCTGCCAGAAACCAGTCTGAGATTATCCTCCTTGCAGAGGAAGCATGTGTTACTAACTTCACGTTTCTACCTAACCAAAAGCAAACAAACCTTTTCAACTGACCACTATTTCACCAGTCACCCCTTTTGTTGGCTTTTTTTTTTTTTAACTTGTGTCACCTCAGCTTTTTTTGCCTTTTGTAGGAAAGCCTCTGTGTGCCACTGAAGCAACTCTGGTAAAGGAAGACCAGGTAGAATAAAGAGACACCAACACTAGAAGAAAGCCTGTTTCTTTTTGTTCCCTCTTCCATGAAATGCAGGGAACAGCACTTCTAGGTCTGAAGGAATAACTGTGGGGGAAATCTGTGGGATTCTGTGATTTGGAATTTTCAGAAACTGCACAGGACTAGAAGCCAAAGTAAAATCAGCTACTGCGTATTTACCACAATCCAGCTAACTTTCTCACTGATGCATCAAAGCTGCCACTTAGGTCTGTGCTCTGAGATGTTACTGATGTAAAAATAGCAACTCTTACTGCTAAATCCAGTACTGGTCTTGGTCATGCTGGCACCGAAGATGCATTTAGTTCCTGGTGGTGGAACTGTCATACGGCCAGCCCCGTGGACTGATACGCTTACTGCATGTGGAGGCTACAGCTGCAGCCAGTCACCTGTCCCCTCAACAGCTAGGAGGGATTTTGAAAGCGCTGACCTACATTTTGAAGAGCACAGCCAGGAACTGCCTATTGAGAGCAGCTGGACCTTCTGGGTCAAATTATAGCATTCAGTTAAGGAAGCCATCACTCTAAGACCTTGATGGATGAAAAGGAAGTTACAGGAACTGGGAAATATAAGGCAAGTGAGAAAGATAGAGAATTAAGTAACTATAGTGTGATTTTATTGCATTTATTTCTGAAGAACATACAGGTTATAACATGTATTTTTAGAAATAAATATCATGTGCAAAGACTAATTTTATGACGAAGGGGAAAAGGATTAACAAAATTAGGCATACAGCCTACCAAAAATTCTGAAAAGAGGTACTTCCATGGAGCCACACCTTTCATAAAACAGATAAATAAAGCCCTAAGTTTCCAGTTCCGTCTTCGAGTAGTTCAGAATTCAATTTACTACTTGAGTCTGTTTATAAACCGCAACAGTTTGATTTTATTACTTTGGTTTTAGTGTATGCTTGGCATGTGTTTCAACCAGAATTAATACAGAAAGGACCCTTCTGTTTATGTATTTAAAAAGGTGAGTGATTTATTCTGAATGGCTTTAACTGGCTCCTAGCAGTCAATACACAAGCCCCTCCCTCTGACTTGATAAAAAAAGCTACCTTTTAAACAAACAACCCACCCCCCCAAAGAAAATGTCTGATCTCCCTACAGAGACAGCTGACTACGGCAGAAAGAAAATCACCAATACTTACATACAGAAGTAGCAGCAGAAATCAACCTTGTATTTGAAACAACACCAAACTCCTGAAGAAAAACAATGGTAAATGAGGTGAACCACCTGAAATACCACACACTTACACTGTTATCAAATTAAAATAACCACTTCTTACTAAACTGGGCTTCTTATTGCAGTATTTATTTTTTTCCCCCACCCCTTTTTCTTTCCCTTTTTTTAATTAAGGTGAACAGAGTAAACTCTTAGGTAAAGAGTTTTTTCATTGATTAGTTACTTTGTTTGAATTGTGAGGAATAGTAAACATTTATGAAAGGTACCAAAGCCACAAAAGCTCAGTTGACTAACACTCTACATATAAAATAGACAAAAGGGCTTCAAGAAAATATGTTGGGTTTCCTTAACCCATTTAGAGAGAAAACTGCCTTTAGAAACCTGTCATTAACTACCTTTGTTTATTGTGTTTCCATGAAGCTTTAGCTCCTCTGCGAGACAGTCAGCAAGCTGAAAATTTTCTGTATACAGTATTTCTGTATTCAGAGAAGTGCATAGCTGAATCATTACTGCTAGAGCTGCCCTCTAAAGCTGCCAAAGCTTAGCGTAAGGAAGGCTGCACAGATTTCTAGTCTTTGTTCTAAAACACAAGGTACATCTGTATACATACACTCCATGTCTGTACTTCAGTAAAGGCTTAACAGGCTGATAAAAAATACTCTCCAATACTCTGTGTCTCTCTCCTTTCCTTCCCCTCTTCCAAACACTGAAAGTTATCGCAGTATTTGTGCGGACAACAGTATCACATGTAGACACTGGTTTAGTAGGACTGCTTCTACCATCCACTAGGTGTTTGAGCTCCTCCTGTAAAATTCATTAGTGCTGACATACCACAAATTGGCCAATTTGATTTTTTTTTTTCCCCATTACACAGACACTTCTCCAACAGCTATAAAACTTCTTGCGTTACAGAGGAGTAAGAGCAGCACCCAGCTGACGCTAACTCTTGGCCACACTCGGAGTGGACTTCTAACGGCGGCGGCACGGAGCCTTCTCACCGCTGTCCCTAACGGGTCAGTTCCTTACGATAATTTCTCAAAGACAGAGTATGAGCTACAACACGCTTTTAATTCAAGTAGTGAAAGTGTGGTAAACTCTGAGGATCCCTCACTATACGGAAGGGAAAAGGATAATTAGGAAAAAAAAAAAAATTTGAAATTACGTTTTGAAGTTTGAGTCAACAGAAATAAGGGAAAACGCACCAGAAAGGAGACACCTCACAATTTAAGTTATAGCGTACGTAAACATGTAAGCACTGTATCACAGTGAAACGGCCGTTTAAAATACCCTTTCCGATTTTCAGAGGGTTAGTAATTCAGACAAAACACTAAATGACAAGTTTGAAGGCCGCCTCTGTCTCCTTTTCTTAAATGCTACAGAAATCTATACAAAAAAGAGAAGGTTTCAACCCCCGAAGCATGAAGAATGACAAAAAAGTTTTTAAAAGTCCTAAACGTTTTCTCTATCTCATACATCACATAATTTTACATTAAAAAATTGTAATACTTCATACCTCTACTTTGGATGCCAAAAACACACACGTAGGAGCCATTAATACTGGATCTATACTTTTTAGGGAATATCTGAAATGTTATAACAAAATTATAATATGTTGTTTCATACAGGTAGAACGATTAATCTGTTAAGAGCACCACACTTCCTTTTGAAAAAGCAAAGCTTAAGTTAACTTTATTAGCATAAAAGCTTTACACCATCCAGAATACAAAAGTGGCATTGTTTTTAATACAGAACTGCATTTTAAAAGGGCTACCAAAATGTGCCTAGCAAATGTTTCATTCTTGTACCAGCACAGTAAACAGTCCTACCTGGCATAGAATCTCTTGAAGTAGACTGTAGCAGTGGCAATAACTTGTTGTCTTAATTTAAGATGTTCACCTAAAGCCTGGATAACTTAAAAAAAAAAAAAAAAAAAAAAGAACAAAAGCTTGAGTTGAGTTTTTACAACAATCTGACACCAATGAGTAGAGGATCTCAAAACACGACCAGTGCTGGGGATTCTAAGGAGCAGCAGCACGGGCTTCTCCCCCAGTTCAGATACGTTGTTCTGGTGAGACAATGTGCTGCTGTAAACCTACAGACTCGCAGGTGAAGCAGAAACACTGCATCCTGAAGCTTGTGGACACCTCCAAAAAGGAAAAGGTAACTTGACTTCATCCTGCACAAGGCGAGTATGACCTTTAGGAAGATGACAACACAAATCTCAGAAGGGAAAAGCCTGGATATTCCATTTTAGAGCAAAACAATTTCAAACACTTAAAATATGTCTATGGCTTTCCAGTGCTGTGCAGAATGGATGGGTTGGTTGGTTTGTTTTTTTTTCAAAACAACTAAAGCTGCCAACACAAACATGGTCATTAAATTTGGCAGAGGCAGCAGGTGTTAAAAAAATGACATATTTAGTCTAGGGAGAGGGGGTGGGAGACCAGAGGATGCAGTCAGCTGCTCCATCACGGTGGTCCTCTGCCAGTTGGCCAAGAAACAACCCTGGTGTCATCTGTGCAGGTAGCTCTTGTTTGGCCTCCCAGGCAAAGGAAAGGTGCCAAGCAAATCAGATGCATCAAGCTGGGACTAAGAGCAGGGGTTGGATATAGAGAATGGCACAGTCAAACATAAGGTTGTTACTTGTAATTTTTCCCATGCTTCTTTGCAGCTGTTATTCTGAGCAAGGCTCGGCTGTGTTAAAACTCCCTCTTTTTTTTTTTCCCTTCCTCACCAGAAATGTCCAAAACAATAATTTAAAATACACTTAAGTTCAGATTTTAATAAGTACAAGAAGATCAAGACAGCAACCACTGACAGGAAAAGCAAACAATTCTGTTATCAATCATTGCTAAATTCTTAGCCTCTATTTACACACTGAAGTCCAGATTTTTTTTTTTTTTCCTGTGCTCTTATCCTGTATCCCTTGGGAACAGTCAGGGAACACCCTAGTCTCACTTTTAACGAGCACCACAGCATTTTAAGACATGCAAATGTCAAGGACGGTGTTGGCTAGAAAAGGGCTGAACATAGGAGAGAAGGAGAAAACCTCCCTGAACACACTGGTGATTGGCAACCTTTTTTTTTCCTCCTCTCCCCCACCAGGAAAAAGTAACTCATTTGTCACCCACTATGATTACCCAAAGGAACATTAAAGTCCCTGTCCATGTCATATTGCTGCTTTCCTAACGAGAAGAATGCCAAATTGAGGCTAGCTTGCCAGTGACCGTAGGACAAGCAATACAGCCAGAAAGGAGGTTAAACCCGGTATGCAATGTCTGTACAAATATCATATTATTTATTAGCCTATCTGGGGAGTTTTGAAAGGATTTTTCCCTTTGATTTGACCATGGGGCTAGAAAGCTGTCCTACTAGTAGGGCATCAGAAAAATTCAAATATTAAGCTAAACAGAATTCTCCAAATATGTTTCTCACTCCCATGGGATTTTCAGGAACAGTTAGGCCATCTGCTGTCAGAGAAAAATCAAGTATGGTTTAGGGAAAAAAATGGACAAGAGCCTAGAGAGACTTAATGAAATGGAAGCTTGTATATGCTGGGAAAAAGTCCAATACTTGTAATTATTTTTTTAGTATTTTAAAAGAAATTATTAATTATTTATTCCATTATGTTTCCAAATAAACGGGGGGTTCAGTGGGGTTTTTTTAAATAAAATTTGTTTTAAAGCTGAATATCTTGAGTATCCTGTTACACAAATGTTACAGCTTCTGCCTTAACCAGAAAGGAAAATCAATTCATGTGCTTTTCAACCAAAAACTCTATTAACTCAGTGATCCAAAGAGAGAAATCAAGATTAATTTCCTTTCTTGAGCTACTTCAGAAGACGACAGTTTTCCTCCTCTACTGTATTAACGTTCTGAGTAGTTACGCACGGCCATACAATCAGCTGGTGCTCCATTGCACTTGTTTTCCAATGAGGAGGCAGCGGGAAACTGCCTCTCTCCAGGCAATTTTTTAGTTGCTTTAGGCAACAGCCATCTCCTGGGCAGACACGTGCTGAACGTGACAAGCCGTAGCCGAGACTCATATCCCTACCCCGGTAATGCAGGAGGTGGGAGAGAAGACGGGAGGGCTCTGTAAACCCAAAGCAGTTCCCTGTTCAGAGACAGGTGCTGCTACAACACATATCAAGGGTTTGAACACGGCCTGAGCTCCCAGTAGAGAGCAGCCCCTGACCGTCCTCCCCACAGAGACCACCTTGCCCGCTCTGTAAATCTTTGTTTACTCAAGCAAAATACTGAAGTGAAACATTTTAAAAATCGTATTTCGTCATTCAAATTAATACTAGTGAAAATTAGCATAGAAACACAGTTTTAGAAATTATCAGTACCCCGTTTTCTCTTCTTGCATTATGAAGCTAAGCTACGACACTCCCTTTTAACCTCAAGGAATTTCAGGAATTGATCGAGTAAGCAAGTCATTGCTAGCTTGATTTCCTGCTGCCATATAAGCAACACCACCAACACAGATGTATCTGCAGCCATCAGGTTTGCAGCATACGCAATTATAAAAATAGCTAAGAGAGAAGCTGGGATAAGTATCTTTCACGGGTATCATTCCAGCACTGACATAAGATCTTCCAGCGGCCTTGGGAAAGTCACTTAACTTCTCAGTCTCAAGCCTGGCCAGATAGCTGAAAAAATAAGCATTCTGTACTTTAAAGGACTGCTGTGGAAAACACTTTAAAAGCTGTCTGCAAACAAATTGCTACTAAGCAATATCCTTGGCTTCGGGAGGTTTTTTAAAACGCCGAACAATTACGCAGAAAAGAGTTTTAAGTGCCTGCGTAACCTGATATGCTCCAGTGCGGCCATTCCTACGGTTAAAACGCTTTGCAGGATCAAGTACTTCTTAGATAACCTCACCGACAAGCCCCACGCTCTTTGGGAGAACAGGCTGCCTGCCAACAGCTCTCAGAAACTCGGGGCCAATTTGGGAGCCACCAGGTGCTGGGGAATCGGTCGGAAGGGAAGGCGCAGCCTGCAGCACAGGTTTCAAAGAACGTAACTGAACGCAAACTCCCAGGCTTCACTGTTCAACGGGACTGCGCAGATCAGCTAAAATACTTACCACTGCCTAAGAGCCCACCAAAAGCCCAGTATGAGTACCAGTGCTTGCCACTGGGCCTTCAGTATGCTAGCTTAGCAGTTTCTGCTTGCTTCTCCTTCTACGTTTTCGGTAAGAACCTCTGGAAAGTAAGACAGCGCACTACGTTTTGTCCCATCGCAGGTTAAAGTGTTACATATACAGATAATTTGCCCGTGTTTTCTACTAAAATTGTGTTAAATACAACTAACGAATGACAGTTATTGTTACTCCACTTCTTTGCTCAAACAGGTTGTGAAAGTATACGCGATGAAAACTTCACATTCTCTAAGCAATTCAAACTCGCATCAGACACTGCACAGATTTTACGGCAGAAATAAAAACAAAACAGTTTTACCATTAGTAAAAAATATCTGCAGCTTCCAATATTCTTCTTCAGTCAGAAATTTCAAGTCTTTCTGGCGTTCCTTCAATAGATCTTGTTTATCCAAAATCCATTGCAAACTAAAGGAAGGGAAAATGGTTTCAGCAACTCTTTGTCAGCGTTACACCGAGCGACTCCGGTACGGAGTACGGATCGCAGGCTGGGGCCGGAGGCCCAGTGACCTTCAACCGCACCACACCTTCTCGAGCAAACGTGCGCTGGGCTTTGCAGAGCTAGACATCTGGAAAAAACCCGTTAGCAGGGTCTAACATCAGCCTTCACCCCCAGTAAACCGCGCACGTGCAGCACTCCCGCGCTGTTCCCAGCAAAGGTCAGGTTGTGGTTAGGCCATCGCAGGCCCCCATTTACACCCCGACGCGCTCGGCACCGGGTCTGCGACCGCAGCACAGCCTCGACGGCTGGGGATAAACACCCGTACCGCCCCCCACCCCCCCGGGGACCGCAGCCGCCCGCGCCCCATGGCCGGAGACCCAGCGGCACGGACACCGGGACGCGGGTCCCCTCCCGGCGGGCCAAACCCCGAAAGCCAGGCGAAGAGAGGCCGGACGGCACGGCGGCGGCGGCGGGAGCCGAGCGGCTCCGGCTGCTCTCACACTCCGGCCCGGTTCCCGTCGGGGCTCTGCGGGAAGCAGGCCCCGCCGCCGCGCTCCCCTCGCCCCCACCGGGCCTCCCGACAGAGTCCGGTCGTTCCCCGCGCTCCCGGCCCGGCCCCCCGCTCCCGGCCCGGCAATGAATGGCCGAAGCGCGTCGGCGGCCCGCAGCCCCCCGGCTCCCCCCTGCCCCGCGCCCGCGGCACCCACTAGTGCGAGCTCTGCCAGAAGTTCCCGGCCATGGGAAGCGGAGGGAGGGGAGGAGGCGCCCAGGCCCGCGATGCCCCGGCCCCGCCGTGCCGGCAGCAGGAAGAAGGCGCTCGCCGCCACCGCCCCGTGCGCGCGCGACCGCCGGCCGGCAACACGCGCCACCGGGAACCGTTCCCCCGCGCGCGGGTTCCGCCGGGGCCGGCTGCCTCCTGAGAGCCCTCAGGCGGCCTGGCAGCTCCCGGGGCAAGGCCACCCGCGGTGGCGGTGGGTACGGGGCCACCGTGTACCCACGGCAAGGACCCTAGTGCCGCGGAGGGCCGGAGCCGGCTGAGGGGCCGCCGCCCTCGCGAGGCTTTCCTGCGCGGTGGGCACTTCGTCGGACACGGGGCAGCTTGGGTTGGAACCGACCGTAAGGGTCATCCGGTTCCAACCCCCCTGCCATGGGCAGGGACACCCTCCGCTAGACCAGGTTGCTCCAAGCCTCATCCAGCCTGGCCTGGAACACTTCCAGGGATGGGGCATCCACAGCTTCTCTGGGCAACCTGTGCCAGTGCCTCACCACCCTCTCCAGGAAGAATTTCTTCTTGATGTCCAACCTAAATCCACCTTCTTTCAGTGTAAACCCACTGCTGGCTAAATTCGGTACCGTTCTGCTCCCAACAAGGTCCCAAGTGGGACCACTGACCAGTCATCCCAGTAAGACCCCTTCCTTGTCTCCCACTCTCCCCTATTCACCTAAAATTCCCTTTACCTTACCCATTCCCAAGGTTTCAGGGCCCAGCTTGCATTCCAGCTTTGCAACAATCCTTTGCAGCTTTCCTTCCTGTGGCAGCACACGGAATGCCCACAGCTCTCAAGTTCCGAGCGGGATTTGAGATGTGTCAATCCATGTACTGCTGGGAAGGGTGCGCCAAGGCGGGAGCCGCGGGTTCCCGTACCGGCGCTGCCGGCTTCTTCAAGCAGCTCTGCTGCCAGGGGATGGACACCAGAGTTTTGCAGTGAGAAAAGGGCGTATTTAGAAAGTTTGAAGGAGTCTAATTCAATATTAGCCATCACGTCCCTACCTGGCATTTGGTAGGGCCGGGAGTGCACAGCCACCACTGAGGGACCCGGAGCAAGGCGGGACTGATACTGCTACAGGCCAAGCAGCCACGCTCGTATCGCATGCTGGCTAAAACCCCACTCCACATTCAGGAAGGGGGCTCATTATTGCCCCCGGGGAGTCTGAGATGGAGTCCTGGGCTGTGGGCAGGGTAAGGGGAGCTCCAGGGGTGTGGGCAGAGACGGTCAGGGCTATGGGTGCCCTCGGGGCCCTGGCACGTGGAGCTGGCGTGTGGTGTGCCAGCGGGGATGCAGTGAGAGGAACTGCCCTGTTACAAGATTAAATATTTCACCCAAGCATGCTTGTGGGAAAGCTGCTATCTAAATCATCATGTTTTGCATTTTGTTGTCTCAGCTTTTCAGAAGGGTTTCCTAATTTTGCTAATTAACCAAGAATGTTAATAAAGGTTAAACTCTTGGGGTCTTAAAGTCAAGCTCTACCCCTGTTCACTGCTGCCGGGAGCTACATTCATCTCTTCCTCTCCCCTCTCCTCCACACACACCATACATAAAATTAGTGGATTGAGTAAGTCAGTTCCAGGTTGTTGCCATTTTCCATTCCTTCCACTACAAAAATCAACAGTCTGACTTGATGACCGCTAATGGGGACCCTACTGTGGCAGAGCCTAGTTTGGGGGGTTATTTCCTTCCCCACCCAGTGCAGAGGCATTATTGTGGTTTAAGGATAGGTTCAGACCCATCCCTACACCCCAAAAATTGAGCAGAGTTTCTGCCAGCCAGCGCAGTGGCAGCAAGAAGCACTCCCGCAGGGCGGATCCTCTGCAAGGTGAAGTAAATCCTGGTTTATCCAGCTGGGAAGGTTGTGCTTGGGGCTAATGGTTGGGAAGACCTGTGAGCACACGAGGGCTATTTTTGGCATGGTCTGACAAAACCTCTTTGTTCTGAAACTGAAGTATGCCTTGTCTGTCTGCACGCAGCGTACCGTGCGAAGAGCAGCCTGCTTGCTCCCTAGGGGTTCTCCTCACAGTGAGCAAACTCTCTCCATCTCTGTCCACCACTTCAAGCCTCTCCCTCAGCTTCACCAGCCCGAAGTGAGAGGCTGTCTGCAGAGTGAGAAGTGAATATCCTGCAAGGCAGCCAACTCCACTGTCCAATAAGGAAGGAAACGGCTCCATTCAGCAAAGTTGAACATAGGAACTTTCTACATGTTCAATAAGCAAATCTTTGAGAGTATAATTAGTGTAGTTCTGGGTATCTTTTGGGATATTCATATATATGTGTTAATATATTTGGCATTTTGTTAGGCAAAGATGAGCCTAGAGGTATGCAGGTGTGTGTGTATATATATATATACATACACATATATATATATATATATATATACATATACGTGGTTGTGTAGAGCAACCTGAATGCTATAGTGATTTTGTCATGACAGACATGATCTGTGAATGTCCCTCCCTGTCCCCGCAGCGTACAAAGGGTGCTTAGTTTGGGCCTTGCCTTGAAACTGGCAGGTGTTTGGGAGTGGAAGCAGTAAATGCAGAATTTCTGGGTGGCAGAAGCCGTGAGAATCACCCAGTGGTTGTCCTTAGACTGACCAAGTGCCCCTAAAAGGCATTTCAGACCCAGTCCCACAGGACTCTGCAGTGGTCCATGGCTGATGATGTAGCTAAGATGCTGGAAATCCATGAAGTGGAGGGGGAAGATGCACCAAGATAACATGGAGACTGTGGTGTTTCTAAGTGGCTTTGCTGGCGGAATGAGACACCTTTCACGACATGCCAGAGGGAGTTTAAGTTTGAGATGCTGTTTAGGAATGTGAGGGTGAGGGGTGAGGTAGGGAAGAAAGAATTTTCATACCCTGTTGTGTTTCCTTTACTTCTCCCTTCTTGGTGCAAGGAGACGTGATGGAGACCACAGGCTCTCTGACTTGACACCTTTCTCCAAAAAGCCACCCAGACCTTGCAGAACTTGCTGAGCATGTGAAAACTCAAAGGAGAAAGTCCTTATTCCACTATTTCAGTGTCACAGCTACAAAAAGGGGAACCAGGTTGCCAGCGCATGCCTTTGGATCACAGCCACACACAACTGGATCACAGCCACACACAACTGCATCACACCCAGCTTAGCACAGCACCCAGGAGTCAGCAGAGAGAGAAGCTGCTGTACGACAGAGAAGCCTGTCATTGCCTCGCTGAACATACTAGAGCAACCAAAATAGCAGCAGACCTCATGCTGCTGCTTATCACATCAAGCAGGCATCTCTTTGTTTCACCATCCTTCTCGACTCGCCCTGTGCCTTTTCCTTGCTCTGCTTTGGTACCCGCGTTTTGTTACCTCATGCTGGCGGTTTGTGTTTCTGCATGCTGCAGTGGGGCAGGAAATAATTAGTAGAGACTGGGCAGGAGACTAATCATAGCTATGATAAATACCGTTGGTCCGCTGCACGCTGGGCGTGGGGGGCAGCTCTGCTTGCCCTGCACCTGGCACCGCAGGGGCTGTGGAAGAGGAACGCTTTGGCACCGTGGGGATTTGCTGGCCCCGCTCCCAGGCTGTCCTTTTCTCAGCAGGACAGGCCTCATATTGCATGACCCCATTTCACAGCACTGGAGCAGACCCCACCAGTACCAGAGCTACTGAGGAGCAAACCTTCCCTGCCCCACAGACCCAGAGAGAAGCAAAGACCCCCTGGGACACACACTGCCCTGCTCAGCCACCCTCCTGGTGCCCTGCAAAGGGACATCCTGCCACGCTGGAGATCCTCCCTACAGGGTGGCACCCAGGGGGGTCACAGTACTTTGAGAGGTCCTTCCCAGCCCTGCAGCATCCCGTGAGCAAAGGGAAAAAGGCTGCTCTCAACTGGGGCATGCTGGGGATGCCCGGTGCCAACAGCGCAGGGGGGATTGATGGCCATGAGAGGTTTCTGTGTTTCTTGGAGGATGTGGGTGCTGCTGCAGCTCCATCTCCCCAGGGGCCCAGCTGGGAGGTGCTTCCCTGAGCAGGGGCATGGTGGGGGGCAGGCAGGGCAGAGTTTTTTCCCCTCGACATTACTTTGCAGCCTGTCTTTTCCAGGAGCTGCGGGGAGAACCGCTTTATTTACCACGTCTTCTCTGTGTGTTTCTGTCAAAACAGGCAAACGAAGATTTCATGAAACAGATGTGCAGTGCTGCTGTGTGTGCCCATGTCTCCTGCTCAGATTCAGACCTGGCTGCTGCTCTGAGGGACATCCAGATATAGGATGAAAAAATCGTAGCCAAGAACCTGCAGGTAAAATTATACTTTGTCGTATTTGTGAGATGAAATTATCTGTCAGCTCTCGCTGATCTCTTCCCCCTCTGCCCCCCTGATAAAACCCATCACAAACACATTGAATATACTTAGTAGTCCATCACTAGATATAAATATGCACAGGATGGTTGGATAGGTACTTTTTTTTTTACAAAATAAATGCTTCTTCCAATCCACATGTTATAAATAGCATTTAAAATGGGGGAAGGATGATGCATGTTCAGTTTTTTGTTCATGAGTTCACCACGTTCAGTTGTTTGTTCATGGGTTCTCCTCCACAATTCCAAATACAGTATTTCCTTTAGCCCTTTCTCTTAGTTGCACACAAAAATTAGTCTCTACTAATGCTCTCAGGTTTTTTTACGTGTTTACATATTCATCTAATAACTGAGAACACTACATATCTTCTCACGGATCTGACAATAAGCATTCCCGTTTGCCCTCTTCTGTTTAATATCCCCTCAGGAAATGAATGAGTGGTACAAAACCAGATTTCCTGACTTTAATCAAGCTTCCACAAAACATGCCGAGAATGTGAGACATTTCAGGGAAGGAATGGGGAAAAAGAAGTGTAAGTGGAATTGAAAACCCCTTCCAGCTTATGTTATGTCACTTCTAATGGAAGCCTTTGTTATGATTTCACTAAGTTAGGTAATGTGACAGTTGTCTGCTATTTTTCCCAATAATGGTGGTCTTTCAGGCTATATTCTGCAAGGAGGGAGGTGGATTGGAGGAGTGGTGACTCTGGATGTGACCCCATGTCAAACCAGTAGGAAGTATGCACAAATATTTGTCTATCCAGAAATAATGTTTGTGCATATGAAATAAAAATTGAGCTGCTCAGTAATGCACGTATCTGAACATAAGGATCCTGTTGCCCTTGATTGACAATTTCAGGGCAAAGGATTTACGCTGAAGAATTTTTTGTTTGAAGCATCCTCGCCCCCCACCAATGCGCACACAAAAAAAAAAACTCATGCAAAGGCAACCATGTAGTATTTTACACAGAAGACATTCAGGATAATTTCGTTAGATGAGGGAAAGACTTTAGAATAATAACGGTTCAGTTTACAACACGAAGATAAATTACGAGAGACGGAGGCGTTATTAAAACCATCAGCTCTGTTGGTGAGGGTAGCTGGTTTGGAAAGATGCTCTCAGCCACCTCCTACCAGCCTGCACTTAAAATCATTTTTGAAAATCGCCAGCGTTCCCACACAGTAGCCTGTTATTTCAAAGGGTTTTCCTTTCTGGGTCACAGACACTCTGGCACTTAACCCCACCTCCTCCCAGTAAAGCGTGCACAGCAGGAACATATGCAGGACGGAGTATCAAATCAGCGTTATGTTGGTTTGAGGGATTTTTTCCTCTGGTCAGCTGGAAACGCATCCCCCGCCCCTGTGGCTCAGGGGTTTTGTGCAGGAGGGCGACCGGCCCCGATGTGTGGGGCCCGATCCTGAGCAGCACCACCCGGTCCAAGCTGAGACGGGACTTAAACTGTCCTTCGAGCCCTGTGGGAGCCATCCTTACGGTCCAGACACCGTGTGGCCCCTTTGCTCCCATCGGGCACGTGTCCCATCAGGGAGGACTTTCCCTCCTGGAAAGACCAAGATGCCAGCGTGAAATGTGGTCCCCCGGAAAGGGATTTGACTGGGATTTTTGTTTGGTTTGGGGTTTATTTTTTTTTTTGTTTTCCTCTCTCTCCCCCTCAAATCCCAGGGCTGAGCAGAGTCGCGGCTTCTCCTTTCCCTGTGCCGGTGGCTGCGATGGGGACCCCCGCGGGGACGCGAGGAGGGGATGGAGGGTCTCTGTCTCTCTGCACTTCGCAGCGATAGTTTACCTCTCCCTTGTCTCTTCGCAAACCTTCAGTTAGACCAGCGTTAAGCCGCTGTGGAAGAGGAGAGGAGCTCTGAGAAGCCAGGAGGCTGCCAAAGGCAGCCGCCCAGCCCAGGACAGGAGCCCTCCCTATCTGCCCCGCACCCCTGGGTGCCTCGGAGGATCCCTCCGCACCCTAAACACCCTAAACCCTAAACCTTTCCGGAGGAAGCGAGTCTGACCTGAAGGTGTAGGGGCTTGGGGCGAGATCTTGGCTTCTCCGGAAGAAAGGATGCTGCCGTAAAATGGAAACGACGCGCTTCCCCCTCCCCCGCAGGACACGGGGGTGCTCCGGAGCCACCCCAGGCTTTCAGTGAGGGGGTTTCCCCACCTCCCCAGGACCCTCTCCTTCCTTTCTTGCTATTCCTCCAGTTCTTTTCACTCAAAAATCCTGCGGTTTCCCATCCCCCGCCCCCGAGAGCATCTCCTCCGCCCGTAAGCCCGAGCCGCCCGCTATTGCAAACCTGTTGTGTGACTCTTATTAATTCGAATTAAATGAGGAACACGTATTTTCTGGCTTGACTCGGTCCCGCGGGACCTCGGGAGCCGGGTTTTCTGCACGACTTCGCGAAGGTATCGGGTGAGCTTGAAGCAATCCGGCAGGCGGGAGGAGGGATGCTGCTCCCCCGCAGCGCACGGCGGAGCCTGGCCAGAAGCTCAGATTGGTGGGGGGTCCGAAACTATGTAAGTGAGGAAGAACAATATAAGCGAGGAAAGAAAATATATCACCGCAGCATTATGTATTTCCCTGCTTATATTCCCCCGGACAGATTTCATATACGTGCATGAATATGTCCACGCGCATCTTTCCCAGCCACTTTTCCGGGCTCTCAAAGGGAGTTTGAGGAAATGCCGTCTCCTCGCCCCAGCGTTCAACCACCTCCAGCCCAACCCACCCCTGGGCCGGCTCGGCGGGGTAGCGGGATGGGGATGCCGGACCCCGCGGGCCCGGCCAAGACGGAGCGTGGGGCGGGGGCGGGTGGTGTGCCGATAAGGTTGGTATTTATAGGAATTGAGCGGGACGGGGACCGGGGCTCGCTGTGACCACCGGCAAAGCGGGGCGGGGTGACGGCTTCGGGTGTGCTGTGATGAGAACCCAGGTATCACCCCTCCTGGGAACTCATCCCAGGGGACAGGCGTGCTTTTGCTCTTTCGGCATTTCAAAAATACGGACGAGGATTTTCACCTTCCCCCCGACCTTTTCTTTCTTTGCAAGGTAAGACGCTGGTGGAAAATCTTTGCACACCAGCTACGGGATGTCCAGGGCTGCGGGGTCTTCCTACGGAGCAGCCAGGGCAGCGGCTTGGTGCTGCGCTGGGAGCCCAGCACCGGGGGCTGCGGCACCTCGGGCACTGGCCTGGGTCTCAAATTCCCGAGGAGAAGCTGCCTGGAAAGCTCATAAGGGTTGGCTGAAAGTCGAGTATACCTTCCGTATGAGGTTACGCTTGTAGAGGGTCCAAATCCGCCCCCATCCGAGAGCAGTTTCTGTAGCTAGGAGTGAGCTCTAAAGCCCCTGGGGGCTGCTCCGGCTAAAAACCGTTCTAAACCTCTTCTCAGCGGTAGCTGAATGCGCACACTCGGTTTTTTTTCCTTCAAATACCTCGGGACACGGATTTAAACACAGTAGTGGCAAGTCACCCTTCTCAGGTAGAAATATCTATGCGGAGGGCATCATAATTTGACTCCAAAAAGGCGACTTAGAAGCAGGAGTTCGTTTGAATCTGAGATTTTGAGCGCATCTTAATTCAAACCCGATTTTAAGAAAGGTTCATTCCACAAATACTTTAAGGAACTCAGCATATTGAAAAAGACAGCCCCGCCAAATACCAAGCCATGATGGAAATATTCAAAGATAAATAGGATTTTTCCTCCTAGTTTTGGAAGAGCTAACCCTCCTGTATGTGTGTGGCCGAAGTGTGCCCTTATTTTTCTGTTTGAGAGACATAGAGTGAGACAGAAACTTTGAGGTTAATCTGTCGTCTTCTTCCAAACGCATGTTTGAATATTTAGACTGAAAGATGATGACACTGGGGAAGCTGAGGGCAGCGGTCCACAGGCGATCGGGCAAAAAATACTGAATAATTTTATTTAGATTTTATTCTAATAGGAGAAACAATGAATAGAACGAACAACATTAAATCTGCAGGCTGTAACGAAAAATTATTTCCGACAGATGACACCTACAAGTTTCTTTGGTTTCGTAACCCCGAATCTGTCAAAAAACCCATGCATATTTCAGTAGCAAAATAGGCAATGCCGAGATGCAGAGAAGGCAAAGGGCTGGACTTCGTGGTGTGCTTTAAGAGAAGTCCTACATAACATGGGTTTAACCTCCGTTATTCTGCATATCTAAGCCAAATACTTTCTTCACTGGGTTAAAAAAAAATCGAAGAAAAAAGAAGCCAAGTCACAGGAACCAGAGGAAGACCTTTCAGTTTGTCAAATTCGTTAATTAGAAAGCTGCACGTACTAGAAGGAGATGCGTTTTCTTGCCCTGCCTTCCGCCCCCACCAACAATTTCACCATGAGGGGATGTTTATCAGAGTGTAACGAACAGCTTCTGATGGCCGCATTTGTGCTAAAGTTGTTTGTTTGGGGTTTTTTTGTGTGTGTGTGTGTGTCTTGCTGATGGTCGTATCTTGAAAAGCATAAAACGCTGAAACCCTTTACAGCATTATACGCGCTCATTAGGGAGTCAGCTCTCTTACAGCCCCTTCTCCTCGCTGGCAAAACCTATCTCCCTCTCCATTTACATGATGACCAGCCAGCCAGCAAGCTAGCTCTGCCCTGCTCTCTGGTGCCACTGCAGAGAGAGATCTTCCTTCCAGCAGCTACCATTTTTTCATCCTTTTCCCTCTTCCGTGCCAATGCTTCATTTCCCTGCCTCTCCTCAGGACAAGTGCTGGGCTCGGTGGGCGAAATCACCACGGTTTTCACCTCCTGAACCGAGGGACAGCAGCGGTGGGGGGAGCTCGGCGCCTTCCCTCCCCCGGCTCCCCCACTCCCATCCCGGCACGGATGGCTCTCGCTTCTCCCGAGATGCCCCGGCATCTACCTGTGAACCGCCCCTCCATAAGGGCCAGCTACGTCCTTGCTGTTACTCTGCTATAACGCTGCCCCTCGGGGAGAAGATTCACGGAAACCAAGGGGCTCGGTTTACAGCTGCGATTCTTCTGCAAACACAGGGCTGACTGTAAAAGAGATGAGCTCCCCCGCCAGCCCCGTAAGCTCTTGAGGAAAACACGCGGTGTATAAGGATTCTTTTTCGCCTTGAGCCGAGCTGAGCACGGCAGAGGGGTCGGAGGAGGAAGAGGAGGGGGAGCTCTGAGGGATGCGAGCTCTGCCTGCTCCCTCTGTCGCTGCACAATTTCATCCCTGGAAGAGATTCAGGGTCGGGCTCGGATTTATCAAGCTGTCAGGACGGAGAGAGACAATCCGTGGAAATGCTCAGAGAAGGGGACTCCCACTGTATTTAGAAAAAAATAAACCCCAAACAATTAAAGCCCAGGCTGAAATAAGTCAGTGATAGCTGCCTGCCTAGAGGTGGAAGGACCGAGTGCTACAACCACTGTCTTTACAAAGCCCGGCTCGGAGGGACCTCAGATCGGAATATGACTCTATGAATTGGATTCCCGGGGATATTTTTGATGCTGGAGGACGGGGAGTGAGGGAAGCAGCCTCTGCTTCTCCACCCTGCTGCTCTCCGGAGCACAGGAACAACTCGGTGCCTCAGCCCCACGCAGACCTTTGCAGATGCTTCCGAGCACATTGCTCCAGTATATTGGCTAACCTCTGGCTACGTATGTACAGTATGCTTTTCCATAAGTCACAGCCCAGTCGCCCAGGGACAGCCGGGAGGGAGAGGACCTTCCTCTCCTTTCTCCCTGTGCTCCTGACACAAAACCCACGGGAAAAAAAATCGGGGTGACTTCAGCATACTGACTTCTGAATAAATCCGTACCTGTGTGTATACACACGGGCATACCCGGGTGCACATGCGTGGACACGCAGGCCAACCCGAATCCCTCGAGGTGCCTATACACGCGTGACAACGTATGGATGCTGTGGCTGCAGTCTGCGCAGCTCTGCCTCCGACACGAGGAGCGGCCCCCGGGCAGCGGAGCCTCCGGCGCATCCCTTCCGCGGGCAGCCGGGGACCGGGAACCTCCCCCCACGCCCGGCCTCGCCATGTCCCGGGGCCGCGCTTCTCTCTTCGGGATGGGGCGAGAGCAACTCCCGGGGCTAAAACTCCGGGGCAGCGCTGTCGGCAGGCGCGGGGATGCGCTTTCCTTTTCCATTTAAATATCTCAGCCGTCCGGGGCGGACACATATCAGGGCTCTGCGTTTCCTCCTCCCCATAGCTAGCGCGATATCTGGGGGCTCCTCCTGGGCCTAGCAGTGGCCCCCCCGGCACGGCACCCCGACCCCCGCGCACCGCCACGCACAGCCGTGCTCTCCGCTCCTTCCGTCGCCGCTCCCTCACGCTCTTTGTCTCGCAAGAAATAGGAACGTAGGAGATGCTGCTTCATCCTGCCCGGCTCGCGCCTTCTCAGACTGTCAGTCTCCCCTAAACCAGACCTTCTACTTACCGAGGAGGGGCTGCGGGGCAAACCCACCCCAAACAGATCCACACCGCTGCTTCCCAGGCCAGCCGGGCTTGGCACATCGCATCCCCAGCCCACGGCATCGTGCCAGGGACATTGGGCAGGGTCAGCCCCATTCCCTCTCCCCGCCCGGCCAGACCCATGGGGAGGTGCCCCCCAAATCATGGGGTGTGGGCAGGATGCTCCCCACCGCTATGGACCAAGCTGCAAGCAGTGCCAGGGGATTTGCTGTGTGGAGGGGACACCAGGCTCTGCATCGCCGAGGAAAGTGGTCGCTGGCCACCCCATGTTTTCTGTGCCCCGCTCGGAGATGCCGCCGGGGACACAAACCCGCCCTGTTGGGGCGATGGGCACTTTGCAGAGGAGCATAGAGAGGAGGAAAGCAACAGGCAGCCACCAGCTCTCGGTCACCTCGCTGGGACAAAGTAGCCTCAGCAAACAAAGGCCCTGACAACTATGAGTTTATGATTATGATGGAATTAAGCATCTTTCTGACAACCCACCGCAGAGTTTAAAAATCACTAACCCGAACAGTATTTTTCTCAGCACTTTCTGGGTTGCCGCATCCAGGCGACCTCACACCTGGAGTAGTCGCAGCGAGAAGGCCAGGCCTGACCTTTGACCTGGCTGCACAAGGGCAGAGCCTTCAGCGGCAGGATGCTTCGTCCTGCCAGGGCGGCTTGTCCGCCGCCGGTGCGCAGACGGACAGACAGCTGGGGGATGGCTATGGACTGCGGGTAGCTTTGGGTTAAAAGCTTCATAGATTCACAGAGTGGTTTGGGTTGGAAGGGACCTTTAAAGATCTAGTCCAATCCCTGACCGTGGGCAGGAGCATCTTCCACTGGATCAGGCAGGCCCGACTCAGGGAGTACAGCTCCAGGCTGGCGCTGCATTTCCAAAATCCTCATTTCCCTGTTACCAGCGCTGGGATGGGCAGGGAGCAGCGTCTGCCTGTGATTTACATCTTGCCTCCCTCCTCCCCTGGGAGCCTGTTCCTTCAGCTAGAAACACCCGGGGAAGTTTCCCCGTGGGGTTTTTCATTCCCATCCCATATACCCCCGGCATTTCTAAGCCCGAGTAGAAGCCGGGCGTGAGAGAGCCGAGGCTTGCTACCCTTCCCTCTGAAGGGAAACCCGTCACCAGGTTGGCTCCCGGCCCCGCCTGGCCGCAGCCCCGCAGCCTCGCCGAGTCCCGCCGCTGCCCCCTGCGATGGCCATCCAGGGGGACGGTGGGTCGGTCGTTTTCTGCGTCTCCTTTATTTCCTCAGTTTCCCCCTGAAATCTTTATAAATCCCCCTTTTCCAGGGGGAGTGTCCAGGCGGGTGGAAGTCTGAGCACAATGAAACCTGAGAATTTCTGTCACTCTCTGCATATGGTCCGAAGTGCTTTAATCCCAATTAGGGGCGGCTGACACACGGTCCTATTCATCCCAATCAGCTCTTGAATACATTTGCCTAGAAATGAACTTCACAAATAGACTCTCTCCTAAATGTGCCCAACAGCAAGGAAAATCGAATTGAGGCAGGGGCTCATTCTGAGGCGATCGAGGGAGAAAAGGTATGAATTTATAAGGTACACCGAAACATTGCAATTCAGCAACAAGTTTACTGACTTTTATTTGCACCATGTCAACCGAAAGAACCAAGAGATACGGTGGGGGCTGCGGGAGGGGGAGAATCCGGTTAAAAGGCAACTTTAGACAGACTTTGAATACTTTATGTGGCAAGTTGCGCCTCCAATTGAAGCTGGGCTAAAAGAAGAAAAAAAAAACCTCAGCCCCTACACTGGAATTTTTAACGAGCACACAACGTGTTTGAATCCGAGCGGGGCTGGCGCTCGCGGTTCACAATACGAATACCAAATCGAGCTCCTGTCATCTGCCCGGGTTCCCATAGAACCTGAATTACTATTCAAAAGCTGCTTTAATATCCCACCCGCATCTCGTCTGCACCGCACAGCTGGTTGGGGGCCGCCGGCCCGGGCCGCGACCGCCCGGCCCCGCCGATCGGCCCCGCCTGCCCGCCCGTTCGCAGCACCGGGCACCGGCAGCGCCGCGGCGGGGCGGCGGCGGCGGCGGCTGCGGGCGGTGTAACGGGGGAGGGATGGATGCGGTGGGAAGGAACAGAAGGGAGGAAAGGGAGATAAAGGGAAGGGGGCTTGAGAGAGAGTGGCTGAAAGAGCGAAAGTGAGTGAAACCGAGGAAGAGATATAAAGAAATTGTAAAAGGGAAGGGGAGGGGAGAGGAGAGGAGAGGAGAGGAGAGGAGAGGAGAGGAGAGGAGAGGAGAGGAGAGGAGAGGAGAGGAGAAAGAAAAAAAGAGGAAAGGAAAGGAAAGGAAAGGAAAGGAAAGGAAAGGAAAGGAAAGGAAAGAAAAGAAAAGAAAAGAAAAGAAAAGAAAAGAAAAGAAAAGAAAAGAAAAGAAAAGAAAAGAAAAGAAAAGAAAAGAAAAGAAAAGAAAAGAAAAGAAAAGAAAAGAAAAGAAAAGAAAAGAAAAGAAAAGAAAAGAAAAGACGTTCAGACTGTATTGGTCTGCTCGGTTTAAAGGAAATTTCCTTGTTTGGGGGTCTCAGCAAGCCTCCGTCCGGTTCCTTGCGTCCCCATCCCCTTGCAGCGGAGCCGCCAGGGCCGGTTCGGGCAGGGCGGGCATCCCGGGGCCGTCCCGTCCCGTTCCGTCCCGCAGCCCGGGGAAGGACCGCCTCGGAAAAAGGTGACCCCGGGAGCCGCCGGCTGGGCTGCCCGGGCAGGCTATGGCCTGCTGAATGAACTTGCAGCATTTTGTTCAAGCCTCCGCGGCGGTGCTCCGCGGCATAATGAGCCGGGCCCCGTATACAGGCATTCACGCTGGTCTGAATGTGGTGTTGAACCTTCCCTGTGCCGGAGCGGTTTGATGGTTTGAATGGAGCTCCCTGGTGGGACATTGCTCTCTGCAACTGTGCCTCTTTGGATGACTGTTGTTCCTTAACATTCATGCCTCATTATGGGGCAACCTGTTAAATCAGGGAGAACAGTGTGCCAAAGCGTTACTCAGGGGCACCGGCAGTTCAGCGGTGGGCATAAATAAGGGCCGCCGAGGGAAAAAAAAACTTTCATCGCATCTCTGGGCAAAAGTGATCTCGCTTTAATGGTGCCTCTAGTAGCCCGGTTTAAGTATATAAAGAGCGATAGTGGAATGTTTTGATTGAGACTAAACATTGTCTTTGAATAAAGCTGAAACCATGTAATTAATGTGTCTTTTTAATAAGGGACAATACGGTCGTTCAAGCTATTTAATTTCATTTAATTTTCCATCCCATTTGCTCCAAAGGCTGCTTTTACTTTTAACACCCGGCCTTTCATGCTGCATCTTGCTCCAGTGGGCACATTAGATCGGTTTCACCCTTCCTTTTAAGGGAAGGAAAAATAAAAGAAAATGTGGTTCCTTTCCTCTTTTGTGGACAATTTATTTCACTTGGGGAACTTCAACTTTGAGCCACAGGACAGAATAAAAATTGAAGAACTGGTGTGAATGCTTCCAGAGCAAGGGCTTTTCTTTTCTGAGTGGATGGGAACCAGCCACAATCGGCTATATTAATAAATAACTTTCCTCACAGTCGGCCTTTACATGGTCCTATTGATAAAATTGTTCGCGTGTCGTTCACGCTTTTTGACTCATTAAGGCCCGGGAGGGAGCGGCTCCCGAGGCGGAGCAGTAGGGTACCTTGGTCGCCTTAAAAGCCCTCTCTCTACCTCTGCGGCTCTCGGAATTTCAACCCGGTCTCATCCTCAAGCGGCCAGGCCAGAGGTTACAGGGACATGTTCATGGCTTAAATTTATTGCCCTCAACTTCTTGTTTATCCTTTTTTCCCCATTCAGGCCGCTGATCAAAGGGGTCATCTTCAGTTCCCCACATCCTCTACCCCCCCTCTTCCCGTCCCTGCTGAAGTGAAAAGGAACACACACAACCCCCCCCCCCCCCCAGTGCTCCCGGGAGGGTCCCTGCTATTGCACCCCGGAGGGATGCTCGATGGTCATTGATGCTGCTGGGGGCACCCGCCACATTTATCTCGTGTGCGCGCCAATGCGTGTCACTACTAAAGATACATCCAGGGCCCACGCGGACTCGGTGCCGGTCAGCAGCCCCCGGAGCTACCGTCCTGGTCCCGTCCCTGTCCCACCCGGCCGGGAGAGCCCCGCGCTCCCCGCCCAGCGCCCGCAGGCAGCGCCGGGGGCGGATCGGGGGGTGCGGCCAGCCCCTCGCCCCCGCCGGTGCCAGCGGGGACGCTGACATTTCGGGACTGGCCCCCAACCGTGTGAGTGGACGCCGGTGCCCTGCGGAGGGCAGCCGGTGGGCAGTGGGCGGGTTGCCGCGGCGGGACCGGGGGCGAAGAGCCACCGGCGTGGGCGAGTGTCACCGGAGCGGCCGCGGTGACTTGCCGGACCGAGCTGTAATTCCGCTCCCGGCAGCTCCCGGCGTAGTGCCGGGCAGGGAGAAGGGAAAGAGCATCTTTGCGGCTGCCAACTCGTGAGACGCGCCGGTTCAAAACCGCTCTCGTTCCCCCCCGCGCATCCCTGTGGCATTTGCTCCCACGGTGCCACGCGTGACGGCGGCAAACAAACCCAGATTAACGCCCACGCTAACGACCCCATCGCAAGCGACGTGCCAATGTTTTGTCTTGCAGAAAGCGGGGTTACCTGAGAAGAGCCGGCTCGGTTACCTGGCACCTACCGGTAATACACCTCTCAGCGTAGGTTTTTGCTTCTCCTTTTGAAATTTATTAAGTCCGACTATTAGAAAAAGTGACAGGGAAAAAAAGAAAAATAAAAAAGCTCCATACCTGCAATTGCTTCTGAAAGCAATGGATAAAAGCCGCATGTGCAACTTCCCCGCAGGAGAAAGGTTCAGAAATCTTTTTGGAGAATTAGGAGGTGCGGAGCAGAGCAAACCTGCGAGCGGGGCTTAGACAGGACTATGGAAGAGAAAGCGGAAAATTGAATTTGTTACTGTACTCTTTGGTCTGACAAGCACATCTGGACTGTGGCATGTGCGCGAGGAAAAAGTTGCACACCTTTCCTTTCCAGCTCCTGGAAAATTCTTGGGACATTTACCCAGCCTGAATTATAAACTGACTTAATCCTAGCGCCTCCTTGTATCTCAATCAAAATATTGATGCCAAGAGGAGGGACAGAGCCGCACTCTGCTCGAATAGCTTCGTTCTGGCTTTATTTACAATCGCTTTTTGTAGGTTCCACCTCCAAAAGCAGCCTCGGCGTAAGCGGTTTTGCGCGTGGGAGAGGAACCTGTGGATGTATTAAACGAGGAATCGAGCTGCACGCTGTTCGCTAGACATCTGTGTTATCTGCTGGCCGTGCCTCCCTCTTTCCGGGTGGCTGTATGTCTCTGTTTCCTCCCGTCTCTTTTTCTTAATCGCCAGAACTACAGACACAGCTTCCCCAGCCCTCGCGGATTGCAGCGGTTTGTGTTTTACAGGGGTTACGGCGGCTCATATTTTGTGCTATCCATCCTCCTTAAGGATCAAAGCTCTTCTGAACAGATTACTGGCCTGAAACCAACCCACTGAAATGGTAATATGGTCGTTCTTTAAATAAAAAAAAAAAAAAAAAAAAAAAAAAAGAGAGAGAAAGAAAGTGTAGGTATTTTCTGGTGTTTTCCCATCAAGTACCTGCCCAATTTCTGTATGGCACACGCCGGGAATCAATAGAAGTTAACAAGTCCTCAAAACATTCCCCATCTCTTTGTTTAATCTCCTTTACAATAAAGCCAAGGGAAGAGAATTAAAAATCTTTGAAGTATATTAAACCTCAAAAGGCTCAGCCAAGTAGACTTAAAATAGTCACTTATTTTCCAAAACTGGTTTGTCGAGGAACAATAAAAGGAAGTAAAATTTATGGAGAAATTATACAGTGGATTTGTCACTTAAAATATCGTAACTGTCTCGGGGACAATACCCCATGCTGAGGATTAATGGTCCCTCCAGACCTTTGATTCACCAGCGCCTTTTCTTTGCCCTTGACAAATTGGATTTTTAGGAATGGGAAGGTCGCCTGGCCCATTGTCTGCCAGCCATTCACTCCGCCTGATTATGCAGGAGGGTTAGGGAAAGGCTCCATGTGACCCTCTTGGATGGGACTCCGCAGCTGCTCGAGGAGCCAAACTCTCTCACCAAACTCTGCGCCCCGGAGCATCCCCCTGCCAAGGGGTACCCCTCCTGCTCCCGTTGAAAAGCCGGCGTCCGCGCGCCGCCGCGTCACTCTGCGGGCGGAGATACGCCGGTGCTCGCCCCCCCTTCCCCCCCCCCCCCCCCCCCCCCCCCGCCCCCGCCGCTGTCACGCCGGCCCCCTTAAGTAGTTGGGGTTCCCGATCGCTCACACCCAGAGGCAGCGATGCAAACCAGCAGGTCTGCGGCCATCAGCGTGAGCGCCGAGAGCTGCATCCCGGCGGGGCTGCGGCTGGGCCCCGTGCCGGGCACCTTCAAACTGGGCAAGTACCTGTCAGACCGCAGGGAGCCAGGACCCAAAAAAAAGGTATTTCCCTACGGTCTCTCCTGCACCGCTGGACCTCGCTTTTTCGTTGACTCGGGGGAAACCGGCTTGGGAGAAGAGGCTGCTCTTCCCCCCTCTCTCTCTTCGAACCTCCCTGCTTAGATCGAGCCAGGAAAGGACAGGGAAGCGCTTCCACAGCGTCCCGAGACGTCTCCTCGCGGCTTTGCCAGGAAAGCCCACCCGCCCCTGCCCTCTCCCCCTCCTCCCCAGCGCCGAGGCCCCGCTAGCCCGCCCGGCCTCCGCGGGGATGCCAGGGGACCCGGGGGCTCTCCCGGAGGAGCGGACGCGCCCCCCGCCTTGGACCTGCTGAAAGCGCCCGCCGCATCCCCGTGCCCCGTGCCGGAGGGCGCTGGTCCCGCCGCCCGGCCCCCGCCCCGCGGGGCTCCGCTCACTCGGGCATTGCCCCTTCCCCGGCAGGGCCAGGACGTGCCACTGCCGGCTCCTGGAGCCACGGCGAGACGGGGGCACGCGGCTTTCACAGCTCCCGGGGAAGGAGCAGGGGGGAGAGGCAGCCGCACTGATTTATTTCTGCCTTTGGCTCGGGTCTGTGCGCTTCTTCCCTCCCTACCCCGCATCCCCATCCCTCTCCTCCTCCGCGGATCCTTTGGCTGGGGCCGGAGGGGAGCGCGGGGCGAGCGGGTCGGGGCTCCCCGGGAGCGGCGGCGGGGTGCGGGTGGCGGGGCAGCCCGGCGGAGCGCATCACCTCGGCCTCCTCGCAAAGGCTCGGGCCAGCTCCTATTCCGGCAGCCGCAAATAACCCGCCAAGCCGGAGCGGGAGGGAGCGACGGCCACCCGGCTACCGGCTGCGGGGTCAGCCCATGTCCGAGCTGAGAAGGAGCGAGGAGGAGGCGGTGAAGGGCACTGGCCCTGTCCGTCCATCAGCCTCCTCCGGGGGCTGCGGGTGAGAGCCCTCCTTCCACCCCCCGGGCAGCCGGGGCTCACGCGTTCCGCTCGGATTTTTAATGCCCTTTAATTGTTTTTAAACGCTCTGCCAGCCCACTCAAATTTATTTCTCATCTGGCTCCCTTGGTTTCTCGCTTTAGACTGCTTTGTTCCGGTGACTTTTATTGCACGGTCATTCAGGGAATGGGCACTTCATTTTCTCTTTGTATGGGCAAGCAGATTATGAAGTATGGGGCTACAGAGACTTTGTAGCTAAGCAGAATCCTCTTCCCTTTCCCTCTCCCCGTCTCCCTACCAGTCGTGCATGTCCCGGTTGTTTTGCACGGGTTCAGAAATTACACAAAACCCTTAAAAAAAAAAAAAAATCTTACCTGGGCATTTAGTATAGCGTTAAGCTAAATGCAGCAGCTGCGACTGAACAAGGTGCGTTTGGGCCAGTGCGACCCGAGGGAAAAACCCCGTTTTCCCTCGCAATGCTGCAGGTCCCCGCCGGGCCCGGGCTCTTCCATCCTTACCCCGCAGAGAAGCAGCCCCCCTCCAGGCCAGCCGCAGCTCTCCCAAGGCACCTGCCCGTCGAGGAAGGTCCTACCCAGAGGTGGGTGAGGATGGAAGAGCCGAACCGGCGGCAGAACGAGAGGCTCCCGCTGCTGCTGCAGAGCCGCGGTGCCCAGGCACCGGCCCGATGCCGGGACAGCGGGATCGCCGGGCACGGCGGAGCGGGCAGGCAGGGAATGGGGAAGCTTTTGGCTTGCGTTCCGTTTCGCCTGGCGTGGGAGTGACAGCGGTGCCGCTTGTCTTCCAGGTGCGGATGGTGAGAGGGGAATTAGTGGATGAAGCCGGGAGCTCAGCTCTGGAGTGGATAGGGTTAATCCGGGCTGCCCGAAACTCCCAAGAGCAGACACTGGAGGCTGTTGCGGATCTGCCAGGAGGACAGGTACCCCACTCGCGGCTCCGGGACGGCCCGGCACCTCTCTCCGCCAACTGCTTCCCCTCTCAAGCCTCCTGAAGAAGTTTCCTTTCTCCCCCTCCCAGATTTTCTACCGGGCGCTGCGAGATGTGCAGCCGGGAGAGGAGCTCACCGTCTGGTACTCCAACCCCCTGGCACAGTGGTTCGACATCCCCGTCACGGCCACCCCGACGCACGACGAGAAAGGTACAGATGCGGGCATTCATTTCACAGCAACCCAATTAAACGAACCAAAACAACCCCGTGTTAATTGACACCTTTGACTGGAGCTCAAAGTACGGTAGGCAAACGCGGGCCCTTCAAATCCGCGCCCTTCAGAAAAATTAATGCCAGCACAGCTGCAGGGACTTTTAACCTGCCACCCTTTAAACTCAGGCTCCATCTGCTAATATTTAAAGGGTGATCTATTAACTCGGCGGCGTATGGAAAGGCATACCCACCCAACCCCCCCACCCCACCCCCCCCACCCCCCCGTGCCTCGAGTCGTTCTGTCATCGCGGCAATTTAAGCATCTTTTGATAGGCAAATAGGATTTCCATGAAACAGCGCTGGTGCTCCTGCGCCAGAGAGAGGTTCGGCTCCGCAGGTTTTCAAAATAGCGCTTTCACCTGGCGTGGTCACAGCTGCAGAGCCCCTTTTCGGGTTCTGTTGTGGGCAGATTCGCATGGTCAGGTCAAAAGGGGTACTGGGAAGTCCTTGTAAATTAGGGATGCGTTAAGTAAAAATTAAGTCAGCGTCAAATTACACCCGGATGAGGATATCCGAGGGTATCGGGAAGGGGAAGACACCTGCCTGGGACCGCTCGTTTCAGTCTGCAAGGTGATTCTTACCTGGAATTACGCCGACGCCAACAAAAATGATAAGGTGGCAGCACATTAAACGGGGAAAAAAGAAGAGAAAACTCCGCAGTGTTCACCCATCGGGCTGCTCCGGCTGCGGGCGCACCCTTCCGCCGGTCCCGGCGGGCGGAGACCCCGACCGGCTCCTGCCCTACTCAGAAGACCCTTCAACCTGACCCCTGAGATGGGAACAAGGGCACGATCCGGGCAGGGGCTGAGCCCTCCCCACCCCTCAAGGCTGGCTACTCCGCAGGGTGAGCAGGATCCGGCCGGGAGGGATGCTCGCCGAAACGCCGGGCGCTGGCAGTTCACCACCCCATCCCACTCACGCGATGCCCAAGAGCCCAAATCCCTCCTTGTGCTCAAGCGATACCCGGAAAAGAAACCCTGGGTCACATCTCTGTCCCCCTCCGCCACCAAGGGCAGTGAGGCCATGGGACTGCGGAAGGTCACCCACTCGAAAAGCTCGGGCTCTGGCGAAGTTTCGGCTGCAGGAAGGAGGACAACGGTGCTGGGTTCTGCCCCTCTCCCCCCCGTCCCCTCCCCAGCAGCCCCTGGCTGCGGATGGGCACCAGTGCTGCTCGGAGGAAGTAAAGACCAGAGAGCTCAGCTCTGCGAGAGGCACCCGGCGTGTGGCATCTCCCTCGTCCCGTCGAAGCCAGGCTTGGCTGCAGACTAACCCCGCGGACCCGCTGGGTCTCCGGCCCCACTGTTTTCAGGCTCATTAATACGGAATCAGAATAAGTCTGTCAAAAATGCTGAAGCGCTCTTCTTTTAAGGATACTACGCTGGGAAAAAGAAGAAGAAAAAAACCCCAACCAAAACAGGACGGAAGAAATCGAGAGCGCCTTTTTTTTTTTAATTTTTTTAAACCAAACAAAACTTTGGAAATCTTCCGTGTTTAACCACATTTATTCGGGTTTACCGTGATGAGAAAGGGGTGCTTTTCCTATTTTTCCTTTCTTTCCCTTTTTTCCCCCCGGAGCGATGACTGCTGGACTGGAGCCGGCCCGGGGAAAGCCCCAGGCCGGGCTCGACGGCGCTCGCAAGGCAGCCGGTCCGGCCGCGCTTTAGCCGGGGCCAACCAGGGCCAACCCGCGCTGCCGGTACGACCCGCAAAGGCGAACGAGGGCAGCGGGAAGGAGCCCGCGGAGGCCCGCGGCCGCACGCCTTTCCCCCCGTAGCACTGCGGTAGGCGTGCGCGGCCGTGGGGCTGCGGCCGCGGGTCAGCCTTTTGCGGCCGCTGCCCCGACACGGTCCCACATCCCTGCATCCTCGACGGGGCGAAAACCCACGCCCGACGAGTTCAGATCGCGGCACAGCCTGCGGGCTGCGGGTCCCCGGCATGCGGGGAAGGACACGGGCGAGAGGACACACTCAGCAGCGCTGGGACCGTCCACGCGAGTTGGTGCCCGAGAGCGGAGGCTTCGTGTTCTATCCGCTGCGGCCGCTGGCCGATCCCTGGTCCAAACGCTGGGCTAAGAGTCCTCTCGGGGAGGCTGGTCGCGGCCCCCGTGTCCGCCCCCCTCGGAGGGCAGGATCTCCCCGTCCCTGGTTGCTTGTGCCCCACCTCACCCCCCAAGCGACCCCCCTCGAAACCTGAGGAGCTGGCCCCTGGCCTGGAGCGGTCTGTCCCCTCCGCGTGGCGCTTGGCTTCACCTGCGGTGTTTCGGGGCATTAGGTCAGGAGGGGGGTCAGCGGAGGACGGGCGGGGAGGGCCGCGGCTCGGGGGAACCCCCGGGCAAGCCCGAAACGTCTGGTCCGTGTCTTGTAGTGACTGTGAGGAACGGGGAGGGGAGAGATGGAGACATAGTCAGGGAAAGGGAGAGGAGAGGAGAGGAGAGGAGAGGAGAGGAGAGAAAGGGAAAGGGAAAGGGAAAGGGAAAGGGAAAGGGAAAGGGAAAGGGAAAGGGAAAGGGAAAGGGAGAGAGAAAATAAAAGGAAGGGAAGGAGGGAGGAAGGAAGGAAGGAAGGAAGGAAGGAAGGAAGGAAGGAAGGAAGGAAGGAAGGAAGGAAGGAAGGAAGGAAGGAAGGAAGGAAGGAAGGAAGGAAGGAAGGAAGGAAGGAAGGGAAAGCAAGCGAGAAGGAGAGAAAGAGCTAGAAAGAAAGAAAGAAAGAGCAAAAGAAAGAGCAAAAGAGTGAAAGAGCAAGTGAAATAGTGAAAGAGTGAAAGAAAGAGCGAAAGAATGAATGAAAGAAAGAAAGAGTGAAAGAAAAAGGAAAAAAAGAAAGAGTGAAAGAGCAAAAGAAAGAGCGAAAGAAAGAAAAAGATACCCAGACAGGTTGCTTGCAGAGGCAGCGTTCATCGTCGCGGCTGGGGAGAGGCTCCTCCGCGGGGGGACCAAGCAAGCAGGGCCAGGAGGGGGAAAGCGAAGCCTGTGCCCCCGCGGTGCCGGGCAGTCACTGCAGCCGCGGCCACCGGGGTCTGTTCCGCTTGAGAGAAGCCGAAATGTTTAGGGGCCGGGGCACAACGGGCATTGTCCTCTGAAAGGGAACGATTACATATGGCCCATACATATCGGATATTGTCTCGCCGCGTAATGAGGGGCTCACGATCATTAGATTGGCCTTTGTTCGGTGCAGCCGACTCCCTGACATACGCTCCCTCCTCTGCAAACGCCAACAGATGGGCCCCCCGACAGACGACTCGCGGCAGCAGCTGCTCCCCCCCCCGGCGCCGCGTCCGCGGGAGCGCAGCCCGGACCGCGCAGCGCCCGCACGGCACCGCGGCGCGGCACGGGTGGGCCGGGGCCGCGGGGAGGCGCGAGGGTGCGCGGCCGCCGCTGACGGGCCCCTCCGCTTGCCTCCGCAGGGGAGGAGCGGTACATCTGCTGGTACTGCTGGAGGACCTTCAAGTACCCCAACAGCCTCAAGGCACACGTCCACTTCCACTGCGCGTTGAGCCACGGCCGGACCTTCCTCCACCACGACCACGGCCGGCCCGCCGCCGCCGCCTTCGGCATCCCCCCCAAGGAACCGCCGGCCGCCGCGCTGCGCGGCCACCCGCCCCCCGTCTGCGGCCCGCGGGACGCCGTCAAACGGGAGGTCGCCGCCCCCTCCCCGCCGCTCGCCAAGCCGGGGCTGCCCAAGCGGGCGGCAGGCAAAGAGGAGCAGGAGCGCGCCCTGGACATGAGCGTGGGGACCGCCCGCGGGCCGGGCCCGCTGCTGGCGCCGGCGGGCGGCAACGGGCTGGCGCTCTGCCCCGGGGCGCGCTCGGCCTTCCGCCCCGCCGGGCCGCTGCGGGAGGATGCTCGGGGCGCCGCCGCCCTCGGCTTCTCCAAGCTTCTGGGGGGGCTGAAGGCGGGACGAACCGCCGCCGCCGAGGCGCCGCCCAAGTGCGGGGCGCTGCCGGGCGAGGCCACCCCCGCGGCGGCGGGGCTGGCGTGCGGCGGCGGGTTGCGCGCCTTCCCGCTGCTCTCGCCCCTGGAGGAGGCTTCGGCTTTCCGGCAGGTGGAACGGGGGCTGCCCGCCGCCGCGCTGCCCCCCGCCCGCTACCCGCCGCTGCCCGGCGGCGCGCTGGAGCGCTTCGCGCTGCCGCCCTTCGAGGGGCTGAAGGCGTACGCGGGCGAGTGCGGGCTGCCGGTGATGCCGCTCACCGTCTACAACGGGGAGTTGCTCTACGGCGCAGCGCCTTACTACCCGTTGAAGCTGCACCTCGGCGGCCTCCTCAAGTACCCCGAGTCTGTGTCGTACTTCGGGGGGCCGGCGGCGGGGCTGCACGCCGCCGAGCTGGGCTCGCTGGCCAGCATCGACCGGGAGATCGCCATGCACACGCAGCAGCTCTCCGAGCTGGCGGCCGAGAAGGGCCGCGGGCGGTTGGAAGCGCTGCCGGCGGGGGCGGCGGGGGCGGCCGGCGGGAAGCCCAAAACCGGGCACTTGTGCCTCTACTGCGGGAAACTCTACTCCCGCAAGTACGGGCTGAAGATCCACATGCGGACTCACACCGGCTACAAGCCGCTCAAGTGCAAGGTCTGCCTGCGGCCCTTCGGGGACCCCAGCAACCTCAACAAGCACATCCGCCTGCACGCCGAGGGCAACACGCCCTACCGCTGCGAGTACTGCGGCAAGGTGCTGGTGCGGCGCCGGGACCTGGAGCGGCACGTCAAGTCCCGGCACCCGGGGCAGAGCCTCGGCAAGGCGGCCGAGGACAAGAGTGACTCTGGCTACGCGCATCCCGAGCAGGAGCAAAAGACTGACAACGAGAGCGACGTGGACGTCTGCTTCACCGACGACCAGAGCGACGCGGAGAGCGGCAGCAGGAACCGCGAGCAGTGATGCTGGAGCCGGCCGGGGCGGGGGCGCGCGCTGCAGCCTCCCCCCTCCCCACCTTACTCTGAGCTCCCGGGGCGGTCCCACGGGAGGCCGTGTCGCGGGGTGGGGGGGGGGAGCGCGGGCTGGCGGCGGGACGGCCACGAGTGAGCGGCTCGTCGCGGGCGGCCCCAGGCTTCCCGGCGCAGCATCGCCCCCGGCGCTGCAGCCGCCGTACCGGGAGGGGCGGGGGAGGGGGGAGGCGAAACCCTGTCGGGCTCGAGATCCCACCGGCGAGGCACTGCTTCCCCATAGGCGCCCGTATTTCAGTGGCCATATATTTTTATTGTACCTTTGTGTGGAGGAAATTGTGCCTTTTGGAAACTTTTTGGGTTTGTTTTTTTTTTTTTCCTATGTGCTCTCCCATCACTTGGTCCAGCGGTCCGAGCCGTGGGGCTCACCAGCAGTACCGGGTCTGCAAGCGCCTCTGGCATCTGTACTCTTCATTTGACATCTCAGATATGCTCTCTTGGGTCCCAATAAAGCAATACCAACAGCTTTTTTTTTTTTTTTTTTTTTTTTTTTAATGGAAAGAAAGAAAAAGGCAGCAAAAAAGCCACACTCGCAGCACTGAAGAGGTTCGCATATGATAACGAGTGCACCATCTGATCAAGTTGCAATTATTTATAACAGAAATTATTTGAGTAACAAATGTAAAATAAATATTGAAAAGCATGAATCTAAAAGCACGCACTATATAATTTTAAAGGAAATACACTCTCTGTTTGGTAGAATACAAATGTGGTGTATGTTTGTTTTCTAATGAATGATGTACAGTGGATACAGTATTTTGGTCTTGGTTCCAGTTTGTCATGCCATTTTTAAAAAGAAAAAAATAAAGTTACTGACAAACTACAGTTTGTCTAGCTGTTCACCCAAGCCCTGTCAGCAGGATCTCGTTTTTCTCCATGACGCTTCTGACGGTGGGAGCTCTGCCCGCATCCCGCTCTTCAGGTCAAGCTCTAAAAGAATTTGTCCCTGAGTGTTTTGTCTGAGTATTTTCCTTCTCTCACTCAGCAAAGCAAACCAACGAAATCCAAAGAAAATACAATCCGTTCTTCCCTATGCCTACGGCTTTCGGAAAACACTTTTTTCCCCCCCACAGTGCCAGAGCAGAGATGTCAAAGGCTGGACATTATCAGTCTGCTTTCCCCGTTTGTGTTCTGCCAAACGCGCCCCGTTTGCGAACACGCTCCTTCAGAATCGTTGTTACTTTTATCTGAGGGAAAAATGTCCTTATACCGTTGGCATGAAAAACCTGAAACGCGTTCAACTTCAAAACCAGGCTGTGGGAAGAGTACCCTTTTCCCTGGACAGTCCCCCAGGTCAGCAGGCGGAGCGGTGGAGCGCTGCCCCACAGTGACCCTCCAGCCGTGCGGGTCTCCCCGCTCGGGTCCCCGCTGGAGCTTTCGGGGGGACCTTGCCCTCGGGCAGGCAGGAGGGAGCCCCGCTCTTTGATTTGGCGTAGCTCACAACTGTAGAAGCAGCTGGTAAAGCTCTTCGATTGATGCGGATGGTGAGAAGGCTGTGAGGTTCCAGGGTCGGGCTCTGTTTCAGTCCGGGGTGAAGGTGACAAAATGGGAAATACAAACAAATTACTCCTCGCGTGTGAAAGAATCTGAGATAGAAAGCTGAAAGCATCTCAGGTACAAAACTGACCCTCCGTTTGCTCACTTAAAGATGAAAGTAATTACTTGAAAGTAATAGGAAATGGAAATTCAAATGCCAGGCTTAGATTTACTTTAAAAGTTTGATTTAGATTCAAAAGCTGTGGGATTTAGGATTTTTTTTTTTTCCTTTTTGCCTGGGTTAGTGCACTAACTACCCGATTCGCTTATATCCCAGGCCTCAAGTTGTTTTTCTGTCTTGAAAGTGAAATGGAACAGGTCTCTCCTGCGGAGAGCGGGATCTTGCTCATCTGCCAGTAGAGTCGAAAATCCCGTTGCCGTTCATAGCTCGGGCAGCGGGACCCGGAATGTAGCCGGCCGTTGCTTTATTTCAATATTTATCCGTTGCCTTCCTTTGGGAAGGCACCCACCATGGAGCTGCTGCCGGGGAGAGATGCGTCGTGTACTCTCTGAGGTCACGGAAAGGGTCGAATAATAAAACTGCGATCCGGGAATTAACATGTCAGTGGAGCCTGCGTGTTTTCACCCGTGTCCCACCGATCCGTAATACTTGGGATGCCTTTGCCAAAAAAAAAAAAGAAAAAAAAAAAGGGTACTCTGGGCAGTCACTTGGTGTGAATTAACGACCTGTAAATCAAAAAACGAACGTAGCCTTTGGGTTAAGAAACAAACCACAAAGCGAACTAATTACAACCAGCCGCAAACAACCGAAGTCGAGAATAAAAAGAGCAAACCGTGTTTTGCCCTTGTCCTTTTTTAAACTGCTGGGCAGCGGCGAAATCGACACACAAAATACGGGGGGGGGGGGGGGGGGGGGGGAATTCTGCCACATCCCATTTTTAGGGTCCCATCCCTGCGAGGTCGTTAGCGGAGCCCCGCATCCCGGCGCCGAGCGCGGGCGGAGGGTGAGCAGGCGGAGCGCGGTGCGGATCCTGCGCGGGACCGCCGCGCCCGGGGCTGGCTCCCGATCTGTCAGCTGTGCGGGGCGCTGCCACGGCCGTCGTGAGGAGAGCTGGTTGATTATTGTTATTTTTTGGTTTTCCTGCGGATTTAATTTAATTTAATTTAATTTAATTTAATTTAATTTAATTTTATTTTATTTTATTTTATTTTATTTTATTTTATTTTATTTTATTTTATTCTATTCTATTCTATTTCATTCTATTCTATTCTATTCTATTCTATTCTATTCTATTCTATTCTATTCTATTCTATTCTATTCTATTCTATTCTATTCTATTTCATTTTGTTTCGTTGTCCCGCTCGGGCCGGGGATGAGGCGACCACGTTGTCCCCGAAAGCTCCGTCGTTCGGGCAGCGTGGGAAGCTCGGGCTGCAGCCAGGGCCTGGGAAAGCAGCAGCTAGTGGGAAAAGCAGTCGCGGAGCGGCAGCCACCGCCCCCGGGGCTTCGGCACGCCCCACGCCCCGCGCAGCCGGACGCGGGGCGGATCTCAGGGCCCGCCCTTTGCCCGGCCTCCGGGCCCGAGCGGTCGGCGGCCCCGGGGCGGCGGTTCCCGGGCGCCGCTGGCCGCCCCCGCGCCCTCCCGCAGCACCGGCCCGGGCAGCCGGCGCGGAGGCTGATTGGCCGAGCTCTCCCGCGTCCCGCGCTCCTATTGGCCAGGCCGCGATGGGCGGCCCCGCCCCGAGGAGCCGGCCGGGCCGGAGCTGTGCGGAGGGCAGCGGGGTGACGCGGAGGCACCGGCGGGCGGGGCGCGGGGGAAGGGCGAGGAGCATCCTCCCGTGGGCTCGGCGGGTTTGCCCGTGGCCAGGTGGATTGCAGCTCGTGGGGTCATTAAGTCATACGCCAGTCACGCCGGTTCCCGCGTCCTGCGGCTTCCCTGGAGGCAGGTTTGGGTCTAAAGGGAGCTGAAGAACCTGCGGGCTGAGCTGATCGCGGACACAGCCGGGCACAATCCGCTCGGGGTTTTGCGTTCTGAGCATCTCTAGGTCTACTGTTGCTGCTGGCGGGCTGCCAGGGTGACTACCACTTGAAACTAGGGGGAAAAAAAAGAACAACTGGTTCTAGTTTCCGAATTTGTAATTGTTGATAGCTGCGGTCAAGCCAGTATGTCCTCTGCGTTTTATAATATGGAGAAAATAATTAACCACATCTACAGGGGGAAAAAAAAGAGCTTTCTAGATGGGAAAAGCATACTGTTTTGATCCATGCAAAGTGGAAAGCATGGGCAGAAAGAATGGTGGTGAGGCTGAAGAAAAATTATCTCCTTTAAATATTATGCATTGAGAGGTTTGTTTGCTCAAGGGCCATAGAGATGAAATGACCAGGTTTCCCTGTTTCATTTTCTATGGGTGAACTCAGGCTTTCTGAGTAAAGTTGAACAGAGAATAATGAAAAGCTGCGTTTTGCGAGTGAAGAATAGAGCATTATTTGCTTGCTGCCAAGTCAAGAGCAAAGAAGAATACATACACTGGGATGGCTTTTGGACATTATTAGAAAACAGTCTAAACATTTTGGAAACTGGTCTTTCAGTTTCCAAAAATTCGTGCTCAGCCTCAGGTATTCTTGTAAAAACAATTGATTTGAGTGACCTCCTGTTTTTTAAATCTGAAGAACAGTTTTGGTGATTTTTGACTTCCCCTATATATTAACCTGTTCATAGAAACAGCCTCAAGAGGTCTGGGTGCATTAGGCAGGAGGTGCAAAGCGTTTCCAAGAAGCAGACTGTAAGGACCTCGGGGGTTATTTTGGTTTCAGTGCCATATATCTTACTAGCTAATGCTGTAACTACTGTTGCGCCCATAATCCAAAGATGCACACGAGAGAGCAATGGCGCTATGAATGACCAAGCTGTGGGACAGGGTCTTACAGACCAGAGTTCTAGGTCTTACTCCTCTAAACTTGTTGAACGGGTTGAAACACAAGCCTCGAGTTTACAGCTTTAAACAACCCTTCAAATTACCGGGTTTTGCAAAGGTGTTGAATACCTGCTCTTCCCCGTTGAAGCTAGTGGGACTGCTTTAAAATTTGTCAAGTTCTTTCACATATAGGTGAGATAGATGTAGTCTGCTGTACTGCAAATGGGTTTAGGTTTTGGACTGGTTGCTAGTACAACAGGGAGGGGCTTGGTCACTTCTGAGCAAGGCAGTGGCTCTGTACTTGGAGGGATATAATTTCAAAGCTTTTGGCGTTAAGCCCATAAATTTGCATACGCACCGATGTGATCCCATCGGAAAATTCTGCTACAGGTATGAAAACATGCGTGTTCTTAAGGGTCCCTTTCTACGGTCGCATCTCTGATGTGGCAAAGAAATGATTTATTGATTCAGAAAAGGCTATGAATCCATTTGGGTGCATTCATGCTGAAAATATTTTCAGGGAACTGTTTTTCTATTTTCACTAGAAGTTATGTGCTTGGAAGTACGTTTGGAAACAGTCGCTGTATTGGTAAGCTGTATTTTCAGTACAAGAAAAGAATCTCCAGACCTGCACCGGATGAAGCGAGCAGCAAGCCTTGGATTCAAACTTCCTGTGTGACAGGGAGACACGAGGATGGGAGAAAATCTAACCGCACTTGGCTTCAGGTCAGGGAATGGTGAAGGTCAAGGATTGGTTTTGATCTTTTTGTTTTCCTCAAAACTGTCTGAAAAGGATGATTTTAAACTTGACTGTGAGCAGTTACTTTCTGAATTATCACCTGAAGGTAGAGAGCAACATGTCAGGGTCGGGTTCAAGCTCACTTGAGTTCATTGGACCATAGCGGATAAAATCTAGGAGCAGCAAAATGCTTTCAGGTATATTCAAAGTCAACCCAATGAGGAATGATTCCCTACAGCATGTCGGATGTTATAACCTTGTATTTTACAAGAAACAGGAGAAAGAAGTTTCATAGCAACTGAAAAAAAACCATAGCTGAAGAAATAGATCCCTAGATCTGAGGTATATATTCAGTTATGTTTAGAGCGGATATTAAAAATATTATGGAAAACTATCAGCAAAGTTCACAAGGCTTTTCTGGAGACTTGCAGCTGGGTGTGTGGTTTTGATGTTTAATGTTTCACAGTTTTTTATCTGTTCTGCTTTGGGTAGTATTATCCTGTTACAAAGGTAAAGAAAAGGGCTTCTCTTTATATCCTTTTGTATAAATCGTAGATTGCTTGCTCCCGAGGAGACTGATTTGGTACCAGGGAATTTGAAGTCCTGATCTGAAATGGAGAAAATGTTATTTAGAAAGACAACATGGAGACAACATGGATAAACTGAAGTTCAGAGTGCTAAGGAATAATTAATGGGTTTTTTTTTCAGCTTGCATCACTTTTAACCTTATGGCAGATGAACAAACAGCTGCACGGGGAAAACATTAGGGAGAATGGGCAGAGGTGAAGCCTTTAAAGTGCTCTGTAATTTGTAAAACCTGCCGGTGAGTCAGAGCAGCTGGAGCCTGTCTTTAACTCTGGAGTGTATGACTGGTTCTTAGAGAATGAGCAATTTTATTTTTTTTTAGCCCTATTCAGAAAATTGGAGTACAGAAAATACGTTTTAGCTCTGAGTCCTATTTATCTGCGTAGGACTTCCACTTTTCCATTTTCTAGTACTCTAAACTATGCAGTAGCTCACCAAAAGAAACGATCAAAAAAGTAGACTGTATTTTTTAGTATATTTACTGAAAAAACAAAGAGATTGGGTTCTCTGGGGTTTTCAGCAGTACTTCCCCAAAGATCCTGCTAGCCACAGCACGGAGATAAAGCATCCTGTTGAGAGTTCACATTTGCAGCTAAGCAGCAACTTAACATTGTGTCCAAATCGCCACGCGGGTGATGGTGGCCCTACAGTTTGTGCTTTTTATCGGTTCAGAGAGCCGCCTCTTGTAGAAATAAGCAAGGTAAGCGTTTTATGGTTGAAACAAAGGACTTGGGATCATCTTCAGCCTCCAGTCTGAGTTCAGGCAGGAATCTGGTCAGGGCTTGCAGCACCCTATAGCCCACAGCCATAGTTGTCTTTGGGTCAGCGCCCATAGCGAAAACTCCTTCACCTTTGCACAGGCCAGAACCCACTGCATCAATACACTGAAATTTTGTAGGCTGTTTTTCGTTTTTGCCTTTCTGTTTATAAAGAGGAATCTTAATTTAACATCCCTTTGTTTTCTGTTGCTGACAGACAGCTTGCTAAGAATAATTCCTTTTGGACAAAGCAGAGGGAGGAAGCAAAGTAATTTTTCAGTGCTTTAGTGCAAGAGACTGAAGGAAGTGTGAACAAGTTCATTATATTAAATGATTTCAGTGGTTCCATAACAGATTGTAAGTTAAAGTCAAATGAGGCAGCTTAGCTATTGAAAAAATGGAGAGTGAAGCTCCTGAACGAGTTAATTTTAGTGTCATGTGGGGCAACAAAGTTATTTAAACTTATTTTTTTGAGGCAGGCTATATTAATTTTAGAATATGTCTCTACGCTTCACTGTGATCTTCCCAAAACTTTAAAAAGAGATAGAGGCAATTAGAATTTCAGGAATATGTTTATTCTTCTAAATGGAGTAATAAATAGGAAAGAAATGTATGACTTTTGTTCCCGAATGAAATTTGTTGGGAGCAATACCTCATGCTTTTGTCTTGGCTAATGAGAAAAGCCTCCAAACCTGTTGTAAGGATATATATAAACCAGCTGAAAAATAGGATTAGCAAATTAAAACACTATATGACGATGCAGAGAATTATTTGTCTCAATTATTAAATCCAAAGTTTATCTTAAATTAGAAGAATTTATATATAAAACGTAACCCTTACCTCTGATTATATGCATCTCTGACATAAAGGTCTGATTCACCACACTTCAGACGAGATGTTCCTACTTCTTGCTCTCAGTTTAGTGTTTGGGAAACAAATGAATTTTAATGCAGTGCAGAAACTAATAGTAAACGAGAATCCATAGTTAGAAGCATTTCCTCAAAGGGTTCTTTTCAAATGCTCATTATATTTAAAGTCAAGCTACACATTTGTAGAAATACATTTCACTGATTACCATGTATAGGGTAAGAAAAGGAACAGACCCTTTTTTGCTTTTAAAATGCCTTCCTCTTTTACGCAGCAGATGGTGCTAGATTGTGAATATGTGTCAATTTGATTTACTTGTAGTCTGAAGAATATACAGTGAAAGACATGGCATGTACAATGCTCAAATAGACTACATCGCCAAGTGATCTTTATAAACTCATTTGTTTTGGCACAGTCTTCTGTGGTGTGCATGTTTTTCCTGATGCCTCCTCTGCACCCTTCTAAGGCTTTGAGAATTACTTCTCTCTATCGTGCTTATGAAAGATGCCAAAATTAACAAGGAACTGAGTGACAGAACTATAATCAGCTCTAAAAGGTACCCTTTATCTAAAGAATATGTATAGCAGAGGTAGTAGGAGTTTACACAAATTTCATTAATCTTTTGCACTATAGGTCTCAACAGCACCCCCAAGGCAATTTTCCTGATCCACGTCTGTGTATCAGCACTGCTGGATGTAGCTTTGGCAGGTACAGCCATGCTACCAAAAAGGCAAGCCAGTCTCCACCTGTCTGCAAATCCCATCTATCCATTTGGCGTGTGACAGGGTCCTTTCTAGAGTGGACTCTGGAGTGAATGTGTCTGTCATATGCTGGCTATGATGCATTTCCACAAAAAAGAGGTATTTGGGCATCCTGCACTCAGACTGCCTCTCCATAGGTCTTTGGGCTCACCTAAAGGGCCTGTTTGCAGCCTGACACCTAAAGTTGCTAGAGGTAAGGGCAATGTAGAAGTGACCATACACAACTACCCAGGCATAGGATGCTTCTAATGTTATCCTGCCCTTGTGCTCTCCTGCCCACATCCAGCCTGAGACACAGAGTACAGTCAGCTCGAGTCACGTCACCTGTATCTCTGCATGACTGAAACTGTTGGCTGAAGCATTGCTCAAGGAGCTCGGTGCCTGACTCTTGAGGAATGACAATGGACATTTGGTGTGTAACTTTTTGGGCCTCTTTTGAAAATTCCACGTGCAATAGTTTGCAAAACAGGCTGATTTATCCCCTGACGGTAAGAACCTTTGTTAGAGCCGGTTCGCTTAGATCCTGGAAAGACACTTCCACTTTTAGGAAGGCATAGATCAAGAGAGATGCAAAGTTATAGCTCATTTGCCTTGTCCAAGACTTAGAGGATGAAAGAGAAGGTGTCACCGCAGCCTTTCCAGAGGCCTTTTCTGGAAGGGAGAAATACCCTTTTGGGATACTTTGTCAGGTGCTGATTAGTTATTCAACAGAGAATAAAAGCCTGCTCAAACACTGGGGAAAATGAGGGTGTATTTGCAAAGACATTCTCAAATACCACTCTAGATGGCATGTCCTGCCATCAGTGCTGTTTTCTGGTGGTCAGTGCATTGGTAAGTATGAAGGACTAAATGAGTGGATTAGTAAAGTAGAGACTAGGGGGGTTTTCACAAGAGGGACAGAATTGTTTAATCCTATCAAAGCATTGGCTCCTAAAGCAACTGCAGGAAGTTTAATCACCGAAGCGCAGTTCATGTCAGTATATGCAGGTGTTGCTGAAATTCCTTAGAAGTGAGGCCTCAATCACAATAATGGCATAATTATTGAGTGACTCTGCAGATGGGGAAAACAATACGAAGAACAGTCCTGAGTCTTGGATCACCTGAGCCATTCTCTTAGAAAGACAAATAAAGTGTTACTTGAATTCATTTCTTATCAAGGTTTTTAAATATCATTCTCTCAGTATGAATGTTTATGGAGAAATTTCTTGCATGTTAGCTTTCCACACACGGTTCATACTCCTCGTTCTTTCCCTCAAGGTCCTGTGCAAATTAACTCCCATCTGTCTGTCTTTTTCCATCTTCTAGCCCATTTCTCGCCTACCTTGCCTGGCTTAAGCAGCCCCAGTTTCCTACTCCTCACCTCTGATATATTTTCTGGATTCCCCCCCCCCCCCAATTTCACAAGTTGCTAGTTAAAAGCCTTATGGGAGCCCAAGCATCTTGTTTTCCCCAGTGGAGAAGATTCAAGTGTAAAAAGAAAGAAATCATACAAGAATAATATGCCAGCTCTGCGTGCTCTGTATGGACCTTGCCCAGATACTGAGAATGAGCTACATGTTACTAACAACTGTCTACTCGGTAAAATAAGAAGTGCCCAACCGTGCAATCTGTTTGTGTTGGAATGTATTACATTCTTAATACTGGAAATGCATCTTACCCCTGCTAGACCAAGTCCTTGTTAGGGACTTGGCCTTTGGGGACAGGCAAGGTGTCACAGAAACTGAATCAAGCAGAAGAGAATAAAAGTTAGGAGAAAACCAATAATCAGTAACAATGTTGAGCTAAAGCTTGTTGGTGGACACGTCGTAGAGGCGCTACGGCACCATTTGATTAGACGTTGGGTGTCATACATGAATGATTTCTTAAATCTTAAATAGAAGTCACTGACAATAGCTTACATCAGTGCTCTTTAGCAGAATTAGCTCTTTTGATATCTCAGCTTGAGTTAGTTCTTTAGTAGAGTTTAAATTAAGTTTTAGGTCTTCACTTGTGTTTGAGTTAGTTCTTCAGTAGAGTTAGCTGTTTTGAAGAAGACAAGCCAGTTTGTACTCCTCACTTGAGTTATTGGGTCAAGTCTTAAGTCCTGAGGAGCAGGATGGTATTAATTTGGGTCCTTTGTATTGCTAATATTGAGATGGACTTAACCAAAGTCAGCTTGCACTTGCTCCCTTTTGTCTATTTCCAAACCGTTTTGTAAACCATCTTTTCCATGTCAGATGATCTCTTCTTACATTTTATATTGCAAAACATTCCAGAATGTCTGATGACGACAGCATTGAGCATTTTGCCCTGGATTTGGACAACATCAGGTAGGGACCCATATTGGACTCTCCAGATTTGCTAAACATTGTTTAAAAATTGTTAACACTGTTTCTACAAAATTGTTATATACCCCAAAGAATTTCAGTGCAAACATGGCTGCAATAACCACTTTTTCTGTCATGTTTTTTTTTCCAGATGCCTTCAAAATTAGCCTACTCAGGAAGATGTCTTAAGAGTGCACAATAATAAAGATTTTTATGCTTGAATGATTAATTTTCAGTTTGCCTTTCCTCAGCTCCAAGCTCTGCTTTGTGCCCATTCCTGCTCCTCCCTGTAGGAGATGCCCATTATTCTTTGTAGGTTCAGTTATAAAACACAGCCCAAAGATCATAGGAAAAGTTTCAGTAAAATGATATTTTCAGGGTTTTGTATAAGAGGGCAGCTTGGCTGAGGTTGTTCTGACAGGTTTTTTTTTCCTGGCTGCCTAGGCAATTAGTCCTCAGTTTTAGTGGCTCAGAAGGAGAGGTCTGGATTTTGTGGGATCTGTTTTCTTTGAGAGACTTCTCCGGACATTGCTGTCTTTTCCTGAGTCTCCTGCCCTCAGCTCAGTGGATGAAGCCTGACTTTGTCAGTGGCTGACTTCAGGGTGCCGAGAGGCAGATCACTCTCCATGAAATGAGTTAGATAATCATGGGGTGTTATAACGGGGGTGTTAAGAGGGCCTGCTCTTTGCCCGTGATCTCTCTGAGTAGGAATTATGGTATCAGACTGCAGTAGAGGTTTCTGGCAAAAATAAAATACATCTTATTTGTTGACGTGTGTCTTGTCTCTTGAACCAGTGCCCCAGGGAAAGACCTTAGCTTCAGGATTCAACCGAACATACACTAATCAGAGAAGGCCCCTGATTCCCCACCAGCCTTGGCCATGTCCCTGGGTAACAGTGAGAGCTACTGATGCTAAGCCAGGCTCACGGGCTCCCTCCGAGGAGTAGGAGCCCAGGCTTGAGGACACATGCTGGGGAGATGACAAATGAACACCATGAGATGTGACAGTGTGCCACATCCATGCGGGAGACTCCTGCATTGGGATGAACCGGTGCTACAGAGCAGATGTTCACTGCTCTGTGTATTTGGTCAATAATTCAAAGGGTGGGAAGAGCACAGAAAAGGTGGATAACACACTGAACTGTCCTGCTTCCAATGGTCATCTTTCCCAGCCCTTGGTTTATAATAAAAAGCAATGACATGTCTATAATACAGATGTAACAGATGCACATGGTACAGCAGTGGCTATGGGGAGTCCAGGAGAAGGAGGCTTGCCAAGTGTGCAGTAAGGCTTCCCAGGACAGGTGAGACATGTTTGGGACAGTATGGATGTGACTGGGAGCCTCCGAAAGCACCATGCAGTGTGGATGGAGAAGCATGATTTAGTTTGGGATACGCTCACAGGGACAACTCAAATCCACAACCTCATATCGATACTAAAGAGACCAACAGGATTTAACATCTGGTATACTTTCAGCCTGGAAGGAAGTGCTCTGTTTCCCGAAACTCTTACAAATGTTGCATTTTTGAGATTTTATTTTACCTTACCACATTAAGGAGGGATTTATTAACTTCTCCACTGTCTCAGTTTTATTTGTCTGTGTTCAACATAACTTAGTCATGTTTACACAGACTTTCACTTTAATGTCAGATAATTTGTTAATCAATTTGTTCACCAGATACCTAGTTTTGCAATTTATGGGCTCCTCAAGGTAATTTTTTTGCTGTCTTTGCCTTTCAATTCCCTGTATCATTATTTATATTCCCTCTAAAACTTACAGTCTGGTTCTGCAACCTTTAGAAATCTAGATGAGAATCACGTAACAGTTATTTTTTTCAATTTTGTGTTTCTGATCCTTATTATAAGTGGATTTTAAGTTAATGTTGCCACAGGCATTACAATACTGCATGTTTGACTCAAGAATCTCAGGCGTGTTAAATGACAAAAAGAAATGACCAGTTTTAGATGTTTGAAAAAAGAAAATCCTGTCTTTTAGAAGGAACTTTTTTTCCCTAGGATCTCATATTCTTCACGTTTCTTTAGCACAATCTAATAACTGCATTCTTTTCCCACTGCACTGTAAGCTATTGAAAACCTAGCATCTCTGAGCAAACAACAGAAAAATATTAGGAAAAAAATAACCTTTAGCACACTGCAAAGTCTGCATGATCAGCTGTTCTTTTCTTGTTATTCACCTCTTTCTGCCATTTTTCTACTAGATTAAATCCTCTGGCTTCACCTTCACTCCTGCAACCAGGAAATGTTCTTTGACAATCAGAAAGAAACACTGTAAGCCAGAGCTAATAATTATCAGGTAGGCTCCCCCAGAGCAGCAGACTGCTGGGGTTGACATGAGGGGCTCCTACGCTCCATGCTAACAGGTACTGGGCTGTGGGAAGCTGAGCTGGCACAGTAGCTCAGCACTGAATGTGGGAAATGACCCTCCCACCAGCAGTAGCATTCACTGTCCTCACCTTTCCTGTCTTCCTTCTGCTCAACAGGAGAAGCAAACTTGATCCTTCATGGCAGTTCCCTGCCTCTCCCATCCCAGCTCCTTTTCATAGTGGGAAGATCCCAGCCCTGGGTCCTGTTCTTGGTGGGGAGCAGTTCAGCTGCTTTTGCTATAACGTATCATGGGATCATTCAGCAGGCCATCCGGCTCAATCTTCTGCTCACAGCAGGAGGCTTGTTCAGACCAGGATGCTCAGGGCTTGGGAGTCTCGGTAAATGCGGTGGAGCCATGGCTAACCATAGTTTAGAAGACTGAGAAGAGGATGTCCTGCGCAGTTGTTATTCTTGACATTAACGAGGCATCTGACACCATCTCCTACGACACTCTCATTGACAAACTGATGAAGAATGAACAAGATAAATGGAAAACCTTCTGAACTGGGGGTCTCAAAAGGTTGTGATCAGCAACTTCAAGTCCAGCTGGAGGCCAGCGGTGTGCCCCAGGGGTCAATACTGGGGCCAGTAGTGCACATCGATAACATCTTCATTAATGAGCTGGATGATGGGGTAGATTACACCCTCAGCAAGTTTGCAGATGACATAAAACTGAGAGGAGTGATTGCAGACCAGATGGTTGTGCTGCAGTTCAAAAGGGTGCTGGCATGCTCAAGAAATGGTTTGAGAGGAGCCTCATGAATTTCAGCAAAATGAAATGCCAAATCCTGCCACTCACTGGGAAGGAATATCTTCATGCACAACTGCATGCTGGGGGCCCAACTGTCTGGAAAGCAGTTTTACAGGGAATGTCTTGGGAGTTCTGGTGGACAGTGGATGGAATGTGATCCAGCAGCGTTGCCTCACAGCAAAGATGGCCAGCAGTCTCCTGGGCTGGATTAGGCAGAACATTACCGATGGGGAGGTGATCCTTCCCCTTCACTCAGCCCTGGTGAGACACATCTGGTGTGCTGGGTCCAGGTCTGGGCCTCCTGGTGCAAGAGAGACAGGGACTGACTGGAGTGAGTCTGGTGAAGGGCTATGAAGATGACTAAGAAACTGGAGCATCTCGCATGCAAGTAGAGGCTAAAAGAGCTGGGGTTGTTCACCTTGGAGAAGAAAAGGCTCAAGAGGATGTGATCAATGTGTACATATGGGAGTGAGGAAAGGCAGCAATGCCAGGCTCTTCACAGTGGTGCCCAGTGACAGGACAAGAGGCAATGGGCGCAAAATGAAACGGTAAATGGAGAGATCAGGCAAAGGTGCACTTGGAACACTCCCTGGAAAACTGCAGTCTGGCAGTTAGGTTCAAGAGCAAGAATTAGCATTTTTCAAAGACAGCCATAACCCCATACTTCATATGTACATGCATATTATTTTGTTTATGATTTGCCAGGTTTCATTTTTTTTCTGTGATTTATTTATTGTATCCAGGCTTCACTTCCATAAAACTTCCCCTCAGTTGTACTCACTGTTAAGTGTCTTGTGGCAAAACCACAAGTACCAGGTATTGCCTATACCAGATAAAGAAGTTGGTAAATACTTCAGTGCAAAACCAGGCATGTGAATAAGGTGCATTTTGTCATCAAAGAAAAAGATGTTAATTTGTAAATTAATGTTGTGTTTGATGTGAACCCGGTGGAAGGGTTTTACTGAAGAATCTGTGAGGTCTGTACAAACCCTGTGAATACTGCTTAAGATACTCAGATATTTGTAATATTTAGCATGTGTATTACACAATATGATCATTAAGCTGTGATTTTTTTGCTACTAACTGACAGAAAATCCACAAGACTTACTTTTGTTGCACTACAACAAATACTGGGGATGTAGTCACAGGCAAATTTAAGCGGTTGCTACAAATTTTAAAATACGAGATTAAAACTACTCTGACAAATCACTAAGATGTACATAATTTTACTCCAAACTTCTTGGTGATGTTATAAATAAGTGACAACATCACAGAAAGTATTCAAACACTACATATACTCACAAGAGAAAGACCAAGGTAGCAAAACTATACCAATACAAGATGTTTAACAATTAGACAGGAAGAGGCCACTTCAATAATCTGAGTCAGCGGAGATCAGAGCCTCTTCCCGTCATCAATGGTGTAAGTGGGGGATGTGCAATTTTCAAGGAGTCAGAGGAATTATAATGTGTCAAAAAAGTTTATTTGCTTTAACTAACCTGCCTCCCCGCCATGCATTCTTTTTAAAAAATGAAAAAGACCTTGTCTTGAAAATTAGGTATCTTTTTTACCCCATCACCCGTTCTTTCTTACCATCAGCTTGGATCTAAACTGGAGCTTCCTGCTGGAAGAGAAATGGCTTCCACTCCTGGGAGGGAGCCCTCTGCAGGCAGAAGCATCTGGTGGGCCAAAAGTGTGGGCTGGGGGAAAGGAGACGTGAGTTTGATGAACTGACGCTGGGCTCGTGCAACGGGTTTCTGCCTGCTCTCCCATATTTTCAGGTATATTATTTTCTTGTTTGGAGACTTCTGCTGCTGTTGTGGCCCAGTGTAACTCAGGACAGCAGGAATCTGCTGGAAATGCCGACACCACAGCCCCAGGGCTCTTGTGGAGATGTGAATTGTTTCATCTTGTGCCAAGACAAAACATCCTGGAGGACTGAATATTTACTTCTGCATTTCTTGTGCTTTCTGGCAGTTTTTACTTACAGAAACGCTACCAGTAATAAAAAATAATTGGCCTTACACTATATTAAGTTTCTGGTGGACTGGGTGATGACATGATGATATTCACACATCCGATTCTGATCGTCCTTCTCCCTCAAAATACAGACAAGTCTTTCTGTCCTTTTTGTTCTCTGTATCTCTCCTTTTGTTCCTCCATATTAGAATCATAGAATTGTTTAGGTTGGAAAAAACCTTTAAGATCATCCAGTCCAACCATTAACCTAACACTGCCAAGTTCACCACTAAACCATGTCTCTAAAGCACCACAGCTACACATTTTTTTAATGTCCCCCAAGGGATGGTGACTCAACCACTTCCCTGGGCAGCCCCTTCCAATGCCTGACAACCCTTTTGGTGAAGAAATTTTTCCTAATAACCAATCTAAACCTGCCCTGGCACAACCTGAGGCCATTTCCTCTTGTCCTATCACTTGTCACTTGGGGGAACAGACCAACACTCACCTCTCTGCAACCTCCTTTCAGGTAGCTGTAGAAAGCAATAAGGTCTCCCCTCAGCATCCTCCAGGCTAAACACCTCCAGTTCTCTCAGCTGCTCCCCACAGGACTTGTGCTCCAGACCCTTTCCCAGCTCCGTTGCCCTTCTCTGGACACATTCCAGCACCTCCATATTTTTCTTGTAGTGAAATGCCCAAAACTGAACACGGTATTCAAGGTGCGGCCTCACCAATCCCTTCCCTAGTCCTGCTGGCCACACTGTTCCTGATGCAGGCCAGGATGCCATTGGCCTTCTTGGCTACCTGGTCACACTGCTGGCTCATATTCATCCAGTTGTTGACCAACACTCCCAGGTGGTTTTCTGCCAGGCAGCTTTCCAGTTACTCATCCCCAAGCCTGTAGCATTGCATGGGGTTGTTGCCCCATCAGTCCAGCCTGTCCAGATCCCTAAATAGTAACAATATTTGTTATGGATTTTCAGCCTTCAAGGCATCTGAAATTGCTCACTGTGGTGAAGTATATCATCTAACTTAGCTGACTGAAAGCAACCTGTGCTGTAGTTCATGAAGACATCTCCTAAGAGATGGTTATTCTTTGTTTTTATATTCTTTCACTAAGATGTTGCTTATACTCAAACATTTCAGACTTGCACAGGCGAATGCCTGCTTGACTAAGTGTCATGAATAACATTTATTTCATAGTGGACTGACATTTTCTGGAGAAGAGTAGTGACAGCAGGGAGTTGTTCCCGTTATTTTAGGAATTTTTGTGCTCTTTCTTTGTCTTATATTAGTCTTGCTGCTGGAGGTCAGTATTCGTAGACATTTTCTGAACAAATGAGAAACTGAAAAATATGGAGAGCTTGAAATAATGTGTCAGAGATAATAGGGATAATTTATTTCTTGATAGTAGAAAGATAGAAATTGATCCTTTTTCAACACTGAAAAAAGTTCAGTTTGCGGTTTTCAAGAAAAGATTTTTTTTTTCTTGCCACTTGCTTCATGCTGAACAACCAGTTCTAATAGGGAACTTTCAGTATTTGCATCTTCATGATTATTTCAGAAACACTAGCTCATTTGTTCTTAATAATGTTACTGAAAAATACCAGTAATTATATAATGGCTGTAGAAACCACATTTTAGGTAAATGAAGAGAGAAATGATTTTTTTTTATTATAACTCTCCAATTTATATGTAATTACCAGCCATAAAAGAACCTTCCTGGTATGCATAATGACCGCCTTTTGTCCTTGCATGAAAAGTCGAGGTGTTTTCATTCACGGTTTTGTTCTCTTCAGCTTATTCCTGGCTGGTTGGGGAGACAGAGGCAGCTGTTTTTATGACAAGTCACACAGCCCTTCCCAGACTATTGAAAGTGTCAGTTTGAAAACCAGCTGGGTGTATTCTCAGTCTGTCAAGCCCAGGCCATAGAAACAAGAATCCTGGGCAAGCCAGTTGAAATGTGCCATTGTTATAAAGGAGCTGTTCTTGATGTTGTTTTTTAATGTTAATAGAAACTAGCAATTATTATTTACCTGTAACTGCTATGATTTAAGAGTAATACAATAGAAAACATGCAGACAACATAAAGCAACACACGTCGTTTTCCCAGTTACTTTGGTCTCCACTGGAGACCTGATGCTCTACCATCTTTTGTGTAAGTGTATATAAAATACTAAAAGAGAAAGATGCAGGACTACTCTTGCTGTCTCAGTCATTACAATTATGAGTCATAAGCTACAGTATAATTTGTAATCAGAACGAAATATACTCTTGTTTTTTTGGACAGGACGAAAAAAGTTTACTGTCTGTGTAACACCACAGCCATCTTTCTGATAGAAATGTGCCAGTTAATTGACAGGGGAGGATGATACTTTAGGTATTTTCGTATTTTGTTTGGACTAGAGGAGTAGTGCTAGAGATGGAAAATGTAGAAAAGAGGTGGTTGCTGTAGATGATACAGCCACAGACTGCACCAAAGCTGCTGCAGAAGGAAAATGCTGTCCATAAATTTTGTGGAGACATGAGAACCATGTTTGACAGCAGTCTGGATATGCAGTCTCAAGGTGGAACATGCTCAGGTGATTGAACCTGAATGACAGGTAGGAGAGTTCCTGAATAGCAGTCTTCATAGCCTACAACAATTTTACATACTTGACGTGTGTCATGTGATAATGCTCAGAAACTGCAGTCTCTTTATCATCACTTTTGTGATGGCATGATAATATAGGTGCAGCAAATGATTGGTACAATAAAAAAGACACTTGCATCTGTCAGTCTGTCATGAACCTGATGGCAAATGAGATGAAGTGGGGTCAGAACTTAGTACACGTAAAGCTGGAAGAAACATTGCTGCCATGAATGTCCCATATTCTCCTTCAAAAAATAGGTAACTGGGCAGATGTTGTTCATGCTTCAGTATCTATCACAGGTTGGATTCTGTTTTGGCAGAAATATTCCTAAGAAGGCTGCCAGGAGGAAAAAAGGTCTTGCTGCAGTGTTATTTTTTCCAAATTTTAAATAACTCATGTTTTTAATTGGGAGCATGGGTGAATGACTAATTCTGAAGCTTGACTTGGCTCTTCTGCCGTCCTCATGCAAATTTCCCCAGATTTAGGCTCTGAAAATTGCCCGTTGAATTACATAACCTTTGTTTTGTGCAGTGTCCTTTTTGAACGGTAAGCCGTCTGGACGGTGGTAGGTTTGTGCTTCCTCAGCGCAGAACTCTTGTGTTATGGCTGGCCAGACAAGTGAAATGAGTAGGTGCAAGAAAGTGGAATTTCAGTTGCATAAGCAGCCATAACTTCTGAATGTCATAATGCTGAACATCTTATCTGGGGTCCTGAACTGTCTTCATACAAGTATGGATTTATAGATTTTGAACTCCTGTTTAAAGGCATTTTCCCAAAAGATTAAATCTAGTCCCACATCTGAAACACTGTGATCTGAAAGGTGGAATTTTGTGAGCAGCACAGCAGGTAAGAGTCTGGTTCCCCATGGCTTTGTATGCTCTTCCTTTCTCTTAACATCTGCATGCTCTCAATTCCCCTGCAATATTTTTACTTTACTTTCATTCCCTAAACTTCTTCCTGACGCCTTCTGCATGTCGCCTGTTATCCTCCTTTTTACTGAAGCCTTTCCTTCAGCTGAAGGCAAGCAGAGATGTCTGCTCTGTGGGAGCCAATTCATACTCTGGTCTCTTGCCTAAACCTCTCCTGTCGTAGTGAGACGCAGGGCATAAGACACCTCCATGTATGTCTCTCAGTCTGGAGCTGAGTCTTTCCAGCAGCTAAAACAAGCTGACGTTAGAGGGAAAGTTAAACCAGTAACCACGTGAGTGGAATGGTCATCTGTTGTGCCCATGGGTCCAAATTCACATGTTGCTGCAAAAGCATTCCCCACTTCAGACAGCTCCTTTTAGCTCTGAAGTGGGTTCAGAGAGGAAACACAAGGTAGTGCAAGGGCCTTGACATGCACTTGTCAGAGGTGTTTTATGTGGAATCAAATTTGTAAGGTATGGAAGGACATCAGCTGATGGTATGAGGTTGCTTATTCTGCCACCAACAAAATTTCTGTTCAGGTTAAAGCTCAAAACCTATTCATCAAAATGTAAGGCAAATGGCTCCGTCATATTAGATTTTATAATAATTATTACTAAATCTGTAACAATCCTGCTTCATCGCTAATTAAAATTCTCTCTTGTTTTGAGCAAACCACATATTTTAGTCAGTTACTGCTTAAGAAAGTGGACTATGTAATGATCAGGGGATTTACAAAATGCAATTGATTCCTAGTGATAATACGTATTTATCTAGCAAGTAGCAGAATTTTCCACTTCCAAATGACCTACATTTATTTTCTTGATAAATGTGTAAATATTTTCAATTTTTAATAAGTATTTGAGGCAACAGTGCTTTGCTATGGCTGAACTTGTGACATCAAAAACGCCACTCAACTTCAATTGGAAAAAAAAGGTAACATTTTTCATTTACTTGGTTCCAAAATTCAGTGCTAACCCAATCGCCTCTTGCCCATTCTTGAAAAGTTCTGGCAATGTTTGAGAAGCTTTTGAAGCAATTGCATTGGAATGGTTCAAAATTAAAGGGCATTTATGCCAAGATGAGTTACATCTTCTGTTTGAGAAAACTGACAACTGCCTTCATTGAGTACTGCCGGATGTGTTGTGCTATGGTGATCTTTTAACTCTGCGGACAAGGGCTTTTATGTGTTCCAGGGAAATCATGCTGCATCCCATCTCAGTTTTCTCCACCCACTTTAGATAAGCCTGATTCCAGCTTATCTCACAGAAACATGCATTGATTTCTGGAAGTTTTTAATAATTGTGTATAGGAAGATTTACGGTGTATTGCAATACGTGTAACAAGCTTTTCCATGCCTGCTGTGATCACGCTTTGCTATGAGAACACTGAGAAATCTGACTGGAGAAATTACATGGGTAAAAAAGGGGGCAAGAAAATCAGTCTGGATAAATCTGACACTTCTATGACATCTCTCTGTGTATTACTGTGTGTGTTATCTATTCAGTGACTCCTTAAGCTCTACTTAAAATCAGAAAGATGTGACTCCCTGTTGCTTTCCTTTAGCCTCTCTCTAGACTCTTTGCAGGAAAAAATATTTACCTTAAAGGACTGGTGTTCATTTTTGTTAATAAGCACGTGCGTGTATGTTTTTGTGAAGAACCTTAATGAGAGGGTGCTAATAAAGAAAGACAAAGAAATATTATTCTTGTCTTTTCAGTGCTGAGTTCTAGGAGTTCTTTCTGGCACTACGAGCTTCATGTTCTTAACAGAAAATTTCCCTATTTAGAATATATATAGAAAAAGGTTTTTTTGTGAAGGAAAAAGCTGTATGTGTGAGGCTATGTTTGGCCTCATGGTGGGTCTTAGACAGCATGAAGAAGACTTTCTTTCTTAAAAGCATGCAATGGTCAGTGTGGAAGGCAATGTTTGCACGAGGCACAGCTTGGTTTTTCATACCCTTGAGGAGTCCAAAAACCCACCAGTTTCGCAGTGGATGCATTACATTGTTGTGATGGACGGCCCAGACGAGAGGCTCACCATGGTGCTTTGCTGTTTTTAACAGTCAGCTCCATCTTGCTCTTATTTATATCCTTTGTTTTGCAGTTACCTGCAAGGTAGTGAGAAAACTGCAGAATGGTGTGATTAACCCACAGTATAAAAGTGACCGCGTGTCAATGCATGTGTTGCCTGCCTACTGTAACAGACTGTTGTCACCCCATCTCCCCCAAACGCTTTGTATTGATGCTGCTGCGTATGAAAGAGAGAGCCCTGTCCTGACGGAACCTGCTGGTGTTGCCACCGTAGCCTCTAATGACCCTCTGTGCTGAATGCGACTGGGAAACGACTTTTTTATTCCACCCTGAAGTCTCTGGAGATGGGACAGAAATATTCCGTTATCACCAAACACCGCAAACACCAGAACATAACACATCTAAACAGGGTTAAAATAATACTTTCTTTTTATCCCACAGAGACACTTGCATTATTGACCATCTAAAGCGAGTGAATGGTGAATTTAATACACAGTAACTCATGCTAAAGCCTACAGGTAAATGACTGTCTTATTTATAATAAACAGTTTTCTATTTAATATACTGGAGTTGTTCCAAGGACATCTTTTCATAGGAGCAGCAGATGTAGATGAAGTTTTGCACAATTTAGGCTGTATTATTTTTTTCTTTATAAAACATTTAATTAGCAGGCATGAGCACAGCCAGACACTTGAAATGGCACTAAAACAATTGTTTGATATTAAACAGCACACACATTCAACTTGTGAATGCAGTTATATTGAAAAGCTTGAAAATATCAACAAATTGTGGTGTGTTTAAAAAAGAAGTTTTAATTTTCTTCCAAGGTTTTTTCTTACAGAATTTGAAAGCTGGGGGGAAAAAAAGTTTAAATGAGCACAAAAAATAAAAGAAAAAGAAAGAAAGAGAAAAGATTGTTTCTCTAAATGCCAAGAGCTTATTAATGCTTCTTTCACAGATCAGAGAAAAAATTGTGACCCATGTTCTAAATGCCGTATTGAACTGTTGTGCTCTTACCTGGAAAAGTTTGCTCACATCATTGTGGGAGAGTAGGACTCTGGATCTGCTTGTTTAAAATTGGAATGCAACAAAAGAACCTAAACAGTATTTAAAGCAAGAGGTCAGTAAAAAGAACAAGGAAACTCAGCTTTATAGTAATTTTTGCAAGTGGTTGGGTGCTTAGGGCCAGCTCCAAAAGAGGATTTCAAAAGCAACTCCTAGCTTTTCTGAACTGCACTATTGACTCAATAGATGATTAAGACATGAGCATGTCCCACAGCGTCTTGATCCTTTGGGATAAAGGTCAAAGTGTCCTTTAAAGATACTTGTTAGTAGCACCCTGAGGTGTAGCATTCTGGATGAAGCAGGTTATGCATAATTCAAAAGAAAACTTTGATTCCATCACCTAAAAATGTTGACTTCACAGTTTTCTACCATCAGTTAGCCATAATTTCATCAGTCTTTGTCTGGAGTACTCTTATGTCCACTTACCTTTATAGACTTCATTCATTGTCAAGAAAATGACATCAGATGGATGACTACATAAAAAAAAATCACAAATGGATTCCCACAGAATCAAAGTTTCTCCAAAACATGCTGAAAAATTTGTAATTTTGCAGCTGAGATCTCAGGGGACATTGTGATCGCCTTAGATTTGTTCTGGAAAAGCTTTTCGTCTTAAGAAACCGAAGACCACCTGTCATCCTTAGCGAATACCTCTGGGTGAATAGGTTGGGACTTCTATTGTGCCACCCATTTACAACATAAAAAGCACTCTTCCTTTAAGCCATATATTCCTTGTAATCATGTACCATCATATACGGGATTTTTAGAGAAAGTTTTTTACACAATTACAGCTCGTACTACGAAAAGACTGAATACTAAAGAGCTCATCTAATAGCTGAACTATGTTTTAAACAAACTGAATAATATAATTAGTATTTTAGGTAATAGGTATGAAAAGTTCAGATAAAAATGAGTAAGGAAAACAGGACTTTCAATTTCAACGACATATTTTTAACTACATCTAGTGAACTGTGCTTTCCAGGTTTTACTTTCATAATGTGCACATATACACACATAGGCTGGCTGTGGCAGTGCACGGATGGGCTGGTGGGAGGCACCAGCCCTGAATCACGGTATGGAGGAGAGCAGAGCAGAGCCTGTGCGAAACCACACAGCGTGGGATTTTCAAAACAAAGCACTCGTGTCAAAATAAAGGATTTAGAAGAGAATAGTTCATGCACATATTATAGTGAGAAATTAGCATATGTAGTACCATTTTCACACTCGACCCATGGGTTTTAGAAACAGCCAATTATTGCCAGCACCTGCTTTGGATAGCAGTTTTGTTTCAGCTGGCCAAGAGGTCATGTGAATGAGTCAGAAAACTTATGATTCCCTTTATGCAGCCTGGCCCAATGAGATGGTGGTTGCCCACCAGATAAGGTGAGGGATGAAGCAGAGGAGTTTTGGAGAGGCCATATGGGATGCTTGGGAGTGCATTGCATAGGGGAACGAGGAGGTGTCTGTTCAGTCTGCTGAGCCTGGAGAAGACATCTCTGGCCATGGTCAGGGTTGTGGTTTCACTTGCAGGTGGAGTGAGCAATGGTGGAGTCTTCCTCTGAGGATTCTTCTTCCACACCTCGTATCTGCTAATTCGGAATATAGCTGTACCAGGGGATTATGCAGTTTAGTTCTGGACACTGTCAGAGCCCTGCTACATCAGCCTGGCCTTTGCTTTTACGCACCTTAATCCCACCTAAGCTGCTGGCTTACATTCAGGCTGTTCTTTCCTTACAATGCAGGAGGTTGCCCTTGTGTAGAAGCTGTCCCTGCCATGGTGCCTCTTGCTGACTTTGCCAAGAGTGAGGCTGCTTTTCAAAAGTGACCTTCGCATGTGGCCTTATTTTCAGTTCAATGGCATCTGAACTCTGACTAAACCTTAGTCATATTCACTGGAGTAAGAACGTTTCAGCACAGCACATTCAGCTGGTGTCACTCAAGACATCTCTTTTGCTCTGGGTCACGTTACTCTTGTTGCAGGATTTGAGATTGTGAACATTTCCAGTAGGAGGTAAAAAGTAATTGGCATAGATCTCTTGCCCCTCAAAAGAAAGACTGCAAATGAGCAACGAGGGAATAACAACACCCTGACTACAGGAGAAATGTCTTTTGAAATGATAAAGTGGGAAAGATTGGCTATGCCTGCACCAGTAAAACAAACAGGACCAGGGTGCCTGGCCAGCTGCTGTGTTGCAACCATCTGTATTGTATTTTTAGTGTGGCCTGTGGTATGGTTCTTGTTCCAGATACCTGGAGAGGGACAAAGAAGATTCATGCTGAGCAGCCTGCTGTGAATCACCTGGCTCGCTTGGTCTGAGCAGACCAAAACAACCATTGCCACACTGGGCTACCATGGAGACACAGGGAAGACCAGGAACCGTCAAGTATGGGGCAGCTCCTCTGCCTGCAAAGGAGAAGGAAGCAATACAGGCAAGGTGGTGTCTGAAGGCTGGCACGTCCTATAATGTCACAGCATATATTTGCTCATTTTCAAATATATACCAGCTCACTCACTACCTTGAATATTTCCTGCATATTGTAGCTACGTTTTGGACAAATAATGTAATTTTAAAGTTTCCATGCTGCTTAGACCCCTTCATCACCTAACCTTGCTCTCTTCTACCTGAGGTCAATAACTCCATATTGCGCAGAAAAGTTGATTTGTCAAATAATTTAATCACCTCTTTGCATAATGATAGAGTAAAATTGGCAGAGGAAGCTTGTTATCAATCTGGGGTACTGGTAAGTAGTAATTATGTGTAATGAGGCTTTTGTCTTGCAGCATGCTGAAGATCATCTTGAACTCCTTCTCGCATTTCAGCAAAGGGACTGTCATGTTGAATTTTCCTTTAACATTTTCCCCACTCCTTGAAAAGAAATTATAGGTTGTTATATGGAAGCTCATTTGAAGCCTCAATTTTCTTGAGTATCCTGCTCTTGTGGGGAGTACCAGGTGTGCTCAGAGACTGTGGCCTTCAGGTTCAAACTCAACTGGCATTCTACAAGTCTTTGATTTTTTTTCCCTTCTGTTGAAGAGGCAGTGGTTGTCTTGACAGCAGGAACAAAGCTTCATCCTTGTACTTTGATATGTAGCAAGGTTAAAATGAAACCAAAATAGGCTTTCGAGAAACTGAGTATTTTTTAAGACAAAGGTTATAGTAAAGGCTCTTGTGCTGATAAGATATATTAAAAATTGTTGTTTTTTTCAGAGTAATTTATTACACTGTTCACTGTAACATACGAAGATGCCACCCATAAAAATGTATGCTCTGCAAGATGATTTGTGAGGTGTAACATGCCCTGAACACCAAATGATGTTGTGTTCCCAGAATCATATCCCAAAGGAAGATAGAAAACCACTCAACAATTTAGTTTTGCTGAAGAAGTACAAATATTGAAAAATAACATGATTGTATTAAAGCCAATAAAAGGAGTCCTGGAGTGCTGAAGAGACAAAACAAGCTATTGAAAGAGAAAATAAGCGTTTTGCCTTCCATTGTTTCTTAGAAATTCCTACATCAATGGTTTCTCTAATGTTGAACAGATTTGCAGGGGCTCATGATCAGCTATTCTGTATTGATAAGAAGGTCAGCATAACATCGTAGGAAGTATTAAAAACCTGTTTATGACACTGGAGTTTTGGGCTTTTTAACAAAATTGTAACATGGCTATTGTTTTCTCAGATTTAAACATATTTGATTCTACATTGAAGCTGTATTTGTATATAAATTTTTTTTGGTGAAGGCAGAAGTTAGATATTCATCAGGTTCATTTGGCGCTATAGATTCTTGTTTCCATGCTGTATATAAGTTATAATTTTCTAGACAGCATAGTTTTATACATACCTGAGTAATTCTTTTGATAAATTTTTTGGTATCTTTTGCTATATATTTTTCCCTCCCCATACTGTTGTAGGCACTTCAGGAAAATAAAAATCAACTAATAGTGAAAAGAACTAGCCAAGAAACTCACACTCCTCTGAGGTGTACGACTGTGAGAATAAAATGATAATATGTCTGTATTAGACTAATGTCTCTATCATGCAACTGAAAAGAAAATCCAAGACGTAGAAGTCCATATTTGTATTCAGATCTGCATCCGTTAGTACTCAATGAGTAGCTTTTCCGTAGTTTATTTGGTTCTATTGTCTATAAAGGGACTGTACCAAGTAATATCTTAGAAATACACTCCTGATTTATCTTTATATTACATCAGTTTCAAATGCTATGACCTTTATGTGATCTGCAAAAAGATATTTGCTTTACAGCAAAGAACATCATTAATTTCTAGTGCAACAGACTTGCATTTAATATTAGTTTCTCTAAAAATGGCAAGAATGATATAATGGAGTCGCAAATACTGAGAGTTGCTGGAATATTGGCAGAGGTTAGTAACTACACGCTAGAGAAAACACATCTTGTTTTCGCAGGTCTGCAAGCAGGTGAGGTAAAACAGACGTAAAAGCTTTGTTCCAAGCTGAAAATAGCAAATAGCTGTAGTAGCATCAAGCTGCTGGAATTGTTGGCCCCTCCATTTGAGATGACCACAGGAGGCCAGTGCATTCCTGCAAGGGAGGTCTGCAGCCTCCAAACCTCCTCTCAGTGATGGTGAAGTGCTGGTGTTCGCTGAACCAGTGAACGATGGGAGAGGCAGCCCTGGTGAGAGCAGCCAACGATGATGCAGTGAAGGAGAACCCTGTGGAGAGCAGCCAATGATGATGCAGTGAAGGAGAACTCTGGGGAGAGCAGCCAACGATGATGCAGTGAAGGAGAACCTTGGGGAGAGCAGCCAACGATGATGCAGCAAAGGAGGACCAAGTAACACTACCCTGACTGTTGTCCAGCTGCATATGTCAAAACATAGCATGACAGAGAGCTCGGAAGCCCCAAATCAGTATTTTTACCAACTTACTTCTAATGAAGTGTGGTCTAATGACCACAGGGAAATAGGAAAGCCCCATTGATTTCTGACAGAAACCCTGAACAAAATGCAAGCATCTTGCCATACCTGTATCTTTGGATTGCTCTTCTTATAATAGCGGAAATCATTATTGATAGGCAAAAATGAATGTGTTCCATGGCTGTACCAGGGAGCCGCCAGTTTAAGAACATGGCTCCAACCCAATTGCACTCTTCGTAAGACCAGTTGTCAAGCTGTAGGTCCAAGATGCTACCTCTAGATGTGACAAACCCAAAAAACCACTGTAAAAGATTACTTTTACCTTTGCACTGAGTATTATGCTAGCAGATTGATTATGACAAAATGTGAGAAAATGCTTCCTCAAAATGCGGGTTTATGACCCTAAGTGGAAGCTGGATCTGAAAGGCACAATGCAACCAAAAGGAAAAATGATTTTTGATGACTGCTGTGGAAGACAAGGGAGTATCTGATATTTCTGAGCAGATGATGTTAGAAAAGTTTTGGATAGGGAGGCAAAAAGTCTTTCAGGAAATTGAAATTCACAGATTAGAGTTCTGCTTCACTTACATTAAAATAAGATTTAAGTAATTCCTATTGATACTAGTGATTCCTAGTTTTAGTGATCACAAGATGTCACTGAAAGTAAAGTGACTCTGATGCTCATATAAAGCATTACCGTCTCCACAGTCTTATGAATAAAACTTGTGAGTGGTGTTGTTGATAGCACAGAGTTCTTGCTTCTTGGAAATTTAATGACCAGATACTGCAGATTTACAATATTGCTGTGTAAGAAGAAATTTGCAACACGTTATACTGTAAGTGTAGCTCTGCACAGACCTACATGCAGCTCTGTGTTTGTGTAGGAAAGTTTGCTGTTACTGGCAGTTTTCCGCTCATTTGCAAATTGCTCCAAGAAGCTGGTGCTTGGCTTTATAGGAGGAATGGGGAGATGAGCCCACCAAGAAACGTTAATCATTGTTTCAGTTGTACTTTCCTTTTTATACTTACTGAAAGGCTTGTCTCATGCTTATAAATGAATTTTAATAGCACATTTAAATGGAAAACGGAAAAGAAAGACTTACAATATTATCTTGAGCCTCTACAGAGCAGGATTTTCCCATGCATACCTCTGTACCGATGAGTCTCTGTCCTACTTTGTACGTTAGAAAACTTGCCAGCCAAATTCAGGGCCTTCCTTCATTTATTTTCCATACAAGCCAAAGTAAAAGGACAAAGGGGAAGGGTGACTCTTTAGATCCCTTGCTGATCTTCTATGAAGACAAAATGAGCATTCAGGCAAATACAAACTTTAATCTGTATTTAGAAATTAGCATACTGGATGTGCAATACCTTAGAGAGAAGATAGAGAATCCCATCCATTTATCACCTGCTCAAACAAGTATAACTGCTTAGCAGAAGGTAGATTATTTTCTATTAAATGGAATTTCAGTTAATAACTGCAGCTTAATCAGTGCAGTATATAATTTATTTTCATTAGGCTCTATCAGTCTCCTGGGAGACAAGGGTTTAAGGAAATTGAGCAGTTGTAGGATCAGCCATCATATTTTTTTCTGACCTGTATTTTCAGACTTGTAATTTACATTATTTCAAGCTGTTTCTCTTTATCTGCCCTCTTTGTAACTGCATATAATTATCCTAAAGAACATTAAGAGGAAATATCAGGAATCAGAACATATTATGAATCTCTTGCATGGTCCAGAGAGAATTGGGTCACAATATTATAGAACAGTTTCTTCTTGTACATGGCCTTGTGTATTCTTCATGTAATTATTTGAAAACCTAAAACACTGATTTAGTGTATTAGTAACCACAAGCTAATTTGTTTTACACTAATGTATAATTAACAACTAAAGATCAAGGCCAGATAAACTGGTTAGAGGTATACAATTACACAAAAGAAATAATGTATATAACGAGATGTCTGTGGATACTCTTGGTCCAGTAACAAAATGTACTAAGGCTCTGGATTCAAGTGTAATGCCGGCAGCAGCCAGAAGCTGGAATTACTGTCATATGTTTCATCCAAGTAGTAAAATGGTGCAGGTATTCATACACAGCTTATAACCAAGGTTTTTGTTTCCTCTGAAGGAGAACTCACTATAGCAAAAGGCATACTGCCTGTTTCCCCAAAAGACGTTTTTTTCTTTCCTGGCACCTTTGAAAGATGACAACCATGGGACACTGACCTGTGGGGGACCCATCATCTCCGATACTTACACAAGTGGTTATATTGGTGGGAGGGCTGTGGGTGCAGCTCACAGAGCTCAGAGCCTGAGCCTCTCGCTTGGCTGGATGGTCACAGTTGCCAGCCGGCTGCACTGCGTGGGGCTGGGCTGCCAGCTGTGCCCGTGCTGCCAGCTGTGCCTGTTCTGCCAGCTGTGCCTGTGCTCTCGGGCAGTGGGTGGCTGAAAACATGACTCTCCCCCTCTGCTAGCTTCATGGGCTGCCTGTCCCTGGGTTGCTGGGATGAGGGCTGTTTTTAATTCTGACTTTTATGGAGTTCCTCTAATTCCCCTCTGGGGTCAGACCCTTGAAGTCGCTATTTTCACTTCTTCCACCTTGCCTTTGTGGAGCATTGCCTGCTGTTAAATACCCAGCGTCACCTTACCGCCCTCCTTCTTTAACATTCTTGAGCCATAGGAGCTTAACTCCTGTGGTGGTAACTTGTTCAGCATTGGCTGCGTTGTAGGGTGACTTCTAAAGCCCTTGCCAGCAGCTGGACACCATGCTGAATGCGGCTGCTGCCATCGTGTTGGCTAACAGCGCGTCAGAGCCGTAGTCCATCTCTCCATCTGCCTGTCAGACCTTTCCTCGGGCAAAAGCGTGCCAAACGCAGCTCTTTCTGTAGCTCAGCGGTAGATGGCTCAGACATTGCCATTACTTCCACCACTTGGCACCGAGTTATGCCACAACTGCAGCACTCCCATGACAGGTTGGCTTTAATTGCTTCCAGTGCAGTACAATAAGCATGTACGTGAACAGTTGCCATTTGGCATCAATCTATATTTTAACTTTTTTATGTCTGCATTCTCTTGCTAGACACCAGGACAGGCAGGCAGACATCTTCTCTGCCCCTCTGTGATTGCCACAGAAGGCTGGCTCGCCTGTGAAAGATAGTTATCTTCACTAAAGCCCTGAGAAAGTGATAGTTGGCCAAATTCTCTCCCTTTTCCCACTCGCGTGAAGTGATAATAACTCCACTGGAAACAAAATAGGTATTGTGGCTGCAGGTGGGTGTAAGAGGAGGGAAATCGTGGCTCTTCGTCTGTCCATATGGAAGCACGGATGCAGGTTTGATTTCTCCAAGCAAACAAGGAAAGACAAAATGAGGGGAAGTGCTTTAATCTGATTGCTGTTTCTGATGTATATTAGTGATAGAGCACGCAACGCAGGTGTTCCTTAGGAGCAAATGTGCCTTCCGTCCACAGCTGGGTGCAAGTGGGGGACACCTGGGGTAATCAAGGGTGAAGCTGTGTGTAGGATGGTATCCCAAGTACCCTATTGCAAGGTACCTCTAGAAGAGAGAGAGAAAATAATTTCCAAGACTGTCTAAGTATGTGCTATTAACGCGTGCGAAAGGTGTTGTACAAGGCAGTCCAAGCCTAATGGCTTGGCAGGCTCCGTTCTGAGCAGTTGAAGAAGAGGTCCTTGCCAGACGGTGTTAAGGAAGATTCCTGCTTGCCACCAGCAGGCAAACAGGGTGTACCAGGCCTTCCTGTGAGCAAGGAAGGGGAATATACTTCTATGCACAGCAAACGGGCTGGTTAACCTTTGCAGGGAATGGGCGGAAAGTTTTCCCAGATGCCATCCTACTTTGTGGCAGCACGTGGAGATCACCGGCCAGCTGAGATGTGCAGGGTTCCCCAAACAGTGGGGATATAACAGTATCTTAGAGAGAGTGTGGGGACAACACCTCTCAAGGTTCCTGCATCTGAGGTAGTTACAATAGGCTCTCTTTGTAATGGATGAAGGAATAGTCACTCTTAGCATACAATCGTCTGACTTACTGTGTATTTGAAGGTGAGGTGTAACTTGGAAGTGCCCATGGGGGGTTGGAACTAGATGGTCTTTAAGGTCCCTTCCAACCCAAACCATTCTGTGATTCTATGATTCATTGTCATGGGTTATACAGTTTGGATGACTGACTGGGATGTGGATGCTTACAGATGTAGAGGTCACAGGTTAGAGGACATGAAACCAGGCTAAGTTGCCTAATTGCATTCTTCAATTTTAAGTGCCTCTGTAATTTAAATTCATTTTTAGTCCTCCAGTAAATTCTAGCTCTGTGCTATGGGAGCTAAACTGGATTTGCCTCCCATATGTAATCCGTGTTTTTGGGGGACACCAGTTATATCACAGCCTCTCTGAACCTGTTTCTTAGCTGACACCCTCCCAGGTCCTTGAAGTGCTAGGGACGAGAAACAAAACAGCAAACCTATCCACCCTGCCTAATTTACAGTAGGGAAAACTCTGCTCCTTCTCAACCATACCTCCCACCAACACCTCAAACGGCTGTCAGCGTGCAGCGCCCATGGGAGATTATAACTCCAGGAGTTTCTGCTATCAATCTCAGTATATGAAACTGATGATTCTAGCACAAGGAAAAGCCCCAGCTGGTAAGAAAAGGCTTATATACCATTCCCTGTAACTGGAGGGGCTTTACCTGTGCCTCATTGGCAGCCACAAGTATAGACATAGTCTCTTCCTGCTGTTCATTTCTCTTCCCACCACTCCATGAGGTCACATAGGGGAAAAAAAGGCGGGGGGTGGGGAACTTTTCTGCAGAAGGACCTCGCCCTTGTTCTGCATATGAGGTCTCGGGGATGTGAATGTGACCAGCCTAATTTTCCTTTGTGCTGTTAAAGATTACTGTGTTGCTCAGAAATTGTGGCCTGTAAAAATGAATGTGTTCATTGTCAACTACACCAGACACATATTCCTTTAATCAATACGTCTCTCATATCTCTATGAAAATCGTTAATAGAAAAAGGCTTTGCAATTATATAGCTACTTTCTCTGTGAGTGTTCTCGTGTTCCTGAAAAACTTTGCTAATTTCTCAGTGGTATATTCATAAGAAAGAGAATAGAACAGAAGACTTTTAGCTGGAGCCTATTATGTGTTTTTTTCCATCTGTTTGTGGTGAACCAGAAAGAGCAATGTGTTAGGTCTTGCCTTATGGCAAATCCTGATCTGCAGTTGCTGTTTTCCCACACTTACTTAAGCTTCTCTGCACATCCCCGCACACAAAGCAGATGCCGGTGCCCCGACAGGCCTGAGAGGCTCCTTCTGAGCGCGAGAGGCTGTTACGCAGCCAGGTCCCTAGGACTAGCCTCCAGCAAAGCCAACCAACCAAACAAAAAAAGCTGCTTACCATTGACATCAGATGATCTGAAACCGGTTTATTGATCGAAAAGGCAAAAAAGCCACATGAGATCATCAGTTGTCTGCTGCAGCCCTTCTGGGCTCAGTAGCCTCTTTGGTGAAAGGTTTCAGGAAAGGAAAGTAACCGCAGAAAGTGCACAATATTTTTCCTATTTTGGAGCTCCTAGTTTTCAAGCATGTAGCGAAAAGCAGTGGGGCTGAGGAGGCCTCACGAGGAATAAATAACATATTCTCTTCTAAAAAAGATGAGGGGATAAAACAAGCAGCAAAGCGTGTCTGTCCCTGTATTGTTGGTGAATTCTTCCCTCTCCCCAGGGTTGAGATCTTGCCATACTAAAATAATTGGGAGTATGACATTAATGTCAATAGGGCCAGGATTTTGCCCTTTTTATTCAGACCTGGCTTCTCTTGTTGACAATTGGCCCAATCTCAATCTTTTCTCCAGGGAGCCATTCTCTTTGCATTATATCCCAATCCCCATCCAGTGTTAAAAACTGTCTGTTGGAAATAAGCAGGCTTCTGACAAGAAACACTGAGGTTGATAAAGGTGTTGTTAAAAGACTAAAATAGTCTTTAACTTCTCTTTTATTTTTTGTGTGTGTGTGTCCCCCAGTATTTGAAGATTTTCTGTAGCCACCCGGTAGCCTTTGAATGTGAGGTGGTTGAAATTATTTGCATGTGCAACATCATCAAAATAAACTCACAGTCCACTTATGGAGTTACTCTTACCTATTGGACAATTACACCACAGTTATTCATAAATAGTGCCTTTTTATAACAATAATCTACCATACCTGATTAATTACTGTAATTTAATAACAGGTGTGATACTAGTTTTTCTTGCATGATGCAATTATGAAGTAAATTGCAGAACTTTCTATTCACACTGACAGAACATTCACAAATATACACGAATTTAAAAAGTAAATAATTTTGCTTCTCATCTCTCCCCCACAGATTTTTGAGTCAAATTCTGCTTCCATTGTCTCAGCACTTAAACTAAAACTAACTTCTGCTTTTTTAGCTATCTTTTGTACAAAAGATTAACATCTATATTGCTTACATTTTTTGGCACTTTATATCTCAGGTAACCAAATCAATAGTTGCTAATAGATTTTTTTTACCAAAACACAATTAAGCTATTTTATCTCTATCAATTAATCTACATAATGCACTTTTTAAAGACTTAATTTTGGCCCCAGTATAATCTGCAAAGGTATCCATATTTATTTTGTGGTGCAGCATCATGTATGGATATTTACATGCACCTTTGCAAGAGTCTACTGAAAGGGCTTTGTGGGTCAGCTTTTCATTTCATATTGGGCTAACCATATATGTGAATGTTAAATGTTAATGTAAATTAACAGTTAATGTAAACTGCCAATTTAATCTTCTCTTTCCCTTTTTAGAAGCTTACTCTTAGGCTTAGAAATCCACTGAGTCAAAAATACACAGCCCCAAATGATATTTTTTTATTTCTATAGATTTGTGAATATTTGTTTTTCAAATTTATCAATTGCTTGGCACTGTTGTTGTTAAAGACGGTATAAAATCTTTCCAGCCTCTGGTTTAAAATATAGATATAAGGAGGAAACTGTGACAAACATCTTGCCTTTGTGACAACATTATTAGAAGTCTAGCAGGGGTCTGGGTCTACAGCCCTGAGAATTTATTCTGTACCAAAAGCTCTTTGAATACATAATGAATAGTCACAAATAAGAACCTATTCAGACGGTGTGCTGTTGAGTCAAGTTCATCAAAGTTAAAGTAGCATATATTTTCTGAAAGCTGTAGATGATTACACACTGGTCTAACTTCAATGAGTTCTGATAATCATAATTTCCTGCAATAGAGTTAATTAAATTATGTTCTGCCTTGGGGTTCCTTTTCTTATACCAGTATGATGGTAAAATATTATGTTGCATTTCTGCTTAGCAGATTCTGCTTAAAAGAAACCAACCCAAAGACCATATTTGCCAGATAGAAATAAACCACTTCTGCTTTGTGTCTACCGATTCCTTCAATGTGTTCCTCCTAAATCGCACCTGCCAAAAACGGTTGAGAACAGGCATCCCCTGACCTAAAAGGAGCAGGGACAGGCAGTGACTGACAGCAGCTCTCTTAAGGGAGCTCTTGGGGAACTCTTCCCCAGCATGTGAGTCAGGTTGCTGCCAATGCCACCCAGGAGGCAATACAACGGGAAGGACACAACCTTCGCTCCTGCACTGGCTGGTGGGAGCTCAGAGAGGAAAGAAGGTTTAGAAAAATATTCCACTTATCCCCAGGTTAATAGAAAGAATTCTTAATCTAACTTATGTGGCCAGGAAAAGTCAGTACAATTATTTAATGGAGATACCGATTTCATGAGATTGTTGTAATTGTATTTGATGTATTACTTGACAATTATTTAATCTCATTCTCCAAGCCTGGTGAAATATGGTTCTTTTTAGATTTTAGTTAATGGGAATAATGCAAAAGTATGACCGAGGCTATGTTTGAAGTTAGTTTAAATCCCACAGCCCAGGAAAAAAACTGAGGTGAAATTTTAGGTAAAAGCCTGCCATATTTTTTGTCCTAGGTTATTGTTATTGATACTTATTAATTTAAACAAGTCCTGAAGACATTTTTTTGGACCTTTGTGGTTCTAACACAAAATCTTAACCAGATGGGGACACCAGATTTTCTTGAGTACATTTTTCTGTAGGGTTTCTGCTATTACCAGAGCTTCATTGGAAATTATTTTAAGGTTGCTTGCCTATAATTGTGTTATTCTTTTCTTACAGTGATAAGGAACATGTACTGTTAGGTTTTGTTTTAATCAAAAGCTATTTCTATCTCCTGTTTACATGGTTTTCAGGAAATAATGAGCAAATTATGTTAGTATTGCCTATGAGAACAGAAAGTAATCTTGGTGTTCCAATGGGGACTGAGACCTGTGGAGTTTTGTGGCAGCATAACGACTGTTCTTTTGTCAGCCAAGTACTACTTTTGAAACATGCTTATAACATGTAATTAAATAAAATTACGTACCAAAGGAATTACACTAATACTATAAAGAACACAATAGATAAGGCCAGATGCATAATAAAATCAGAGTAAATCTCAGCTTCTGGTCTTGTTCAAACTCTTGATCTTTGAACTTACGGTGTATGATATCCCTTGTTAAAGCCCATTAATTGTTATATAGTTTATTTATCCCCATCCATTACACTTCAGAAGCCAATAAAGTTCTCGGACTAAGTTCAGTGGAACACAGTAAAATATTCTTTGATTAATTAACTCTGTGCACAGCTCACCTGAAGTTATTTTATGCTGAAAATCCCATGCAAATACATTAGATGTATGTGTGTAGTCCAGTTGCTGCAATACAGAGAGAAGAGCTGGTGTAATCTTGAGGAGGGGGGGAGTCAATTTAGCAATGATTCAGTGTATGACTGCTTTCTCAACCGTCCAGCTCTCAGAAACTCCACCGCTTCCAGCTGCAATGAAAATGTATATATTGTAATATTTGTTTTGAAAATTTATATATTGGCTGACCATATGAACATGTTCTCATTGCCTACTCAGGCCTTTGAGCAATTTGCAGCCTTTTGTTAGCAAATAAAGGCTCTCTGAGCCTCCTACTTGAGCACCGAGTTTACCAGCTGCTATCCACTCCTAGACCTCATTAGGGGCCTGCTGTTCTGCTGAGAACCACACCACATGCTACGCCCCGCGTTGGCGGCGGATTAGCCTGTTGCTGCTCCTTAAATTACCAGGTACAAAAGGTTGCTCTGTTTCTCCATAGAGAACTACCACTCTTATCCTCTTTGAAGAGGCTCTATAACATGATCTCTCTAACTAATTAAGGTCTGCAGACAAGCCACAGGTTGTTATAGAGGATTCGTCCCCATGGTTGATATCAGTAGGGTTTTTTTGGGGGGGTTTTGTTTGGAAAGGATTAAAGCTGCTGTTTCTCAGAATCGAGTCCTAGAAAAACCAACAAAAACCATGCATGCTCATGTAAACATTTAAAAAAATGCTTTTTAACATCAACTCTCATCAAGCAGGTTACTGCTATTTTACTTTGGAATATGATTTGGTAGAAATATTTTATAAATTAAAAAAATTGTTTTAAATATTAGGAAAAAATTGAATTTGTTTCTGTGTGTCTAAAAATAACTCCATTCTGGGTATTGTCACAGGTAGTTTCATATAACTATGTCTGGACATGGGGCATTTAAAAACTAAAAAGTTGATTGACCAGAATAGGTCAATTGGGAATTACTTTTTTTGTTTACCATGCTAAAGATCTGATGGATTTATGTGAACACATGGATAATTTACAGTGCCACGTGGGAGAGAGGCTGTAATTTAGTGCCCTGCTTCAAGGTCTGTGTGGAGCAGACCTCTGCTCTCGTGGCTCCTGTTTGGGGTTCCCAGTGAGTTATTGGTCCTCACGTACCGGACTGTGTTTACAGCATCCAGCTGGATTTTTCTAGTTTACTTCTGTTTATTGTGCAACCGATTATGTCCTGTCCGTTACATAGTGGCGGTAGGTATTTTTTGTTTCCATTCCCAGACTTATGATGCCCATGAATGAATAAGAATTATTTGCATCTCTAATAAGGTAACATGTGTTCCACAGATATCACATATTGATCTGGGACCTTGTCCAGCAACTGAAGCACTCGACATCGATCTGGCCTTTTGTGCAAACATCATTATACACTGGTGCCAGTAAAGAGTTGCTACTTGCCTGTGATCATGGAGTTGTTTACATATAGGAAACATCAATTTGTGTGTTCTTCAAACAGGTTCAGATAATGAATATGGAAAAAAAAAGTGAATATATCAGTGAAGGAAATAAGTTAAGGACCTTTTATATAAGAGAATACTGATTATACAGCTTGTGGGGTTTCCTGCTATTCAGTATGCAGAGGTGTACTAATGCTGTGTGGACATGATCCACAAATGCATTTTGGCACATAGTAGAGTAGTCTTCTTTTAATTAAGAATGGAAGAATAACAGTGTTGGAATTTTTGGGGAAGTCCCTTTATACGATCAAGTGGCAGCCAACACCTCTGTTATGTGATCTGCCATCTGTTCAAAAGACAAGTGAATCCAGATATCCTTTCCTCCAGGATCTCACAGCAGTATCATAAAATGTTCCAGCAACCTTTTATTACATGTGTGTATAAATATACAACATATAAATGGTTGAGAAATTGCATTACAAGGCAGTGTCTTCATTCTACATGTTTAGTTGTGTGGTTCACTAGCATCAGAGCTCCTGGTGGTCCTAAATACCTATTAATGATAGCGTAGTCTGGCACCTTGGGTACCACAACAAAGACCCTCATGCAGTAATCTGTAATTAAGCCTGTAACACTTGCTTGAGCAATGCTGTATTTCTGAGAAAGAAATACTGTTGTAATTCGAGGATTTCAAATGGTGAAATGCCAGCATGTCCATGGGTGTTTCAGGGCTTGGCATCTTTCGCTGCTGAAAATATGCTGCCCCTACTTATGATCAGAGTTGTATTATTTCACTTCTAACCACTGCACCTTGAACTGCTCTATGGAAGAGCTGCTTACCCTCAGAAATTTCTTCCCTGAGTATGTACTTTACTTACTGGAAAAGTTATTTTTTTTTTTTTAATTTTCTAAGGCTTAATAAGCCTTCAGAATGCACAGATTCTTTAATACAGGAATAACATAAAAATAATTTCTTCATAATAACAGGTGTTTGGGGAATTTTAAAGGTTTTGTTTGTACTTCTCTAGTTAAAGAATTGCCCTTAGGTCTTTGGCCACTTACAGATACACTAGTTTTACTGTTAGCTTTCCTTATAAAATATATTCAGTTATAGAAAGTTATGGGAGGCTTAGTGACCTGAGGATGTGATTGCTGCTCTGTGTATATTCAGCCTCACCTGCAGACTGGACTGCCTTAACCTTCCTTGGCTCACAGATGTCAGCTTTCCCATTTTTCATTAGTTATAAATAATTCTGAAGGATAACATTTCTATTGCCTTGGCATCTCTTCTTAACCAGGGTGGTTTAACAAAGAACAAAACCCTGGACTGGACTTGTCCTAAAGCAAAGGCAAGTGCAGCTTCAGAGATGATGCAGAGGAGGGTGATTGGATCTTCTCCAAGACCCTGCAGCTACCAGAGCCTGAACCCCACTTGTACCAAAGGAGGTGCAGAGGCAGAGCCTGTGCTTATGGACTTGGGAAAACAGAGAACCCCAGGATGGGGAAGTCTGGGAGCTTGTGACTTCTGGCACCAGAGGATGGCTCCTGCCCCACCTGCAGATCGGTTGCTCTGGAATAGGTTCCAGTGCCTTGGCAGAAGATGAGGGCAGGGATGAGAGGAGATCTGCCTAGGGATGGGTGATGAAACAGCCTGAAGCTTATGGGTCAGTTACTAGCAGGCATACCAGTATGGACGATGTGGTGGTGGGAGTCTGCTCCAGACCACCTGATTAGGAAGAGGTAGATGAGGCCTTCTCCAGACAACTGGAAAGAGCCATGTTGTTCTCATGGGGGCCTTGAATCACCTTGAGATCTGCATGAAGGACAACACAGCAGGGCACAAGCAATTCACTAGGTTTCTGGAGTGCATTGATGGAAATTTCCTGACAGAGGCGATCAAGGAACCACTGAAGGGAGATGGTCTGCTGGACCTCACCTTTGCAAACAAGGAGGCCTGCATGGATGAACAAGGAGCTCCTGGCTAAGGTAAATGCAAGGAGAACATATACAAGAGGTGGAAGAATGGACAGATGACCTGGGAGGAGTATACAGACACTGTCTAAACATGCAGGGGTGAGGTTAGGACAGCCAAGTCTATGTGGAGTTTAACCTGGCAAGAGACAAGGAGGGCTTCTTCAAGTACATTGTAACAAAAAGAAGACGGGGGAAATTTCAGCTTGCTGCTGAATGGACCAGGGGACCTGGTGACAAAGGACATTGAGAAGGCCCTTAAGCTACTCAGTGTCTGCTTTGCCTTGGCCTTTACTGGTCAGATTTGCCTTCAACAGAGATACACAGTGTCATGTTGAAACGACAGAAATGTATGCACAAATGATTGCATCACTGAGCATTATTCATCTAAAAAAAAGTTTTAAAACAGAGTAGTCAGTTCTATCAGGCAACCGATGTTTCAGGGAAGTAGAGACAAGGCGTATCTGCAAGCACAGTTCCTATGGTAATCTGTGCAAAGTGGGGCATTGTATGCACAAATGTCTGTAAACAACCATTTGTGTTGTTTCCACATGGCAGTGTATACCTACTTTGTGCAAGTGTCATGGCTTGGAACTAATAGTGCTGGTGATGCAGCTTTTTGAACGACAGCCGCTGTGAAAAATAGCTCCTTGATATGTGTACTTAGTTAAAAGTCACAAGACAGAGGCAACCGGGCCATGATTGCTGTGGGCATGGCTACAGCAGAAATCTGCCAGCCAAAGTTGCTCTGTAAACTCGGTTCTATTACACGCTAACTTATTGTTACGGATCCAACCCAACACAATCAAGTAATTATATGGTTGCAGCTGGTAAAGCAGACTGACATTCATTTGACTGCAGAACAAAAATGTGTGAAGCTGGTTTAAGTACTCAGGACAATCTGGATGGCTTTAAACAAAAAGCATAAGGATAAATACTGCGAAGCAAAATTTGAAGGAATGTGTAAGATCTAGCTGACGTATTGTGGTTACTGGGCTTTAATGGGATTTTGTCAAAATCTAAATGGGTGGCAATTGCATGCCCATGCATCAGAAGTTTTTCTGACTGAAATATATGTTCCAGGATCGTTTACTTTTCTTGCTAACACCTTTGCTTTCAGCCCTGCAAGCTGGGAATCAGGTTACCGAAACATGCTGCAGCTGGAAAAATGCTGATGTTAGGTTACAATTTTTTCAACTTTAAAATGTTCCTTTTGGAGCCTCATACATGTGCAATTAGGGACATTCAGATTTATTTCTTATGGATTTGTTTCAGAATTTTCAAGTGGTGATTCTGGTGAGATTGCTTTGCAGGAGAATCGGACAGAGAAACTAAGAAGGGAGGCATCCATATCTGCAATTTATAGTGGCTGGGCCTTCGTAGTAAAGTGTGCTGAAGTGAAGGTTTAGGGTTTCTTGTTGTTTTTTTCTGAGAGTTGAGAAAAGGGTGTGTGTAAAAACAGTCTGTAAATACATTTGGAATGTATCACTAAAGAAGAAAATCTAGTGATGTATATTTAGTCAAGGGATTGTCATTTTGGATGCTCTTTGGCTTTCCACTCAACCCAGAGTTGCCGGGTTTATCTGATGTGCTGGTTTTCCAAAGTAATGTCTCTGTACAATGTAGGCTTTGGAACTCTAAATATAATTGTTTGTTGGTGTGAGCGGAAGCTCAGATGCCCACAGTTCTCAGGTGAAGGACATTTTATCACAGAAATTGCTAATACTGACTCTTTGAATAGGTAACTTTCCATTTGAAAAAAAAAACCCCAACAAAATGATTGGGACGAGTCAATATAGAAATATGAGTAATACACTAACCATAGTGGATGCAGGAGACAAAGCAGTAATGGAAATAAAGGGAAGAGTTTAAAGAGGAAAAAATCACAGATTTATATTCTGGTTTAAATTTTCAGTCCTGGTACAGGAGTTTTTTTTCAGGGATGCTCTCATTCACTAGTTACCTGGGTACAGGTTGTAAACTGCAAGTGACTTAAGGATCTGACTCCTGGCTTGGGTGTAATGAAGAACTCAGGAGGAGTTTGGCAGAAAATCTGATTCGGGAAGAAAGTAGCATGAATTAGTATTTATGATTATCTTGCGATACACACAATGTTATGTCACTTCATGGGATATTTGGTCTTTTTTATGTATAATGTTGTGACACATTTTTGCACCGTCACCTTGGGAGCACTTCCGTCTCAAAAAGTAATAAACCTAATGTTTAGTTTGGTATTGCGGGGATGACAAGAGGTCTGAAGATGACAGCAAAGATAAGAAAAGGAATAAAATAATGAAGCGCTACTGATCATTTCAGGTCTGTGAAATTAAAGAAAATGGGAATATTAATTCTGATCAGGAAGATGCTTTTGGATTGTGATCCTCTGGATTAGTTCAGCTGTGTTCAGTGGAAAATACAGCCTATCATCCAGCAAATCAACTTTTCCAGTGGTACTTACTTTCTAAACTGGTAAATGCTTTAGTCCATTTTATGCTGTGTGAGCTGTTGAAGAGTCTAGTTGCCCTCAAGTTCCTGTTACAAAGAATTTTTTATGTCTGCTGGCATTGCACCATTATTTGTCCCTCATGCAGCTCCCTACCCTCTCCAGCTCCTGACTTTACTGCTAAAAGAAGGGCAGACTTTTGAATTAAACCCCAGCAAACTGCGCTGCCTTATGTTAGCATCTCATTGCTGCTGATGGAGAGCCTTTGCCACAGCTGCATCATGAGATCTCCTCAGGAGGAGCCTTTATTCTGATTTGTTTCCAGGAGCTGCCACATGGCAGCAAGTGGGCACGGTTCAAACCCCAGGGGTGGAAAGGCAGGCCAGGGCTCCAGGGCACTCCTGGTCCCAGACCCCACAGCATTCACTGAATGGGGGCAATAGCAATCAACTGCTGCCGCCATATGAAGGTTGGTCACTTCAGGGTATCTATCTCAAAGTCCTACCGATAGTCCCAATGACACAGTGTTCTTTGTCTATGTGCCAACGTGGATATATCTTTTCTGAATAAATACTACAGCCAGGTTGTTGGCTGTAGTTACCTGTGGGTGTACCGCACTCTCCCTTCTTAAGGGTGCACAGTCTGAAAAAATATATATGGATTGACTGAAGGGGCTACATCAGGCTTCAGCTTAGTAATCAATGGGCTGGTTTGTGGTGGCCCCCCTTCCCCACCCCCTGGTTAAACAATGTGAACTTCTCAACCTCCATCTACTGTTCAGCGTCGCATCACTCCTGCAATCATGTTTCCATTACTAGAGTCCCTTGTGTGCTGAGTTTAGTCAGGAAAGGGTTAACTCTCTTTACAGTGTCTGGTATGAAGCTGTGTTCCTGGATTTATGTTGAGAAAAATTACTGATAAGGTGTCTTTAGCTGGTGCTGGGGAATGCCTGCACCGAATTCAGCACTCTTCTTTCAGTGCTTCTCTGCTAATATGAACAAAATAAACTGTTGAAAGTGAGTGTCATGAAATAAATGAAGTTTGAGCAGGGGTTAGAATGGGGCAACGTCACTGTCTGGGCCGTTCTGCTACCAACGGGCAGGATGGGACCAAGGGCAGGAAAACAGCCACCGCATTCAGACTGTGTTCATGGGCGTCATTAAAGAAAGAGAAGTGAAGAGGCAAGCTGAGAGAAGTTATCTTGGTCCTTGAAATCAAGAACGAAAGGCTAAGTATGAAGTTTCACGTGCCAGAAAGAATAGCAGCAACAAGTTAATGGGAATGACAGTCAAAATGATAATTGCAGGAGTAATCTCAGTAGCATAGTTTTTCACAAACTGAGGACATCATTTACTATAGACATTAGAAAGTTGCAAGGACCATGCTGTGAAATCATTAGAGCCTGAATGAGATTTAAAACCTGAGTACCATTTATCTATGCATTGTCATATTGTGGTCCAGAACTCAAGTCCCAGAATTCAGCTCTGGTTGTGTTAAATTTGGGTCAAAAATGAAGTATTTTGGACAGAACGCCATAGCAGCAGGCTAAAATATTGTACTGGCTGGAAGAAGACAGATGCAGAGGCTGAGGCTGTACTTTCAATTAGGATTAACATAAGAAAGACCTAGCCAAGTATATTGGTTGTAACAATGGCCAAAAGAAGATGCCACTTGGGGAAAGAGAATTGCAATAGAGCAAGCATATGGTGACAATTTCCTGGAGAAAAGTGGAAAACAATAAAGAAAAAAAATCAATAAAACCTGGAGGGGAATCTCATGGGTTGAGGGAGAAATAAGGGGATACAGCAGATGAGATGCTCCAATAACAGCTATTCTGTAATGTAGTGAAGTAAGAGAGGGTGTGTTTGAATGTTTGAGGGAAATCTGATGTTGAGGACATGAAAGTACTGGTAAATGTGGGAGACAGTATATGTGTCCAGAGAAAAGAACACTAGATGGTAGAGGTGTTGTTTTTCTGTCACAAATAATTATTCACTGAAAAAGGAAGTCATGGGTTGGCTAACATGTTCATGAATTTACAGTTATTTCAGCCACAAAGCATGAGAACCTATTTAGAACCTATTAAAAACTGCTTTGACATTTCTTGAATGCTTTGTGCTCTGACACTTGTCAGGGAGGAAATAAGAAGTTAGTCTCAGGAAGCTGAAGGGGAAGGTTGGTCTTGCTCTTTTTCCCCAGTTCAGAAGTCAAAATAATCCACCTCATTTGAAAGCATGATTTCATATTAGAGGGAGTTGAAATTAGAGAAGGGAGGAAGATAGTGGCTATATGTGTGCAGTGGCTGTATGTAGGAGGAATACAGGTGAGGTGTTAGTGTTGTAGAAGTATATTGTTGATATTTTGGGAAATTGGAGAGTAATTGTGGAACAATACCAAGACTGCTGACAGAAGGGCATAAGAATGGGACAGCCAGCTGGAGGGGTTGGAAGTTGAACAATCTTGGAAACAGGTGGAGGGAGTAAGATAATTGCAGAGAGGGTGTTAGGGAGTAGTAAGTGTTCTCTCAGAGGTGGTGAGGTGTGTTCTCTCAGACATAAAGGCTTATGAACTGATGGAGAAGGGACCTGTTTGTGTACAGCATCATGAACATCCGGAACTTTAAAAATGAAAAGAGCATTGCAGTGGGATCCACAGGTATGCTCTTTGTTAGAAGAGAAAAAAAGCAATGCTGTTGCTGAGCGAGCGCAAGCTGTGTGGCTTGTCACCACCCCTGCCCTCCTCTTCTCTTCTTGGTAAGTCACATGGCAAACTCAGGGCTGGATAAAGAGGTTACCAGCTATCATCATTGCTTCTGACAAACAGCAGCTTCTCCCTGTGTGAGACTGGTTAATAAATGCATGACTCATAAAACTGAACAGCAGAGAATCACCCAGAGGTGAATTTGGCCCCTGAGGCCATGCTGTGGTCTGACTTACAACTCTGATGTTCTGGGGTCAGCCGGGAGTACGGGGACAATTTGGTCCATTGCTGTTTATGACATTTATTTTGAGACTTTCTCTGGCACAGCTGCATGGCAGACACAATTAGTGTTCGACAAAGAAATGCTAATTATTTACAGATGCATCTGCAACAAAAGCTGCTGACATTCAAATTCAGAGTTTCTGGAACGAGTGAAGGTAATAGTGACACCAGTTGGCCCCATGTGGCAGCATTCAAACAAGTAACTTGGATTTTGTATTAATGCCTGCAGAGCTGCTTCCTGTGTCAGTGGTTCTGATGCACTTTTCAGGCAGTAAAAAGAACAAGAATGGAGAATCTGCTCTGTCCTGAGATGGAAGGAAAAGTGAAACTTCTGAAATTCATTGTGAAAAAACCATGCTTGATGCAAGTCTTTTCAGACTGAGTAGAGAATTGGATGAGGGCAGGTACCCACCAAAGTGCTCTATCACTGCCCTGCTCAGCTGGACAGGGGAGAGAAAATATAATGGAAGTCTCATTGGTCAAGTTAAGGACAGGGAGAGATCACTCACCAATTACCGTCACAGGCAAAACAGACTCAACTTGGGGAAATTAATTCATTGCCAATCAGATCAGATTAGGGTAACGAGAAATAAAACCAAATCTTAAAACACTTTCCCCCCCACTCCTCCCTGCTTTCTGGGCTCAGCTGTGCTCTTGGTTTTCTCTACTTCTTCCCCTCAAGCACCACAGGGGAACAGGAATGATGGTTGTGGTCAGTTGTCTTTGCCGCTCCTTCCTACTCAGGGGGAGGATAGGTCCTGCCAGGAGCTGCTCCAGCATAGACTTCCCACAGGGTCACAGCCTCCTCTGGGCATCCCCCTGCACCATCCAGCATGGGGTCCTCCCTGGGCTGCAGGTGAGCCTCTGCTCCCCTGTGACTCTCTATGGCTGTAGGGGCACAGCTGGCCTCGCCATGGTCTGCAACACAGGCTCTGGCTGAGCAGAGCAATCTCTGCTCTGATGCCTGGAACACCTCCTTCCCCCTCCTTTTCTTTCTGACCTTGATGGCTTCAGGGCTGTTTATCTCACATATTCTCACTCTTCTGTCCTCTGCAGTTGCCCTTGCACAGTTCCCCTGCTCCCTTAAATATGCTGTCTCAGAGGCACTACCACCATTGCTGATGGGCTTGGCCTTGGCCAACAACAGGTCTGTCTTGGAACCGGCTGGCCTTGGCTCTATGGGAGGCAGGGGAGGCTTCTGTCAGCTTCTCACTGTGGTAGCCTCTCCTGCTACCACAACCTTGCCACACAAACCCAGTAAAATATTTTAATGCGGAAAAATGACTGAGTTTTTACATTGATGGCTTAAATGTACATGCGGACATAGGCTATCTTGGTTCTGTCCCTGGACTAATTATACCTGAGATAGGTAGTTGGCTTCTGCCAAATACATAAGCTCTTTCTGCATGAGTTTTATACCTATTCTGCATGCAGGAAAGCAGTGGACTTAATTGCCTAGAACAGTGCAAGTCATTACAGTGTAATGAAAACCTCAAGCAGAGAGTGAAAAAGCAAACTTTTAAAACCCCATGATCTTTATTTCTTACTCACGCTTTGCTTGAACATACTGGAAATAAATAAGCTGTGGAGACCCAAGCCCATGATTGCTGAATTCAGGACAAGATTTCTAGCCAGATAGGAGCAAGTTTCCTACTAAACAGAGATAAGACATCCTATATTTCCTTTCTAAAAAATCCCTCAGTGTTTAGTGTTTGTTATTTTGTTAACCAACATAGTTCTTGCTCTTTCTCTTGCTTTCATTGGAAGTGGGCTAGACTGAGATGACTGGAAATTCACACCCTCCTTCCAGCCTCAGGATGGGGGTTGACTGCCATTCCAAACATTCCTAGTCTGTTCCCCCTTACTTGGGGAGACCAGCCTTGGGGGCATGGGAAAAAAGCCTTTGCAAGGCCAGGCCTGCCCAGGCCAGCCTGCTGAGCCAGCTAGTCAGCCCAGCATTCATGCAAATGGTGCTGAGCTTTGCTGGGAAGCAGACACCTGCCCACGAGGAACTGGGCTGAGACCACCAAATTGTTTTGGGTAGGTCAGCAAACAGCTGTCAGATCGTGTAATTTGGTTCTCCTAATTTGGAAAGGGATCTTATTCAGAGCTGGAGCTGTTTGCCGGCTGACAAGCTCACATGTATTATGTTGTGCATAATGTGCATGATTAACGCTTGTTTATTGGAGCAATTGTGCTCTGTGGCAGAGCTATAGCCGCTTTTTGCTGTGCCAGTGGCAAGCAGCAGCGATCCCTTTTTCCCTTTGGGAGAGGCAGTATAGCATGCAATGTGAAGCCTTGTGCAGCTTGATCAACAGAGCTACTCTAGCCACATGGCAAAGTAAATACCTTGCTGGAAGCAACTCTTTCGGCTACCTACAGGTGTGTGTGGTTCAGGTTTACGGGCCAGTCTACAGGTAGCAGACGGCTGTGACATATATTGCCTTGTCTTCTTCCGCATAAACAGTACAGACTAATAGTCACGTGAAAGCTTTTTGAGCTAAACCTCCTGTAGACACTTGCACAATTTGCCTTCGAACGTGAGGGCCTCTGCAATCCTACACTACATAGTGATTTCACTATTTTTATGAGTATTTTTCTTTGTTGTATGCTGATTTTTGCCTGTGAGTAACCGTAATACATAATGTTAACAGAGTTCTTCCGCCCTTATATAACAGAATCTTTGATACACTCATGCAACTCACCGTAATTTTCAGCCAAATCACGTTTTCGTGTGTTGCATTTGCTTAAAATCTAGGTTTGTTTTTTTTCCTTTCCAGGTTGATTTCTGTTAATACAGTGCTTGTTTTACTTAAAAAGAGTAGTGCAGACCACAGTGCTGAGAATTTTAATGCAATTAAAAAAGCTGATTAAGAAAGAAAAGCTAAGATTGCAATACAAAATTACATTAATATTATTTTTTCTTGATATAATTTGGATTTTCTTTTTTCCTGTATGAGAACTATTCAGATTCATTTAGTAATTGTCGACATCCACTTTAACATGGGCACGTGTGTTTTCCTCTTTGTCCTTTTTCTAGCTTTATAAGAACTAAAAAAAGACAGACTACTAGAAGAAGTTGGGAAAAAGAGCAAAAAAGAAAGAGAAGAATATAATTTATTTCCTATTTACCCATATAGGCATCCAGCTACACAAAACCAGAAAACATGAAATAAAAACCCTGTTCCTGTATTCCTGCCAGGAAATAATGTAGCGTATGAACAGTTTCTCTAAGAAAACACTTGCCGCCTTTTCACTTGTTGTTCCATTGTTATCTTCAGCACTCCACTCTTAAGTTAAATTGACTTACCCAGTAATAGAATTTAACTTATTTCACTCAGCCTGTAAGATACACCAGCAGTTATTCCTTATGTTTCCTTGGCAGGCTTGAAGAGCTTTCCATCTTTTTTCCGCCTCCCCCAGCTGTGCATTCTCACCCTCCTCCATGGGAGGTTGCTGCCACTTTTCAGCTCTGCGCCTTCCATTGTTTTTGCAGCCTGACTCTCAGCTGGATCCACCAAATGAGCTATTTAAAAGCCTCCCAACACTCGTGAGGAGGAAGATTTTGTTTTGCACCAGATCATTTACCCGGTCCAGTTTAGAAGTGTGGCAAAGGGTTCAGTCTATGTGGTGGAGAAGGTGATAAATGGGGAGGTGGTGATGGGGAGAAGGGATCTGGAGTGCCTCGAGGTCTGCTGGTGAAGGAAGTGCAGCAGGAGGGGAGCCTGGCTCTTGAGATCACCTCCCACTGGTGCAAGTCAACGGAGAACAGTTACAAAAAGTATTTTGGGAGATCTGGAAGTATTACCACATAGAAAGGAGGTGTTGTGTTTGGGTGGAAGAGTGGATATGCGAAGAGGGGGTTTGGATCCAAGAGGAAAAAAATAAGAGATGAAGGGCTGTTAACATGGGCATTAGCAGGGAAAGCTAATAATAATGGGGGAGCATTTTAGGAAAAATGTTTAGAAACTTGAATCAAAGCTAAAATATGTGCTTTGAGTTTTCCAGCTTGCTCATTTAAAAGAAAGTGTCTGAGTGGATTTTTTAGGTAGGAAAATGGATCCATGGTTGATCTGAAGAAACAACATGCAAATCTCAATCCAGGTCTGGAAAAACAAAACTTAGACCGTGCACGGAAGCATCCCCAAATATGCTTCTGAGTTATGCTCTCCCACGGGTACTTCTCTAAAACCAGCAAACAGGCCTCATGCAGGCGTGGTTGCTGACACACATTTTTTTTGGTTTGACTAGGAGATGTCAGCACACTGACAGTTCTGCTACGGCACCTTCTCTCAGTCTTTCCCAGCAGAGCTGTTTCATTTTGTAACTCATTATCTGTTGGATGACAGCCGGTAATCTGAGGGGATTAATTCTTAGTACCAGCAGTTAGCAGAGCTCATCATTCTGGGAAGCTGAAGTTCATATTCCTTCCCTGGTGTATATTCAATTGGTTATGTGGGTTGGGAAAGAGTTGTTCCATCCAAGTGCTGATCCGCACTCAGGCAGGTGTTAGATGCAAATGTGCTATTTCCTTGTCTCCTAAGAGTGGTCCAGCAGGCAGGACACGCTCCTCTGACAACCTTTCTGCATCCTGCCATTGCCTCCCTTTATGTGGGAGAGGTGTGACCCAGGTCTGGGTCCCACTGCGTGCCCTGATACTTGGTGATCCCCACTTTGTGGCTCCTCGTCTTATGGGGCTCGGTTGGCTGCAGCTCTGGGGCAGTGACACAAGGGGACAGTTGCAGCGTGTGCTGGAAATCACATAGGAGCTCATTGCTCCTGGAGGACAGGTGCACCACCCAGTTTCCCTGACTGTTACATATTTGGTATGTGCACACACATATGTGTTTTTTGAAGGAGGAACAGAACGATTAAACTCAATGAACAGGAGTTTGACATGTGCTGTTCTGTCACAACACCCGTATCACTCTATATTCTTCCAAATGCAACTTAATGGTCTGGTTGCAAGCTTTCAGTACACACCGGGTTAGGGACTACCTCAGCCAGAATTTGGATCATTATGTCTAATAGCCCCTGGTGGGTTTGTGTCTCTGAAATTATGTGAAAAAAGTCAGGAGCAGAGAGGACTTCTTGAGCTCCATATCCAACCCTCCGTTACAGCAAACAAGATCTTAAAAGCTTATCTTAAAAGCGCAAAGTCGTCTTGAGCCTCTGCAATGTTGTAAAACTGCATTCCCTTATTTTAGAGGTAGAAGCCTGGACATTTATCCATTTGGCTCTGAACTGATGATTAAGGTGACAGGAGAGACAGTCTGAGGCCTGTAGTATGAACTCCTCTGAATTAAACATTTCCCTTGTCATCAATTACTCAAAATTTACACCTCATGGTTGACTCTAGATTGTCAGATTAGTAGATGCAGGGCTCCGTAGTTAGGTCTAGCAAGGATAGAGGATGTCAGAAGATCATATTGAAATTAGTGTTTGGTGAACAGACGATTTGGATTATGCAAAAAAATAGTGAAGAACTGAAAACTAACCTCTGTATGTGTGTGTGTGTGTGTGCAAACAGTTTTCAGCCAGATGAGATGTCCTCTCTGGCTCAAGGTGAGCAGGCTGGAATATGTTGCCAGAGCATGGAGAGGGCTGAAAGGGGGAAAGAAGCCTGTACTTGGATTAATTGCATGTCACGTTGGAACAGCAACCCCACATAGTGTTTCTGTCTTAATTTTGATCTCCAAATGTGGGCATTTAGGTCCAGGTTTTGCTCCAAAATACAAGTGCTTCCAACAAGCCATGTCTGTTTTGTTTCACTTTTGCACTCATGCTTCAGGGCTAGTTCAGATAAATAGGTTTGTTATTGGTGTTTCTGGCTGCAATAATATTTTCCCCAGCATTTGGCAACTGCAGATGGCATTTTAGGTAGCTCTTGTAACACAAGGATCTTATGGCTTCACTGGTTCTTTGTACAGGACACTAGATATATAATTGCATGAATTCCTTTGTGTATTATTCATTATTTTCAGTCACACAAACACATAATTTCATCCGTAGGCTACCACGCGACTCAAAATGAGAGTCAATTAATTGCTATTTTTACTATGGCTGAAGTTCACTCTTTATTACTGAATGATCTGTAAACAAAATAATTTTGCAGTCGAAATGACTACAGCATATTTAAAATTGTTCTTCTATGAAATATTTGCTATACAAGTAAAAAATAAAGTAGAAAAGGAGCTTAACGTTTCTAGTTCAAAGTTAATAAAATAACTCAGGAAGCAACAGCGGTTATTGCATCACTATATGCTCTTTATAGTTAGTAATGTGACGTTTCACCCAGTTTTAGAATCACAGAACTGTTTGGGTTGGAAGAGACCTTAAAGACCATCTAGTTCCAACCCCCCTGCCATGGGCAGGGACACCCTCCACTAGACCAGGTTGCTCAAAGCCTCATCCAGCCTGGCCTTGAACACTCCCAGGGATGGGGCATCCACAGCTTCTCTGGGCAACCTGTTCCACTGCCTCACCACCCTCTCCGTGAAGAATTTCTTCCTGATGTCCAATCTAAATCTCCCCTCTTTTCAATTTAAACCTGTTACACCTTGTCTTGTCACTACATTCAATTGTATTGATGTATTTACATCAATGCTTTCTAATTTGGATGAAAGTGCAATGGGTTAGATGCCATCTGGTACTAAGAGGGTCCATGAGGTGTGAAAACTGGCCCTTAGAGCCACAGGGATTAGGATGTCCATTCTTAGCTGTTTCAGCTTGATAACAATTATCTGTGTGCCTTTATTGCCCCAGTGCTAGTTAGCAAATGTTCCTTGGAGACATCAGTCTAGTGCTATTTAGTAAGAGAGGAATTGCAGCAACAACTTTCACTCACTTGTAAATTGTGATGGGACCAAATATCTCCCTTGTTGCTCACAGTTCTTTATTTTTACCTTGTAGTGTGGAACAAGAAAGACAGAAACATTGCTGCTGCCTTTTTGTGCCTTTTTTTCCCTTCCTGATTGTTAGACTGATGAAGAGCATCTCCGGTTTGCTCAACAAACTGTAGGTAAGATTCAGGCATGCAGAATGTCTCTCAGGGGACTTCAGCTTACCCCATTCATGCTGGAAATGCAACACAGCAGAGAGGAGATAGTCTAGGAGGTTCCTGGAGTGTGTGGAAGACAACTTCCTGATACAGGTGGTCAGTGAGCCAACTAGGGAGAGAGACCCACTGGACCTCCTGTTTGTAACAGAGAAGTAATTGTGGTTGATGGATTGGAACCTGTATTGGGCATAGCGATCACAAAATGATGTGATGACACCCACATACTGAGCTCCACACTAGATTAACAATGTCTTGCTTTAACGCACAGACAAAGAGAAGTCATGGTTCTTCCTCAGGCAGAGGTACCCCATCGGCAGAGTGCTCAGGCAGACCGGAGAGGACCTAGGTTCAATGCCTTCTTCTTTTTTGTTTCCTGCTGATCGGTCATTCAGTATCTAGACATCACTCTGGGGAGTGCAGGACTACTCACCATGGCAAGGAAAACCTGCTATAAGGACTTGTCTTTCTGATCATTCCTGCCCCTGCTCTGCCCAATGCTGCGTAGTGATGCTTCTCATGTAAAATATATAGGGATTGCTGACCTGTTTTTTAAAATTTATTGTGGTGGGTTTGTTTTCTTTTTTGGTCTCACTATATTTTGAACTCTTTTTTTTTTTTTTTTTTTTGTATAACAGAATAACTTCATAAGAGGGACAGAAAGTATTCCCTCCCTTTGCCTGGCTGGGTCCTAGGAAGTGTGACTCCTTGCAGGTAGAGATGAACTACGGTACAGGTAGGAACTTCATGGGTCCTGTTCAGACAGTGATGGGTTCAGAGAACAAGGGAAATGGGCTGAAGGTGGTGTGTTATGTCCCATAGCTTTTTCAGCTTGGCAGTGACAGTTGGATAATACAGGTGTGCAAGCAGCCTGTGCACCGATGGCATCTAGGGGCTGTGAGAGGTGCTTCTCTACAGTCTTCACCACAATGAAGCCCCTGTGCCCTGTGGAGGCTCCTGGCTGTGAACGGGATGAGGAACATTAACCTGTCTCTGAATAAGACCCTTCATCTCCAAAGGTGGATGGACTGGAACAGGTTGCCCAGAGAAGCTGTGGATGCCTCATCCCTGGAAGTGCTCAAGGCCAGGCTGGATGAGGCTTTGAGCAACCTGGTCTAGCAGAGGGTGTCCCTGCCCATGGCAGGGGGTTGGAACTGGATGATATTTAAGGTCCCTTCCAACCCAAACCATTCTATGATTCTATGATTCAGCATACACTTACAATTGCAGATTGTCCTACTGCGTAACTTCCAGTAGTTCTCTGCTCATGGGTGCAGCTTGTTTGACTGGCTTAGTTTGAGGCATGTGTATGTGCATTAACATTTTCATTTGGATTGGGAGTTCTTGAAAAATCCTCCCACTCATCCCCATTCACTTTACATCACAGAGTGCTCTCACAGTGATCAGTCAGTTTCCTTTTGCAAGAAAAGGAATCAGAAGCTGTGCTCCAGGAGGATGCCTGGCATGCTCCCATGCAATATTTGGTCCATGGGACCAGTCTGACATACTGCGATGTAAATCCACAAAATGCATATTCTGCAGTGATGGTTCCCAGCACTAACTGTTCTGCACTACAGGTTGGCTCCGGTTGGACCACAGTACTTGCTAATGTAGACACAGCCTAACTGGGCCTTGTGATCATGTAGCAAACTGTAGACCTAGCACAGGGATGAGAAATTACTTCTGGGGTCAGATGCTTTGAAACTTGGCAGTGCAGGATTTGGAGTCAAAACACCTCAATCTTTTTTAGCTGCAGACCTACACACATGTCCATTGGCACCTACCCATATAATTCTGCTGTTATGTTTACCAAGTAGAGACATTTGTGATAAGCACATGAAAGAGAAAGGGATTTACAGTCTACATTAAAATCTTTCATCAGGAAGAACATGCTCATTAGTGCAATATTCACTTTAAACTCATCTTTTTCTTCTGCTACTGCACACTGCTCTTCTATCAACACTGATTAGCAGCTAGAAACCTGGCCTGTTTTTTACTTACTTGAGCATCCTGCGTATGGGGGATGGACTGTAGCTGTCGGTAGACAGGCAGTGAGGCTCTCTCTGTATTATGTTAATGTTGTCACTCACAATGTTTTCATTATGAGCTTCATTGTTTAGCGTTAATTTCCTGGCTCTTACAAATTATATCAGGTTGAATTGTAGCACAAAGGCTTGTAGACTTGATTTGCTTTCCTTTCTCAGAGAGGGTGCAAAATTGTTCTCAGTTAATTTTTTTTTTTTAAAGTGGGTTTTCAGATACTACTTCCCTGATCATTTGTATCTAAACAGAATACTAATTAAAGGGGAAAAAAGATTTTTTTTTTTTTTTTTTTTGTTGGCTGTTTGTCCTTAGTCTTCAAAGTGGTTTGCTCCTAGACCTCTTGGTGAAAATCCATGGAAGATCTTGGGAAGCCACTTGTCAACCCATTCTTGAGAGCTGCTGATTTTCTCTGTGTGTGTGCACGTGTGTGTGTCAAGAAGGAAACAAAATGAGGCTTTTTTTTTTAAGCAGAAGGCATTTTGTTAGTTTTTGTAGGTAACTGAACTACAGAGGCCACCAGCTGTCAAGCACACTACTATCCTTAATGACAAAAGAAATGATTTGGAGTTGTAAATCTAAAGATCCAAGTTTAAGTCTGCAGACAGTCAATGCAGACTCTCATCTTTTAGAACCGATATTCGAATGGCACTTGGGAAAACTAACTGTTAAACCGTAAGTTAGTCACAGTTTCAGAGTGCTTACTCACCCACGAACATGAACATGGTAAGACAATAAAACAGGGTCTGAGAATGACTGCTGCACGTTTTTACAAAATAATAGGGAACGTGGAGTCAAAAGCTCCCAGTTTCCAAGTTGTCATGAAAAGGTATGACTCTTTTATGACTTCTTTTCAGTATAATCCAAGATTCATGCTCGCTCTAAATTCTACTCCACTGATTTAGCAACTTGGAAATTATTTTTAAAAAGCTATTAGTATTTTTTCAGCTATTTCACTTGGTAGTAAAGTCCTTTTGTCTTCACTTCCCCCTTTATTTTTTCAGGAGATATTTATATTCTTACATCAGAACACGTTTAGAGTAAAATGCCAAACCATTCTATGACTCTCTAATGAAAATACAGCTACAAAGAAATGTGATTTATTTTACTGGTTGCTACAGAAATAAGTGAAGTAGCTGAATTATCATCTTTCCCAGCCGGTACATTAACTGGGGACAGAATAATACATTAGACAAATTCCACCTACACTGGGACAAGCTACAGCACTTATCTAGTCAGGGATATCTCAGGTTTTAAGGTTTCTTTTAGGTGAAAGCACTCCAGTGTATGCCAAATGATATCTCCCAATGTACCACTCTGGCTTTGGCCCCCAAAGGTTTCTGTAAGTCACCAAACTGCAGCGTATTTCTTTGCCTGCAAAACCTTTTTCTTACATGGCTTTCAAAAACTTAATGTAAGAATATATATAGAATCAGCTGGCAGCTGACTGGCTACTGCATTGCCACATTTGTGATTGTAGTCGAATGCAGCGCTCCAGGAAAGAAAAACGACTCATAATTTCGGCTACTGTCGGGCATGGCTCAGGCCATCAGTCAGGCTTGGCTGTGCAGCTCTGTCAGGCACATCAGTCCTGGTTTGCAGCACCTCTGGCCTCCCATCCCCCAGGCTGCATGGAGCCGACACTACGGTTTGCAAATGGGTTGAAGTAGGTATAACGAAAGGAGGGGAAAATCACCAAATTTCTGCTAGCACTTTGCTGCCTGAAAGCTGGTGTTTTTTTTTTTTTTTCCCAAATTTATTATTATTATTGGTTGGTTCTTTTTTTAATTTTTTTTTCCCTCAAGAGGAGAAAGGGTGAGCCCTTTATATTAACAATTGAATTTTAATCAATTGCAATCTGACCTGTGTAGTAAATTTGGTTTACAGAGTGTCCTATCTTAAAAAATGATTCCAGTCTACTAGGCCCACTGGATTAAATCCTTCCCATAAAAATGCAGTCTATACTGGTCACGATATTTTTACAACTAATAACACCAAATTCACCAATGGGGAATATAATCTGAATAAGTATCAAAATGTTTGGTATATAACACTGAAATTCAGAGCAATACACTTTCAGAGGGATTGTTATTTAATGGTTAGAGATCAGAGGTGATGTGTCCCAAAAGAAAAAACCCAGATGTTACAAATGGGTTTTCTTATGTGTTTCCACACATGGCTTTGTGGAAACACTGGAGCCACCAAGGAGAAAACAGAAGTACTGCATACCAACTTCCTTTTCAAATGAAGAACTGGGAGAAGGGTTTTATTTATGGATGGAAACAGAGGTGCATGTGAAAGCCTCTTAGCTAGTGTTTTGATGATGAACCGTCTCTCCTTCTCCAGTGATGTCCCTAACAGTAGAGGTGCAACATGAGATGACAGTCCAAAACCAGCTGTGTCTTACCATGTCACAAATTGCTCTTTGCTTTTAAAGAAGGCACGGCATGTTGCAGTACTGTGTGTGCTGTCCACCCGAGTGCATCCTTGCTGGCACCTGTGTCCTAGTGAAACAGGCTGACTGACTTGTGAGCAGGCACACAGCCAGTCTAACAGATGGAGGTGAGTGAAGTCAGCCAAGAGACCATGCACTAGCTGTGCATCAAGTGTGCTAGCTGACGGCAGGATTCCCAGACAGAAATATCCAAATGTCTCCTCGTAATCTCACATTCACATACCGGTGCAAGGCAAACATCAAGAAAATTGCTCTAGCAAGAGAAGAAAAGTAGAAATAGGAAGATGTGAGAAGCTGTTTCTGTGTGGTTTACATTAGCAATGTAGCTGTGCTGTGTGAATCAACATTTTAAAAAGTGACTTTCCACTCCATCTTCTACCACCACTGGCAAAATTAGGCAGGCAGGGGAAAGGCTAACTCTCTTCAGAGATGTGTTCAAGGTCATAGGATGCACTTGTAATGTATTAACTGAAAGACCCTCATTTCCTCACTGTCTTTTGCCTTGGATACAAGACCAATAAAACAAGAGCAATCTCTTAGCACTCCCACTCTTCATAAGATGATCTTTATTTAATGCTGTTGGCAATGAGGACAGTGCTGTGTTTGTAACAGTGATTTTAAATGCATGTGATAACCAAACAGCAGTATAAACCAGTTGAACTATCATGCAAGGAGCTGAAAATGAGGGTCTGGATAAACTGCCACCATAAAGGGAGAATAAAAATGTAATCTGTATAAAGGTTTGCTAGTAACTTGTCAGACTTACTTGGTGCTTCCTGTGATAGCTGCATCTTGTCATTTGCAGAGCAATGTAATAAAGCTGTGCCAGGCATGAAGAGCAGTGTTATTTGGCATTTGGGTTGCTAAACAAATATAACAAAAGCTGGTCAGCATTTCTTCTCTGACTAGCTTTTGAAGGGCTTAGAATTGTGTCTGAGAGACACAGTCTCTACAATGCAAAAAGGGTTTCAAGGGAGCAGGGACTTGCCACTGTGTTTTTGGAAATTCTTGTATGGTTGTGAGTTGCGAGTCAGAAGAAAAGGGCAGACTGAGTTGTGTTTGACAGACAGCACAGTCAGGACTATGAAGCTTCAGCGTTGCCGTGGCCCCCCTGCATCATGCACTGGAGAGTGGGCGGAAAACTGACTAAATAGTACCAGTACTTCACCAGGCAGATGGTCAGGCAAAGGCCAGAGCCCTCTGTCCCTCACTCCCCTGCCTCTTCCAGTTCACAGATGCAAGTTGAACTGGCACAGGGGTTGCTATAATTTGCTGCTGGTATAGACCAGCAACAAATTACTGCCCTGAGGAGCAAGCAGGAATAGGGAAGAGCATCTTTGAGTCATAAGGCCTTCAGGATGATTCCTCACGCACCACCCATCTCTCAGGGCTATGCCCAGAGGCCTGAACTACCCTGTGGAGGATACATCTGAAGCCACCAGAGAGCAGAGAACCTCTCTCCCACCTCCTGAATTTTCCTCTCTCTTTCTGAAGTGTAATCAGTGTAGATAGATGTCAACTTGATTACACTTGAAAAAACAAACCATATTGGTACGTGTCTTGGACCTCAGTGTAGTAGAGACACACTCGCCTACTGACAAGCTTGGAACCATACCTTTAGCCAAGGAAACTTGCTTCTACTTCCTTGTCTCTTTTTGCATTTCTAAGTTTTCAAGAACTTTGGATGCAAAGGGCCATCTTCCAACACTGCCTTCTGAGCAGTAACGGGTAAAGCAAGACATTACTCAGTGTGAATACCAGGGTCATGGTTGAAACACAGAGGGGATATATTCAAATAGGCAGTCAAAAATTAAAACCCTGATGGTGAGCCCTTTACTCCCACTGTGAAATTCTCTCTGCATCACAAATTTTACAGCCTTAACTAGCTGGTAGAAATTAATTTGTATTTGAACATAGCCATACTTGAGGATAGACCAGCACATTTTTTCACATGTTGAAAGAGGTTTCTATGACACATCACCAAGGTCAGGGATGCCAGTATCTCAGAATCATTGATGCATTTATGATCACCGCTTTCCCACTAGTAATTTCCCACTGAAAAAAAAGACAACTGACAAATATAGACACTTGCAATGTAGGTTTCCAAATCCCAACTAAGCATCCTATGCTATTCAGGGTCAGTGGAGAGAGATAAGTAATTCTAGGCGTGATTTATTTTGTCTTGGTTTAGACATCTATATGAGGTCTGATGAATCTCTCTCTTCGAGTGCTATTGATTGCACAGAATTCAGGGTGAGCAGACGAGATGTTTGCACTGTAATTAAAGAGTGATCCTATTCAGGGAGATTAAAGACTGCAGAAGGATTTAGGTGTTTACATCTGAAATGTGGGTACTCAGAATGCTTTTTTAGTTGCCACTTCTCCCTGGAGATACCAAGAGTTCCTGAGGACCAAATCTGTAGACTTGCTGAAGGCAAGCATGCCTGTCTGTGAGGCACCTTGACTCTCAGTGACATCCACTGCCCTAGGCTTCCCCTGTTCAAATGAGGAAAAAAGCAAAAAACATCAGTCAGGACAGCGTGTGTAGCTCTGAAATATTACCCAGTATAAGCAAAGAGGCAAAAAAATCCTGAAAATCCATATATATATTTTTTTTCTTAGATTTTTAAATAATTTAAGTTTCTGGATTGACTGGAAATTCCTCAAAAGTAACGTTTTTGGGGATATAGTTTGGTTATGGCTCCTTCTGTCAAAATACATAGTTTCCCCATTTAAGGGAAAAAGAATAAGGCAGTAATTCATAAAAGATACTGAATATACTGTATCATAATAGCAATGGCATTTGGTGCATGCCTACACATATCTGTGTATATATATGTATAAAATTTACAAATATTTCCAACTGCTAAACACATTATAAGGGATAAGAAGATAAGGGCAGTAATACATTAAGTCCCACCTGAGACTTTGTTTTCCTGTCTTTTTTCCCAGACACCAATGTTGGAGGTTTTGTAAGAGCATGTGTCAGTGACTCCTTGGAGCACCAAGTCCAGTTCCCCACAGGACTGACAGGTGGGTGGTTGATCCAGGTAGGCCCACAAGAGCTTTATGTCCCAAATTCCCAGTCCTAGCATTTTCCAGCACCCTGTGGTAGACATATCTGGTCAGCACAGAAGAGCCAAGGCCTCAGTGTGTCGTTAAGAACATGTGACAGTAGATATCAGTGCTGTTGATGTCCTAGAACCAGCAATAGCACAACATTTTTATAATTCTGTATTATATTTTTTTCACATTACAATATGGCTAAGGTTTGATAAGGTGTGGTTGGTTTTTTGTTTTTTTTTTTTTTTTTTTCCAAAACGAATAGAAAGCAGTGCTTCTGGGTTTTGATGAGACAGCACAAAACAGAGGGTCTGAATTCTGCCACTCTCAGTTATCACAAACAACACTGCAGCCTGCAAATTTATGTATATTTGCCTATGTATTTATGTAAATGTACTTCTTGATTAGGGTGTAAAAGTAATTTTTGATTAGAGTGAAATGTGAATTGAAAAAGACAGAGTAAACATGACTTTCTTTGAGGTTAAATAAAATAAAATTATCTTCCTGCCACCTTTCCTCCACCTCTAGTTTCATTTTCCTTTTCACCTAATTTCTGGTTTTGAAGCCATTCTCTCCAGGTGAACGAGCAGTTCACTCGCAGGTTGTGTAGAGGTGGGCAATTGGTTCCTGAGACACATCAAGGTGGAACAGCAATACTGGTATCCTGAAGTGGTGAACAGTCTGAAAAATAACATGGAAATGGCTGAGGGAGAGGTGAACAAGGAAGACATCTTTGACAATGCTTGGAGAGGAATGTCAGGCCAGACAAGTTCTTCAAGGCTAGTGAGAAGGACTGGATGTGGGAGCTTTGCTGATGAATGGTGATAGAGGGATATCATCATAATCTGACTGAACAAGCTTTTCTCTTTGTCATGGAAAGCATGTGTTGTCCACATGGTTTGACACAACCAACTTTCCAAATCACAACCCACTGGACTGCAATACAAGCCCTGAGTCCTAGGGGGCACACTTGGTCCTCGGACATCATCATTTTAACGAGAGGTAGGTTCGGGTGATCTCCTGACTAAAAAGGTCCTCTCTTACACGGAGAACAAGATGAAGATGATGTCTCTTTGCCTTTTCCTTCTTCAAGTCACAGAAGAAAACATGAACTAAACCCAGAATGAAACCCATTGATTCACAAAACTGGTAATTTCCCTGTGTGGTAGTCTTCCCTCTCTTTCTTCCTGCAAATCTGTTTTATCAGACCAAATAAATCTTTACTTGAGACAGTTCATGCACAACACTTGTGAGGGCTGGTGCTTCCTCACCTGTATGGCAAGGAAGGAGGTCTTCCTGTCTCTTCCAGGATGGACTGCCAGGGGGAAACAGGCATATTGTGGAGGCCAGAGGGTATAGTTAAGCATTTCACAGACAAGAACCAGGATGAGAACTTACGGGAAAAGAAAAATTATGGCCTCAGCCCATTGATCCAGCCTGTCCAGATCCCTCTGAAGAGTCTTCCTACCCTCAGGCACATCAACACTCCTGCCCAACTTGGTGTCATCTGCAAGTTTGCTGAGGGTGCACTTGATCCTTTTGTCCAGATCACTGATAAAGATATTAAACAGAACTGGCCCCAATACCAAGCCCTGGGGAACACCACTTGTGATCAGCCGCCAGACGGATCTAACTCCATTCATCACCACTCTTTGGGCCTGGCCACCCAGCCGGTTTTTTACCCAGTGAAGAGTACACCCATCCAAGCCATGAGCAGCCAGTTTCTCCAGGAGAATACTGCGGGAAACGGTGTCAAAGGCTTTACTAAAGTCCAGGTAGACAACATCCACAGCCTTTCCCTCATCCGCTAAGAGGGTTACCTTGTCATAGAAGGAGATCAGGTTAGTCAAGCAGGACCTGACTTTCATCAACCCATGCTGACTGGGCCTGATTACCCAGTTGTCCTGTATGATAGGTCTTCCTTGCTCTTCAAGAATTACATTTGTTATAGTGCTTATTTAAAGATATTTATTTATTTATTTGCAGTTCCAATTTAAAGATAAATTGTCATGAAAAGACTGAAAAAAGTAAAAATGTTGGTGGAAATCTCGTTTTCAACAGCTTTTGTATTTAAATTCTTTAAAGCAGCTCCAGCAACAAAGTAAATGAAAGTCACTTCAGTAGTTCCAGTTTTAGACATTTAAGTTATATAATCCATGTGTATTAAAACTGTATCTCACACTCTTACATTACTGAAACCTTTATTTTCTAGAGTCCAAGTGCTGCTGCTATGCATAAAGTACTCCATGAGGTACACCCATATGTTGCCGAACTAGCATGAAAGTGTGCACTGATGTTGATCCAGAGGAAGCCTAGGGGTTCTTCCCTTCCCTCTTGTACGCTGATTATTTCTGCCAGGCCCAGAGTAAGCTGTGCAAGAACACGAGGGCTATGGATTGGTGACAGGCTGTACATGCAACCAGATAGCTTGCATGATGCTTAGAAGTCTTTTTTCCTGAAGGTGCTGTGTAGCAACATCTTTGAGTTGTAGGAGAAGACAGCGCGGGGCACATGGGAAGGACTCCCCGCTGCTCTAGGGCTGGGGTTGGTTGGTTCACAGCGCCCTGTTAAAATGAGGCCCAGAAACACCCCTTCTCAAGCCCTGTATGTAAAGGCATCAAAGATAAACTGTGTAAATATGCCAAAAAGAATGATACTTTCATGTTTTTATGCTAAAAATGGGTAAGGGAATTGTCAGGACTCCTGTGAGGAAAAATGATAATGTATGACATTAAATATTGACTTAAAATATCTGTTTTGCCACCCCTTTATATTATTTCAGTATGCAGTTGCTTCAAGGTAAAGTATGATTTTTCTGTCCCCTCTGTAATATCATATAATACATCAGAATAGAATTGTCTAAGTCTTGGCAAAGCCAATCCACTTTCCTTATTCAAATGTAGATTAAAAATATCAGATCTTGTAGCAATTGTATTTCTGATCTTTTGATTGTTAAGCCTATGCCCTGATTAATTCAAAGTATAAAAGTGTTTTTTGAAGGGCGAAGGCTGAAAACCTGTGTGGAAAATCATGAGAGACGTGAGGGTCTTCTTTTGAGTGATTAGTAACATGCTAAGTAATGATACCTACGTAGTCATGCCTTTAAAATACTAAAAAGTGATGATGTAACAGGCATACTATTTACTGGTGGGCTCAGTAAGATGCTGTATGTGTTAACAGTTGACAGGAAGAGATATCTGCTGTTTTGCACTGCAAATTGCACAGTTAAGTTGACAATGAATGACTTTTCACGCTAGCTATCTGTGCTGGTAATACTGCGTTCTGCTGGGAAATGAGTGTCACACTCTGGTCGGGTATGAGCAGAACTTGGTTGGCATGCAATAGACTCAGTTCTTTACCTGATATTTATTTTGTGAACTGGGTGGTCATAGTAAGTGACTTATTCAAAATAACACATTTGACATGCAAACGTTCATTATTCTGGTTAAAAACCAACACTGAACGCATTCCTGTGCATGACGATATCTTCACATTTGAATGGTTTGTGCTACTCGTTTGATTTTAAAGCAATAGTTATTATTATGTAGAGCTGTTTCAGCTGAGAAAAATGCTCTTCCCTGGCTGTGATGATGTGTACCAAACAACCTTTTGATTTTACCTGAAATAGAACATTAGGATTTAGAGCTGTGTGCATGTTATCTATGAGCATATATGTGCACATGCACACATGAGTATTGGCATTGTGACACAATGCAAACACCACAGGCACATGCACATACACAGAAAGAGAAAATTATTTTTTTCGTGCTTATTTTCTTGGCACTTGCAGTTTGGTTAGATGTGAGATAGATGAAACATTTGCATCTTCTATCTGCATAATGAGTTCTACACAAAATGATCGCAGCTAATGCAAAAGACAGGGTGGCATGTTTTCAGTTTTAATGGGGACACTCAGAAAACTTCCAATCTTTCTTGACATTTCTTATAGCAAAATAAATGTGGTCTAGGTTGGAGTGTCTATTATGAAAATAAGAGAAGAGCAAGTCAATTATATTTCAATGACTGAATAGCCAGGGGTCCTCATTAAAATGATCAGAAAGGCTGCAGTGTTGCTTTCCTGTATGTAGCCACTGATTAAGTTGTGTAAGAATGACATGGCCTTTTTGGGAGAAAAGCAGAGTATGCCGTGGTCTCTAGCCAGCCAGCCAGAAACCGTTGACACTTACAAAAGTGAGATGCGCACTCCATCAAGAAAGGGAAGTTACTACTTATGGGGTCATGGACTCCTGATGTATTTAAAAATAGTTGTGGCTGTTTTATTGGACACAGTCAGAGAAAGCTTGGAATTTGCACTAGGTTGTATGAAAATGCCTGCGGTATGGTGGGGATATGGTATGTTTTCCTTTCCACTGGCTTCGATGAAGTATACATAGCTTAACAGAATAGTACCATTATTACAATCTTTGTGTATTTGAACCTTTAAGCAATATTTTAGTTATCAGTTCATTACTATTCATATCTTAGAATTTAAATTCTTCTTATTTGCCAATTATTTTTTTGGTATAAAATGTTAGGGGAAAAAGGCTCAGTAATTTTTTTCCCGGGAGAGGCTGTATCCTGAAACAGTAAAAAGAATATTTGTTTAACCCTCCTGGGGGGCTGCAGTCTGAGGAAATATAGTATTGCCTCAGATCTGCTAATCCCAGATCAAGTGACTGTAGTTTTTCTTTTAAAATATATTTTCCCTTTCATGCTAGTGAAAAGACCTTGCATATTTATTTTAAAATAATCCTTCTGCAATTTTATTTTATACAATTTCACCTCATAAAGGATACCTGTGACAAGAATTGCTATAAAGAGTGATACATTGTATTTCTTTTTTTTATTGGAAAGTGATGTAGAATGTTATGTTTAAAAGTGAAACAAACCTGAACAACACCCCTGTGTTAATTAAGCAGTCATGATTTGATTTTCTTCCCCCTGCAATTAATTTGCATGACTAACATTCTGAAGGTGAATTGAGAAATAAATATGAGATTTGATAGTGATCTTTTTGTTACTAGTACAGTGAAGCAGTTTGAAACAATAATCTTCACCTTCCACCAAGGTGGGAATACACCTTGTCTTCTACTTTTACCATCTGATTCGTGTAAATACTAATGCAAGAAATTAAACCAAATAAAATCTCTACTATTTCTAACTGCAAGTACTCGTTAACCTAAACTTGTATTCTAAGTCAAATCACATCATACAGTGCTCCATCATTAACAATTATGTTTCATTATAGATTAAGGCAATTTGGGATTTATATTTTAGTCTGCTCACATTTTAATGAAATAATTTTCAGTCTCAAGAAAACCAATAGTAAGAGAAGCGATAAGCTAAATACATTAACATGTCAAGTACTTAAAATTTAGCTAATAATGCAGCTAAATAATGATGCTCTTCATTTACAATTCAGGAGCTTAGTAATGGACAAGGGAAACTGCAAGTGCTTGCAGTCAACAATAAAAAAATCAGTAATTCTGCCAATTCTTATGAACCACAAGATGCTTCCTTAAAAAGTTTTCATTCTTTGTTTACACACATGACATCTAAACAGGAGACAAAGTGTCTCTGCCTTATTTACTTATGAATGTGTAAGTTACTTTAATCATTTTCCATACAGTTTCTATGATATTTTGACTCTTTAAAATGTTTGTGGCATTCACCCAGTCATTAATTCTTGTTTAGTAGATGCAGAATCTCATTGTATTAAAAAGAATGTGGTTAATTTTTCTTCTTACCAGTTAGCAATATGTAATAAGACTATATAATTTATATGTCTTAATTTTTGCAACAGGAATAAAATTCATATATAGGAATCAATTGATAGGTTATTTTTGTGCGTAAGGAGAGACACAATGATTGAGGTAATACCCTGAGTAAGAACACAACATAATGGTACACTTAGATGTCTTTTATCTCAACATTTAGGCAGCTGGCCTAGTGTACCTTCTCAGCAATATGTAGTACTGAAATTACATAACGACCAAAGAAAGTCAGTGGAGTTATTTGTTGAAGAAAACTTTGAAACGTTTTGAACAGTAGAGAGTAAAGCTTGAGATTTCTTAGAGTATTCTGGTTTTGTGCTTCTTAATGTACACAAATGTGAACAAATTAAAAATATTGTTCAGAGTGATGGGGGAGATATTTTGGGAAACCTTGCCGTTGTCTTCTAATTTACTTCCATAGACACATGATTTATGTGTCAAAATACTTGTTTAACAAAAGTAAGGTAAAGAAATAAGGTAATATGTGTCTCTGAAAGTAATTAATGCTATGGTCACTGTTCTCTGAAAGTGAATCAACAGCAGCAGACCATAGCAGGCTATTCATCTGACTGATATGTCCTTCCAGACTGCTTACACTCATCTGAAAAATCATCTCAGAGTTGATGTTTCTGAGGGGAAACATATTCCATGAGGTGGGTACGGCTGTACTCTGTATGTAGAAGATTGCAGAGCAATTTACCATCTCTTAGAAGTAGAATTTCTTACATGACCTACTCAGTTCTCTATAGTTGTGTGTGAAAGAAAAGGAAGTTTGCAGGAAACAATTTGTGTTGCTATCCGTGTCTTTATTTAAACCTTGATTTTTCAAGGAAGAAATGTAATGCAGAACTTGCATTACGGAAAGTGTGCCGTGCATGTTCTAAGGGTATAAGTAAGATTAAGAGATTAAAATTGAGAACAAGTTACAGTATTTGAATTCAAATGCAAAATATCCTCATTATAATAATTCACAGGGGAAAAAGACCACTGTTGTAGAATCAGAACTCGCCAAACATGACCTAATGTCAACAATGAACTCTACTTTAACCAGCCTTTCAACCTGTGTATCGTCAGAGTAATTGGTCTTTTAGTTGATTTGACTAACTGACAGCTAAGCCACTAATAATTACCTGTGGCAGCATTTATATTTTTTTCTTTTACACTATAGCACATCATCAATGAATATATTTTATATATTAACAGTAGTTGAGTGTTTAGATTATAATTTAAATAATTATTTATGGAAATATGATTACACATCTGTGCCTACCAATAGAGAGACTTCTTAATTTGATTAAAGAGAAAACAATGGTATATCTGCCGATCTAATGTTGCGGTAAAACTATTCATGACATATATTAATTTTGCCAATTTGTTAGGGTATCATTTCAACTTTATGACAGGCTTTCATCTTTATTTAGCTGATTTCAAGTTCAAGACAGTGCTTACTTAATAACTTATGCTTTATGAAGCTCTTCAAGAACATGATACTCTCACTACCATCCACAATTTTCTTACACTGTAGTGATGAAGCTATTTAACATAATGCATTTCCATATGTATGATATACATTAAGCCAAAGCATGTGTATGTATGGTCATGGCAGAGTAGAAATGTGCTGCAAAGACATCCAGGAAGAATGTATGCTGGAGAATTCATTTCTGAGGTAAGCTAAAGATAAGGACTCAGTAAAAGCTAAATTAATATAACAGTTTGTTCCTTTGCAAAATGTGTTTGGGTGCTGTGTTTTGTTCTTTACTAAGTAGACATATTTGCTTATAGAGGTAAGGAACATGTTTTGGTTATGACTGAACAGAATATAATAGACTGGGTAAAAGTAAGTGCTGTTTTCAAATTTAAACTATTTTGAATAATTAAAATTTTCAAATATCAGGTTTCAGTTATGGTATTACAGATGTTTAATTTAAAATATAATAGTTTTGTTTCTAAAATATTTTCCAGCATGTCTATTTATGTCTCAAGCTAGATACAATTTACATTTTACTAGAAAAGAACCCATAGATTTTTCCTGTACAACACTGTGTTACTCTTCTATTTGGACAATTGTGTCATTTTAGAATGAATAAAATGTAATTATATTTGATAAGTAATTGGTTTTCATATCTGAAGAAAAACTGAAAGCATTTCTTTCCAAAGACTGCTTAAAAAAATGGTAGACATGTTTAAAAATCCATGCTGTATCTATACGAATTATCAATACTTTTCATGTTTTTGTAATTATTAAAAAATATTATCTGAAGATTCTTATTAGTATTTCATTATTCTTGAGAATATGTTGTGGTTTAATTACAAATACTGTTTAGCTGATGGTATTAAAAAAGTAAAGTTTTGGTGAGAAGTTGAGCCAGACACTTAGCATAACTGAGAAAAATTAATTATCATGTATTTCAGTATTACATGAAAGTATATTTTAAAAATATTTGAATGAAGAAATTTAGGATATATTAGACTTTTGAAGGTATTTAAAAATCTAAGATAAAGACTATTAAAACTGTTATAGTTACTTAAAACAACAACTGAAAATAACTTTAATACATACAAGTGTGTGTACATTTATTTAGATGTTAGTTTGATGTATAGTAATTATTTTTTATCTACTTAGAGTTATTTACTCAAAGTCAGAGAAATACTACTAGTGGAATAAGTATTTTCAGGAATTAAAGATTTGGTTTTCTATAGACGTATTTCAAGTAAGTCTTACCACACTGCCTTTTTAAGAAATATTTCTAAAACTTTCTTGAATTAAGAATAAAATTAATTCATTTCAATTACGTGATAGCTTTAAAATAGAAGAGGTTCTCTGTTTTTTATTTGGTTAACCCATTCAGTTGGCCCAGCTTGCCATTACAAAGTGTCTGAGGATAGGTAATAAGTTAACACCTTCTAGCATATGTAAATAGAAGAGGTCTGTGATTTTTCCATTCATTTCAGAGTATTCTTAAAAAAAAAAAAATGAGGCAAACATTTTCTACAGATTTTTACAGAAGAGAAATATTACTGCTTAAATAATCTTTCAGTATTTGCAAGGAACAAATCATTATAAGATTACATCTTATCCCAATGAATTTTCATCAGCATGAAATGGAAAAATTTTTGTTAAATTACCCTAAATAGGAAGTGAAATAAAAGTGTTCTCCATTACATATATTCACATTTCAGTGATAAAAATGATTACAAAATGTGTAAGTTCAATACATATAGACATATCATAATCATATGATATGCTGTTTGTTTGTATATTGCCTTATTGTCCCTAAAATGCAATACTGGTTATAAATGTGTAAATTCAACTTGTTTGGACACTTAGAATGCCAGGAAATTAGAAGTAGTCATGAAACGTATGTTTTTTTCAAATGATAACTGCAAATGTGCTTTTAACTAAGAGATAACAAAAATGTCTTACAGCAAATGCTACCTGACATTTTAAATCCACTCAGAAAAAAATAAAATGATTGCTGTTGGCTGAAGAGAGATCATTACAGTAAAAGAAAAGTCAAGTGTATGAAATAAAAATGAGAGACAATATTTAAAATAGCATTCAGGTAACTTAGTAGAGTTTGTTGAAAGTAAGGATATATGTTTGCAGGTCTGTTAATGACATTACTGAATAATTCTCATAATTTTCAATTAAAAATCTCTCAGAAATTCAGAACTTGTACAAGCAGTATGTTCAAAGCCATTTGCAAAGGTTATTTAGGGTTTTTATACACTGAATCTTAGGTGGAAATATTCTAAAAACGTTTAGTGAAATATCAAATAGGTAAATTAGTATTTTGGTTATTACTCTCTGGCTTTTCATACGTAAGTAACTACTTATCTTCAACATAGAGCATTGCTGTTTTCCTGGGAGAACTGCTAGAAAGAGAAAAGTATGGATAATGATACTTAATATGTAGATTAATTACTTCAGTTTTCAAACCAACCAGATTTATCAGTTTGTTACTTCATTACAATTCCTATAATTCTGCAAGGGTCAAGCAGCTGTCCACATATACATTTCAACTGATCTGCTATCTTTCGGCTGCCTACCTGAACACTTGGTGCTCATGCAAACATCAAAACAACATTCCAGTGTCCACATTTGCCTCCTGTCAAGATTCACAGGAAAGTACTTCCCATGTAAATAACCCCTTTGTCTCTTTTACTTTGTCAGTACAGTGGGCTTCATAAAGTCGGGGTCTATTTATGGATACTAAAATCTCCACCCTCCGTGGCTCTATCTTGTTAAAACTCCTTATAAAGTCTCCTTATAGCACCTACAAAACAAAATACAGACTGTGAGCAGTAGGCCTTGAATATGAATAAACTTGAGCTATATTGGTCAAATGGCTAAAACACGAGTGTAGTGACTAAAGAAGTCCCTGGGTAACAAGACCTGCTGTGAATCTCGAGTTGATATGCAGCTCCTGATTGTTCATATCCTAATCAAAAAACTGTTTGAAATGAAATATAGGTGGGCCTCCATCTCATACATGACTTCAGTTTTACAAAGCTGTATTTGGTAAAGTGAGTTTTAGTAAGAAAGTAAATGTCTAAGGAACCCTACTGTGCTTGGCTATAATTTGGACTAAGAAGGAGATAAGGATGCTCCGCTTTAGAAAACAAAGCAACCACCTCCCAACCAATGTTTTGGCATTTGTTTCAATACAGAATGGAATACTTTAAAAACTATGTGAGCAAGATGGTGAATTTCAAAAGCATACATTTTTTTTAAAGTTTTTACCTGATCTGTGAAGTTCTGTGGCTTTAATCAGCCCACTATCAAGTTCTCTGACTTTTTTTTTCTCTGAGCATCTGTTGTGCACTTGACAAACTTCTGTGAAATATATAAGATATATTTAAAACAAAAATTCTTGGCAGATCGGCTACTTTCATGTCACATGGGCATTTCTAAAGAGTATGGATTGTAAAGGCCTTTATAAACAACTGAAGCTTTCAGATCCAATGAAAAGGTGTTTAGTTCTAATTTCCAACTACTCTTATCTAAATGAAAAGAAGTTGATGGTAAATGACAATAAACCAAAACAAAACATATCCTTGTTTTTCACGGAGAAACTAGAATGTCTCAAACTACTGAATGAGGACTTGGCTTATTATGATAGTGAGTCTGGTTGTGGCTGGGTCTGGTTTTGGTCCTCTGAGCAGCGCCATTGACAGCTCCCGTCAGAGGTTAGCTGCAAGACTCCTTGCCCGTGTCTGAACTTCCAGAGCTCTTGGCACCTTTGCCTGCCAGGTAATTTCTGCCCTGCTAAGGACCTAGTGAGACCAGGTGTTCTGGGACCAGCTGTACGCCTCTGCCACTTCTCCCTGAACATCCCTACCTACATATTTCTGTAGGGATCTGCATTACCCTGTGTCCTCCTCACCATCTCAGGAAAAAGCAGGAACCATGATCTAGTTACTGACTGCAGCAAATGACCTGTAAAATTCATTTGTCACTAATGCAACTGCTGCCACTGTCATGAGGACATTGTATCTGTAAGAAAGCAACTCCTGAACAGAAAACTGTCTCAGCTGGATTCCAGAGGAATGAAGTTACACTACTTAGTAGAGAGAGTTGTTTTGAAGAATAAACTGTGCCTCAGTCATCAACCTTTTTTGTCTTCTTTTTAAATACACTGATTATTAGGCTTTTGTGAAGCCTGTTTGATATTTTGCTAAATATGACCAGACCAAAATGGGCAAGTTCCCTAAAAGGGCATAAGAGCAGTTGTGTTTCTCTAGCTGGTGTCCTGTTTATGAGTAACCAACAGAGTGCTATAGGAAGAGTGTAGGTATAGGGTAATACTTCTCCCAGAATCATCTCTCAGCTTCAGGAAGCAGTTGAAAACCTTCCTTTTTTTCTGACTGCAAGCTAGGAAACATCATGCCTTCTTCTCCAATTTAGATATGGCAGTATCTGTCATCACAACTGGATTATTTCGATTGACTCCATCTACAGTTGAATGCGAAGATAGGCCACAAATTTCAGAGTCCAGAAGTGGATGCTTGCCTTCTCCATGGCTCAGGCTGTGGAGAAAGCTCCACATGAGAGTGTCCACTGGCTTCAGTATGTGATGCGGATGGTAGTTTAACACATTGGTCTCAGCTTTCCATGCAGCAAATGAATTGAGCTCTAAACACCTGATTATGTTGGATGGACCCAGGATGCCCAAGGAGCTGCTGTGAAAATTGTTGAACTCTTGCACTCTCAAGATTTCTTTATGCATGAAGTGGGGCCCCAAATCAACTTACTGTTTGGACTGCTAATCCACAGTGTATATCTCAACCTGCCTGCCTTTCAGAGAATAGAAATTCTTCATTGGATCAGAGCAAAGATCCATTTCCTACTGTTTTTTCCGATTGTACTGTGCCTAGCTAAGAGACAAAGGAAAAAGGGTACAGCAATATTGTCCCATGGTATTCTTCATTCTTCAGTGTTTTGTAGTTCAGACAATTCCAGAAATACAGAAATAACATATAAGAATAAATAATATTAATAGCTCTAACTAGATTTTATTCATGGATTTATTTGGCTTATTTTTATTTTTTTAAATTTCAACATCTTGCAACAAGGATTTCCATAGCTTAAGAGTTCATTATGCAAAAATCACAGGCTTTTTTTTTTGTTTTCAATCTGCTACCTGTAGCTTTATGTGATGTTCTTGTATTGAAAAAGGCAAAACCCCACTGTTTCCTATTCACTTAGAAGGCTCATATTTTTTTAGACTTCAAGCATTTCCCTTTTTGTTTTCTTTTTTCAAGCTGGGGACTCCTAGTCCAGTTTTTACTCAAAGAGAAACTGTTATATTTACTTGCTTGTCCTCTTTTGATCCATCTGTATTTTTGATCCTCTTCTCTGCACCTTCTACACTCTTCTTCCACCTGGGCCACCAGCACAGAATGCATTCATGATGTGAACCATTAATTTACACAGTCATCTAAGAATCAGTTTCTGTTTTCTAGTCCTTAATAATTCCAATTTTTCAGATTCCTTTTTGGTTTCCAGTCAACATCAGGCATTTTTTTTCCACAGAACTATCTCATATATAATTTTTTGCTTTGTTTAATATGTATTAGGCAGCTTAAAGCTCACTCCTATGTAAGTAAAGATTTTTAAAATTTTGTTTTCTCCAGGTCCCCCTTCATCTACACTGAACTTTTCTGTCATTTTATCTTCTGGTCACTCTGTATCATAATGTCTACACAGTCAATGCTCTCCTTTACTGCCCTAAACAACCTGGACATTCGGCAAATGCTGTCACCTCAGATGTCCCCCTTCTTTGATATAATTCCTGAGTATATCCACAAGATGGGACTGAACTTCCCTCTAAACACAACAGCAGTACTGTATGACTTGATACTTGCTGTTTCAGCACATATGATGAACCCTTGTGTAACATTTATTATTTTACAAAGAAGGTCTTTGACACTAGTATTTTAGTGTCAGGTTGCCATGCTAGTCTCTCTTCTTTAAATTTACTCATATATTGTATTAGAATTTTACTTTATTATCAACACATTACTCTTCAAGCTGGAAATGAATACAGAAATTTTTTCGTAAATCTTAGTATTTGTTATTGGTTCCTTATAGGGTCCACCTAATAAAAAGTGAGATTGCTTTACCTAACTTTGGATACATGAGAATTAATTGTTTAAATCAAAGCTAGGCTACTGCTGGAGCAAATGAAAAGAAATAGACCTAATTGCAGTGCCATTGCCCTCATTGCTTTGAACATTTAGCTAAATCATAGAGGTCATATATATATAACCTTACGTCTGAATGCAGTTAACATTGCATAAACATAAAACATTTCCTAATATGATTGCTGAAGTTTATTGTAGTCTATGGAAACAGAGAGGACACAGGATATTTCAGTGTATCTGGCAATATTGTTTAAAACAGAGGCCTTTGGATAATTCCTTGGTGAGAATTACACTGCAGTGAGTTATGACTTGATGAGCTAGTAATGTTGAGCACTGGTAAAGATAAAGTACATATGAATACTAGCTCACACAATGAAACAACTCATACATGGCTAGGCCATGCACAGATTTGGTAGCAGGTTTTGCAGCTGTTTGTCACAGCATTTAAGAACCCATAATACACCCCCAGAAGCTGACCCTAAGCTGGAAGATGAAGACGGTTTCTTCAAAACTTTAAAAGTTACTTTTCTAACATGGAAAAGTGTAAAGGAAAGGAGTTCCTATAATGTTGGAAGGGGTGAAATCTTTTATGAAACCTTTTATAATGGTTCTGTGTTGACCCTGTAAGATTTGTATTTCTGGAGTTTGTTTTACAGAGTCCAAATAATTTGTATTTTCTGTGACTACACGAAAAATTAAGAGTCACTTGTAATAGTAAATGAAGTATTTAAAGTGTTTTTAAAAGTATTTTTGACAGATCAAATTGATTTATATTGTGTACGGTCTAGAAAAAGTCTAAACTTTCTCTCCAGTGTGAGTGGTATAAACTCCAATGCAAGTGCTCTAAAAAGAAGATGCTGAAGATGAGTGATCAATTGTTGATTTGACCCAATTACTATGTCCTTATGCAAGGAAGACCCATAAAGAAATTGCTAGTGTCGAATTTAGGTAATTTCTAAATTGCAGTTTACAGGTGAATGAAAACCTCTGGTTTTCAAAATGTGTTTCATTATGATATGGTGATCTATAGGTTCTCCAGTATTTAGTCCTAAAAACCCAAGTAACTGTGTTCTAAATTGACTTAAGATAGTTGTGAGAAACATGAAAGTCTCAAAGAGCTTCTTTCTACTCAAATTTTAGGAAAGGATGAAATTGTCTCCTGGCTGATTGCTCGATGAAATTTATCAATCACTTTCCCTCAACTTGTTAGGTCTGTATGCCAACATTTTGACTGAAACTATTCATTCTGAATTTGTTGATTCCACTATGTTATTTGTAGAGATATCAGAGATAATGTAAAAAAATCTTATTTTTTATATTGGTCCTGTAAGAATAAGAATTTACTTTTTTCCAGTAATTTGCAAAGGTGAGTACTTTACCTGAACTCAAAATTTCTAAGAGTATAGTACTGTTTGAATAACCTGAGCTCTAAATTTCTAAAATTAGTTCATTTTCTTGCTGTTACTTTGGACAACAATTTCTTATTATTTCTGGTAACTAAAAATATTTTGGAAACTATTTCTTTTCAGAAATACTTTTACTCTCTGTCATTATTTTAAAACTGCTTAAGTACTGGCTGATTACTTTTTATGCTGAGAAAGCTATAACATATCAAAGAGAAAAAAAAAAGCCTCCACTGACCGACACACTTATTTTAGGGAAATTCAGGCTACAAAACCAAGATATTTTCATTTCCTTCCTCTTCTATGAAGGTCCCTAAATCATCCAAGTAATGCTGGCTTTGCATCCAATATTTCATAGATTTCTATTATACAGCCAGATTTTTTGTCCTGAATATTTAGCTTAAGTGCTTCTTGATATTGCATTAAAACAGTGATATGAAAGCCATTGTTCTAGACCTTGCCTCCTCTTATGAAATTAGAAGGCAAGGTGTTTGAATGAGGAGTATAAAAAAAGTGTACAAAACTTGAGGGCTGTTGGTAAGCTTTAGGGAAACCTGAAGCTCTGTGTCTGTAACAATATTTATCTTGTCTTCTTGAAAGCTTTCTTCTCTCAAGGAATAAGAGAGATGTTTCTATTAACTAAATAGTAATCACGAAGAAATTCTATTCTGTGTGAATGGTTAACAGATTTGTGACTTGTTTTTTCAACTGCAATGTGCTCAGTCTTTTATACTGGGTTGCAGACATGTCACTTTAATGATATCTTTAGACTCTGAAAACAAATTTACACAGCAGAAGGATGACACATACGGAGATGATGACAGAACAGTGGTTCAGTAAAGTCAGAACCACATGATCTGCCAGAAGCTGACCTAATTTCTCATGTTTTTAAATGATATGAATGGTTTTGCAATGAGTTTGGAAAAATAGCTATATGCATATTCAATGTATGTTGGGTTTTTTTCTCCATGTTTTATATTTTTACTGTTTCTATTTTTTTTTTCCTTAAATAAACTGCCATGCATTCACTTTGGAGCAATCAATCACAATTGTTTGTAAATAGATGTGAGCTACAATTAAACTGCACATTTGTTGTAGCCATAATATCATAATTCAAATGATAATTCTTAGACCTATTAATATACTGAGTGAGACATGTCCATTTAAAAATAAAACAAACTTTACAGAGTGTATATTTGTGTTTTCTAAGGAGAGAGAAAACATCTTCTTCCCACTAGTTTATTATGTCTTTTTTTTTTTTTCTGTGAAAACCAAACAGTCATAACCATAATTAAAGAAAATTGTCTCCTTTAAATTTCAAAAACCACAACTGTAGAAATGGACTTTTCTTCCTTTGGGCTATTCAGCAAAACTCTGTGATTTCAGTAACATTGATAGATGCAAGTTAAAGGGAATGCAACACGCAATAAAGAAAAGATTCAAAATCCTTAATGGAAGAAATAGGTACCTAGAACAGTTCTTGGCTGACATTGGTGTGCCAGATTGTTTAGCCTTTGTTTTAATGTTATTTTGAAGAATGAAAGATGGGAAAAAAAATCATGTGAGATCTTCAGAAGTATTTAAGTGCTTCAGAAACAGAGACAGATTAGAAGTTAGTATAACCTGTGCTTCTCATTTCACTCACCTACTTTGAAAGTCTAGACTGATTTCTGTGAGTGCCGCTGGAGGCAGATACTAGTGTTGAACTGGAATGTGAGCAGCCCCATTTTTTTCCAAGGATTTTTCAAAAATAAAGAGAAAAGTGCTTGGGAAAAATTAAAAGAAGCCTTGCAAATTCACATTTCTATTGTTAAGATAAACAGGACTTATTCTGTTATCTTTCATGCATGTGCCTTTACAAGTACTTGCACCCTCTTTCCTAGTTCATGTAGTGGTTTTTTTATAATGTATGTCTTATGGTGGGGACAGCTGGGACCGGTGAAATCCTAGGCCAAATGAGGATAATGATTAAATCCTTTAAAAAGTTAAGGACATGACCGGAGTTGATGACATGGCTGGAAATGAAATCTTTCCGTGTTCTGTCCTGCCTTTCCCAGCTGGTGGTCATGGCTTCTGCCTTCTTGCAACCTCAGTTCAGACAAACTTACTTCTGTGCCACCAAAACTATTTGGTGAATTATTTCCACTTGCCTCTTGTACTGGTTTTGCCTGGGATAGAGTTAATTTTCTTCACAGCACCTCATGGTGCTGTGCTTACACAGAGTCAAGGCCTTTTCTGTTTGTCAGGCTGCTGTGCCAGTGAGCAGGCTGGGGGTGGGCAAGAGGTTGGGAGGGGTCACAGACTGGATAGCTGATCCCAACTGGCCAAAGGGATATTCCATACCATATGGCGTCATGCTCAGCATGTAAAGCTGGGGGAAGGGGGAGGTCATTCAGTGTGGTGGTGTTTGTCTTCCCAAGAAACTGTTACACATCATGGGTCCCTGCTTTCCTGGGGATGGCTGAAGACCTGCCTGCCGATGGGAAGTGGTGTATGAATTCCTTGTTTTGTTTTGCTTGCATGCACAGCTTTTGCTTTACCTATTAAACCATCTTGATCTCAACCCACTAGTTTTCTCTTTTTCACCCTTCTGCTTCTCTCTCCCATCCCACTGCGGGGAATTAGCGAGCGGCTCTGTGGGGCTGAGCTGCCATCTGACTTAACCCACACCTCTTTAATGCATCAGAAAAACTTGGCAGAGAAGAACAGACAAAGAAACCAGCAAAAAGATATGCAAATGCCCTGCCTTCCAAATGGGCCAGAAATGGTGTATTTAAATGTGCTGAGCCAAAGGGATGAGCAGGATGCTTGGCAATAACATCTCTTCTGGGGGCATGTCCGATTGACAGCGTTCTTCCAAAACCATAACTTAACCATGCAAGTGACTTATTAGCTATCTCAGAGGAAGCTTTTCTTCCTGCTCACACAGATCCAGTGCCTGGGGTGGAAAGTAGTGTGCAAAGACAGCAGCTGGAGTCACCCCTGGGCTGTGCAGGGCTGGTGGTGTGTGTTTGCCTTTAACAGGGCATCTCGCTAGTTGAATCTCTTTCTTGTAGCTTGTTTCTAACCTGATAGGAGCATTAGAAAGCCATAGAAAGAAAAGTTCAGCTGGTGGGGACAGTTCAAAGCATGTGGGATTGCTGAGGGAATTCCTGCTTGTCCCAACCAAGCAGGAGTGGCAGAGAATTGCTGCGTGCACCCTGTGACTCTTAATAGCAAAAGAAAATGACTCTTTGGAGGAAAGATGGCTGTAGTGCATCAACCATGCTATAAAAATATTGGATGTAGACCTTTCCCTGGGGGTCTCAAGTTACCTGTAATTTTCTCCTCTATGTTTGTGTGACTCAAGAGGGTGTATTTATATCTTATTGACACCTTCTACAAAGTGCTCATTTCTATCAGAAGAAACATTATCTATATGAAAGCATATTCAGCTTCATCCTTTGTGCAACTTTGCAGATGCACTAAAGAGTGTTTTGTGTAATTGTGACAACAACTTCAAAGCTTCCTTCTCATCCCTGAGGATAGGTATTACACTTTTCATGCTATGATCAGTGAGTTTCTTCACCTGCATTCTCCGATTAAAATATTAAATAATACATGTTCTTAAATAGCATTTAAATGATTCCTTAGAAATTTAGATGTAAATAGTAACACCTTGTTTGTACTTTGATTGCAGCTTCCATTTGAGGGTTTTAAATCATCTTACAAACTTCAGTAAACTGAATTGCACAACATCCTTTTCCTTTAATTATTACCAGTGTTGATTTCCTCTGGAAGGAGGGTCTGGAATGCTCTCCTGGAAATCTAAAAAAGACCTCTACCAAAATAACCATGCTGACTCAGCTGATGAGCAAAACAATCTATGTGTCAATGCTAAAGGCAGATCACACCTGGAGCAGAACAAGCTTCCTTTAATTCCATACCCAAATGCAGCTGCAGTGGTATGAAGAATAACATTGCTTCACTAAATCCCTGTTCCACAGTTTCTATCTGAACAAGCAGAAGACTCCCCTAAAGGTGCTGTAGAAGGCAGATCTGGTCATGCTCACATAATTTTACTTTATCTAAGTGATCATTTAGGGGTTAATAAATAATGTGCACCAAAGGAATCCCATGCTTCTTCCCTTAAGCCACTTAAGCAACATTCAAGGTATCAAATTCTTCAGTTCAATATGATATTAATGATATAGAAGTTCTTACTGCCGAGAATGCTATCCCCATTAGTCTTCTTTGACATCTATTTAACAGAACATCTACCCGATCAGCTAAAAACTTCCATCTTTATTAAATAAGCAAATCTTATTAAAGACAATATTCACTTATACTGTTCAATGGTCAAATCACGCTCAAAAATTACATTTGGCAAGGAAAAAGATTTTTTGTTGAAAATTTGATACAGAAGGAAAAAAATTCTGCTGGTGTTTGACAGGACCTTGGAATGACAGCTCACAAGGTGTGAAAAGTTTGGGTATTTTAAAGCAGTCATATTCTCTTCATTATTTTCCAAACAGCAAACAACCATACAGTTTCTGAATCATTAGGCTTCCACTCTGCTTTCTTGAGAGTCCTGTGGCTCACACAGATCCACAAACCATAACTTTAAAAAGTTATGGGATGACTTTTATACCTGCTGTGAATGTGGGTTTTGTATCTTGGCACTTGATTTAGCATTAACACAATCTGCTATTTACATATCTGGAATGACTTATAATGCATTTACAAATTAGAGTAGATAACTGCTGATGCAGCAAAGAGCCTAAAATGAAAAAGGATGTAAATTCAACATTATTTAATTGTACATTGATCTCTGAAAGACAAAAAATATTTTAAAAGCCAGGCTACAGGTATGAAAGGAGAGGTTTTCAACACACCTCAGAAAGAAATGGTAGCTAAAATAAACATTGGTTCATTCTACTGAAACCTTGGGGTAGGAAAAAATACTCACTAAACTGAAGGTTTTCTATTATTCTCTGGAAACAGTACATTTCTAAGCAAGCCTGCCTAGCTGGCACCTCAGAGCCAGACTCTGATGCCTGCTTCTTCTACCAGCCATTTTAAACAGCCTGTGTAAGTCTGTTGCGTTTGTGCTCTTGCTTCCTCACTATGAATTATGGCAACAGATAGGCAGGGGTTGTTCTTTCGAGGAGGATTTAGATGTGCTGTTGGATTTCAGGAATGTAACAATGAAATAGGAGGCTACAGTCAGGGAATCTATAGGATTATACATGGGAATAGTCAACTGAGCTGGTTTTGAAGACTCAGATAAGCCTCCTTCTTTCCTGGGGGAGTCTATACTCCACTGGATCATTTTTGGGTTCCTCACTTGATTAAAAACAAATGGTTCTTTGAAGAAGTGCAAGATTTACGGTCCATATAGATGTGAGAATTTTTCATAGAATCTTTTAGATTGGAAAAGACCTTTAGGACCATCATGTCCAACTGTTAACCTAACACTGCCAAGTCCACCACTGAACCATGTCCTTCAGCACTTTGTCCATATGTCTCTTTAATACCTGCAGGGATGATGACTCTAACACCTGCCTGGGCAGCCTGTTTCAATACCTGATAACCCTGAAAAATTATTTCCTAATATCCAACCTAAACCTCCCCTGGCACAACCTGAGGCCATTTCCTCTTGTCCTGTCACTTGTCACTTGAAAGAAGACACCAACACCCACCCCTCTGCAACGTCCTTTCAGGTAGTTGTAGAGGTTGATAAAGTCTCCCTGAGCCCCCTCTTCTCCCCAGCTCCCTCAGCCGCTCCCCACAGGACGTGTGCTCCAGACCCTTCACCAGCTCTGTTGTCCTTCTCTGGACACACTCCAGCACCCCAAGGTCTTTCTTGTAGTGAGGGGCCCAAAACTGAACACCGTATTGGAGGTGCATCCTCACCAGTGCTGAGTACAGGGGGACAATCCCTTCCCTAGTCCTGCTGGCCACACCGTTCCTGATGCAGGCCAGGATGCCATTGGCCTCCTTGGCCACCTAGGCACACTGCTGGCTCATATTCAGCTGGCTGTGGACCAGCACCCCCAGGTGCTTTTCAGCCAGGCACCTTCACAGCCACTCGTCCCCAAGCCTGCAGCGTTGTATTGGGTTGTTGTGACCCAAGTGCAGGACCCGGCACTTGGCCTTGTTGAACCTCATACAGTTGGTCTTGGTCCATCCATCCAGCCTGTCCCAATTCCTTTAGAACCTTCCTACCCCCCAAGCAGACCAACACTTCTGCCCAACTGGGTGTCATCTTGTCATCTGCAAGTATGCTGAGGGTGCACTTGATCCCTTTATCCAGATAATTCATAAAGATATTAAACAGAACTGGCCCCAGTACCAAGACCTGGGGAACGCCATTGTGACTGGCCGCCAACTGGTTTTAAGTCCATTCACAACTGTTTTGGGCCTGGACATCTAGCCAGTTTTTTACCATGTGAAGAGTGTGCCTGTCTGGGACATGAGCAACCAGTTTCTCCAGGAGAATGTTGTGGAAAACAGTGTTAAAGACTTTACTAAAGTCTAGGTAGACAACATCCACAGCCTTTCCCTCATCCACTAAGAAGTTCAGTTGTCTTATTTTTGTAGTGTAGTCTATTTTGGGGACACATTAGTTCCCAATGATCAAATGACCTTTATATTATTTGTCTTCTTGCGTTAGAATGCTTGTGCTCACCAGGTATTTTCTTTAGGGAATAAGGTGACATCATGCTGTTATCACCATCGCTTTGTCAGAAATGGTGACGCAGATCACTGGCAGATGGATTCCCTCCTCTGGTTGCTCTGACAGTCACAAAAGACAAGAGGAAATACCTGACCAAAGGAAACAGGTTGTCAGAAGTGTTCAAGACCCAAGAATATTGATTGCTTTGTGCTGCAAACCAAAAGTGGGATTCTGCAGGTGGAACTCTTCTGAAAATCTGGCATTTTCATGCATATTTCTCTTGCCTACAATGGGTTTTAAGTTGTGACTTCTTGCTTTCTCCTCTGTCTTTCTTTCCAGTTGTTCATTTTTAAATTGACTTTAAATTTGCTTTTTAATAATCTTGCTTCCATTCTGGTATAAGACCACCTCAGCCAGAACACTTTCTTTTTGAGCTTCTTAAACACTCTACTAATGCAAATACTATTAAAAGCTTAAGGACTCTGGGGCATGCAAGCATTCTCCACCCAACCCAATGATTTAGATAAAGAAAGATGAAAGAAATTCCTAGAAAGCACTAGAAATATTAGGCTTTGCTCAGACACCATGTTATCACATACTGTCTTATATTCTGAAAAATGCAGGGAGAATTATACAGGAAATGTACCTCTGTTTCCTCTTAGTTCCAATTAAATTTAATTTGGCCTTCTTGGCGGTTGTGAAAATAGTGACTTAGGCCCCATAGTTCAATCAGGAAACTCAGCGTTCTAATGAATTGTTAATTTTTTAAACCAATTTAGCTACCTTAGGTCAAAACAAATATGGGAATATGCTCTTCGCATGCAAGCACGTCTGGAAAGCTAATGAAGTCTATTCTCAGATTTGCCATCTATTATCCTCAATTTGCATTTGACTATGATAATACAGTTCCAACTATATCAATGTCTGTCAAGCCGTCTTGGTTTACAGTTGATATAGCACTAGCTCCATGTTAAACACACAGTTAATATATCCTGGATAATAAGAATTTTTTTGTGTCTGCTTTACTATCCTGTCCCATCAATGCTTTTCATGGCTGTTTAGCTTGACTAATGACTTCCAAATGACCACAGAAGACAGAAGTCTCCCTGGGTGTTGCAAAGTATGGGGGATTAATTTCAAAAAGCCTGTCTGAATTGCATTAATGCAACTATTTGACCTGTGTATATCCCCAGGGCAAAATCTAGTCAAGCAAAAGGTAGTAACAATAAACAGGATTTCAAATTGCAGTGTTCTTTATTCTGAAATGAAGTTCAGTTAATTGACTTTCTCTTTAATTTCCAGATCCAGCAGTGGAAAACTGCTGCCAGTCTTACCTGGTTTTGGTTTGATACAATCTGCTCTCTAAAGCTTCTTGGGAAGGAATCCTTTGTAATGTGTTCAGTTCTTTCATACTTTTGTCACAACCCCTGTTGACTGCACTGTGTTGTAATTTATTTTTCTGTGGTCATCTTTATTCTGATGTTTTAATTATGATTTAATTAATTTTGCATTTAATTAATTTTTCATTCAATTAATTCTGCTTTTAAGTTTTTTTTTAAATTTCATTATCACTATAAGGTATGTGCAGCCTGGGGAGGGGGATAACTATCAGTGTGCCTTGCTTGCACAGCAGAGTAAACAAAATCGGTAGTTCTGGTGCATGGACCAAATGATATCAGAGTAAAGGTGAGCATTGTCAGTAAATTGCCTAGGTATCCTGCAGTTTGCCTATAAAAATTTGCAGCTGGTCTAGGCATGAGAAAATGCATGTTACAGACATCTTTGTTATATTAGATAAAATTTTAGATCTAGCATGCATGCTGTTAAAACACCAAAAAGCCAATACTGGAATTTTCTATACCTTCATTAAGGCATAGACAATGGCATGGTCATTAATTAAAAGTTTTTATTTTTTTCACTGCTGTATGTGAGCTTCAGTAACATTTTTTGTTAGTTGTCAATTGGTAGGGTATTGGATCAAAAAGATATTGATATTTAAGCACATATCATTTCAGAATGAATCACTGATGCAGTATTACATATTTGTCATGTAAATCTGGTTACTTGCCAAGACTGCATTCTTAACGTCAAGGTTTCAATATTAAATATAGATTAATTTTGTCAATCGTGATGTTGACAAATTTAATTGACCGTAATTGTCAAAATTGCTGGTCATTAATTTATTCTCAGATTTTCTGTGTGAAAATATAAACCTGCAAAAGTGCCATTGTCAATTATGGTCCATTTGAAGTGACCTAATTAGCATTGTGTGATGAACCAACACATGGAAAAGCAAATGTGGGGACGTGGTAGGGAGATAATTGAATGTGACATGAATACTAATATTGACTTTATATTATTTGAGCTGTTAAAACACTGTCTAATGAAAATGACAATTTTATTTCATGTTTTTATTTGCTAGAAGAGCAGAGAAGGATAATGAGGAACACCTGAATTCTTTCCACTGGAAAAAAATTTGGCAGGATGAATGGAAAAGCTGAAACAAAAGTGGTACCCCACTTTTATTTGGCAATGGGAAATCTGGCCCATATTGTCCATCATTCTGAATGACTTCCTTATTTTGCAGTATTTTCTAGGAACACACAGTTTCTGGAAAGGAAACAGTAGGTTGCAGACTCATTTTGTACAGGTGAATGGGCATCAAAGGAAGAGGAAACCTGGAAATCATGCCACGTCACCATGTCATCTTGCCATTAATGCCATGATTCTTATATTGTTATACCAACAGACACATGTAAGTGCTCAAAATTTCTTTCAGTCTTACTAAATATCTGAGCATTGCCACTAAAACCACTGAATACTCTAGACACTCTTTGGTTATACCTCTTTGTGTGAACTGCATTCAGGACCGGGTCTGTTCCTGGACCAGGGTTTGAGAGCCAGTACTCTGAGCCATCTTTCTGTCGGGTGCATATAATCATCCCTGCAACTGAATTTGTAAAGAAAGAAGGGACAAGCACTCTTGCAGGCTTCATCTACAGTCAGTCTCATGGAATCTCATAAATGTAATAATTGCTGTACAGGTAATAGCCGCTGCTGGGTGAACACCGGCTGGGTGCTGCTCTGGGTATGGGGAGGCTGGTAAGAAGACTTTCAGACCTGACTGTTAAAACATACTAGCTACTGTGAAGAAAATTAACTCTGTCCCAACTAAAACCAGCACAAACCTGCATTTTTGCTGTGTATCGCAGGAAGGGGCAGCACCCGGAATTTCCCTCTGGGATGAGTAGTGTGCAAAGTCAGGAGCACAGAGTGCAGAAGTTAGACTGAAGAAGAGGTGGAAATGAAGCCAGAAAAGATGAAAGACAAGACAGAAACATAAGGGTCTTTACTTTGTGGATGTTTACAGCCCTTCTCTTAAAAAAAGTCTTGAATATGTTGAAATGCTTATAGAGGAACAGAGGGAAATTCCTTAAGCTTCTTTTGAATAGACATATTCACAGCAAATGTCACAGTTTTCCCTCTACCTTTTGATGATGAACTTGCATCTATATGTTTGAGACTGAGTAAGTGCGTTTAATGTCATCTAAAAAAAAAATCTGAAAGGATCCATTAATAAGTGTCTTTGAAAGTGTATTGAGTGACATGCTAACATAACCAGAAATTATATGTATCCAGTTTATGCTTCAACTTATAAAGAGGAGGATATGCTTCTCATATGCATGCCTTTTACTGATATTCAAATTAAACTTGGGTCCTTACTGAAAATTTTGATGAATAAATTGTTTCTTCTGCCTAACACACATAGTTGTCATATCTCTGATACTCCAAAGCCAGAACCATTTATTCTGCAAAAGGTTTTTCAGAGAACTAATTATAACATCAAGTGGGGTGGTGCTCAAGGTAGAATGAATGAGAAATAATGAGAAAAACGAATCCAATAATTATTTAAAGTAGTGGGTGTTAGCTTCTCCTCTGATCCTGTGGTGGTGGTAGCCGGGAGTAGCTTCAAAGTAACAATACACATCCAGACATTGAGGGCATTTTTATTCTCCTATTCATGTTTTACTGCATTACAAAAATCCAGTAGATTTAGTCTGTTTTTCAATTACACTACCCACTTACACATGTAGTGCAAAGCTCTCTGTACTGTTGTACTGGTCAACAAAAGACAATGATTAAATTCTAAAAAAGCATTAGATGAAACTGCTACTACAATAGGCATCAGTAATCAGAGGCATAATCACTTTCTGCTGGAAATCTGTAGCTGTAAAATGAACAGAAATACACATTCAGCTTTGAAGTCCATTTTCATGCAAAGATCAAATAGCTCTGTCAGGTTTATTCCTCACAGTTTTGAAGTGTAAATGTAAACCAATTCAGAGACAAGGAATTATTTACTGTACCTCTGTGGAGCAGGCTTGTGTTCAGAAAAAGTCTGCTTGACAAAATTATTTCTGCTTAATTGTTAGAATTTTGGTGACAATTATGTTGATGTCAGAAAAAGACACAAAGGCGATTCCTTTACAGGTATTCTATGGGACTGCATATTCCTGGAGCACTGAGCTCATGGTTTCAGGTTTTCCAGTGCTTGAGTGGCTCAGTGCTGCAGCCGCATATATTTGATTACATGGACTTATGATGGAACTTAACTCGTTGACCTCAAGATCAAGTACACAATTTTGAGCATGCATTTAATAAGTTCAGGTCCAAACAGCCTGCAAACTGCTGCACCAAGCACCCTGACACCTCTCTCAGCTGCCAGGCCTGACTGAAGAGTGGGCCCTTCCAGCACAGTCGCGTACACAGCACTCAGCTTTGGCAGTACGAAAAGCATTTCTCAACTACCAGTATGGCACAAGGGCAGGTGGGTTGTGAGTGGGAAATAGGGCTGGGCGAAAGGGAAGGAAGTACTAACACATCTATGGACAAAGGAAAGTTGAATTTTGATTTTTTTTAGTTCAAGTGGGTCCTAATGAAGCCTGGCTTTTCAACACTCAAAGGAAAGTGTATATGATAGTAGCAGAATGGACTCTGTGTTTCAATACTTTCAGAGCAACCTCTAAGTGTCTGCACAAAACCCTGTTTACAAATGGGGTGTCTCAACATACCCAATCCCTGTATTTCAGTAGCAGAGCCCTTTAGGAAGGAACATTGACTGAGAGGTTTCTTTGACTGTTTTGAGTGAGACTTACCTGCGTGTAACTAGTTTTTCATCCATAAAGATAAACTTCTTTACAGGCCAAATAGGGCTGCCCTACTCAGACTTGTTATTGGAATGGGTCCCAAGCCTGTGTTCGATAATTAGCTACCTACCTATATATTTAAGTTCTTCATCTCTCCATGCTATAGCACCAGCAGGGAGAGTGCTAGTTGGCATGGACCAAAACCATGCTGGGGAAGAGGCTAATGAGTTAAGCAGCATGCACAACTGCAAGACAGTGCTCAGGCCCATGCACAGCTTGGTTTCTTAGCATAGGAAAGGCCTCGGAGGCGTTAGGCCAAGCTACCAGAGGAAAGCTAGCAGGACTGATGAAACAAAGGTGAGAAACTGAATCGGCCACTGTGCTAGCAGGCACCTTAGTTACAGGGGTTTTAGTACCTTTCATACAGGGAAAATGTGAGACAAATCTGTGGAGAAGAAGTAGAACAGTGGAGGTTTTCATTAGAAACTTTGTCTTTTGAAATCAACATGAAAAAATTCTGTTTGGAGAATTTCTAGGGTCTTTTCTTCTGAAACTGCCAAATTTAACATATGGTATTTTCAAAATATGTTTCTCAGTTTGTAATGATTTCTCATTTTAAGAATAAAAATGTTAAAATACATTAAGACGTAAAAAGGTTGATAATACATTGTTAAAGTAACCATGCTTCAACTGACCTTAGCTAATACTTCATTGACAATTTTGGTGGATGACGCTGGCTGGAGGGCAGGTGCTCACCAAAGCCACTCTGCCACTGCCCTCCACAGCTGGGCAGGGGAGAGAAATTATAACAAAAGGCTTGTGGGTCAAGGTAAGGACAGGGCGAGATCACTCACCAACTACCGTCATGGGCAAAACAGGCTCAACTTCGGGAAAATGAATTTCATTTATTAACAATCAAATCAGAGTAAAAGAGAACTAAACACAAATCTTAAAACACCTTCCCCCCACCTGTCCCTTCTTCCTGGGCTGATCTTCAGTCCTGATTTCTCTTACCTCCTCCCTGCCAGCAACACAGGACGATGACGAATGAGGGTTGCAGTCAGTCCATCACATGCTGTCTCTGCTGCTCCATCCTCTGCAGGGGGAGGATTCCTCACACTCTGCCCCTGCTCCAGAGTGGGGTCTCTCCCATGGGAGACAGTCCTCCACAAAATTCTCCAACGTGAGCCCTTTCCATGGGCTGCAGGTCTTCAGGAGCAGCCTGCTCCAGCCTGGGTCCCCCATGGGGTCACCAGTCCTGCCAGCAAACCTGCTCCAGCCTGGGCTCCTCTCTCCATGGGGCCACAGCTCCTGCCAGGAGCCTGCTCCAGCGCGGGCTTCCCATGGGGTCACAGCCTCCTTCAGGCATCCCCCTGCTCTGACAGGTTCCTCCCCGGGCTTGGCATTGGCCAGCGGTGGGTCCGTCTTGGAGCCAGCTGGCATTGGCTCTATTGGACATACGGGAGACTTCTGGCGGCTTCTCTCAGAAGCCACCCCTGTAGCCCACCTGTTCTTAAAATCTTCTCATGCAAACCCAATACAACAATCTATATGTAAAAAAAAAAAAAGAGTTTTAAAATACTGATTATTCAAAGAGACATTGAAAGAGATTATCAAAGAGAATACTCTTTTATATCATAAAATCCATTAACAATCAGAAAAGAATTTCCCGCTCAACCCTCATAATGAAAATCTCATCATCCCCAGATGTACAGATATACAGGTAGGACTTGCCTGCAGGTGTCATTCTCAGTAATATGGTTGCTCTTCCATTATGTGTTCTGGACTATTTGGACCTGGAAATGCCTCTAACTTCCTACCAAATAAAAAACAATGGAAGCAATTTTAAAGCAGGTACAGGTTCATAGATTTCTTTCCAGTTGTCATATAAGACATAATTGTCCCGAATGGCAAGATATGGAATGGTCATGCTGTAGGACACCACCTGCTAAATTGATGACTGAAATTTCACAAAGCTTGTGCAATACACTTCTAGACAGAACTATATTTTCACTAAATAATATCTCTCCTAGTGATAAAACAAACCAAGGACCTCCTTATATTTATGATTAAGCTGCAATGTTGTGAGATCAAGGCAGTTGTAGTCAATTGAAGACTCTTGTTTCAACCAGACAAAGATGTAGTCCTGAATTTACTCAAACCATTCTTGCCTAACAAAAATCAACATGAAAACTTTAAAAATAATGAGTCTCAAAAGGATTCCGATTACTTTCATTCTATAATTTCAGATGATAAAAACAAATGGTCATAGGAATTCTAGATACTAATGTAATATAAACAGAAAGATGGACTAGATATAACCAGCTGAACACTAGTCTGTCCTCAAAACCTAACAGGGAAGTAATAACATGCTTTCGAATATGTAGCAATGACTTTTGGCAGATATGCCGTATACAATTCCATACCACAGAAGACCATTAAACTTGATTGACTATTTAATCCATTTCTGAAAGAGCATCACTAAGAGGATGCTTATATTGTTAGTATTGTTTTTTTATAGCCAGAATGGCACAGTACTGTCAGAATGCTAGTGGCTGCAGTGCTGATACCTAGTTATCTTACTATGTCCAGCTGCAGTAAGTATTTTAAGAGTTAAGTAAAAATGTTGCTGATATTTGCTGTGGACTTTCTTCTACCAAATAAATATTTTGATTTGATTATATTAATTTTATTTTTTCCTAAGCAAGAGTACCTTAAAATATAATGGAACACAGTCCTTGCAAAAAGACATCAGTGTTTTGCGTATATAACAAAAATAAAATCCATTTAACAAAGATGACATACATATACAAACATATATATTTAAATTATTATGCTCTCATTAGAAATCATTAGATATTTATAACTTATTTCAACACCATAACACTATGTAGTGATTTTATGTATGTTTGTACCAGAAGTACAATATTGAAGCTGGAACACTAGCTTGGTCGATAAAATCCTGACCTACAGGTTATTTGGTAGAACCACACAAATCTTATGTAAGACCCAAATAGTTTAACACTCAGCTACATGCATGCATTGAACAGAAAAGGACAGATTTATAGAATTCTGTAGGCATGATAGAGAATAGAAAGTACTAAAGAAACCGTACGAAGCATTTAAAAAAGACATTGTCTATATAAGAGTAATAGGGTTTGTGTGTCACCCATTGAAAAAAAACTTCTATTTCTTCTTCTTTTCTATTCCTCTTTCCATGCCCTTGTTCATGAAAAAAATACCGAAAGGTCTTATAAAAACTACTTTTTTTTCCCCTTTGAAGTACCACAAAGCATATGATACTATCAGCCTGCAGTTTCCCCTCTGGCACTTCTGAACTTCCTGCTGCCTCAGTTTAACCACTTAAATTAAAAAAGATAAATATGATTTTACTCTCTCCTGAGTCTACTTCCTGAGATTCATTTTGCTGTTTAAAAGGCAGTCTTGTACACACAAAAGTGCTTCATTTGTTACAAATATAAGTAAAACCATGCACACATGCAAACATCTTTTCACATGGTCTGTGTCTCACCTTGGTCTCTATTTGCCTGAGAAACTGTTCTTTTTTATAGCACAGAAGGACTTATGAAGGGATATAGGTAAGACATAATGGCCAACTGCCATTTTAGGTGCCTAAATTCGGTGCTGATATCCCACTACCGAGTTCATACATTGTCCTGCAAATGCCTAAATGCAGCTACAATTCCTTTTCATATTTCACCCTTTCATATCTTATGTGCCTAAATGTTGCTGCTAGACATATTCAGGCATACAATTATGTCCTGATCCTGAAACCATCTCCTGGCCCTTTCATCCTCCAGCCCCTGGGAGTATCACAAAAAAAGTCCTGTATGTTGCTGGTCTCATTTTGGAGGCTCAGTCCAATAGACTTTTCAGAGCGGGATTGTGTTAAACAACAGTTAAAAAGCACTAATGCAGAAATCTGTGGAGACTGTGGTTGAGGATCCTTCTCTAAAGTGACCTGAATTTATGTCTCATAAATATGTGTGAAATGGGGAAGAGGTGCTCTCTCACTCCTTTGAATTGCTCCACTTTGCATCTTTCCCCAGTAAATACTCAGGTATGGTCCTAGGGGTGACCCAGCCTGACCCCATTTCAGGCACCTTCTTGAAAGGCTCTTAACAAATAAACAGCCTAGTTCCCTGCATAGACAGCGGTGTGTGGGACATGCCTTTGGAGGTCTCCAAATGGAGGAGGATTTGTGAGAGCAGCTTCGAGGTATTTTGCTAGCCAGAGTAAACCATGACAAAGTCCCATCCACCTCTCCAGGTTACTAAACTAGGAACAGGCAGGCTCCCCTAACCTTGACGGCTTCTAACTTCCCACCACTCTCTCTTAATGGTTAGTTTAGGTCCTTCTGCACTTTCTTTGACAGGGGTGACAATAAATGCCTAAAACGTAAAAGTTAGGTGTCGGCAACAGGAGGGCTGGTTTCTGCCTTGTGAAGATAGAGAAGGGCCTGGGGCTGCGAGCACTGAGCAGAGGGAGCTATGAAAGCATTGACAGATCAGAGTAAGATGTTGAGGTCCCAAAGGGAAACATGTATTTAGGATACACTCTTGACATTTTTCACTGGATGCTTATAAGCTGGTTTTGTGTCTCTTGTTCGCAGATGCCTAGCTCTAACAAAAAATAATTTGGTGACTACTTGAATTCGAACTGGAGGTTGTGAATTCTGCTGATTAGGTACCGAAAAGAGATCGTGCATACCCAGTTCCTGTGGAAATTGACCCCTCCAGTATTAAAGAGCAAGCACTAGAGGAAATTCTGCTAGAAAACTAATAACACTGAATTGAACAGGCTCTGAACACCATGCTGAAATCGCTGGGACCTCAACATGAAGAAACAGGCTAAAGAATCCATTAAAATGGTCTTCTTTCAGTCATCAAGACTGGTTGTGTGGAAAAAATTACTTTCAAAATTTAACTAACAACTGTATCATGATGTATGTACATTAAGAGCCAAAATTAAGAGTACATGGAAAACTTTAATTCTGGGGCATGTAATTTTGTGAGTGCTGGCTTTTGATGTTTTTTCAAGGTGATCCTCCATGTGTGTACCAACTTATATTCAATATCAATGGTCCTTTGTGGCCTGTCATGTAAATTTGCTTCAGCACAGGGGGTTTAATATTACAGAAGCAAAAATATTAGTTTGTTATTCATTTTGTATGATTTAAAAGTCATCTCTCATTTATTTATTCCATCGCTCTAGCATGTTGTTAGTCTTTTTTTTAAGCCTCAGTGTTATGTCCAGTGACGTGGTCAATTGTGTCACAGCCTAAGACAAATTGTTCTTTTCTGATCTGCTAGTACCCTTTCCTATGAGTTTAGCAGCATTATGTACCAGAGGGAACAAGCACTGGCTGATCAGAAGAGACACACATTTACATGGTGTCCGGGATATATAAAGTTCCTTCCTCATAGGCAGCCATGTGTAACTGTTCATTTAAATATCTGTTCTTATTATTTCATGACAGAGGTGACAGGGGCGAGAGCAGTAACAGATCTGAGTCCTTCCAGCAACCTGTCCAACAGGTAGCAATGGGATTCCTTGCATCAGCGAGGCAGGAAACTCATTTGAAGCTTCATCATCAAGCAGTTTATAACAAACTTCCTTGCTGATGCTAAGCACTCTAGCAGTCTCAGTAAAGGTTTCTACTGTCTTGAATTAACTATGAGAGTCCATCTATCTGGTTAGGTCATTTAAAAAAATAACAATGCAATCCAAAGTCTTCTTTCCTAGGCCTGCTACTCCAGGTGGTACAAATCCCTGGAGCATCCTTATGGATGGCTACTCCAAGGACACCACACCTGTATGTGGTTGCACTGCATTCCAGTAGAATATCAAACCTATTTCTAGGGCTGATCTTAACATTCTTAACGGCTTTCAATGGCCTGAAATTCCTAGATGTCTGGGATGAGGATGCAATTGAAGAGCTTCAGTGCTCTAGTGCTGTGGATCATTTACACTGAAACAAATCCTGTCCGCAGAGAGGACAGAGCTCTCAGGGCCCAGATTTAAGCGAGTTGTGACAATCACCACAAACATCACCATCATCTGCCTCAAATGAAGAAGCAGTTAATGCCTTTCACTTGTCTGCTCAAACATATGGATATGTCTGTCTGTGTATACCTGTATGACTGAAAAAGCCAGAGGAAGTAACTGTTGTACTGCACATACTCTGGTCTCAAGAAGAGGACAAGAAAGTGAAGGGAGCAGTACAATGAAAAAAATGGCAGGTGGAGATAAAAGGAGGTGGAGAAAGGAAGCTGGGAATATGGGATAAATGAGATGCAGACTGTGAGGAAGAGGATGAAAGAAATGTGCAACAGTGAATCAATATTTAAAAGAATGGAAATAATCCAAGCCTGAAACCGTTATATTATTAGTAGGTCTGGCAGTAATATCTTTCTCTTCTAGTCCTCTGTTTCTCTTGAATCTACCTACTTCCTACTTTTCTTTTTACATCCACACAGACCAGGGCAAGATAATTCCTCATGTGCAATGGCCCTGGAAGAGACCAGAAGTCTGACAAGAGTGAGGAGGAGGATGATCACAGATGGGCTTTAGGTTCCATTTCCCTGTTTCTTCAGAAATCTTCAAAACCTTCCAAGAAGGCTTTTGTGCTTCTGCTGGGAGCCAGGTCTTTGGGCAATAAGCAAGTTTCTTAATGCATTCAACAGAAAGACTGCCAGCCAAAATGTGCAATGAACAGAAAATCTCTGTGTAATTTTCATAGTGTCTATTTATGTGTACAGTCTGTCAGTGTCACTATTAACAACTATAAGCGGTGCCACTGAACAATTTTTTTTGTCTTTAGGATCCTTTTTCTCATGATTCATTGCTTTGAGGATGTCTGCACTTCTTGAGCTCCATAGCACTGCAGATAGGACGTGTTTTGCCTTTCCCATGCTTGTACAGTATCAATGTATCTATCTAATCCCGCCCCAAAGTCTTCAAAAAGTTCTGTCTTCTCTTCCCTTCAACTACTGTACTGGTCTTGGACTCTGAAATGCAAAGAAATATCTTTTTGGCATACAAGAGAGAAAATGGGTGAAGGTTAGGATGGCTGAATTGATTAGCAGAGCATGAACTGGGTGTCCCTGATGGATCGTTATGATAACAGTGGTCAGTTGGACAACCTTCATCCCAGTAAATGCCGCCAGTGCCCAGAGGTCTCCCACCGACCCACCACTCTCCACCTGAAGATCTGCATCTTTCCATGCTGCTTCTCTTTCTCCTTTCCCAACACCTACACTGAAGGTCCACTTCAGGGTTGGTTTGCCTGGTTTAGAGCTGGATTATTAGACAGAAAGATGCTAAATAGGACTGCATCCTTGGTTTGTGTGAATTTAATGGAAAATGATAAAATAAGGAGAAATGCAGAAATGAGGATCTTCTGTGCTACCCTCAAATACACACATCCATCATTCATAATAAATAAATACATTTCAAAGAGGAAATGTGGCTGTAATTTCTAGACCCTTAACTGGCTGAATAAAGCAGCAAAAAAGATGATGATGAAGATTTTGAAGGAAGATACGTTTCATCTTATACAGTTACACTTGAGTGAGACTGTGAGCAAAACTCCCAGAAACTACTTTTATATTAACAAAGTGACTGTCGTTGACAAGTGGAGCATGTGGTGGAAGGAGATTGTTGTCAGTGTAAATGGTGGTTACTGGAGAAGGGCTGTCACTGAGATAAAAATGAGGTGAAAAGGCTTCAGTTGGTGAAAAATGACATTGGCAAAATTGGTTCATTTCAGTGGAAGGGTTGGCATAGGAGTCCCTAGCTGTCAGGACATGCTATTCAGTAGAGTGGGTTATTGGATGCATTTTTCGTTTGTTGAATATTCCGTTAAGGGCACAGATAATACCATTAAGCCTATCCATGAAAAACCAATAGAAACACTTACAAATCAAACACTGAGATCCCCAGTATTTATTGGCCTTGTTACATGCACACAATTCCAGTCAATGTCAGCTCTGCACACGTCTGGCACGGCTTATGACCCTGAGGTATTATATTTTCTGCATTACTTATTGGGCAGTGAAAATAGAGTCTGCTAAAGCTTTAGCTTTTTTGGAATTAGAAATCAGAGGCATTATTGGAAACCAAATAAGTATTAGAAAGTTGACCAAAGGGACATGGCACCTCAGAAAACGCTTAGGGTTAGTCAGAAGCGGGAGGTTGTGGTCTCTGCCATTCTGTTCCACATAAATGTTTATCTAACTAAAAAAACCCAGAAATCCACACTTGCACCACAGCTTGTTGGTGTTCAGAACTGACTGCAGATGGAGCCGCCACTGGAGGCTGAACTGCTGCCCTTTCATCTCACTGTGGACTTCCAGAAATACTTGCTGCATTACTGATACCTCTTCTGTGAAAACCAAGGCTTCTGTGTTGAGACAAATTTCTCAAGCCTTTATTTACAAGAACTATATTAATTCTGAGAAGGAATGCAATCCCAGACCTTATAAGGGAGGTGGCTAGGTAGATGCAGTTCAGTATAGCACAGTTGTCTGGGCTCAGAGCACCAAGCAGGGCTGGTGGACACAGTGATGGAGCCTGTCAGAGGACCTGGCCCATGCCGGCCAGCGGCACTCGCTGATGGGGACCAGAAGCTGGCTGTGGTGTGCATCACTCACACTGGATGAGGAAAGGGTTTAATATCTGTGCGGATGTGGATGCCAGTCATCAGTCCACCTAACATGAAACATGGTGGTTGAGAAAAAACATACTTCTCCCTGCATCTCTCTGAGATTACCCACATTTAATACCTCATCTTTATGGGCATTTCAGTCTAGATTTTCTTGAAGGTTTATGTCAATGCTACCTCAAGGGAAATCCCCCCCCCCCCCCCCCCAATTTCTCACAGCAGAGGTCTTTTTTTTGTCCCTTGCCACATTTGTCTGTAGTGTCTCAGGTACCATATTACTGTATCAAGAGGTGGAGAAACCTAGGGACTGGCAGATGACATCCCTCCAACTCCCCATCTCTCCCCTTCCCCCGGCTGATACAGAACTTCCATGCTGAGAGTTTTCTCTTCTAGTGCATCACCTCCTCCAGTCTCTCTCAACCTTCTCCAGACTCCAGGCAGGGGCAGAGGCCTCAAAACTATGGACACACTATGCATACAGTGGATGTAGAGGGCAGGCTGCATTTATTTCCTGGTTTATGCTCATAGTAGTCCCTAAATAGGCTAAAAACTATAGGCTTCAAACCAATGAGGCAGTGACAGACACAAATACTTTAAGATTATTCATTTAGGAATCCAAAATGTGAGGCCATCCTTATGCTCAGATGATGTCTAAAGAGTTTTCCTTGTTCAGGTGCCTTTAAAGCCTTGTCTCTGGGTGATCACTTACAGCCTTGGGAAATGAGCTACGGCAAACCTTTTTTGCAGCACTCTCTAGATGCATTGTGTTCTGCTGTCCTTTCACACAAACATGACAGTTGCAGTGATAGAGGACAAGTGGAAAATGAATAGGAGATAATTATTATCTTGCTAGGCTCCAGTTTCTGACTTAAGGAATTTCAAGGTCTGACAGAAGCAGTGATTTCCATGAAGAACAGAAGGTAGGGGACAAAAGTTTTCTCGTAGTTGCTTGGAAATACTTTCTGATGGTGAACCTTCACTTGCTGGTTTTGATTGAAAGTATTCACTGAAGATTGTAAGTGGTTTCCAGCAAGCTGCTAGGGTTGATATCATCAAGATACGTAAAAAATTACAATGAATATAACATTGTTTTCATATCCAGTTGTCATTCACATGAATAACAAAAACCACACTGCTGCTGCAGGTTATCTACCAGCAGAATTGTCGGTTACAATTGATTCGATAATAGACAACCTAGCATTTCAACAGTATGAATGGAGAACCCGTTAGTAAAATTCTGGTCATTTGAATACAGAAGTTTAATTAAATAACTGGGGAGGGACTCACTTACTTTTGCAGAAAGGACAAGGTAAGGTACTGAAAAGACCAAAATGGGAATCAATCAGCCTAGCAGGGTTCTCCTTTTGAATGAATCCTTAAAGTAGATATCCCAGTGTACGAGCAGGCTGGGGTAAAGCTCTTACAACTGCAGTGGTGATAGGATGCTATGAAGAGGTATAGCTTTTACCTGTCTATGACACTAGATGATAGGATGGGCTCTGAACAGGGATCTTCATGTCACTGAGAAATGCCATTGACATCAACTAGACCTCAACCAAGAGGAGAAGAGAGATTCTTGGTGTGCACTGTTTGTTACTGGCAGGGATTCCATGTATGCTTATTTACTTTGGCATAAACCAGAAAAAAGTGGCAATTAAAAAGCAGAGTTTGAAACTGGCCCTGAGGAATATTGCTCAGTCAATGAGGAGGGAAAAAAAAGAAGAAGAAAAAGAGATTAAAAAAAAAAAAAAAAGGAAAAAGAAAGAAAAAAAAAAGAAAAAAGAGTATAAGGTAATAGGATAATCTAAGAATCTGGTCTGTATAGTAGCAACCTTTCTCCTAGAGAGAGGAGGCAAAAATTACAATGCTGTGCAGGTCATTCCTCTACTTGCTCTTTTTCAAGAAAGGCAACTAGTCACTTGGAGCAGGCATTTATGCTGAAGTAGGAGTCACACTTAATATTTCAGGTATAATCACAGCTTATAGCAGTCCCCAGGATTTGAAAAAAGCCATGCTTTAGGGCGCAGGATGGTTTCTTCATTATCTGTGGTTTTCTAACTCTAATTAAATTAATCACTTTCTAGACCTGTGTTTTGGGTAGAATATGGCAGTGAAGGATAAAATGTCTGTGTTGATTAATTTTGAATGGCTGCAGCGATTCATATCATTGAGATGCTACTGCATCTCCAGGTTCTTGCAGAGCAGCATGTTGCTCAGTTTTTCCTCAAGCCTCAGAAACCAAGCTGACTCTACCACTGTTGTTGTGTTTAACCCCAGCCAGCATCTAAGCACCATGCAGCCGCTCGCTCACTCCTCCCACTCCACCATGAGATGGGGTTGGAAAAAAAAAAAAGGTAAAACTTGTGGGTTGAGATAAAGACAGTTTAATATGACAGCAAGGGACGAGATAATAGCAACAACAACAATAATAATAATATACAAAACAAGTGATGTACAATACAATTGCTCACCACCCACTGACATGCGCAGACAGTTCCTGAGCTGTGGTCACTGCTCCCCGGCCAACTGCCCCTAGTTTATATACTGAGCATGACATCATATCTTATGGAATGTCCCTCTGACTAGTTTGATCAGCTGTCCCACTTGTACTCTCTCCCAGCTTTTTGTGCATCTTCTCGCTGTCAGAGAATGGGAAACTGAAAAGACCTTGACTTAGTATAAGAACCAATTAGCAACAACCAAAGCATCATTGTGTTATCACATTATCCTCATGCTAAATCCAAAGCACAGCACTGTACCAGCTACTAGGAGGAAAATTAACTCTATCCCAGCTGAAAACTGGACAACCATCTTCTCACCTGTATGGGGAGAGCCTGTGATGTTCATTGGTTTGCAGATGCACTTGCAAGGATCTATTCCATGAAAGCAGTTCAGGATCAGTGCTGTAAAGCAGAATGTTTGGCCACATAATAACTGTTTTCAGTCAAAATTGCTGTTAAAGCATAGTCTATGCAGCATAAGTGGCATGTGTGTTGCATATACTACAGCCCAGTATAATCTGCTGCAAGGGTAGTGAACCTGAACTATTTCATGTCCTGAAAGATTGGGTAAATATTTCCAAGTAATGTTAGGCTTGAAGATATCACCTGCTAATGCTGTCTTTTAAGCTGTCATAGTTCTCTTCATCTGCTTTTATATTCCAAGACCTGTACATTGTGAATAATAATTTTCTATGAAATAATAATTCTGAAATAGAAGGGAAATTTTGTACTGAATTTTTTTCAATCATATTGAAGAGTTCTCACTACCTGTTACTCAAAATCCAATTCTAATTCAAATCCATTTACACTAAAGATCCTGTTTATCTATCACTGGAGTTTTATCTGTGCTTCATGCACAATTGAAAACCATGACAGAAAGAGAATTAGAAAATAACTGGATCAAAAATTCTGGTTCAGACCCAGTACCTACTATATCTTTAAAGAAGGTTTTCTGCATTTTCATCCTAGAACTCTTATTTATGTAACATATGGGTTAATTAAAATAGTTTACTTAAGTATGTTAAAAAGTCAACCATAGCACCGAATGCTACATACATAGATACAACTGAGTAGAAGGAATGATCTGTTGCCACACAAAGACCAAATATTAGATGAGCTAAGTTCCTCTCTGCTCCAGGCTCCCCCTGTGACCTTAGCCTTGGCCCTTAAGCTGTCTGTCTTCTCACTTAGAAAAAAAGAGCAATATTCTTCCTCCCTTCATGAGCATCCTCTAGCTCAGTCCTAGGTTCCTCTCATAATTACAGACCATGCATGTTCATTAAATGGCTTAAAGGGGAATGAGATGCAAGGAGAGGACATAGATGGAGAATGGCAGAACCTGCTCCGTGGTTGAGTGCTGGAGAAGCAGTCCCTGGTGGTGTCAGAGCTTGGGGAAACTTTGGAAATATGCTGACATACCTTCCCCCTGAGCACCAGGAGGAGTAGGCAGGTTTCTCATTGCTCAGATGAGCCCTTAGTACAGACAGACTCAGCAGAGCTTCTCCTCTAATTGAAGTAAGTTGAATGAACACAAAGGTAAATGTTGATCATGTGTTTGTACTTCCATAAGTTTGCTCTTTCTCCCTTTTCAGTTTTGTCAAAAAGAACAGTGATGACTGATTATGCATTTGAGTTCCTATTTCTTTACCTTAACGTGGAGCTACCCACAAGTTTACTGGCCAATTTCCTAAAGTGCTGGTAGATCCTTGTTGCAAATGAAACCAACCACTCTCAAGCAGGTAAGGCGATAAAAATGTGGGCAACATTTCTCTGCCACAAGTGAAACAGAGAAAGAGGCCACCGTGCATCAAGCAGAAAGATGAAAGCCATGGCAGCTATTAATGGGGAGTAAAGTGTACTACAGCATGCATTTCCATCTCAAGCTGAAAAGATCCTGTGTGAAGAAGCACAGAAATATTTTTTAATATTGTAGTTCCCTGTTAATGCCACTCTCAGTTTTCAAACACTCATGTTCATGAGATGTGTTATTCTTAGCCATAGCGCACTTTATGGATGTTAATGTAACGGGGTTTTGTTTTTACTGATGCTTTGATGTTTCCAAAGACCTGCAGATGTGCTGCACATTAAAGTCACAAACTCAGGGCAGCCCAGAATTAATTGAGAAAGCTGGCTCAAAGCAATTACACTGTTTTAACTGTATTCATGTATTTATCCTCATGCTAATATAAGGACCTTTGACAATGTTAGGAGACTTTACCTATGGTTGCAGGAGGTCAGAGGTAGCAGTACAACCTGTTGTCTGTCCTGGGATTAGCTGAGAACCTGCTTGGCCTCTGGCATAAGACAAATCAGCTTAGGTGCTTGTAAGGGAGCAATGCACAGGAGCAAGACTCACGAAGTTTGACATGCTGCTTCTTTCTCTCTCTTGAGCAGTATCCCTGCTATCTCTGCAGCTTTGCTGCTCCATTTTGCTGCCCCTTATTTAAGGACACAGGTTCTTCTTTGATATCTGTCTGTCTGTCTGTCTATCTATCTATCTTTATATATATAAATATATATATAAACAGTTATAGGTGCATGATCTTAGTGCAGATACACAGCTTGGTTGTATCAGCAGGTAACAGATGTAAAAGTCAGTAATACATAATCTAAATACTTACAGATGTCTTTTAGGTTAGCCTTTAAAGGGTTTTCTGTGCACAAGGTAGTGTTTGCAAAACTGTACAGAATATTGTGTGAAACTTGGCAGTACCTTTTAACCACATGTTCTTAGGGTGGAAAATGTATATTCCAGATGAAGTGTATTCAAATAATTCTTAAGCAACTCTTACACTGTCATCCCTATCTGCACTGACTTTCTCTGAAAATGATTCTTGTGTTATGATATTACTGTTGTAATATATTCAGATGTGAAGCTTTTTGTCCAAAATCACAAATACAGTTATAACACACAGATTTATTCAGTCTCTCAGTGATTCTGCAACCAGAAAAAAAAAAAAAAAGGAGAACTTTTTGTGGAATTATTTTAATGTGATATTCAGCTGTTGGTTGTAGTGTGTTGCAGGCAACTGCTGCGCAGAAACTAATATTCCACGGGAAGAAGCAAACTAAGCTGGAGAGCACTAGCATGGTGGTGGTGAAGAGAAAATACCTAGTCCTGTTTCATGCCTGTTTGCTGCTTGAATTTCCCTTTGCAGGCTCAAGAACCCCACACAGCAGGTACTTTCAAAATTAACTCTCCTTTCAGGGGGTCTAGTGTAATAGTACTTAAGTAGGCTTTTCTGGGTTGAATTAGCAGTTTCAATTTTATGTTTGGCTTCAGCATTCACATAACTCTCTCTCTAGGCTGAAAAGCTCAGTTTCGCTACCAGTCATTCTCTCTTTGTACCCTTTTCCCACTGCAGAGCTCAGCAACATTTGGCAGCCTGCTCCTGGCAGCTGGATTTTCCCTCTTTGCCAGGATCTGCTCTTCGCAAATTCTTTAAACAAGACCATTGCCTAGGAGGTCAGAATAGAGAGTCTGGAGTTTCTTTTCAAGTTTCACCCAGAATAGATAAGCTTAGGGATCTATCCAGTGTATTTTGTAAAGTACAAATAATCAAGCTGGCTATATGACTTCTTTATGCTATGTGTTCCCAGATACCTGTTGCTTCTCCCATTTTCCCGAAATTCATAATGTGTTACTGCTCCCAGCACTCCTCTTGAAAGTACCACGGTTTGTATTAAGACAGATTGACCACAGCCTATTTGTTACAGAGGGAAAAAAGAGCTTTCAGAGGCAGTAAGCTTGCTTCCCCTGCGCAAAGCTGCTTAATTTTACACTCTGCTGTCAGATACTAGATATAAAAATGTAAATATTACCTACAGGGATGCAACACGATGTGTCTACGGCTTTTACCATTGCAGCTGTGAAATTATTCATTTAATGAAAAGGGAACAGTTTTGTTTTCCTCAGAGATCACAATCATTGTTTAGATAATCAAGAACAAATGTGCATTGCAAGGGTGCTTTAACCTAAGGTCTGCTAAAGTACTTATGAAAATCTTATAAAGCCACACGACTTGCAGAGAAATAGGACAATACACTGTTTTTTGTTACAGAAACCAGTCCAGTGAGACTGGAGAGTGGCTTGCAGAAGTCTCTCTGCACAGGAGGAATAAAACACTGAGATCCCATTGTAAAGAGGGAAATCTTGGGCTCTAATCCCCGTCCTGAAAATGGTATATGTATTTTCAAATAAAATTAAACAAATGAACAGACAAAAGCCTAAATACCATTGTGAGCATTGTCTGACTTTCCCCATTCCAAATCCCACGTACCAGACTACATCCCCAGAAATGGGAAATAAGGCATTTAGCTAGGAATTAAACCAGTTGATACAAACATTCAGTTGATAAGACTTTGGTGCACCTGAAGTTCAGATTCCTGCTAACTCAGCTGGCACAGAAAAGGGTGCTGCCACCAATTCTGTCAGCTACCTTGCACCGAACATGGGTCTGGCTTCTTTTCACTAATGATATGGAAACTATTTGGTCTTGATAAATACCAGATAAGTACTATAATTCAAATCCTCTACACTGAAAGCCAGGATAAAAGCAGTATTTTAAAATGCAAGGCAACTCAGGTTAAACCTTGAAAGAAATTTGCCATGAAACCAATTGCACAAGGTAATTACGGGCACATGAGTTTCCTTCATACCGATTAATGACTAAGGCACTTCTAATAAAAAAAATGCATTTTATTAGAAGTACATTTACTAAAACGTTTAGAGCTGTGGTCTCATTCAGGGCCTGATCCAACTACACCGAGGATCGCTCTGACAGTTGTCAAGCCAGAGCGGCAGTGGCTTAATAAAAGACGTATACGGCGTCAAAGCCCAAAGGGAAATGCGGTATTTTAGTGTGGGAAATACCCTCTGATTTGTTTTTCCTATTTCAACTCATTCCTGATTTTCCAAGGGCAAGTAGCGCGCGGAGGGTGCTGGAAGGAGCGGAGGAGGGTGCCGCGGTGGAAGCTGCCCGAACAGGGGGCGCAAACGCAAGCCGAGAGCTCCACCTGCTGCCGGGCGCGCAGGAGCGCCCCCGCTGCTTTAGGGATGTTTTAAAAGTGTCTCTCTTAATTAGGAATAGGAAATGTTCGCAGAAAAACTTATTTTCCTTTCTTCCAGTCCCTTTATTTTAATTTTCCTTTATTTTTTTCTTGTTTTTAAATTGGCATCTTGAGAGCACCACCAGCACTTGCATAACATTCTTGTATAATCAAATGTATGCTTTTGTCCAAGGAAAAATCCCCTACGTTATCCTGTGACATGGAATCAAACCTCTCTTGGGTTTCACAGTCTCTGCATTCTATTTCTGCATATTCAGGAATGAATGTCTTCTGTAACAGATGCAGTAGACAGCTAAATGCACACACCTACTCCGTGCTCTATATTCACCAGCGTCATGCCCTCCTCTGCCTTTTGGTTTCCCAGTGCCTGGCTTAATAAGGACATGCTGAGGACAGTGCAGTATTTCTGTTTGCCATGTACAGTACAAAATGGAGGGCTCTCTGTATCTCTGACAGTGTGACTCCCTCCTTGTCATTCTAAAAAGTGACTAGAAGGCTGATGTACTTTACTACTCTGACACACATCTTAGAAATGCATACAATTTATAGCAAAATAAATGGCAGTTCATACTATAAAGACGGCTGAATACATAGAAGGGGAAAGTCTTCTGAAATGTAGAAAAATGAATAGATGAGAAGGTGAAGAACTTACCAAAAGGAAGAGAATGGAAAAGAATATTTTCATAAACTGTGTTCTCTCAGAGCTGGACTGTAAGCACTCACTTAAAATGGACCTTGTGTATAGGTACAGTTTTATTTACTAGCCATGCTATTTGTTATTCTTACTGCAGTGAGTCTTTGTTTAGGCCTACATTAGCTCTCAGTGTGGCTCAATAGATTTTTAGGGTGACACAGTCAGTACCGAGGTTTCTATATTCATGCTATATGCATTTACAGGGCGCTCCTGCAGTTTGGCTCCAGTCTGGTCCCAGGGACTGGCTGCCTCTTAGCAGCTGGGTCACACTAAGTCACTGCTGGAAGGAAATTCTCTTATTTGTTTTCATCCAAAATGAAACCCACTCAAGGAAGGTGTCCTAGTCCACTAGGGTTGCACTAGATGGTCTTTAAAGGTCCTACAGTCTTCAGAGGTCCGAAACCACTCTTTGATTCCATGAGACTATGAAGTACTCTGAGATGGCTTCATGTTGTCCACCAAAGGGTCGTAAGTGGGGCTGCCTGGGAGAGCCCCTTAAAAAAGGCATTCCTGTTGGGAACTAAAGGGCTAACCCATAAACGAAATTAATGCAGAGCTAAACTTTCCACTTGAAAAAGTCAGCGTTTCATGCCAAAGATGGTCCTTTTAAAACTTCACTAAGCATAATGCACTGCAGGGTTCATGTTAAAGTGTGTTTCACTCGTGATTGTATTCCTCAGTGCAAACATGGATTCTCTTTCTCACTCTGCGCCTCACATGCTCTTTCCTTGTTGCAACAGAAAACAAAAAATATTCCCTGGTAGTCTTTTAATCGGTACTCAGCTTGAGATGAAAAGTGGGGATATAATTCTCAGTACAGCTGGAACACCTATCATTGACATCAAGATTTTGTCTCTTTGAGCTCAACCCTCCTCAGAGCACAGTGCAAGCATTTTGAACAGAGACACTTCTCCCTTTCTTCCATCTTAAATAAAGCAGGGGCTTGTGACAGCTGTATATACTTATACACACTGAATTGTGACAGATCCTGAGGACAAATATCTTTCATCACCAGAGATATGTATCTGCTTCTTAAGGTGCTTCAAATAATGCTGTTTATAACTGACAGTGAAATAGAATCACTTGGATTAAATTGTGGCTTGAGAATATACGACAGCAATACCGACAGCATTATCCGCCTGCTATTAACTTCACATGTGCTCACCATAAAAGAATGAACAACAGTATTTCAAAGAGGTTTATTGCTTAATGTAGGCACTTATATCAGGATGGTGAAAAATAGTGGGTTTGCACAGAAATGTTCTGTACATCTGATAAAAAAGCAGAAGGCTTTTTAATACAACTGCAAAGAAACCCTCCAAACAATACATATTAGGAAAAAAAAGATCTGCCTGCTGATTACTGTTGTTTTGGCAGTGGGATCACAGTGGAAAAATTGTGATAGTTTGGGCAAGGAGGGAGAGAGGCAGGATAAATGGTGAGTTTGTCTGCCTGTGGCACTGAACTACAGGCTGGGTATTCTCTTCCTTTTGACCTTCTCACTTCTCCCCCTATGCTCAAAGTATGCCCTTTTCCTGCCTCCTGTCCCTCCTCATCTGCTCAAGAAGAACAGGGAAGAGGGATGACAGCAACAGGCAGGATAGATGCTTCCCTGTGGAGAGGGGAAGGATGTAGCACTGGGGTCTTTCTGTGAGCTGGGAATGAGAGGTTAGCCATTGCCTCTTCACTGAGGCAGATAGAACAGGCACAGCTCTGTAGTGGGAGTGGAGGGTGACTCTGTAACCTGTAAATAATAGCTGCCTTCAGCTCTGCCCATCGAGCTCCTTCTTGGACTTTTCAAAATTGGCTGAAGCTGGACATGGGTGTGTTGGACCACCTCCATCCGGGACTGGAGCGCTGGACAGAGAGATCTGCAGACCATCAGTTTCAAACTTAATTTTTAATTGGTTCAGATCCATGCTAGTGGTAACTTCTGAAGTCATAAAAAATGTCAGAAGCTGACATCAGTCAGGTTTCAATATTAATTGGCAAAATCAGGCAATGACAAGTAAAGAAAGAAACTAGGCTAATGGCTGGGACCATATTCAGACCATCACTAAGAAAACTTAAAAAATGGACATCAGTTCCCTACTAAGCATGTAGTTTTCAACCAGAAAGACTGTGATTCCCTGTTATCCTGTCACTCCCCAGGGGATCTGGTTGGGTCCCTGCCCCCATGCTAGACTGTGACATTACCAAGCACATAAACATTGCTCCTGATGGACACCAAAGCTTTGTGTCTAGCTCTGAGATGCCTGACTGGCTAAGCTGTGCTTACCTCAGACAGACAACACTGAGTTCGGTGTCAGATGTGTCAGGTGGTTAAAATGAGATCTCAAATTTAGGACCCTTTAACTTGGTATTGATGTGTCCTTTTTATTCTCTTTACCTGGGGATGATCTCTGCCGAGTGACAGTGGAGTGACTATTGACAAGACCCAGCAAAAGACTTTCAATATTTTTAAAAACACTTCATGGTACAATCCTTGAGTGATTTTGTGATAGTTAATTGAGGAGAAGGGTAAACTCACCCCTTCTGGGCTCCAGGCTGGTAAGCTGCAGTGTTTCCAGTGCCAGAGAGAGCTGGGTATCTCACTGCATTACTCTGTGCGCACACAACCCTAACAAGGCCCTACTGTCTATACTTGTACCATTGTTGAAACTCATCCCCTCCTAAACTAAAGTCTAAACACCCTGCCACTGTCCTTACAGGATGTTATTCCCAGAAGCCTTTTCTGAGATATTATCTCTAACTCTGCAGCACTAAGATGTGCTAATTATTTACACATGGTCTCAATTCTGTGAAGAAATGCTTGGTTTTGTGAGTCCTCAAAGGCTGCTGAAAGACTGAATAGAAAACAAGCATGTTCCTCACCAAATTCTGCCTATTAGAATTGACATCTGGGTGGCCGGCTAACCTGCACCTTGCTTCAAAATGAACCAATTTCCTAGTTCTAAGCATCACACTGCTGCTCACTCACTTCTCCCATAGCAGGATAGGGGAGAGAATCAGAAGAGTGAAAGTGAAAAAATGCATGCCATGAGATAAAGACTGTTAAGCAGGAAAAGAAAAGCTATGCTCGTGAGCAAAGCAACACAAAGAATTCATTCACCGCTTCCCACTGGCAGGCAGGTGTTCAGCCATCTCCAGGGAAGCAGGGCTCCATCACGTGTAATGGTTACTTGGGAAGACAAAATGCCATAACTCCAAACATTCTCCCCTTCCTTCTTCTTCCCCCAGCTTTACATGCTGAGCATGACATCACATGGTCTGGGATATCCCTTTGGTCAGTTGGGGTCAGCCGTCCCAGCTGTGTCCCCTCCCAGCTTCTTGTGCACCCCCAGCCTCCTCACCGATGTGGTGATGTGAGGAGCAGAACAGTCCTTGACCCTGTGTAAGCACTGCTCAGCAGTAACGAAAACATCCCTGTGTTACCAACACTGCGTTCAGCACAGATCCAAAGCACAGCCCCATACCAGCTGCTATGAAGAAAATTAACTCTACCCCAGCCAAAACCACCTAGAAATGCCGTTTTTCATCTCTCTCCCTGTGTATAAGACAGGAAGACAACAATGACAAGAGCTATAGCAGTCAGGGTCCCTTCATCCTCTCTGGTGTTTAAAAGTTGCACGAAAAGTATTTTGCTCTGTACTTTAGCACTTAGAATAATTTTCAGTTGGACGACTCAGGTATTAGAAAACAAAATGATTGTCTGAATTCTTGGGAACTCTTGATCAAAGTACGAGGGTAGTTATTGTAGCTGTGTGACAATAAGAAACATTCATACCCATAGGAAGTATCTGCTACCACTTTTAAAGGGTTGAATAACAACAGAAAACTTTTATCTTAAAATTAGGAAGAAATAAGAAATGGCTACAGATAAATTAGTTCATAGGGCAAAGAAAACATAAAAGAATAGGAAAGACTTGCAACAAGAAATATGGAATAATTCTGAATACATATCTTTTAAAATGATTTATATTATTAGGAGGGTTGAAGGTTTGGTGCTATCATTAAATTGCTTTCCTATAAATTCTTTTAATTCCAAATGAAATATTACATATAAACCTAGACTTCATTTCCTTTTTGCCTCCACTGTAATTTTTGTCAACCTACATTTTATATGAATAACACGGGCTTAATGATATACCCTCTAGTAAAATGCACAGACAAAGCTTTGCAGCATGAGATGCAGTCACAAATTAATTCTGAAAGTAAACCATGATTCTATCCTACAGGCTTCATTAAGCTTGGTGGCAGCTTTAGGAAGACTAAATCCTCAGGTTTTTGTAGCACAGAGGATGCTGGAGTTATAAAATTTGGAATAAGGTTGAAGGAGAAGAGCCAGTAAATAAGAACATTCTGTATCTTATGGGAGATGTTCAAACAGAACAGAGTAATGTTTCATAAATTTATGACTTGGATGGCAAGGATGTGGCTCACTGGCACTTTTGAGTCTTTTTCAACTCCTTTTCCTGAAGGACAGGAGTAAGAATAATTAGTAATTAGTTAATAATTAACTAATAATTTGAAATACGTTTTAAAATCGAGGTAACGATACATGCTGTTGTTTCCCATTAAAAGTTAAATGGTAAGAAACCTGCGTTTGGTCTGTGTTTCTGAAACCTGGAAATTAATTCTGCAGACTTGAGCTTGTCTCTTGACGCCACACTGTCAGGTTCCTTTTTCACTTAGCAGTTATATTACGTATTCTAGGCGGAATATAGAACCCACACTACTGCCTTCTGCCCTGCATAGTCCTCGGTTGCTGTCCTTGCCTCCTCCCACCATTTTTGTACATCATTCATTTGCCTTGGCAGATGTCTCATACTTTGGGGATTCCAGTCTTCTGTACCTTAGCCACCTTCAATTTTCTTCTGTTGTTTCTAGTCCTTTTTGCTCCTTTCTCATTTTTTCTCACTCTTAATTTGTGAGTTGGCAGGTTTTTGATGCCCTGAAAGAAGAACTGTACTTAGAAGGTTACGGTCTTTTTCTACAAATTGGTTTCAGGGATGAATGGGCAAGTCCAGCTTTTCTGCCTTTGGGGACTGATTCACTTTTAGGGGACTGATTCACTGATTAACCACACACAGGTACATCCTGGTGTAGGAGGTGCCCTCGAGTATCCTGTCAGCCTCCAATTGCTACTCTGGAAGCTTGCAGCTATCCTCAAGGTTCTGTTCCATTAGGATGTCTCAGATAACCTCATGCCTTTTGCACAGCACCAAATGTGCCTCTTAAAGTCATCATTTATCTGTACCTGGATATGAGCCTTTTCCATGCCTTCAAGTGAGAAACTGATCAGTTTAAATCTCTAGCCCTGGAATAGAACAGGAGCGCTTCCATGGCCAGGTACATTTGAGAATCCTTTGAAGAAGAGCATTCTCAATTCCTAGTTCCTGAGGATTTCCACATGGCTCATGATTTCAGTGCAAAGAAGAAACATTCTCAGGATGAAGGGAAGGCCTTTAACAGGGCCAAGAGATCACGTGTGTCTTGCAAGGACTGATTCTCCTCTGTCAGCCTACTCCAGGAGAGTTTCTCAGCATGCAAGAGGAGATGCCAAACCATAACTGCTTGAGGTGTTGCTTGTGCATGAGACTAATGTTGTGAGTGTTTCACAATTAATAAACCCAAGAAATTCAGTAATTATTCAGTTTTGTACCTGGAAGACCTAAATCCTTCTACAAGTTGCCTGTAGATAGCCTGAGCTCAGAATAATTTTAGACTATTCACAAATCCAATAATCTCTCGCAGGAGATGGTGGTGAAGACTTTCTAGGAAGGAGTGATATCACCAGCTGATACCATACTTCAGGCCATGTTGGTCTGCAAGTGGTGTTACTGATGTTACTTTTCTTTACAGGACTGTCTTTGGAGCCAGCTCTGTGGAAAACATCTGTGAATCCCTGGAGGTGTAATTACCCTGTCATGTGAACATGCTTGGCAGTCTCCATCTATCCCAGCTGGTATTACCGTCCTCATTTTACAGGCTGGAAAACCTAAAGCACAGAGCAACAAACCATCATGTTCATGACTCACAAGTCAGTAGAAGAATAGAATTTACATATTTCTCTCTCCTCCTCTGCTTGCTGTCTTCTAACTTCTGCCACAGTACTCATAATTTCAAACATCTTTATTAACTGCATTCACTGATTCCTTTTTATACTTTTAATGCAAGTTTTATAAGGCATTTAAAATAATTCTTAAGGGGTGGATCACTATATAAAGACAGTTTGCTAGTGTTGTTATTTCAACCTAAATGAAGATATAGAAAATGTCTCTCCAGGTTGTTGTAAACCAAGAAAAAAACACAATAGAAATAGATGTTATCAACTGTAGATTTGACCTCACTAGACAAGGAATTTATTTTATAAATGACAATTATGTCAGTTACATTTGTTCCAGAGTTTATTTATCTAGTCTCCTTCTATATTTTCAACAGTAAATTACAGCCCAGATTTGCTGCCTAACAGCTAATCACCTGCTTTGACTGGCTGATATTCTTCTGGCAGGCCTTAAATGTAATTTTATCTTTAAGGTCCCATATGTTGGCTAAACACTCTATTTGCACAGGATAATAGATGCTTCCAGAGAGACTACAGTGCTGTAATTCATTGGAGACAGTCATTTAACACCATAATACATGAACATGCTGACTAATTTCCTTTTACTTTAAATCTGTCTGTGGTCTTATAGGGTTCAGCTAAAAATTGTTAGACATAAAAGCTTTACTGTTCAAGTTGTGGAAGAACTAGTGACAGAACTACAGTAGAACTAGTAGAATTCAATAGTTCTTTAAAAATGTCCTTTTAGTATTAAATCCAGTAAAAATGGAATAAAATAAACCAAAATACATTAATAAACTAATTAAAGAAAGGGCAGACTTCAAAAATATGTCAATGAACATTCAATGAAGGTAAATTCTTACAGCTGTTTTAGTTTCTTCACATGCACTTTTGAGTGTATATTTAGCTTGCTATATTTTATCTATACATCTACATAAAAATTTTAAATAATTTACAGGCTATTTGCAAGATCTCAAGTGGTAACCTCTGTGTTTCTTCTTCTTTACAGTTATGCTCAGTTCCAAACTTGTTTCCACTCTAAAAAGAAACTTTCTCACTTTCAGATTCTTATAATTAAATTTTCAGTGTGTGAGAAAGTAAGTGTACGTTTTGTGCATAACATTTTTAAGGCAACATGTGTCGCATATCCAGTATCTATGTGCAATACTCATGTGTTAAAGTGACTGAATAGAACCTGAACGACATGTTTTAACTGACCCAAATTGTTTTTCCCCGAAGGCAATTCAGTTCTTGTTTTTGAGACTCGTTTGATTCAAAACTCTAAACCAGAGCGATTTTTTAAAGTAAAATTTCTCACTCTAGAAATTGTGGTCAGCAGTCAGTCTTTTTATTTTTTAACTATGAAAACATTTAATTCAGCTTCCAAATAGTGAAAGTGTCTCTTTTTGCTTTAATTTGCCAACACTCTTTTTCCTTATTGCTTTCTTATTGTCCTGTCTTTCACAGTGCCTTCTATTATTAGAACAGCTGATCTTTAGAATATTTATAGAATGTTACATAACTAACTATGTTATTTATTCCCATCCCTGTAAATAGAAATGTACCATTAACCTTGTTCCATGGCTGAAAACCTGAGGTGCCCAGTTCCCAGACAGTACTGAAGTTAGCTGGGAACTCCTGTCACAGACATGACACCACTTGAAGAAAGATGTTTGCTGAAATGTTGCTTTATTAAAAGACAGAATTTCCCAGTTACTCTTGGGGAAGAAAGAAGGTCATCTGGTACTGTCCACAAAGCTTGCTGACCCATTTTTTCACTATACCAGTGCTGTTTCTTGTTATGTCATTCTTGGCTTCCCCTGAAGTGTAGAGTCTTGTTAAAATAAATCATCAGTGGTGTGGTGGGTTAACAGTGGCTGGCCACTGGTCCCCACCAGGCTGTTGTCTCATTGCCTCTCCTCAGCAGCACAGAGGGAGAATATCCAATGAAAAGCCCATGGTTTGAGATAAGGATAAGGAGATTACTCACCAGTTACCATCACGGGTAAAACAGACTCGACTTTGGGGAAATTAATTTAATTTTCTGTCAATTAATAACAGAGTAAGATAGTGTGAAATAACAACAAAACCCAAATGACCTTCCCCTCATCTCCCCTTTCTTCCCTGGCTCAACTTCACCCATGACTCTTCTGCCACATCGCTGTTCCCTGGTTGGCACAAGGAGGATGGTTAATGGGGGTTGTGGACAGTCCATAACACTTCTCTGCTGCTCCCTCCTCCTTACGCTGTACCCCTGCTCCAGCGTAGGGTCAATCCCACATGATACAGCCCTTCAAGAACTTCTCTGACATGGGTCCTTCCCATGTGGCTGCAGTTCCTGTCAGAAAACCTGCACCTGCATGGGTTCCTCTCCACAGGGCACAGTTTCTTTCAGGGTATATCCACCTGCTCTGGCATGGGATGCTCTTCTGACTGCAGGTGGATCTCTGCTACACCATGGTCCTCCATGGCCTGCAGGAGAACAACCTGCTCCACCATGGTCTTCATGGGCTGCTGGGGAATCTCAGCTCCAGCACTTGGAGCATCTCCTCACCCTCCTTCTCCACTGACCTTGGTGTCTGCAGAGTTGTCTCTGTCACATTTTCTTACTCCTCTCTTACAGTTGTTGCACAGTTTTTTTTACCCTTTCTTAAATTCATTATCGCAGAGGCACTACCGATGTTGCTGACAAGCTCAGCTTTGGCCAGAGGCAGGTCCATCTTGGAGCTGTCTGAAACTGCGTGTCCCCAACACAGGGGCAGCTCATGATGTCACAGAAGCCACCCTTGCAGCCTCCTCTGACACCAAAAAGTATTTAGAGGGTCCCAGCAATCAAGTAACCAGAAGCTGCCTTCTGCAGCTTTGCAGAGGCAAAACATCTTTAGCAGAAAAGCATCTGCAGCTGTACAAGCAGGGCAGTGGCAATGAGAATTGTGGGATTCAGTTTGCCTTGATATTGGACACTACACAAGAACAAAATTGTGATTATTTCTTATAGCTGAGAAGGTCAATCTATTTGGTTGATCAATGGGAAGACTGAAAAGTGCTTTTTCCTCAGGAAAAAGGAGTAATGAAGATGTTAGTGAAGAGCTTTTCAATCCAAAAGAGAAAAGGATCATGAGAATTAATGACTGGAAGCTGAAATCAGATAAATTTAATTTGGGAATATAGCAATGTGAGCAGTGAGAGTGAATAACACTGAAGCAAACTACTAAGGATGCAGTGGATTCTCCATCATTTTCATTTTTATGAAATGATGCCTAAAGTATTGTTCTTCAGAAATGTAATGTTACTACCTCTAGTCAATTTTGCTTGAGATGGAAAGGTTTGATTTATTTTTACTCTAGGGTATATAGTTTAATTTTTCTGTTACTCATGTATAATGAAAGTTAACAAGAACTGTACTTTATAAAGGCAGAAAAAGAGAACTTTAAGCTAAAGAATTTTTAGTTATGGAAGGCAGAAAATTTGTAAGAAGTGCTATATGAGAGGAGTTATACATGCCTTAAAGGTTTCCTTTGAGGTATGGGATGACTGGAAGTTAAATTGGAACCAGCAGCTGCCAAAACCTTCCTTGAGTCTATGTGTTGAAGCTAAATCACATCACGATTTTTCTCCCTGCTAACAATTTCCCTTAACTAGTGATCTCTGTGAGAGCACTATTATTACTAACACAGACATCTAAATGGAGAAACCAGAGTGAAGAGAATAGAGAAGATGTCCTTGATATTTATTCAAGAGGATTCTCGAAATGTAGGAATTGAGGTGACAAAGTAGTGGTCTTGGCCCATGGCAGAAAACCCAGCTTGATTTTGAAAGGACTTATGCTAAAGAAATTTTGCCTCAAAGATGACCATAAAGTAGCAGCCAACTGAAAGGGCAGAGGATTGACTGAATTGTTTCTACTCATGTTTCTTTCTATTCAAATGGCACATTATACGTCTCTATCACAGCAATAAATCTGTACCCAATGTCTGTTGCTGTATCACAGCAACAAGTCTGTGCCAGAAGACCATAGACAATCCCTAGCTGTTGTTCCAACTCTGCCCTCAAACAGGGAAAGCGAGACCTTGTTAGCTGACCCCAGGGACACTCACAGATCTCCTTCACTGAACCGTTTCTGTAACTCCTCAGAGTTCATCAGTATATGTTCATCATCATATATGCTAGTCCAAGACACTACTTACACACAGTCTTCAATTTAAGAGTATGAAGATACTTCCTGATGTGAACACAAGCTACAGCAATCTGTTTTTCATTCTTTTCTGTAGACATTTCTTCTGAAGGGAGTGCAGAAAAACATAGCAGGGACAAATGGAGCCATTATGCCTATTCACTGAAACCTTTGCTCTATGGTGTACTATGGGTTTTCTGATTTTAATGCTCTGTGTTTGTGAAAACTGATACAGAGTCCTCAGCTGTGAGAGACACCTTCATTGAATTCAAGGAGAAGTGGGCACTGTAGCATCCTGGGCCACGTCTACGATGGTTAGAAAACACCTCTTAAACTGCAACTCTCAGAAAGAGCTGAGTTTTGGGAAATACTGTACCTCCCACCACAGTCAGAAAACTCTTTCCAGTTCAAAAGCAGGACCAGATGCCTCCTCAGACTGAACTGGGTCTTTCGCATGACCCAGAAACACAAGTCACTCCTCACTCTTGCTGTAGGGTACATCAGCGCATCCATGGAGTTCCTTCAGTGCCAGAGAAGTTGTGTGGAAGAAGCTGAATATTTCACTTACTTATCCCTTTGATCCCCTCAGTTCACAGGGAAATTGAGAAGGCAGGCCTTCACAGGCAGGTCTGCAGGGCTGGCTAGCTGGGGGACATCATGGTTTCTACAGGACCTGCCCGTTAAAGGCCACTTTCTGCTGCAGTTGCCACAGATCTGCCAAAAAACTTCAGGTGGAGAGAGACTAGACTGATGCAGGATGATCTTTTTCTGTATTAAGTGATTTTCTTCATAGGCTTGAAAGGCAAAGGAAGGAATTCAGATGTTCCAGAAAAATCTAAACTAATTTTTAGTGGAGACCAGGAATTGGTAGATTCTGGAGGCCTGCTAGAGCTGAGAAGAGCAATTGCCTATAGAAGCAACCTGTTTTGTGACTGCAATTTATAAGTCTCAGTCTGCTGGCATAACATCCCTCTGGTTTAAGTTGTATAAAGTGTAAAAAAGGCATCCAGTTCAGGCACGATTTGTCTGAGTTTGGGAAAATCTTTGGTGACTGGATGTTGACATTGTTCAACAGTCATGCATAGTGTTCTCTCTTATATTTTTGAAAGCTGAAACACGTTTAAATACTGTGTTTTTTTCAAAAGCAACAACTTTCAAATGCTTAACGACACAAACAAAGCCTATGCTGATAAAACACCAACAGCTGTACTGAAGTCATAGTAATGTCTGGAAGAGGGAAGGCCAGAGTGCATCTAGAAAGTACCAAAACCTAGTATCATGTCTTCATCCAAGAGCAGATCCTTAAGAAAAACTATAAAACCAAGACAAACAGAAAATGATACCTCCCGTTATGTTTGCTTCAAGCTGTCAGGTTTCTGAATGAAATACTGCACCTACACTTATCCAGGCTGGCCCTACTTCCATGCATTTATCTCTTTGCTCTTAAAATCCATTTATACTTTTAGCATACAAATCATCTTTATTTGGCAATGAGCTCTATGGCCAAACTGCAGATGTGAAAAGTTCTCATTTTAAAAAATATTACTTGGTAATATAATTTAATGCCTCCTAATTCCATTGCGATGAGAATCAGTGAAAAAGCATCCAGCAATTTTTTAGCATGATAAACAGTGAATACACATTCTGTTTCCTTTACTGTCTTTCTGCACTGTATGGTGTCTTCTATATATATATATCTATGAATCACCTTGTCCAAGCTAAAGCTTTAGCTGTCCTTCCGTTGTCTCCTCTTTTTAAATTTGGGACAGGTTACTAAACACCGGCATTCTCACATTAGAAATGCTCTGTACATCATGGATCCTCAGCATTCATCACCCCTTGCTTAAAATCAGCACAAAAATAAGATTTCTGCAACATCATGAACAGGAAGCAATATACAGTCAGCTCAGTAGAGCACTTAGTTGCATAATGATGCTGTTTAAATGCTTTAGCATGTTAAACCTGGAAAATAAGCACATGAAATTCCTAATCACTGTATAAAAATATTTTATACTCTGATATTTTTTTTTCCTTAAAAGACCCAAAGGAAGCATGTTCCCTTGGAATTATGGCAAAATATGTATTATTTTCTTGACATCATTTAGGAATTTTGGAGTTGCATGTTAAGGCAAAACTGTGCATCAGCAGAATTAATGCTGGAAACGTTACAGGTCTTTGTCACAGCCACTATGTTATCAAGTCATGATAAAAATAAGTCAGGAAGATGGGTTTGGTAATTGGTCACAAGGACCAACATCCAAAGATAAATAGTCTCGTTGTGTACAGAGTATATTGCCCCGAGCTGGTATTACTGTGTAATTTTTGCAGATTTAAATTCTTGCATTGACAGGTTTTTCTGAAGAACTGCACTTTTGATGCTAAGTGCTACAGAAGCTCCTGTAGAAGGCGGCTAAGGAATGGAGGGGCAGGGATGATAGAGAAAACTGAAGACAGCAGAGCCTAATGGAGCACAAAATGAATTTTTTCTGCCAGGGGCAGCATTTGGCAACAAGGAAAATTTGCAAGCATTTTGAGGCTACAGGATTTGGGACCTTTAGGGCTTTGTCTTACTACCCACATAGTTGCTTAGTCCAATTACACAAAATATTTCAACCAACTAGTCAGCATCAAATGACAGTAGAAATGAAGACAAAGAACAGAAGATGCTTGCACAAAAATAAAAATGAACCTCATTGTAACAGCCATACTTGCAAGCATACTTATATGTGAGGGCTCCAAAAATTTCCAGTAGCTGTAGATGTTTCTATCTTTTTTTTAATTCTCTTCATCCAGACCTGACTGAATAGATGCTGTCTATGTGCAAGAATCTTTCCTTCAGCTGCTGGGAAAGAAGTGAAGAGAAAAAAGTGATACTAAAGCTACTAACTAAATTTCAGAAACTAAGTCTATAATGGGCATTCAAAATAACTAAATAACTAGTAGCCTGCTGGGATTTAGGAAAAAAATGAAAGAAGGATTAGGTGGAGCTGGAAAGAGAGGTATAACAAGTTATACAAGGGTGAAGGACTGAAGGGAGAATAGAAGGAATAGAAACTAAGGGAAGAGAAACTTTCTGTATAGAGACTACAGAGACAGATGGATTTGGAACCTGGCAACAGAAAGAAAGGGAAGTAACAAGGAAGGAAAAAGACTGAAGAAATAAGAATACAAGTAGCAAAGAACAGAAAAAAGAGTGAATGAAGAATGAATAAGACAGATACATATTCTATTTTTTTTTTCTAACAATGCATTTCCATGCAGAAGTGTCAGTATCATAAAAGAAAAACCACAGTGATTTTGCACAGCCCAACTGTAATAAATAAACATTGCCTTTCTTCTGGTCACAGACATAATTGGTTTCATTTGTTCAATGTGTTACTTTGAATAGAAATTTGGACCTCAGAACACTGGTGCAACCAGCTCTTGCTTTTTATCTGGAAGCAATTTTAGAAGCTATCCTGTTTGCCCTGCTGATGTCATAGAGCAAACGATTTCCTCAGGGACTAAGTGCACCCTCAGCAAGTTTGCTGGTGACACCAAGCTGTGTGGTGCGGTCGACACACTGGAAGGAAGGGATGCCATCCAGAGGGACCTGGACAGGCTGGAGAGGTGGGCCACTGTCAACCTCATGAAGTTCAACAAGGCCAAGTGCAAGGTCCTGCACCTGGGTCGGGGCAATCCCAAGCACAAGTACAGGCTGGGTGGAGAATGGATCGAGAGCAGCCTGGAGGAGAAGGACCTGGGGGTACTGATGGATGAGAAGCTGAACATGAGCCGGGAGTGTGCGCTGGCAGCCCAGAAAGCCAACCATATCCTGGGCTGTATCTGGGGAAGCATGGCCAGAAGGTCGAGGGAGGTGATTCTCCCCCTCTACTCTGCTCTTGTGAGACCCCACCTGTAGTACTGCATCCAGCTCTGGGGTCCTCAACATCAGAAAGATATCGACCAGTTGGAACGAGCGCAGAGGAGGGCCATGAAGATGCTCAGAGGGCCAGAGCACCTCTGCTATGAAGAAAAGCTGAGAGAGTTGGGCTTGTTCAGCCTGGAGGAGAGAAGGCTCCTGCGAGACATTATAGCGCCTTCCAGTAAACGAAGGGGCCTACAAGGAAGCTGGAGGGGAGACTTTTTTACAAGGGCCTGTAGTGACAGGACAAGGGGTAATGGGTTTAAACTGAAAGCAGGGAGTTTTAGATTAGATATTAGGAAGAAGTTCTTCACGGAGAGGGTGGTGAGGCACTGGAACAGGTTGCCCAGAGAAGCTGTGGGTGCCCCATCCCTCGAATTGTTCAAGGCCAGGCTGGACGAAGCTTTGAGCAACCTGGTCTAGTGGAGGGTGTCCCTGCCCATGGCAGGGGGGTTGGAACTAGATGACCTTTAAGGTCCCTTCCAATCCAAACTATTCTGTGATTCTATGAAGATGAACCCTCAGTTTCGTTTGTAAAACTTCTGCTTGCTAATGCTGTGTGTCAGGGCACTGCTGGGCAGGGTAGACCATGGGGAGCTGGAGACTGGCACTGCTGCAGCATTGCCAGGGTTGCTGCAAGCCATTTTGACCCATATTTCCTTTGTCAAACACATCTTCCACCTTGGTAGTAAGATCAGAGACTTAATGAAAATTCTGGAACTCCTTATTATAATTTCATAACTTAAATCTTATAATTTTATAGAAAGATATCAACTTTACATATACTCTAAAAAAGCAGGATGTAGACATTTCAGTGCATGAAAAGCAGCTTGCTAGTCCAGATGTTTTGTAAAGTCTGACAACACTCCGTTTCGCCCTATAGTGCAGGTTTTGAAACTCTCCCCAGCCTAACAGCTGTACAAGAATGTAGCAACAGAAGGGAATATTGACACATTCATAAATTAAATATAAAATATTTCCTGTTCTTAGGGGAAGAGATCTGCAGCTCCAGTCTAATATGACTATTAAGCACCAGAAAAAAAAACACAAGACAGATTTTTCAGTGTGTTTAGGCTTCATATATCCAGCCATGCACTTGTTTCATTAGCTACACAGTCCTCCTCATTCCGAATTAGGTACCCGCTTGACAGAAACACATCTTTCTGCCTCCTCTCAAGGGCAGAGAGGGGTGCCCGGGCTTGTGTTGTAACACTGTATGCCAGGTCAGCTTGACCGGCCACCGGGTGTCACTGTTTGACAGAAATAAAACTTTGTTAAGCTAAAAACTCGATACTTTCTTGGCTTGTATGCTGGAAGTTGCAGGTTTCATTCCAAATTTGTATTCCACATCCGTCCCTTCAGTGGATGGAGTTCTAAAGGATATTTGTGAATGAGTTGCTTTTGGAAAAAGCTTTCAGTTTGTTTTTTAAAAAATAAAGGCAGGGAAGTAATGAGAAAAATAAGAATTCTGAATATTTGGGAGATGCCGTACTACTAGAAATTGTCAATTATTTTCTAGTATCAGAATCTAAACTTCAGATAAAAATCCTACTACCGCTTTTGTGGGAGAAAAAAATAATTCTGAATTAATAGGTAAAACCTGTTCCTCCAGGTTTTTCAATATGAGTGTTAGATTTCTAGCGTTTTTTTTTTGGCCAGCACAGAGCCTACTGAGACCTGTAGCTAGATGTAAGGCAAAAAGTCTGATCTGAAATTCGTTAGAAGTGCAAAACAACTCTTCAAGAATATCTTCTTTTAAGAAGCTTAAGTACACCTGCCTATTTAAAAGTTAGAATAGTTTGGTAATCAAGAGAGAAAATGTTTTGGTACAACCTCAGGATCTCTTATCCAGATGATAAGAAGAAAGTAGAAAACAAAATAAAATGTATTTTTCTCTCTTAACAGGTAATGTAACCAAGTGCCATGCCCTTATAGTGAACAGCTGAGAAGTTACAAACAAAAAAAGGGATAGTAACCTAGAAAAGGAGGACAAATTAATACCAGGGAAATGGGAAAATTAAGACGGTACCTCAATAAAATGTACATTCTGAGTGGAGCAAAATCATTGAGTGTGATAGAGATCAAAGGATTTGTTGCCTCCTGTCTAATAGCAATGGAAGGATTTATTGCCCCCAAAACCTGTGGCTTCCAGAAGAATGTACTTACCCCAGTGTCTGCTAAATATGGATAAATTCCTTTCCTCACAAGCTCTCTAAAATGTGGAAAGATTTACTTCCTTCTGAACAGTCTGCCTCAAATGAGCAGCTACAAAGTATGCCACAGATGGTGCATTTTCCTTCTCTTCAAGGAGAGGATTTCACAGAAGCGGCTTAACAGCAAATAAACATTTTTTCTGAGTTTTAAAAAAAGAAATGCAACTTAGGAAATAAAAGCAAGTATTATAAATCTACAGAGGCTGGTTAAAAAGACTTTTGAGGTAAAGATTCTATGTATTACTTGAAAACAATGAGATAAGGTAATATAATATGACAATTTAAAGGCAAGATCATCCAGTATATAGATGTTTCACTATATAATGAATTTTCTAGTATCCTAAAATAGTTGTGTAATGTAGCCATGATGATCTAAGGGTATAAACAAAGCAAGGTTCACAGGGTCTTAGTACCTGCATTTGTGTACTTTCATAGCTGGGAAACCGGGCAAGAGTTCAGGCAACCACGATCTTCTTTGGGACTAAAAGAAGCCAAACATCAAACCAGAATTTTGCAGCTTCTGTTTCAAATCCAGAAAAGGGTTTGTGTGTCCAAAAGCAAGTCCGCATTTTTCCAACTACAACATTGGCCCAATAAAAGATATTTACCCTGCCCATAAATCTTTATTTGTTATCATTAAAATGTTAGAATATGTTTAAAGCTTTCAGATGTTACTGGTTGTTATGTAATAAAGAAGTTGATTATACATAAACCACTGTTTTTATGGAATAGCAGTCAGGTTCAAAGAATCAGTAACTTCAGAGACTATGAAGATAAATGAGAGCTTGAGCAAAAAATGGAAGCTAAAGTTGAGCATGTCTCCAGCTAAGCAATTCTGTCTGCTGTCGGGCTTTCCAGATCGATTCCCAGCTGCCAAGAGTTATTGAAGACCAGAAAGGTGGAAGTGCACTGCAGAGGCACTTGTTCAGGATCTTTTTCTTTTTAAACTCAAGCTTTGCACAGGAATACTGAAGCTGTGGTGTTGTTTGCTGGGAAGCAGTTTCAGTTCTAGGATAGATATCTGACAGAAAGATATCAGGGATGATGTGCCTGGACTGTCTGACTCCCACCTGACTCAGACTTGAGCCTAGTACACCTAAATGGCAGCTCTGAAGGTGTAACTACCTAATTGCTACTATGGGACTTGTCATAAAAATAATTTGCAATGAAATATCAAATATTAGTTGGGCCAGTGACAAAGTGAGAAAAATCAGTGGTTTAAATATCATGAGCAATGACTGCTTACAGGCAGTAAAATGGATCAGCGAAGGGGGGAAATGGGTGAGGAAGTTTGAGCCTCGGTGTAAACCACAGGAAATGGCTAATACAACTTAGCTGAGGAGTCAGACAGAAAAAAAGGAAAATTGTGTAACTGGACTTTCCACAACTCAAACACAGTGTCATCTTCCTATGGATTAGCTTCTTTCTCACTTAAAAAGCGAAAGAATTTAGCTCTCGGAAGGACACAAAGACTGAGAAAACTCTTTCCTGTTAGCTCTGATCTGCAATGTTTAGGTCACTTTTGCTGATATACAGGTAAGTAGCATGAGATTCCTTGGAGAATGGAGACTATTACCTATGGACAACTGTGCACACTCGCATATGACAGCAGCATAGGCAAGTAGGAAAAATGCTTTGGAATGGCTAGTAGAGTAGATGGGGGCTGGAAAAGCCAAACAAGCCTCCCTTGCATGGATTTTTAAAGGGAAATATGCTTAATTAGAAAAGTATTTCTGGTATCACTAGGAAGTGCCCTGGGACCAAGATCTTCCTATCTTTTCCTTCTTGTTTGTGCTTTTGTGGGGCCTGACTTTGCTGTGAAAGGCACTGATTCCATGAAGCCAATTAAAAAGTCTGCTTACTCTTTTGCAAGTAAGCATAGGCACAGCAAAGAGTTCCACAGGGGCTAATCTATCCTGCTAGACTTGTAAACACATCTCAAGAGCTTCTGGTCTAATACAGGGGATATTGCTGTAATCCTGAAACTCCTGAAATCCATTAGGTGTTCAGCAGTGACGAGGTTCTTGGTTGTCCACCTCTACTTTATGCAGCCTCCTTGTCCCTCCTGCAGCTCCTTGTCCCAAGCAGACCTTGGCTGTGGCTCCTGGAAGTGGAGCTCTTCCCCAGGTCCTGGCCTTGGTGGCTCATGGTCCACAGCAGGCGGGGCAGATGGGTATGTACCTGGCCCAACGTGGGGCTGTGAAAGGAACAGGGGTGCTTAGAGGGGAGATGGGATCTTTTAATGTGTTTTGGAAAATCTCTCTCTAGAACCTTGCACCTGTATTCCCACTTTCTGTAGCATCAGGCATATAGCTGCCTCATAACAGCAACACTTATCTCCAAATTTAAATAATATTCAGATTTGAGAAAAAAAAATGCTTCAAAACAAACACTTGAAGTTGTCTTCAAGCTGCTATGTAATACTAAAAGGAGCATATTAGAGAGTGGTTGCATTTTGGAAAAATACATTACATAGGTATATTTATTTTCTATACATACTACTGCTACGGTGTTGCTGTACTTATGTTTATATATATATATACACAGACAGGCAGAATTTCCAACCAGAGCATTGCAGAAACTGAATTTCAATATAGACTAGTTTTCAGCTTAAGAAGCAGTAGTGATTTTTTTAAAACTGATTTTTGAGTGATAGAATATTTTTAAAAATATTTTTCTCTCAGCCTGTGTGAGCATGCTAGAATATTTTGATGACAACTGTAGTCCAAATGGTGAGGTCCTGTTACAAGGAATTCATCACAGATGTAGTCCTTAGGCCAAATTATGACCAAAAGAAGACTGAAAATAAAATGTTAAGAAACAACTGATATGTTTTAATTTATGAAATTCAAACTGGGCATGATCAGTAGGCTCTGACATGTTTTTTACTTGCTAGTAGCACTGGGGGGCAATGAAGAAGCCATCCGTGATAACTTCCAGCTTCCATTCCCCTCCCCTTTGGCAGCTGTTGACCATCATTTCTCAATCAGGTCCACTTCTTCAGCATGTCAGTGAGCTTCAAAACTTTCCTCCAGATGGCTGTTGAAGTCAGAAACAATGATTCCTGTGGGATTTGGAGCAGGTCTTATGCCTTACCATTACTTCAGATAGGGGCTGTCCTTCAAGGCTGTACACGGCCTCTTGCCTCAAGAGCTTCCCTCAGGACCTTCTGCTCCATGGCATGGGTCCATGCAACACAGTCTCTGCCCAGAGTATCTCTGTTCTCTGTGAATATTGCCAATTTTTCAGATCCCTGTAGAAAAGGTGTTGTATCATTTTTTCTGCCTGTCACTCGACTTTAGTCACTGAGGGAGAGGCAAAGAGCATGCTAGAGATTATGATGGGAGTTTAGGCACTTGCATCACATATGGGTATCTAAATGTGGACACACAACCTTAGGTGTTTTAACCTTAAATTGAATCACATCCACTGTTCTTTGGAAACTTTCTTGTGACTGTTGTCAGGCAGTTTTTTCATACCTTGTTTGTACTCTTTCTCCATTTTATCCCTCCCCAAAAGCCAAAGTAGACAAATCATATCAACAGCAATGACTTTTGTCCACTTATGTGCTGTTTCAGTTACAGCATGCACATTCCCAGTCACATTGGTTATAGAAAAATTCTGAATTACTTCAGTATATAGTACATCTATATTAAAAATACAGCTTGTCTGAGCCCAAACTTGTTTTCATTCAAGCCTAGCACTGAATCATTCCCTCTTAATGTGTTGGAATGTGCTTTATTTTTCTGGATGTATTAAAAAGGGTGCCATCTCATTATTCAGCCTTAGTTATCCAAGCAAAAGTAAAGAAAAAACTCCAAGTCCTAAATAGTGTCCTACCATCTGTGATGTGCTAGTGTCCCTCATAAGGCACAGTGTTGCCATTTCTGGCAGACAATTGCTTCCAGCAAGGCCTTGTTTGGTGGGTGAACAAACCCAGGATACTGGGGGACTCCAGGGCTGCCACGTTGACCGTGGCTGGCAAATACATGGGTCCTGAGCAATGTAAGTACAGCTTTCATGCAGGAGTCATGAGAACGCTAGAGCTTCTGGTTGATCTGCAGGAGGGATGAGATGGCCTCCTTGTTCCAAGCCCATCTCACTGAGGCATAGTGGGAAACTTTCACTCCAGCATGGAGACACGGTTGCCAGTGCAGTGTGTCCAGAATTCCCTCTCTCTGATGCATGTGGTGTCTTGTGGGTCTTGGCCATCTGAAGATTTTGTCTAAAGTTTCAGATAGGAACAAGTAGATCCAGAAAGGACCTAATGCAATCCCTACTGCAAAGTGAAGGTTGCAGCTGTACCACTACTGCACACGGTGAGAATTAGTTCTAGTCATGTGTTGTGTCATCATTTGATGATAACAGTGCTGTGATCAAGTACAGTGAAATGCAGCATTGGCATAGTGGTTCTCAGATGCTTACCCCAGGCTCTCCCTGAGGATACTTGCTAGATATGACAAAATTCTGCTGAAACAGGGAAAAGGCATTCAGATCTGAAGGAAAGCTTGTATATATAAATGCTTGTCTGCCTTGGTTTATTTGTTTGTTTTGTTCTGGGATTTTTTCGGTTTGTTTGTTGTTGTGGTATGTGTTGGTGTGTTGGTTCCCACACCCCACCCCACCCCTCCAGGTGAACCAGTGGACTATTATTTTTCCCACAATTTTTTTTCATGAAAATTCTATGGCTTCACAACAATGAGCTCACATCTGTATTTGCTGCAGGACTGTCACAACTGTATATGGACACTTTGCTGCCCAATAGCTTGCATATGATTTATTTACCATTTCTCTTACTTATCATAATTTTATTGTTAGTTTTTTATATTGTCCTCCAAGTAGGAAACTGATTCGAGACAAAACTTTATGTGGAGACATGGACAACTGCTGGGTTATGCTAACATTAGATAAGGACCCTCAGGAAAACCATGTAGTTTATATAAATATGAGACTAATAGCACCTGTGAACTGAAATTTAGGCTTAGTCTTTGTTCCCTACCTGGTTTAGGAATTCAGGAAGCGAAAAACTCATCATATCTGGTAGTCCTGGGTTGTTACAGATCCACTGAGTGGATCACAGTGATCCAGGATTCCTTCAGTCAAGGTGTTGAAATCTGAGTTAAAAATGAGCCTGGGTTTCTGCTAAGACATAGCCCATGTTTCTTTCAGGTTTGTATTACTGGTCTCCACAGAAAGCTCTGAGTAATTTTCAACAAGTTGTTTCATTGTAGTGAATTCACTCTACTGTGATGTATTCTGGGATTTGTGTGGCCTCAGAATAATGTATTTGTGAGTATCAAGAGCCAATACAGATATTTAGATCTTGCTGCTGAATCTAAAAGGATAGTATGGAGAGGAAATCACTTTTAGGATGAACAAATAATGTACAAGTATTTCCTGTGTTGCTAACCATTTCTGAGATTCCCACCATTTTCTGAAGTCTAACTGGGAAGGCAGACCAGCTGGCTATCCACATGAACTCTCTGGTGGGGATGAAGCAGCCTGCTGGTTATCCCGCTAAGCCATTTGCAAGTGACAGCTTGCAGACTTTTGGGATGTACAGACACGGGAGAGAGGAGTTCAGGCCTGCTGGAACCTGATAACGTCTGGGTGAGGGGGAGAGGGGATGAAGTACAATCTGTGGTGTGGGAGAACAGTGAGTGTCCTAGATTTTCAGCCAGGCTGTTCTGCAGTGCCTTCTCCCTGTATCGGAGTTATTGTGCATCAAACACAAGGAGAACACACAATACCTGTGCTGGTTTCAGTCAGGACAGAGTTAATTATTTTCTTCACAGTAGGTGGTATGAGGGCCTGTTTTGGATTTGTGCTTAGAAGACTGCTGATAACACTGATGTTTTTCGGTTGGTGCTAAGGAGAATTTGTATCAATTCAAGGACATTTTTAGCTTCTGATACTTCAGCTGTGTTCCCAACCTTCTTGCTACGGTAGGGGGACACACACAGTTCAGACAGCTAACCCAGACTGACAAGAGGAGTATTTAATGATAGTAATAGTACATCATGCTCAGGATATAAGCTGAGGGGTGGGCTGGGCCCATAGCTTGTCTATTCATTTGGTAGTTAGTGAGATAGCTAATTAGCTGGTGGGTCAGTTGGCTTTCTTGGTTGCTCTCTCACTCATGGGGCTCGCTTGGACTCTGCTGCGATCACTCTCAGTCTCCAGCTCTCCGGCTCTCGTGCTCTGACTCTCGCTACTCAGGACCTGCCTGTGCATTGGTTGGCAGGTGGTGAGCCACTGTATAATTTGTTTTATTTTCCATTATTTTTATTATATATTATTAGTAGTATTGTTAATAACATTAGTATCACTATTTTATTCATTTATATTCAATTATTAAATTGTTCTTCCATGAACTTCCTTGTCTTTTTCTCTGGTCATCCTCCTCCACTGGAGGAGGGGGTGAGGTGAGCGAGTGGCTGTGTGGTACTTGATTACCAGCCAAAGTTAAACCACAACAATATCTCAGACAGCTGTCTGTAAGTGGAATACCTGTCATTGCCCTCTGACAACGTTCCTGTCAATGACCAGTCCAAAACTTGGCTAGCACCTCTAACCTCGGCATTCAGGTTAAGGCGTTTAGGGTACACAGGTAACCTCAAACCTCTCATTTCAGTACTGCAACAGGCCCAGCAGATAGAGGACTGCAGCAGAGCCCTTAGTGCACTAGCTCTGCTCTGCTCAATACATTTTTATTGAAGTCCCTGGATAGTTGTTCCAAGTTCAGCCAGTCTGGTCAGGATTTGGTCAGCAGGAAGCAGCATATCGGCTCTGTCACACCAGTGAAGCCGTGCTACACTCACAGGGGGAAAATGCAACGCTTTGGTGTTTTGCAGACAAGCGGTCTGACAGGAAGGTGGCAGTCTGTGTGTGGAGGGGGACGTTCTCTGGGATCCTATCAAAATTCCCAAGTGATTCCCATCTAGGTCTGGATATCATCTCCTCTTTCAGCTTTCCTGCTCCAGTCTTTTCAGCCCTTCTGACTTGTAAGTGGGTTGTCTGACATGGATGTTATCCCATGTCCTGTGAATTTTTGATCCCTCTGAGTTCTCAAAAGACAGAAGACTTGTTAGAGGTCTGTTTCCCTTCAAGATATAAAGGGAAATACAGCAAAGGTAAACAGAACATCAGCAAGGACTTGGCAGCCATGGGTTCTAAACATAAACTCTTCTTTACCAAGTCTCATGAACAAAATACACTTATTATTTTCAAAGTCACAATTATTTCTTATAAGCTAGAAAAGCGAGTCTGGAGCAGTGTCAACTACTTGCTCAGTACATGTTTTAGGCATTGCCTAGTATTTAACAAATAAAAAATCTTAGAAAACTGGATTAATGACCTGGCATTTGCCAGTTCTGGCCTTATTAAAACAAGTAGGTCATATTTACCAAGCCTCAGTAAGAGCACAAAACAAAAAATGTTTTTATTTCAGTATGGAAATACAGTTTTAACTTTAATGGAAGGAAAAATTTTCTGAAGTGTATTGGTCCTGCAGATATATATTTGGAGGGACATATTTTTTTTTTTAATAGAAAAGAGTTTATACTGCAGAGGTGAAAGGAACTCCTTATTCTATCCAGACCAAATCAGTGTGCTTGAAAGAGAGCCAAGGCCCGTTCAAAATGGACAATATAGCAGAACCTACTGTGACAAAGGGAAAAGTTGCTAGTTCAGATATTACTAATTTAGAAATAAGATTCTCAGAAAGACCAAATGCTCTACCTTGAAATATGCATCAGATATAAATGCAGAGAAGTATAAAAAAAAATAAAGATTTTCCAAGATGCAGCCTCCTGAACTTCCACGGGGCTCAAGACCCCTTTGAATTTTGGGCTGTTGCACACCTGGTGTGCTGGATGGTCCACTGGCATCTAGTGAGAAAATAGTTTCCTGCGTCTAAGTGTGTTCAAATCACTGCACATTAACACCATGTTTAAAACATTAGTGCAAAAATATCTCAGGCATACAGATAGGTGATGCTCCCAAGCACCCTGTTTGTTAACTGCAAAGCATTTCAGGAACTCTCTACACAAGACAAGCAACCCTGTCATCTGTGTTTGTTTTTTTTTTTGGCTTTGGTTTTTTTTGACTGAACACCAGGTGACTCAGAACACCTGGAGTTCTTGTCATTGCAAATATAGCTAGTAAACTGTATTTTTACAGTTTACACCCTGAGGGGTGTCTGAACACACAGCACGAAGTGCCTGGCCCGCCTGCCCGGATTTCCAGCAGATGGAGCGCTTCACTCACGTAATAGATGCCGTTGGGCCAGCACAAATGTTTTGGGTCATAGGCTAACACTGATGATGTAAATTATACTCCGTGGTAGTCTTCTGGCACCGTAAGAATCATTATGGATTTTATTTTTATTTTTGTCACTGGACTCTGCATATTTGCAGTCTAACTTGATAATGCTCTTTTAATGATGTTGGCAAGGCCAAATATGTTGTAGAAGCATGTGTTGCTTTTTCACTTTCCAGCAATATATTAACTTAATTTGTCCAAGGAATGGTATCAATGCATTCTTTTTCCTCCCCAAAGCATGAAATTTTGTAACACATTCAGAGCTTTATAAGTTGGCAAATTTTGTGGAATTAAACCATAACTCAGTCTTTGGAAGTGGATCTCTTGTCCGTATTCCAGAGCTGCTAAGACATTTTGCTGGTGAGTCATATTTACACTTTTCAAAATCTTGCAGGCTTTAAAATGGAAATTAAGAAGGCCATTATAAAGCTCTCTAAGAAAGAAAAAAACCCACATGTGCCAGCACTGTAAAAGGCAGTTGTTATGTTGCTAGGCAAGTGAATGTAAATTAGAGAAAAGCAAAAAGAGGCATGAAACATGGAATACAACACAGATAAAATCTTGAATAAAACCATACAAGAAAAAATGCATCACAAAAATCACGAAAGGAATATTTGCGCTAATTCAGTGAGGGGAAACAACAAAATTCAAAGTCACAAGACTGTATATCTAAAATGGCTTTCCTCTCACATTTTTCAGCCAGCCTAGTGGTCCACTGCTGTGAGTCACACTTAGTGCCTTCTCACAGTTCCCTGAAGTGCTATCAGTTACGATTACTGCATGCAGTCTTGTATTCCGTAACCTTGAGCCTTGTCCCATTAACTTTCCCTGGTATATGAGACACGAGACTTGCTGAACTGAGGTCCAGGATTTAAGCACCTAGATTCAACCTCCTCTCCAAATAGGGCAGTTCAAATCCTCTCTTCCAGGTCCTGAAGTGAGATTTGGGTGGACTGCATGTGCCAAAGTCCAAACCTAGGGAAACAAACAAACAAAAAACCTACATTTCCTTTTCAGCTGCTGCCTATTCTTAGATCATTCACACATACAAAACCTTCACTTTGTTGTTGTAACTTCGGTTCCACCTCTGTGCGTATCCAGAACTGTCCTAGTCTAAATATCCCAGTGCCTTGTTCAAACCCACAGCTAATCATAATTCAGAAATTATTAATCAAACTATGAATTAAAGCCAGAGGCATCTTCACATTGGTCCTCTGTTGGGCTTGTTTGCAGAACATACTGCACACCTGCTACTATGACAAAGGCCCCCCCCCCCAAATTCCCCCTTTTTAAAGGGCACCTGGAAGAAGAATTAGTACCCTATACTTATACAGGGGCCAGAGCACTCTGGCCCAATGAATTAGGAGGGTTTTTTTTCTGTATAGTGACACAGCATCAGTAAGAAAGATAGAGTATGTTTAACACAGACAGCACAACCTGGCAGTTAGGGCACCCACCGAGCAGATGTCTTGTGTCCCCACAGGCTATGCGAAGAACTCATTCTGGGTCTCACTTGACAAGTGTTTGGGCTTTAGACTGGGAAGATGAAACAATTGTGGAAAGACTTTTAGAACAGAAAAAGATCACTGCTTCTGCCTTTACTTTTTATATCAATGGCTGAAAAAGGCATCTTCCACAATGGTGATGTTTTTAGAACATAAATGTGGGTTCACACAGAAACTGAAGGGAAAAGAGGTGAAATAAAAGCAATCAGCTAACAAACTTGTGTGTGCATCTAAACCAGCTTGCTCTTCCTACTTAGTAGTGCTCCTGTATCTCACTTGAAAGCCAAAGTAAAATGGGACAGATATAAAAATGGGACCATGCAAAGCACCTATATCATTCTGACTGAGACTTGTCTTGTGTACATTGAGTATTCAAGGCCCTTCTCAAAGCATCACGAGGCTGACCACTATCAACTCTGCTTTTAACAATGGAATTTAGAGAAAAAGGGCTGTAGCTTTGTAGCAAATAGTTAGTTTGTGAGTTCTAGCATCAAAAATAAATAAGCTAAGTCTATTGGGAGACATTTTGTTTTGTGAAGGAACAATTAGAATAGAAAATGAAATGACTTCCCTTTCAAGGATTTTAGAGGAAGGAAGAATCATGCCTTAGGTATAAATGTAGCACTGCAGGAAGTAATAAGCATCCCCACCCTTAAGTGAAATCTGGGAGGCCTAAAAGGATCTGAGAATAATTAGCAGATTTACATAGTTCCTCCCACTCACAGTGAATTTTAACTGATCTTCTCTTGCATATGAAAATTTACAGATTGATACCATTGAAAACTTTGAACCATATGAGTTGGAGAACATCTGTGGAAAGCAACAAAAAAATTTCTATATTTCTATTATCTTGTAGCTCCTGTGGAATCACAGAATCACAGAATGGTTTGGGTTGGAAGGGACCTTAAAGACCATCCAGTTCCAACCCCCCTGCCATGGGCAGGGACACCCTCCACTAGACCAGGTTGCTCAAAGCCTCATCCAGCCTGGCCTTGAGCACTCCCAGGGATGGGGCACCCACAGCTTCTCTGGGCAATGTGTTCCAGTGCCTCACCACCCTCTCCATGAAGAATTTCTTCCTGATATCTCATCTGAATCTACCCGCTTTCAATTAAACCCATTAGCCCTTGTCCTGTCACTACAAGCCCTTGTAAAAAGTCCACCTCCAGCTTTCTTGTAGGTCCTCTTCAGGAATTGGAAGGCTGCTATAAGGTCTCCCCAGAGCCTTCTCTTCTCCAGGCTGAACAAACCCAACCCTCTCAGCCTGTCCTCGTAGCAGAGTTGCTCCAGCCCCCTGAGCATATCCAGGGCCCTACTCTGGAAGCCAGCATTCCATAGGAAAGAGGAGAGCTATGGCAGTAAGATCATTCATAAAACAAGTTGAAGACAGCAAATTGAATATAAATCCATGTACCAAAACCAGAAATCGGGGAAATAAATAGAAGACACAGTAGTTTTGATATGCACAAAATTGTTAAGAATGCAACAGAAAATAAAAATGGTTGTTCTGATTCACATGAAGGCTCACATAGTCCAGTGCTCTTCCACTGATATATAGCAGATGTTTAAAGACATAATGTAGGAAGTTATGCAACTATACAAGTTTTTTTCGCAGTATACAGTTCTGGCTTTGGCTACAGGAAACTAAGGATTTCAGGAATAAACTCCACATGACTTGTAGGACCAAAAAGAAAGAAGAGAACAATTTGAAGGATGAAGAAAACCCTAAAAGAGGAAATTTTAGTTAATTATAAGTTCTAAGTGCTCAAACACTTTCTTGTTCTGTATTTAGAGAGAAGAGGGGGATGTAATCCTAGGACAAGAAGATAATAAAGTAATTTTTAGTGCTGTCCTCAATAAGAACTGTAGAGGATGTCACAGCAAAGTTGATTGCTATTTGAACAATCTATCAAGAGAAGTGATGTGGAGACCTTCTTCTGAAATGTTCAAGGATTTTTTTTATGTGTTTTTTCGGGCTCATACATTTGACCAGGACACACTTATCGCTGTGCATTTTGTTGTTTCTTAGAACGAGCACAGTCTGATATCTTATGCTCTGGTATAATGATAGGAATTTCCAGCTCCTCTGTCCCAATACCATTAGTTCTTGGAAGCAGATATTGCCCTTTATCTCATAGTATTTAAATCCTTTAATCTCATAGTATTTAAATCCTTTAATTTCAATCTCTTTACCAATCTGAAGATATTTCTGATATGTGGAAATAGGGAATGAGAAGTACGTAAAGGTTTTTGATGATCAAGTCCCAAGTTTGGCAATAGTGGAAGAAATAGTTGCTGCCATGCTATGCCCTCTAAAGCTTGCTTTCCCGGCGGTTAGTGTGGGGAGTGTACTGACGCTCTCACATAGCCTTGCTGAAACACAGAGGATGCTGGTAATGGGCATGCCCTGCTTAGCAGAGGTCTGTAAGCTGGTTGCCAGTAAGGTACTAAGCACTGAGATTACATGAGGAAAAAGTTTGGTTTTCTAATGGGAGCTTTTTTTACAGAGTGGTGGAGGGAAAAATAATATGTTTGTCAAAATATAACTGCAATGGCCGTGCTTCCAGCCGCAGTGAACTCAGAACAAAACCTCATCAGATATTTCTAATGCTTCAAGGAAAGTTTTTCTATCACCTGATGCTTTGGTCTATTAGATGAGATATAAATAAAAAATATGTCATAAACTTATAACATGCAGTCAGCTGATATGGTGTGTTTACACCTACAGAGAGTGAGCTTGCAAATAGTATGGGAAAATGATAAACATTTCAAATTGTGGCCTCACTGTGCTGGGTGGCCATGGGGAATATGTGAGGAATTCACATCTTGTAGGACTAAATTGTAATAGTGAATATTATTGCAAATGTTTAAAGATCTGGAGGCAGAGTTATCTAGAGGAGAAAAGAAGGGTATAGCTAAGATTCCTGAAGAGGGAAAACATGATTTAAGGAGTTGTTACAGGTAGGAAAGAAAATGAGAACATGAGTTATAACTGATGGGAGAACTGAAGAAGGGCTTTGGGAGCTCAGATACTATAGAACATCTGTTCATCCCTGCTCTGTGTTCAGTTCATCCTTAGGCAGCCTGCTGATCCTTTGCAGCCTTGGTGGCACCTACTGAACCCTCTGCAGGACTAGAGACTAGGATATTTTGGCAAAATCCTATAGAGAACCTATGAATCTGAAGAACTTACATAATTCCAGTATAGGCATCCACCACCAGGAACTGTTTGTGCTTCTTGAGGAAAGGCAGCTCAAGCAACTGTGGGTACAAATGTTGTCTTTCTGTTTGACCTCTTATAGTGCCAGGATACATAGACATAAAGAGACAGTAGAAGTTCACACTGGTATTGAGGTTACTTGTGGGTTTTCAGAGTTTCAACTTTGGACTTCTTATTTTTTGTGTTGAATATTACTAAATGCACTTTATCTAACCCCACAGAAAAACAGTCTTTGCCACCAGCAGCTGAATTGTCAGATGGCATAATTTTGTCCTTAATTCTCAATGCAATTACTAATTCAATAATGCTGAGTGTTTACCTTCCCCAGAAACTTCCAGTTCTACATTTCTGGTTCCTCACTTCCAGTTCTGCAAAGCAGTTTGCTGATGTATTAGGAAACAACACACTACATATAGCAAGCAGTCAATTATATGGCACCCTATATCCCCAAACTCAACCCCTCTGTGATTTATATTTAAATTAATCCTTTATTTGACAGAGACCTTACCAAAACAGTCTCTGAAATTAAGCAAGTATTTAATCCTCCAGGAAGATTAACAATCTTTCAATCCCAGGAGTTCGAAAAACCTGTATCTGTAAAACAAATCCAGTGGTAATGTGCAATCAATCCATATGCATGCCAAATCAGTAAGATATTTGAGCCTTTGTGAATGTAAGCACATATACCATTCCCTTTCCCCTCGACCCTGGGATCCTGTACTGAAAGGCAAGTAGTCTGTCATTGGGGATGTTGGCTAAAGCATTCCAAATGTCCAGGTTCGTTTCATATGACAATTCTTCAGAAATGCACACAGAGGAAGACCCATGGTTTGGAGAGCATTAGGAGTAGGACAGTGTTTGTTTGCATTTAGTGATGTGGAGAGAGTTGTCTCTTGTCTTCGGCTCTCCAGACTGGCTTTCCATTGCTACTGCAAGTATGTGAATTTTCTGAATTGTCCCATGTTGTTTAGGTTTAGTTTCACAAACCATGGCAAGAAAGGGGAGTTCCCCAGAATAAAGGAGGTTGCTTCTTCCCATCCCTACCAGTGTGAGTGTAAGAGAAGAGGGTCTCTATTTGCCTAAGCATAGGATTTGTAATGTCATAAATCTGTCCCGCACTTTACTTACTGTACCAAACAGCTTGTGCTTGTCCACTGTAGGTGATAACTAAAGGCAGCCTCCAAACAGCAGACCACATGAACATTATGAACACATTCATTCAGCCAGAGATCTTCTCTTGTTGGATACAATTTTGGAGACCTAGTGATAAGGTAGGTTAGTTGTTCTTATGGTGGCATTTACTTAATTATATTCTTTAGCTTCCTTGCTCCCCATTATCCCACTCCCATCGTATTACTCTCATATGTATGTAGAAGACATTTGGCAAAGACATAGTATATTTTCAAGCACCAGAATTACCATATGCACAGAGACTGCCTACAATGCATAAGTGTCAATACTTCTTTTCTGTGTGTGTATAATTAATCCATTATGACTGGGAAACACAGCATGTGCTGTATATGTACAGAATTGTGTCATATTTCTGCACTGATCTATTGTTTTTGGAAACCACAGGGTCCGCTGAGCAGTCATGGTGCATTTTTCTCTCAGCATGCACAATAAATATGGTGGCCTCAGGAATAAGTAGACCTACCACTAGCAACCCTGTTTTCTGAAAGTCAGTTATCATTTGAGGTACACTATTTTTTTCTCAGAAGCCTTGAGGAAACAGCTATGATAGAGGCACCAACAGCCTGCGGCTTGCCAGTTGAATGGTCAGCTTGATGTAATTGTTTAAAACACAGTTCTTCAGCATGGTCTTGCCAGAGAACCAGAGCAAACAGCTTTAATTTTGGTCTTGGACCTTAGTTCTGTACTGTGGGGCCATGGACTTAAGACAGAGTCTTTATAAGGCTCTGTAAGTCTCCAGTCCCTCATATACTAGTTCTAACATCACTGGAAGTAATCCCCTCTGCTCAAGATGGTATGGTTATGTCATTCTGCAATAGGTCTCCTGCTCCATAAAGGCTTGTGTACCTACAAGAATAGGGAACCATTTGATATCTGCCACATGTCTCTTTAATATTTTGTCCTTGTTCTGCCTGTTGAGTGTTCTCCTGTAATATCTGTGAGGCATTCAGATCTGTTTCTGAGGAAGCCCCTGCACAATTGCATAAAGGGCCAAAAAAAAAAAGGGGGTGAGGAGGGGGAGGCTATACCTGTGTGCAATATTAAGTTAGGATGAGTCATCCCACAACACACTGCAGCGGCCATCCTACAAGATATCTTCTGTACAGGTTAGAAGGGTTGAGCAGTTCACCACAAATCTTTGCATCTCATACAAATACCAACAAAACCAGTGCTTGACATACTTTGGCAAATCAGTGTTGTCAGTGGAGGCAGGTTTACTTGGTTCTGGCTTGTGGATTACATGTCTGCAGCTCAGACAGCTTGTGTGAAGTGAGAGAATCAGTCAATCTAAGCTATGGGTCTCCATTCAAGGGGATCTGGGTAAATTTTGGTACTCTAGATACATTTTTTATAAGCTGGGTGAATTTTTATGTTTAGACTAGAGCACCCAACTGTTAGTTCTGGCCTTGAACCTAGCTGTAAATCACTAATTGATGTGCATAAACCACAACCTGGAGGGATTTCTCTGACGGGTGGTTATTTAGACTTTGTTTCCAGTTGCTCATCAGCATGACTGCTGATAGAACTGCTCTGTGCCAAATATCAAAATTACTGTGAGCACCTGGGCAATAACAGAAATAGAGCCAACACTGTTCAATATTTTAACATTTCCAATAGATTGCAATTTAGCTTCTCTCAGTTGTTTTCATCAAGAGTCTTCTTTCACAGCAAAACAACACACTTTTGTTTCTTCTATGACAAACATTTAAAAAACTTGCAGTTCTCAGCAACTCCCTTTGCAGAACGAGTAGAAGCAACTTGACCCCTGGACTCTGTGTTTTCTAAGATCTACAACATTTTGGTCTCATGTGCTGTGTAATCTTTTGTCCATTCCTGAAAGAGTCTACTGAATACAGACCTGACATAATGTTTTACTGGAAAAAAATGCTCCTTCTTTCTATTTCATTTTTTAAATGACTATGTAATAAATGTATTACAGAAAAAATCGCAAATTAAAAACAACTAGGTGTGACAAGAGAACCCTGGTTCGGAAGCCTTGGGAGACTAAATGTCTCCTTCCAAATTGCTATTGATCCAGTGCACATACACTCCCCCATATATATATATATATATATATACACACACATATATATGTATGTATGTATGTATATGTATACATATACATATATGTATATGTACCACCTGGTAAGATCAGTGTGCCACTTTCTGTCTCTCTCACACACACAGACATATGCACATACCTTCTGTTTTCTACAATGAGACAGCAATCTCTTCCACTCTTTCCTGAGGACTCTCGGTGTTTCTCTAACACCAGGGTAATCAGAGCTATATAAAGAAAGGTTCTCATAAAAGGATTTAAGTATTTTGAAATTTTGATCCATTGTGGTTCTGAAATCTCCTAACTCACCGGAAGAGGTGTTCAACTAATTTTAGAGCAAGATGATGAAAGTTGAGCTAGGTACATATCTCTTTGTCTCAATACACAGAGGAGCAGAGCACAGCTTTTTTTCCTTTATGCTTTCTAGTCCACAACACTTATGACAAAATAACAAATTACTGTCCTTAGTAATGGCAGAGCATATATGTATGCTTACCAGTCTAATGCTAGATATGATTGTTCTCATTCCCCATGTAGCTGTCTGCAGAAGAAATAGATCCCTTCGCTGCCGTTCACATAATGGTAAAAAAGTGATTACATGAAGCTGTTGACAGGATGATTCACATTGAGGTGGTGGGCAAAACTACCACCTTCAGCTAAACTCTGCATGGACGTCTGCTAGTAAAATGGTCTCTTCTCTGTTTGACTTATCATGTCAGGCTGTAAACTCCAGCAGTTCAGGAGCTGCTTCAAAAGAGGATCAGTAGTTTAGGCAGTTGGAGTGGGGTGCATAACAGAATGGATTAAGCTTGCCAGCTATACCCTCTTAGAAGGTATGTAAGACAATATTAATCTGTTCTCTTCCTCAGTGCTTAAATGATACAGAGCATTTGCCTCCATTTAAATATTTAAGTCTTAAATATATGAGTTAAATATATCAGATAAAATAAATTTATCTGCTTTTTACAGAAGTTTCATATATCTCCTTTACAAAAATAGGCTTTAAATGGTAGTAATTTAGTTAAGATGAAGATTTATGCTGAAGCATAGATATTGGTCTTTCTTGGAGCAAGATATTTTGTAAGGTTTCAGCAATCAATAGGCATATGATCAAACTGAGACTCTAAGCAACAGCATTAAGGGCATAACAAGAGTTGTCTAGCTGAAATCAGTGGGATTACTCATGTTTTTAAAGTGAACAGCCAGTGACGAGTCTGACACAAGAGTCCATTAAAATTCAGTGTGAGCATTTAATTGATTTTTTAATAAGTCTTTAAGTGCTTTGCTAAACAGGAGGACTCAGTACCTATAACCTGGTTTGCAACTCGGGAATAAGTACTTTGCTGCCTTTAAATTCTTACTTGTCATCATGCTCCACCATTGATAACTCATTGGGAGATCATTACTGACATTCCATACCTATTTTTGCCCCATGTTGTTCATGCTTTGCAAATTGTTCATCTAACTTGTGATTTTCCTATTGCATCTTCAGTCCAATGCACTTTATTGAGAAGTGAGCCTTGCCAAAATCTTGTCTGTACATGAAAAATTGCTTCCATAAAGTCTGAAATAATTACCAGCTGTGTCTTCTGAAATTCACACAGGCTACTATTCATCATTATTCAAAATAGACTTTGGATTCTTGTACTTTGTGTTTTTACACCAAACATCTATTCTGCTAAGTCTTTAAAAGTTCAGCTTCTTTTGCAAGTCATTGGATTTTGTGAAAATTATGGAAATCAATTGATCTTTTTTGAAGTCAGTTTAATTTATTTGAGTTTCCTGATCAAAAACTATGGGTCTGGATACATACTTGTGGCATACAAAGTAATTTAAACTTCTTGTATCCTCCAGTCACAGAACACAGTAGGGAAGGTTCTCCAATTTTCAACAGAAATCTTCTAATATAACATTCTTATTTTTACATATGTATTAAAAGGTGTGCAGATGGCATATGAAATGCCACTAGCTATCTTCAATTATGTACATTAATGTGCATTCAATGTTAAATACAAATAATGCTTATAACGTTTAGTAGATAATCCTAAATGAGTTGGACAAAAATTTCTCAGCCATTCATATTAGGACAGCTCCTTGACATTTTGAATCATCAGACACTCACTCCCCAGACAGCAGGCACTTCCAGTCTTTTAAGAACACATTTGCTCTAAGTCATTGCACAGTGATTTATAGACAAAAATGCATATGTATATATATATAATGTACCCCAGATAATAAGCATAGAAGAAATGTGGAAATTGTCAAAAGTTGTAAGTTATGAAATACAGCAAATTGATAAGGGAAGCTGTAGAGCTCAGGAAACATACGTGTCAGCAGCGTTCCTGGGAATGAAAAAGTGGGGATATGGGTTGAAAGGGCCATGGAAGGTGAAACAGTTCTGCAGTTCATTAGAGGAGCTAAGGGACACTGACTATAGGGGGGAAATACTGCTGCTGATAGTGCTTAAGAGCACAGATTTCAATTACTACAGACTCATCTTTAACTTCTTAGAAAACAAAAGTCTGTCTAGATTTGCCATAGAATTTACAATACAGTTCTTCCTGTTTGTTCTTAAATATAAAAAGCCTTTAAAGTGATCTAGCCCTCTGTCCACTGCTCCCAGATCGGAGAGCCACATTCATTTCCATGAATTTACAGAGACACTGATAGATGGATTAAACTATGATTATCATCATTGCTATCATCATCCTCTAATAAAGGTGCAAGTATAGCAAAACATAAGAAACTCACAATATTAAGGGGATGACAGCAGGAAAGGAACTGCATGTATGGGGCTCTGAGACTTTTTGGAACCATATAAATACAGGTATATAACGTCCATCTCAGCTACTAACAACAGTTTGAAAAACAGAGGATTACCTTCTCTCATAACTAACTTTGGAGTATTGAAAAACAAGATCAGTTCATCTTTGCATCCTTTGACTTATGCTATGTTCCTTTACTTTTTTCTCTTAGCATCTGCTTTTTCCTTTAAATCTTGACTAGAAACTAGTTACTGAATGACATGTGAAGATTTCCTACTGCACAGCAGCATTATGACTGCAAATGCATTAAAAATGAGGAAGGTGTTCCAGTGCCCTTGAAGTATGGATGCAAGCAAAGATCTAAGATGGAAAGCCTTTAACATGGATCCAAATGTCTGAGATAAGTTTGTCTAGTTAAAAATAACTGAAGACATAATTAAAGAGGGATGTTTGCAGCAGATGTCTGCATTTCAGATCCCACTGGGGATGCTATGAAAATAGATGGTCAAACCCTTTTTTTTTGGTCTCAAGTAAAACACTGCTAGCTTTGCAGTCAAGCTTTTTCTGTGCTCCCCTGGCGTTTTTTTTGCTTTCTGTATATGAAAACATCTGGGTATGTCTATCTACTCTCCTGAAAACTGATAATTATTTGAGATGTTTTTATTTAAAAATCCTCCTCTTCTTTTGCTGAAGAAAATGATAATAATAGAGATTTTTTTTTGTCTAAAAATTCACAAAGATTTGCCATAGATGTTTAGAAAAAAATAATTTCATACTGGAAGATATAACAGAAATGTTTTGATGACTTTTATATCATAGAAATAACAATAGAACTAATGTGCAAGTATAAGACTTGACTTAACCAAGCCAAGACCTAAAAGGGTAGGTGTCAAGGGGACACAGATAGCTCTAAAAATTAACACTTGTTTCCTGCTGCCAGAGAAAATCTTTACTTCTGTGATTTTACTCAGCAGCAAGCAGAACTGTAGGAAAGAATCGCTACCATAAAATTGGCCAGCTTTTTCTCAGCTGTATAACACAGAACACATGGTATGTTCCACACCTGTAATTTTCAGTCACAGAGACTTTAATCATATAAGATTTAATTGTTTTTGCTTCCAGAATACAAGAGGTTTCAGATCTACTTGGTTAAGGCTGCTATGCAAGCTTGTGTAATAAATCCTTCAAATCTGCACTGACACAGGTCAGTGATTTGCTCTTTGAAGCTGAAGAAGTCTTCAGTGCAAGTGTTCAAAAGAATTGCTCATACAGAGATGGCTGTTTTAGAAAAAGCATCCTGCTTTGTTAGTAGATTTATTCTTTATTGTAATACAAATTTGTCCAAAGGTATGCCACTAATTTTTATCACATTAGAGGAGAAATTGTAACAGATCCTGAATTCCTTCAAGGGGATTTTTTTTTTCTTTTTCAATATTTAAGCTTGATTTGGCATTTATTTAATCTAGATCATAGTAATTGAATTTGAAAATTAAAAGGATGCTGTCATGTCTTGGTATAATGCACTGGTTTTATGGGGTTAATAAGAAGGTTTCCAGACAAACTATCACAATTTGTGACAGAGTGATTTAAGACATTATGACCCCCCAGTTTACCTCCCTTTTAGACTGAGTAGAAGCAGCTATGTGCAAATGTTTAATGCTCCATCGGTCTCAGCCTGATAGTGATAAGGGTTTAATGAATACTGGGAAGTGTGTAATGGAGGAGTGAACACAGGTCGATTTGTGCTGATTCTGAGAGGGCTGAGGGAAAAATTTCCAGTAAAAAAGTAGTAGATACCACCTTCAAGTATTGTCTTCCATTAGCCTGACTCATCAGGTAGCACTTGAAGTGTTTGAGCAGTTTTAGCTGCCAAAGAAAATAACCAAAAATAAGGGTAAACAAAGCCTCAATTATTATAAGCAGAATGTCTCATTTACCTACAGTTTTGGAACATGGACTGCCCACAGCTTTCCTGAAAGAATCGCTGGCATCTTCTGTGGTAGGAGAAAAGCCCCCCAGATGGTTATTTGATTATTTTAATTTTTGGTTATTAACTTGATCTGGTTGGTAGACCCTGGCTGGAGGCCAGGTGCCCACAAAGCTGCTCTACTGCTCCCCTCCTCAGTTGGACAGGAGAGAGAAAACATACCAAAAGATGGAGAGATACTATTCAGCAATTACTGTCATGGGCAAAACAGACCCAGTTTGGGAAAAATCAATATATAATATATAACTTCCTTACAAGAAAACAACTATAATCCTAGAGGTTGTTCCCATAAGACATTCTTGCTGCACTTTTAGGTAAAGGCAAAGTCATGCAGGTGGCAAAATTGCCAGTACCCAGTGGGAGCTGCCTGCTCTGTTGCAATAAGTGTCTGGGTTGATCCTGCAGTCAAGGACTTTGTGCAGAATGATGCAGGCCTGAAAGACAGGCTGTACATGCAGCACACCACAGGTTTGTGCTTATTCAGGCTAACTCTTAGGGGGATCACTAATGCCTCAACATAAATTGGTTTCTTGATCAGGATGAACACAGAGCCCAAACATTTAAAAACATTTAGGGAAATAATATAGCAGAACAAATGAGACACTGACTATTATTAAATCACTGTAGGAATCAGTGTAGTAAACTCACGTCATCAAAATCAAAGCTGAATAGGTCCCTCCTTGTTTCTTCCCCAGTATGCTCTCTGGATAGAAATTTGGAGAATTTGTCTGATCAAATACAGTAAAGAGTACTACACTGATGCTGGATGATCAGCTACCCATAAAGCACAGATATTTTGTTTATGAAATTAATTTTTTGTTTAATTTTTTTTTTCTTCTTCTATATTATACTTGCAGCCTTGATCTCTGACTTAGGGCACATGGGATTATGGGTAAGGACAAGAAAATATCTGATCTTCCAATTGTACACCCTGCACAGATGTGGGGATGGGAATGGTGAAAAAATCTTACTGCATCTTGCCCTACTTGTGGATGCTGGGAAAGAATGTTTGTTTAGTAATTAATATTCTGGAACAAAGCAGGGTCATTTGTATAATAATATAAGAAAATAATAATAAGAAAAATTTATCTTCTTCTCAAGGTGCACTCTAAAAAATTAAGTTCAAAACATATACATACTTTCATTGAAAGCTGACAGACTCGAGATACTGAAAGGATTATAAATTTCTGTATTTAAATCTATTGTTCATTTTAGCATTATGCAGAGACACAGCATTATGACAAAGCCACTGATAGTAATGATATAAAGCTGTCATGCAAAATCCCCAAATCCAAAAGCCAGATCTGTACTGTATTAATATTACACTTTGAAAAGTCATCAGGGAGATCTGTACTCCCATTCCTCTCCATAGAGGATTCTGGAAAGGAGTTCCATAAAATCCTTTTTTGTTGGCACTTGTCCTGTGGGACCTTCCTGGTAAAGGTAGCATGTTTGTGTCTCTTAAGAGTCATATAACTCATCCATAAAGCCGAATCCCTCTCAGATCCCCACTATAGTGAATGGTCTGTTCCAGAAACAGTATAATAGTCTGATTTACTAATATAAGCATTTCTGACTTACCCTCACTAGAGAGAAATTTTTGAGAAATTATCTGAAAAGTGACATGATCTTAACCAATAAAAGGACGCGATACTGGATAGCCATATTTGAGTTAGGGAACAGCTGGCTGGGTAGTAGTTCTTACACAGTGATTTTAATGTTGACAGCATAGGCTGAAGAGGACTGACATAATTGTCTTGTGTATGAACAAGAGTACAACTTGCAGTGTGTCAGAAATAATTCTTTTGTTGCTCTCAAGGCTGGAGACTGCACTCCAAGAAAAACTGGTGCCAAATGGAAAGAGTCCTGAGGAAATCAGAATCAACAGAAGCCTAGAAAATGTTATTTTGTGGTGTTCAGCCAAAGAAGAAAAGCCCAAGGGAGAACATGAGAGCAGTTTTAAATTACGTAACACTGTTGTAAAGAGGCAGGGAATAATCTGTTTTCCATGTTCAAGAGGGAGGTGGCAAGAAGTAATGGTTTTAAATTGAAGAAGATTAGATATTAGGAGTATGAACCAGCAGTGAGAATAAGGAAGTGTTAAGTGAGGTTGCTTAAAAAGTTGTAGACTCTTTATCATTACATATCTCTCAACAAACACCTGTCAAGCATGACATAAGCTATTACATTATCCTGAGAGAGGAGGGTGGTGGTGGTGATGTCTCAAGAACTATTTTGAAGGCTGAATGTCTACCATTCTATGAAGCTGTGACACATGTTAAACATTCTTGGAATTTTTTTCTCTTCTATTTAATTTTTTTCCGCAATCGTGTATAAATCATCCTCACCTATATGATCAAGCTAAACACATTGTATGGATCTTCCAGAATAATTTTTATCAGCATGCAAGAAACTTTGAGTAAGAGGAAGAGCAAGATGAAGGGAGTAAAAAATAGAGCAGCTGACACATCTCAGGGTGCTCTATCTGACTGGTGAGACGCTGACTTTAAGCATTCATACTCATGCTGTGGAAGGCTCCAAGCAGGATTTCACTCTCAGTTTGTCTTCAGACAGATATCTCTGTTGCCAGTCAAACTGATGCATCACTGAACTACGACTCAGTCAATTGAAATGAAATTAGGTCTTGGATGATGTAATGCTTGTGTTACTGTGATCACTGGAAAGAGATTCAAAGTTCCTGCATGCAGTGCCAAGTATCTGCAAACCATTATGTATAAAGAAGTTTTTCTTGTAAGAAGGCCTTCCAAAATGGTAGGTGAGGGCTCAGCATATGGCTTGGGTTCCAGCACTGGTGAAGACCTTTGAAAGAGAGATATGACTTAATGGGTAATGATTTGCACTTGGAGTATGGTGGCTGACAACACGTAGAGGTGACTGATTCAGGTGGGATAACGAAGTCTAACAAAACTAAGTACACTGGTCCCAGCTAAAAGACTGGTTCCAACTGTAACAGCTATGGAAGTCCAAAAGGACTAGGAGGAGTTTGGAGCAGTGTGGGTGTCAGGAGAATTGTAACTGGATTTGGCAATGGTGCAACAGTCCTGGTAAGAATATAAACGGCACGCAATTCCATTGTGTACATCATATGTATAAACCCAAAGTTTTATTTTGTAGAAGAACAAAAACAAATGCCAAAAATTTCCTTATCCAGTTCTAATGGTGTCAGTCTGTAATATAAAGCTCATGTCACAGTTTGCTTATGGATAAACACCAGGGCAAGTACACATCTGGCAAAAGTAGCAACCTTAGGCTTGTTAAAAGGATAGTCACATCACTGCCATTTGCAGTGATAATGTACTTACGTAGCTGCTGTCAGCATACGGTGGAGACAACATGATGGTTCACTTTAGCCATGGAACGGTTCTGGCACAGTTCTGACCATGCTGGTATCCTATGCAGAAATGGTTCTGGTTGTGCAGATTCTGTTCCCATGTGACTACTGGAGGGTTAGAAGAATTAATCAATGTGCTTATCATAGTTTGCTACTAAAACCAGAGTAGCATTTAACCACATGGTTTGGTTTTAGAAATTTTTCTTGCTCAGTGTTACAGACACAAATCACAGTTATTTCTTTGAAGTGTTTTCTCCCCATTCTGGTTTTATAGCAACTTCTGGAATTATATAACTACTCTTATCACCAGAAAAGAGGAATCTGCTACCCGCTTCATCTTCCTATTAAACTGCCATCAGGAGAAATGGCTCATTCATTTCTTCTAAAAACAGTTTCATTTTCAGAACAAATTTCCATAACTAAAAATTTTAATACTCTTAATGTTAACACTTTTGGCCCTGGGGGTAGGAATAGGAAGAAAAAATACCATTTTGCTGCAGCTGGTTTTAGGGCAGTCACTCTAGATTATGACTACTCTGGCATGTAGCCCTCAGGCTGTGAAAAAACTTCTCTGTAACTTTGTTAAACTAAGCTGGAAGCAAACAACTTAAGTATGTGCCACATAGTAAGCAACATTTTGCTTGTTTTAGGGTTTTTTTTTTTAACATTTAGATTTCTGCATCCTACTTAACCTTTATTTGATCAGTATGGAAAACCCCCATCATATAGCAATAACCAGACAAGGTGAGATTTCGTTATGAGCTTTGTCAAAAAAAAAAAAAAAAAAAAAAGTGCTGGCAAATGTGATTTTTACTGTAGGAGGCATTCTGGGAGTGGCTATTTGCCAGAGATGCGTGTTCCTGTGCCTCCCTACTCATAGGACATGGGAGACAAGAATTGAAGTCTATTTGCTTGAGACCAATCAAACTTCCCGCAAAGGAAATGTCCTAACCATGAAGTTATAGACTGCTTTGGGTGGGACTGGGTGTAGGGAGGAGAAAATGGAGATTCAGAAGTAATAAGGTCAGAGATAAAGGGAAGATGAACAGAAGCATCAAATCTGGTGGCTTCAGAACAACTTGGAGTTAATGTATTTCTGAATCTGTTTAATACAGAATACACTGACAGTCCCAGAAACAGATGCTAGAATCTAAGGTTCCCCTTGCAATAAAGGTCCCCATACACCTGGCCACACATATCTCTTTGGCCAACGGCAGCTTTAAGTGTTCCATGCAAGTAGAAAATCTTCAGTAGGAGTGACAGGGTCGGCTGCTTCCTCCTCTTCTTTTTTCACATGGAAGTTTCCGGGTGTCTCTTCTGTGCATGCCAAGAAGTGCTTGATTCCTAAGCAAGCTGAGCAGTGCAGAACTTGCCTGTCACCCCATCACCCCAGGAGAGTTTAGGGCACTCTCCTGGAGTGCTGGTGGTGACCCATGTATTCCTGCCAATGGAATGTCCTTCATGGGAAATTCAAGGAAATTAAACTCCTCTGTGAGCTAAGACAAACTCTGGGAAGGGGAAGGTATAACTCAAATTCCTTCAGACAGAAAGACCATGTTTTCCACCTTCTAGCAGGTGAGCACCTCTAAGGGTGTGCTAATGAGTAATAGTGACTGTATTTTAATGGGAGAGAATGTTCACTGATAAATATTATGTAAAAGCCCTTGAATGTTTCCAAAATGACATCCTTGGATATGATAAACAGAAATATGCCTAAAGATACTCATGCTGGTTGGATGCCAGCCAAGCTTCTTGCCCTCAAGCATAGAATACTTCTGATTAGGTTATTCAAACGGTAAATAGAGAAGTGACTTGATTAAATTTATAAATACCCCCATAGACAGAAAATACCAGATAAAGAAATGCTCTGGTAGTGTCATAGAAACCTGACAAAGACCAATTGCCAAAATCTGGAATCAGATACATGTAAATGATAGATTTGTTGCATATTCTTCATACTGAAGGTGACTATTGATTGGACAGTCTGTAGAGTCAGTGCGTTTTCCATCTCTTGATACCTGCATATGAATGCTATTTATCTTTTGGAAAAATGTTTTAGCTGAACATAACGTATTTTTGCAAACAAAAGGTACAGAAGTAATAAAAAAAAACAGTTTAATGGTCCATTCTGGTTTAAAATTTTAGGATTCCAACATCTTCCTTGTGTTTTCCTCATTGGGTACTGAAAAAGCTCTAAACTCATGTAATACAGAGGATTGATAGTAGTATAAATTCAGTGGTAAAATCTGTATGTAATAGTTTTGTACACTTATCAAATTGCTCTGAAGTGAATCTCTTTCCACTCTGAGAGCATATTTAGGGAAGTGATATCCTCTCCCCAGTATCCCACTGATATCTTCATGGTTGTGGCTCCAGAGACTGGGAATTTAGATTTACCCTGAACATGGCTCAGAGCACTGGGAAAATAAGAAGTAATTTTCCTCAGATTCCTAATGATATCTTGTACACTTCTTACATATGTACGTCATGCAGTTGTGAAGATGACACTGCAGTGCAGATCCTAAATTCAGGTTTCCAGTGCTGAACAATGATAAATTTAAATTGAACAATGACAGTCCAAGCAGATCCAATTTAGTTCAAGAAGTGGGAGCTACAATAAATCTTTGAAATGATCAATACTCAGACTGGACTTGAATGTAATGATCTAAGTCCTGCAACTTTTTCTGATGACATTGATGGAGGTGGTTTGGGCAGTTAATAGAACAGTTGGTTCCTAAGATGTCTGTGAAGAAACAGCCTCTGGAAGGCAGCTGCATACGGTCCTAGGGCCTTGACTGCCCTCATGTGGCATGAGGCTCCTTTCCTTTCTCCTCGCCTGTTGGAAGTCCAGTGCTAAAGTCTCAATGACAATGCCTGGGCAGTCCCCAACCCTGCTCCCATTTCTGCATGCTCTGTTCTCAGAGCTGCTTTTGGTTGCCTGAAAAACCAAAGTCTTCCTAAAACCAGACCGTCAGTTACCTTTGAGACCTCATTTATCAATCCATCATCTCTTTCTCATCTTAATGATTGTATTTTGACAGATTTGCTGTTCTGAACTGGAAGTAAATCACTTGAACAAGTTAAGACCTGTTTTTCATTCATAAGCTCTGGGGTCAGTTTGCACACCACTGGTGTGTCTGTCACTGTGTTGTCTTGAGAGCAAGCCTCCTTAGTAGACCTGTGGCTTATACAGAAAAATTGACCCATTTTCCAGTACAGTCACTCCAAACAGCGTAACCCAGGAAGGCAGAAAGACCTTTTTACTGTTGTAAATAATGTCCATTTGGGAGTTTTGTCAGCTTAGTGGTATTAGTAGGGCAGCTAGTAAAGCTATGCAGTGGTGTCCTGGGCAGTCATGTACAGCTGGTTCAGGGAGTCAGAAGTCTTTACTCTTAAAGATGGAGTTAATCTGCCCTTGCAAACTTGGCCATGCTTTAAATGTCTTTCCCTCCTTTTTTAACAACATCTCATGGATTTTTTTCTGAAGTAAAACATTCGTTCAGGATGAATGGTCAGGATGCAGGAACAATTTTCTTGTGTTCACAAATTATCTTTGTTGCAGACTTGCAGTTTTACAGAGAAAGGATGCTCTGGCCATTTATCATCAAATGTCAAGTTGAAATACTCATATCTTACTGATTTATGACAATCCTGTCCTGCAGATTTGGCTATAGGCTTCAGGAAACTCACAAAGCATCATAGAAAATGGACATCACAAAAAATGGATATGGCATAATGTGGCAGTTAAAAAGAACAAGTGCGTAATGACTTACACTTTCGTCTGGTGGGCTTTGGCAGGGCATTTTGATAGCTGAAGGAATCACCTGACCTGACCAGTTTAGTGACTGGTCACTAAGTGGGATGAAATGTAGTGGTGTACAACCCAATGTTCAGCATTCCTTGCAGCCACAAGACAGGTGTCCCTTGAAGCTTAAGCCGCACAGGGAAGTCAGAATGAGGTTTTTCTATATACTGTGTATCCCAGTGCCAATATTCTTTTCTTTTTAAATATCTTACAGGTTTATCACAATAATCTGCTCAAATCTAAATGTTCATTTCAAACAGTCATTGAAACCATTACCAGTCTTTTCCAATATTTACTTTCCCATATTTTTTAGGAACAGTCGTAAGTCTTGATCCTCCACAGTGCAGATTAGCTCTTATTTTGACAACACTTGTTCTATCTGTCACTGTACACAGTTTGTTTTTCATGAGGTCTGAGTTAGCATTAGGATTTCTTTTCACTTTCACCATCTTACACTTTTCAAATGGTTGCATATATTAGCAAAAATTATATTTTTAAAGTGCCTTTGATTATTTTTTTTACCTCATACATGCTGGACTTCATTTACCCTGTGCTACCAACAGATCAGCCTCCTTCACAGAAGTCTAGGTGTCACGCTTGACCAGCACCACCTGCCAAAGGAGAGAACCCTGCAGAACCTGTGGGTTCTGGAGCACATAGATCAGCCTCACTGAAGTCACACATTTAACAGTAAGCATGTGCTGAAATTCTTTTTTCAAATTGGCCCAGCAAGTTCAGTACTTTGGAAGACCAAGTCCAGAGCATTTTGATTTACACCACACAGGTGAAGGGGAACAGCAGGATGAACAAGCAGTTGCAGCATTGATCTTGTCTCCTGGAGGCAAAGGCACTTTGCACTTTCTGTAGGGAGCCTGGGTGGAAGACGGAGGAGGGAGAGTAAGGCCTCTCCTTATCCTGGCTGCCAGGAACAAGAATCAGAGAAACTGCTGTCATTGCCACCATTGCAGTCATGAAAAGGGACCCTAAATGGTTATCTGGCCCTTAAAATTACCTCCTCCAGTTGATAAAGTCCCCCCTCACCAATCTAGCAATCATTAAACCTAATGCTGGATCCTGGGAGATGTGGAAGAGGCCAAGATATTCTTGTATTTTCTCTCAAACTGCTCAAAATCTACTCAAAGGGTAGATTTTTCCCAACCAAATAAATATTTCAGTGTTCAATGCAATACATGTAATGCTCATATGTTGCATTGGTCCATTAACTCAAGATATTTTTATGGTCCAGGCAGAGGGAAGAATATCTCTGCTTATATTCACTGTTGTGATGGGGAGGAGGCAAAGCCAAGAAGTGTCTGACTTTCACAGGCTCAGTGTGCCTAACATTGGACCTCCAGGAAAATGTGGATTGATTTTCAGTTGAGCTGTGGGGTTGAAACTACTCTATCCTGTGACCTAATATTTTCTCATGAATTATGCATCTATTAGTCCATGAATAGCTAGCTCTTTTTGCTTGTTTCTTTGGGTTTTTTTTGGTTTTGGGTAGGTCCTGCACCACGGCAGATTCTCTTAGAGATCATTATAAATAAAACCCATATACTAGTGTAAAACATCAGCTCTTAAAAATCAAGATACTTTTACTTAGATAACCAGTTAATAAGTGCCTGCCTATTTCTAGGTGTCCAGGTGAAAAGGACTGGCACATGCCCTTTCTTCTGTTACACTTACACACACTTAACCTCATCCAAGCATCTAATAATATACAAAATATTTTAAATGTACTTCTTTGCATTTCATGCAATCCGTTTCCTCAATTAAAACCAATTATCTTATGCTAGGAGTCCCTTTGAACCACTGGATTTTGTATTGGGTAGACTCTTCAAAGCTATTCACTCAATCTTTTTTATGTGCATGCAGAAATCCATTTCACAAAGTGATGTGATGTTATAAGATCTGCTTTCCAAACCCTCATTCCAATCCCAGCCTTCAAGGATCAAATGTTTCAAACAGATAATATAAAAATCTAGTTAATTTTTGTTAACTGTATTTTTTCCAGACCCAAAAATTTGCTGAAAAAAAATTGAATCACCGTAGCCATTTTATGATCATAACTTCATATTTAGTAGAAATTATCTTCTGTTGTATTCTATTCTGATTTCAGTGTCATCAAGATAGCATCTGAATGCTAATAGTGCAGTAAATGGCATAATATTTAGCACATATTGCTAGTCTATACATGTACAACTCATAAAAAGACGTATTAGGTGTGATTCATCTAATCAAATGCTGTATTTGTGATGCATGTTTCTGATCCAAATGGGCCCCTCAGATTCTTTTTATAATCAGTGGAAGGACAGTAAATGGGTATGATTAATCTCATTCTAATACAGATGTCTACAGTAAATCATATGAATTGCCCCAGACGTAGATTTTTCCCTCCTTAGCACTTAAAGGTTAGCAGAAGGATGACAAAACCTTATTACCCATTTCACCACAAATCTTCTACTATAGTAAGTTGAATTACATGTTGGTGAGGCATGAAATAACAAATGGTGGCTTGATTCAAAATTCAGTGCTGCTTTTCTACACTAGTAATCGTGATACGAGCAAACAATTATTTCCCAATGTTACTGACTTTGAGTTGTAGTTTGAATAGACCTCTTAGTGTAAATGGGATCATTCATGCATTACAGTATGAATTGACTTGTGGCCAGGTGTTTTATCAGGCTACTCATAAAATACTGCCGAGCTGCAGTTGAGAATGGGCTACAGACTTGCACTCAATATTGTTGGTTTAGTCACCCTTTTGTGGGGGATGACAGCCTGGTTCAAGTCCACTGAGTGATGGTGGTCACAAGCTAAGGATGACTTTCCCACAGCCTCAGGGGAATCAGGCATTGAATTACAAATTCAGGTCTCCTTGAGGGAAATTAAGTATTTATATAGTGTTTAAACATAAAGTGGAAGATGCACACTCCCTTGCTCAATCATTTGAACCCATCACAACAGAACTACCTGCTTGATGATGAGCATTGCACCAAGGTTTTTCACAGGCTTACAGAGTGCTTGTCACCAAACTGTTCATTATTGCTGCTTGCAGCTCACACTCACAGCAAATTTCATTACAACGTGGTTCATTTCCAAGAAACTGATGATATTTTTCAACAGAAGATAATGATAAAAAATTTTTTGAACCTCTTCTGGTAAAATGAACAGTTCTCCAAGATACAGGGTCTTTTCACTTTATTGGAGTTTTGAGCTGACCCACAGAAAATACCCTAGTTTTTGAAATGTTTTCATTCATACTGATTTTTTGAGAAAGTGCCTGATAACTTGGAGTAGGGTGTACACAGTGAGCCTTTCTCACATGAAGGATCCTCCACTGCAGAAGGTGAATGCTCAGAAACTTGTAACAACGGTCTCCCTTAACAGGCATGAACTGGGGGCTAAACACACAACATCTAGATATGCAAAGTGTATTGTGCTACTTTTCTATTTATTTAGATGCAGCTCTGATAAGTGACTAGTTATCTTACTAAAGGTGAATTAAATGTTCTGCCACAGTGATTTATTTTAAAAAAAGCGCATATTTTGAAATTCACTAGTGAAATATTGAAACTTAGAAAAAGGGTTACTAGGACATTTTCATTTGTGCTTTGTGCTGCAGGTAGTTCTTTACATTCACAAAGTTATCCTGTGCTGTAGAAATACAGGGAACAAAAAGGAGGAGTTCCTGCTAGAATAGAAAAGTAATATGAATTTTGCCCAATATGGTCTATCAGGGAGCTGGCTGTTGAAGTAGTGCAGAGGGTTGAAAGGCACAGTAAGTATGTTCAATGAGTGCAGTCTATGCTGCTGCAGCAGAACTAGTGTCAGTACTCACATTAGTCGGGTTATCTTGACTTGTAGTACAACTCAAAGTATAGGCAAACTCTAGTGAATGTGGTGTCCACAAGGATATGTGAGGAAATGCCAAGCAGCATGAACATTTTTTAAAATCTCTGATTACAATTCAGCAATTAATTTTTTCATCCTCTAAAATCAGATGGAAAAGTTGCAAGGTTAAATATTCATTGCTGTAATTGTAGATTTGTAAGGATTAGCCCTTAAAGTCTAAATCCTTACAGGTTTCTTCTACAGGAGAATTCTGAATGAAAAATCATTGGAAAAAAGTAAATGAATTTCTCTGTTTGTATAACTCTACTTCCAAAGCAGGTACATCACTATTTCAGTAGTTATATTGCTTTTTTTTCATCCACACAAATCAGAAGGTGTAGAAAGGCATGCTGAAAAGAGACAGACCCTCCTCTCTCAATTTTTTTTTATGACACTAATGCTTACTGAATTTTTAGACTGTACATGTGAACTTTAGAGAAAATGGCTTATGTCCCAGGAATGCAACTGTTAGTTCTCTCTCCAGCTAAAAGCAAGGATTTAATTTAATTTTTATTTTTTTATGAGACTTTACCCCAATTTATTTAAATAGAGCAGATTATGAGCCTATTCAAGTTTACTTTTGTTCTTTTTTGCTTCTGGTCTAATGAATGGCAGCAGTTAAAAGCACCACTAACAGAAAATAAGGAAAAAACCCCAACTCCTAAAGTTTAAAAGAATACATTTGTTATTAATTATTTTCTCTCTGTATTTTCCCTCTTCCTTAGTGAAAATGCTTTCAAGAAGACCATGTTCTTATTCTTCAGACACTGAAGAATTGCATTTTCCTCCTTGCTTTGTCTTATCTTTTCTGTCCTGTCCCTTGTCATGATTTCTGAATCACAGAAAGGGAAAGGGAAATGAATTTTGGTGGCTGACACTAAAAAGGAGAGAGCTGAACTGGATGAGAAGGAAATTCTCTCTGCTCCCTTCCCAGAACCCAGGGAAGGAGGCCAGCCTCCCGCTCCTTTCCTGCCAAATGCCCATGCTTCTGCCCAGGTCCATATTCCCAGCATTGAACCCCTTCACCAGCCCTCGGTGATTGGTGGAAGTGCTGGTAAGGGTTGTCTACCTGGGACCCTTAATACTGCTGGTCCTCACTTGTGCTTCTCTCCCTACCCCTCAGTGACATTGCTTTTAACTCCTTGACAATCGGCTCTGTTTCAAAATTATCTTTCTCTGAGGTGTTTGTAAGTGAAGGAATTAGGAAATCCAGGCTCACACACAAGACCTCTATTTTAATCATACACCTTAAGTCAGACAAATGGCTTGAAATCTGGTGAGGTGCATCTTTCCTCACAACTCAGCTTTATCCTGTTATTTTGCTGAAGTGATGGGTGCAGGTTTAAGTGTCTTTATTCTTCCCTGTTAGCATGTGGCTCCAAAGCTGGCCAAAGCCCCTCCACGTCTCAAAAAAGCAATAGGAGACAAAGGAGACAAAGCAGTACTTCATATCATAAAACCAAGATAAATTTACATTGTCTTCAAGGAGTGATTTGCAAAAAGCCAGGGAAATAGCTCTGGTATTCTCATTTATCTACAGGAGACCTGAAGATAGGCCTGTCAAAATATTCAAACATTCTCTTAAATCCGGATGAACTGAACAGGCAGAAGCAGGTGCATAAGTATCTTGCAGAATCAGAATAGCAAGTACAGTATATTTGCAACAGACGATATTTGCAAATATAAAGATCTATTTTTCTGAAATGCTTGTGTCCACTAAAAGGTAAAGAACATCACTACACAGTCTGTAATGTGATTTATTAACCACTGAGAAGATCCTCCACAGTTTGTTGCACTGCCCAAGAAAACAAGGAAGGGCAGAGACACTGTTATATAAATCCACCGTGGAAAGAATTCTTTAAAATTAAAACCTCATTGAACTAAATTGTCAGAAACGTGTATGATAAAAGGAAGAAACCACTAACTTTGTCTTAAAGACCTGATTAAACACACTTTCACTGAGGCTTTTAGTATTTTTTGGTTTTCAGTACAAATGAACTAATCAAAACGCAAGTGTGCTTGCCTTTATATCCCTCCTGTTACATAGAGTATTGTACGAAAAAGACATACTGATGAAGTTTAAAGCTTAAGCTGAGACTGAAGATATTGGCCCAAATAATTCATACAGTTATGATGTTATTTTCAGAGGTGCTTCTTTTCAGTTTGCAGGGTAGGACACCCAATTAAGAAATGCATTTTATTATCTGACATCCACCCAAAATTACTTTTTATATTTAACATCAGGAACAGACCTGGGTCATTGTTAGCAACATGATAAAGGTTCAGCAGTATCAAGCCATTCTGCATAAGGACAAAACTTCCTTCAGTATTGGGGGCCTTCTCTGGTGTACATCCTACAGGTCTTGGTGAGTAATTCCAATTACACCCTTTGAAACGGAAAGTACAGTGGTAACTAATGGCCCTGTCAACTTCATCGCCTTCCCTAGAGCAATGGAGGAAGTAGTCACCTATGATAGTGTGGCATGGTCCATGTTAGAAGGTATCCTCTCTCTCTCTCTCTCTCTCTCTTCCTGCCTGCCTACCTACCTAGCTAGCATCTGCTGACATAGTTCACACTTGGACACAGTCTGTCCTCTTTCACGGTGGGCAAAGAACTTGTGGCACAGCACTGTGTACAGCGGTAGACAGCATGTGAACAAAATAAGGCCCGGTCAATTCCTCCTGGATGGGAAGGCATGAGAGCACTGATATTTAAAAACAGAAAAGGAATAAAACACACACAAACCCGGTTATTTTATGAAATTCATGTCCTTTTTGGAATGAGCAAACAATTTAAGAAAGTTCGTGCAATGTATCCTTTTTATTTTTCCAATTTCGCCAGTGATGCCGTAGACACTGTATTTTCTGCTCCACCCAGTCATGCAAAACTGAAGTTGAAAGATCAAAAAGTCTTATTTGAGACATAATGTAGTGGCATCCGAAGCAATTTGAACATTGGGGTCCATGCATGGGACCTGTGGTGACATATCCTTGGACCTTTGGTCTCCCTGAAGCACAAATACAAAGTCCTTTGGCAGTTTATGTGTTTCTACTAAAAGTCTAGGAATAGACTTTCCTTTTTTTCTGCTTCTTTCAAGGACTCACAGGTTTTCATAAGACCTTCTGATGAAGGAGAAACTGGAACGTTTCTACTTTAACAGAAGCTGCTCTGAAGCAGTGTGATCCAAGCTCTTTCAAGCGACTCTCAAATCTAATGCTTAAAGTAACAATAATGTGTGTGCAAGACTGGTTAAATGATTTCAGTGATTATCAATACAATTGGATCAACACTACATCATACATAGTTTGACTGAAGTACTGATTGTTAAACACACTTTTAGCTTTACATAATACACTTAGCTGTGTGGAAAATTTCCCTGCTAATATTCAAATGTGCACAAACGAGCAGGAAATCTCTGCCTTACTGAGATTGCTGTTGGTTTGGATGGTGCTGTTTCCCTTCAAAAAGCCACTCATGTGATGCTAATTTTCTTTCAAGAACGAGGGAGCTGACAGAGAACACAAGGGACAGAAGACACTAGTGTCCTACAGCACACAATTGGAGACCCTGGCCCAAATACATACATGGATATAAATCAGCCCTTAGAAATCCAGCTCCAGGAAATATTTCTGAAGGCAAGAATAGTCTTCCTATTGTATTCCTCAGCAAGATCACCTCTGGAGTGTGAATTTTGTCTCCAACTATTTCCAAACACTTACCTGCTAGGAAATGTGCACAGACATCGTCTCTCTTCTAGCTCTGCAGATGTTCTGAGTATGCACGTGCTCTGAGTATGCCCTGTAACTTCACCTCCAGACTGTAGTGGCATTTGGACACAATGTTTGGCCCCAAGTATGGCAAACCACATAATCACATGCCTACATTGACTTCTGTGAGACTATTTACATGCTTAAAATGCAATAAGTCTGTTAAGTGCTTTTACTGGATAGAGAATGCTGCATATATCATACCACTACCAGCTCCTAAGCTATCCAATTTCACTTAGGCATCCAGTTTGCTCATGCAGGCAATGCTTTAGATTGAATGATGGGATTACAGTAGTCATCATAATGTATGTAACAGGTGATACGTTATTAAATCCAAAAGCTTTGACATTTAATTTTCTGGAAGCAGTTACAGTTCCACAGTGCCCTGGAGTACTGTCAGGGCTGGCTTCCTGATGGTTTGGAAAGTCTCAGCTGGAACAATCTGGTTTAATGACTGAATATTTTCCCCCTCAACCTATTTAACCGTAAGTTCAAATACAATAAAAGCTTGAAATGCTGAACTGGACGGCGGTTGCAGCACAATGTTAATAGCCTTGAACAAAAATACTGCATTTTATACAAGTGTAACCTGTAAAATAAATAATAAAAGAAATGATCTGCAAGTATGAGTGTACCCCTTATCTCTACACAGATACTACTCACCAGAATGCAAGTAAGTGTCTTGAAAGAAACTTTTTGAAATAATAGTCTTTGTGGAGCTTATAGTTATACGTGATGATTACCTGATTCCAGCAGGGAATGGACTCAATGTTCCAGTTAGATTTCAGCAATACTTTGCCTTTACATGGCCTTCTATAGTTTTTCCCTAGACCCACAACAGCATTCTTCCTTTAGATACAGTTTTTCTTCTTCATTACTGTTTCAACAGAAAGACACACAAAACTACCCACTTTTCCTCTTTTAGGGCTATTTAAAACTTAACAGGAATGCAATATCTTCCCTTTTTTCCCCCCACATCTATAAGTCACTTTTATTTTCCAATTAACTCTTTACTCTAAGTGTGCGGAAAAGAACATAATCAGGATCAGATGCTCCAAAACATTAAAGAAAAAGTTATTTCTATCACATACCTTTATGGACTTGCATTAACATAGAGAATTTAGTAACTAGTAAATAAAAAAAAATGAATATCTGTGCACATTTCTTTGAAGTACATCAATTTTATTTTTAGATAAATAGAATTAAACCAATATGGAAAAGGTGAGAAAAATGCTGAACCATAAACTATTTTATTAGTGTCCCACAGAAGAGGACATTCAACATCCTCTTGCCCTTGCTGTTATAAGGATAGTTTCAGCAGGTATTTCTGGGGTTCCATTTCACTGCTATGACCTCAGAAGCACAGAGAGTTTAAAAGTGGAGGTGTGACAGGCGGAAGAGAAAAGTACTAAGGCCATTAAAAAGGGCTACTTTATCATTGTTATAAGTACTAAATATCTTATCCCAAGTTACTGAGTAACTGATGTAACTCACTGAACAGGTAAACAAGCTTGAGAAAAATCTCCTTTGGGGAGAGAACTTGCACAGAGTGATTTGTTTTGATTCAAAAGGCCAGGCAAGGAGGGGGGCGGAGAAAAAAAGAAGAGAAAGAGCTGAAACCTGTAAAGTCACAGTTGTAACTCAGAAGCAAAGGTGACACATGCAGGCACAGACAGGAACAGTGAGCTGACAAACTTGCACTTAGCAAGGTTGTATTGTGGTATTACTTGGTATACCACCCTGTATACGGACTAACAATCAATTAATTAATTAATTTTTGATGACAAGGCCTGTAGGTAGAGATGAGACTTTTAATAGACTAATTCATACAGCTGGGAAAAGTAAACAAGCTTTTCAGATCTGAATAAACCTTTATAAGTTGAAATTTTATAATTTTGCAGCAACCTGTAGGGTTTAATAATGGCATTTCCCCCACTCATAAAGTGGTTATAATAACACCCATGTTTTATGATGCATCTTCTATGTAAAGTTTTGGCTTTGCACTATGGACAGTGTTTTCAAACCCCTTAAACTCTTTTTTCTCTATGTGTGAGACCCTATGGGATATATGCATTCTTTCCTGTACCAAGGATCCTGCAGTGGGTTGGCAAAACATAGAGGGGGATCACAAAATGTCATCTACACAGTGCTGCAAATTAGGATGGGGCAATAAGGTGGGAGGTAACTGCAAATATGAGGAGGTGTATCCTAAGTGTTTCAGATTCATGAGGTGTCTGAACAACAAGCATACTGTAGTCATAAAACCTCTGGTCCTAGTGAAATGTTATCTTCACCCAAATAGTCATAAGTGAGGTCTAGAAATAAGAGAAAGTGGTCTGAGAACATAATGCAGATTAACTCACAGTGTGGTGAACACCAAAACTGTGAACATCTCTCAAGAACATTAGATTTTTCAACAGAATAGGGTTTTTTTACCATTATTCTCTATTAGCTGGCAAGGTCCTAATAATGTTAGGTGTGTCCTACTACTAGCAGTCTTGCACATTGTGTTGCCACCAAGCAGGCATTCTTCTACCCTTCGTGAAATGAGTGAGAGTGCATCCGGGGCAAGCACCAAGTTTCCCCCGACACTCATAGTGAGACCGGCACTAAGACCTTTCAGGACTGAACATTCTTTTCGGGACTGTCTTGGAAGCAGGGATTTTGATAAAAGAGGAGCAAAGACATATCCCTGAAAAATACAGTTCTTTTCAAAACTTCAGTTTAATAATTTCCAATGACGCATGCTGTGAATTCACTCGTTTGTTTACAAGGATATGCACAAAGGGTAATTCAAACGTAGTTTTCCTCTGAAAGGGCCTTTTACGTCTCTCCGCTGACTTTAATAGCTGCAGAAGCAAGTGCCAGATGAGACAGCTGTAGATAGGATAAAAATCAATAGTTACCCTCTTCTGAGTCATCAGTAACTCTTGGTCATTAATTTACAGTTTCCATGACTTCACACACAGTATCAGATCCCAAATGCCTGCCACAGTCATTCTATCTTCTTATTGCCAGAGGACTACATTTTTTTAAAATCCACTTTTGTCTCCTTACATTTGGTTCATCTATGTACAAACTACCTTAAAAAAGGCAATGGCACAGTAACAAAGAATATTTTTGCAGAGAATCCCTCCTCTAGGAGCTCTAACCTTTCAAACAGTGGTGCAGATCCTCCTCTTACATCAGCTTGGCAGTGGTGCAATCCCAGCAACAAAGCCACTTCAGTTATACTTTTCACGAAGAAAGTGAAATCGGCCCATCTAATTGTAAATTATAAAATCTACACATAATGTGTTTTTCTTGGGAGAAGACCCTCCTTTCAAAAACTTGACTTGAGGGTGTTTGCAATGACGTTGACATCCCATTCTGCCATCCTGACTTCCATGTTTGTGCATCGCCGAAGACGCTTCTGGAAGTTCCCACTAAGCAGGATGTAGAGAAAGGGATTAATGCTGCTGCTGGTGTAGCTGAGGCAGATGGAGACATAGTAGCTCACGTAGAAGGTCAAGGATGGCTGAGAAATCCGAAGATTCATGAGCTGGATCACATGGAATGGGGCAGCGCTTACCACAAACATGCTGACCAGGGCAAGCACCATCTTTGTAAGCCTCATGACTCTTTGCCGGGGGATACTGGTGGTATAACTGCAAAACAAAAAAGGATCCCTAGCGTGGACAGTCAAGGTGAAAAAAGATGGCATGGATTGAGTATACTACTGAATGGCAGTTATTTGAAATCAAATTCACCTACAGCTCTCAGCATGTTCATTTTTTTTTTTGTGTTTGCACATTATTGTTTCATCTGCTTTGGCTGAATTTGATACTATGCCACACAAATACAGGAGGCACTGAGAATTGTTTACATACATTTCATGAAATACTGACAACTATTTTAATTAAAAATGCTTACTTGTTTTGAAACATGAGATCTATATAACTTTGCATCCCTTTTCATGAACGACTACATTTTTTGGTAACAATTGGGACAGAAATATCCAGTTAAAACAAGACTATTATCAGCTTAAAAGGAGGCTCAGAGCAAAGAAGCAAATGATCCTCCTTCCTGAGGAATTAAAAACCACACTAAAATGAAAATAAATTCCCTTTTTCATAGGGAATTGGTACAAACTGAAATCCAAACCATGTAGTCCTAGAACTAAAACATGCTGACCAGAAGCTGCTGTCACGTAAACTGGGAAATTTTATTTCATATGTTTCATGTGTCAATTTTCTTTTATTGTCTAGACTTCTCCAGGCTGTGAACCATGGCTAGAGATCCTTGTAGGGCCTGGAATTCCCTTCCCACAGGGCGGGCAATGCAGCCTGAAGACACCCTACCTGCAGCTCCTTGGTGCAGGCAGATGGTACCAGACCTGGCACTCACCTTCTCCTGGCGTTTCCTAATCCCTGAACTGAGAGCTTGAAGCCATGAGACCCAGATGGTCTGGTGCCCTCCTGCAGACGGAAGTGCAGGGCTGGGTTGGACCTTTTTGCTGTCCTCAGATAAGATGAGGACTTCAACCATAACTTTCTCCACAGTGTTTCTTTCTAATTGGGTTATCTTGATACCTCCCCTGAATCCCATCCTTAATCTGTTTCCTGGGACCCTAATGCAGTGTCTGAAGCATTGAAAGTTACATGATGCAGTGCCTAAATGTTGTTTTAGGACTAGTCTTTTTGGCCTGTTACATATAAAACCTTTACAGTCTGAGCAGAGCATGTGAAAGAGGAAGAAGCATGAAGAGTACTTTACCTTCCTGCTTTCTTGTTTTGGTGATATATTTCCCACGTGTAACATAGAATTAAAATATAGCAAATAAATATCAGTGGTAAAGGAAAAAAGAAAGTTGTTATAGTAAGATAAAGTGTATACCTGTAAAACAAAATGCAAAAAGAACAAACAAGGTGATTAAACAGAGACTATCTCAGAAATTTAAACAAACATTAATGACATTTCTCATAATGTGGTCTCAGGTTAACAATTCTTAATTAGAAATACATGGACCCTGTTTTTGGGGGCAGCAAGTGTCTAGAACTGTAAGTACTTTGAAGTATTAAGGTCTGTGTTCAGCACTTCTAGGAATACTGTTGACTAAAAAAAGATAAATACAAATTATGCCCCTCAGCTTTCCAAATTCTGTATTTGTTTGCTTTTTCCAGTACCTTATAATTATTTCCAGCATTTATGCAGGACACAGTCTGCTTAGTCCCTGATATTTTGCTAGTCTGATAGTAGACCAGTAATAATCACCTTCTGAGCACAGTTTTTTCAACCGTTCTTGCATCGTTGGTGTAATCTGATCTGCACAATATTTCCTAGTTGGTTTGCTGGTATTTTGTTACAATTCAAGTTATTGTGTTTCTATTTATTCTTTATCAAGTGGAGAACTTCCATCAAAGAAGGAAATTAGATTGGTTTATTATACTTTCTTCCTGACAAATATTCATAAAGGTTTTTTTATCACCTTACAGATTGAGAGCCTAATAATTTGTTAAACTTTCTGGTTATTGAAGTGCATTGTTTTTACTCTGTCTACCAGAGTCTCCTTTTATTGTTTTCATACTTTTCTGTGCTCAAACCTCTAACAGGGAATTAATAACCCTCTAAAAATTGGTAATGCCATCTGAGAGAGGATGGACTAGGCTGAATTCCCAAAAATCTTTTCAACCCTGCTTTTCTCCTATTTACTCAGTCTTTCAGGCTATTGATCTCATGTCCTTCACAAGATCTTGAAAATAATCATTCATATTTCAGGGATTGTTTTTACTAATATCTTAAATCTTTATCAATGAGTTTCATCAATCTTTGCTGACATTAAAATATTTAACTTCTATACTGTTACACGTTTTCTTTCTCTTTTTCCTGGTGTTTCAGAGTTAGAAATAATCTGACTGCAATTCAATTGGAGTGGGACATGGGGGAGGGAGTCTGGATCAAAAAAAGGCTCAAATACATTCTTTTAGGCTTTGTCTACATTAACAAGTAGTGCAAATGACTAGTGAAAAACTGTAGAGTGAAGTAATTGGAGCTTAGGACATGACACATTATACTCATGTTAGGGGGTGTAACTTTGAATTTTGTCTATTTGGATCCTGTGGATAGAGGGTTGAGTACACAACAGTAGTTGGAGTCCATTCATTGAGTTCCCAGAGCACTTTTTCCAGTCTGATTTCACTTGAAAAGAATATAGATCATGTGCTCTGAGACTGCTGAATAATGTGAACTCAAGTGTGGTAATTGGGGACAATTGGGATACTCACTCCAAAAATACCTTCCTTACCCAAATGAACATGCTAATATAAAACCACCCATTATCAGACAAAATTTCCTCTCTGTTACTTAAGGTTTTTTAAATTTTCTTTTACGTTCCTTGCTAGTTATCACTCAACAAGCTAGAGAGAAATCAACAAATGGCAGGAATCTGCTTGGCCATGAGATACTGGAAAGTCATGTATGCAATTTTAGGAGGGTTTAATCCCTTCTGTGATCTATATCTTCCAAATATGACAGTTTCCCAGGTCAGAAAAATCAATGAGATCCCATTTGTGAACAACAATTACGAACATGCAGCAAGAGAAGATGAGGAGAAGCAGAGGTTCTTCACTGTTACATTGCTATGTGTTAGCTGTCTTGCTGAACTTGATTGTGCTGGGGCTGCCTCTATATTACCAATGCAATCTGAGATGGAATTCTTTGAATGATACAAAGCTCAGACTTAGCCTTTAATTCTATTCCCTCCCTCCCTCCATCTGTCTGACTGTCAAGGATGTCAAAGACAAAATGGTTGGTATTGTCAAGACCAGCTGAAGACATGATCCCTTGAGTTTTGAAAGCTTACCAGAGAACATCATCAGGTGAGGTTAGATCAAAAGCACAACTTTCCAAACCATCTTTGAACTTTATTACTTTTGAGTAAATCCACACAGGGAACATCAGAATAAGTGATGCCACCCATAAACATAAATTGACTTGAATTGTCTTTGATCTTGTTCTCAGGTGGGTTAGGCGAAATGGCTGAAGGAGAGCCAGGTACCTGTAAAAGCAGGTAACAGAGCAATATAATAGACAATAAAATATTTAGGTTAATATTGTTGACTGCAAAATAAAAATACTAAGAATAGTCATTTCAAAAGGAGAAAACTGCATTTTCAAAAAGTTGTCTAGTGAAACATGTCAGAATGGCTTTTGTTCAAGCACTTTCCTTAACATTCAACAAGTGTTGTTATAACTGATTATGCCTTTGGTCACAACAGTATTTAATTAATATGATGAGAGTTTGAATAGATTATAGTAGATTAGCATATAGAAGAGAGAATTTAAAAACTCTGACATACAAAAGCAAGCAGAGACAAAATCTGAGGTTAAGTTAGTACTGGAAAAGGATTTGAGATAATTTAATACAGGCAAGGCTGCTATTAAAAAGAAAAAAAAAAGGAATGTTCTGTTATATTTGAGCTCTAGGAGTGCTCGTCTTCTACTAGTTGTAGGTTAAATGTTTAGTCTCCACATAACCAAAGATACAACTGAAAGAAGTTATTACTTCTTAGTAACAACTTAGTACTTCTTGTTGTTACCTTAGAAGTAACCTTCAGTTAGCAGCAACTTATGATGTGAAACAAATTCAACTTCTGTTTCATGACCTTAATGTTTTGTAAAAGGGTAGGGTGAACTTTAATCCATCAGCTCAAAATGGATCTAAGTGGGCAATGTTTGAGCTGAAAGCAGAATATTAAATGTAAAAATTCACATGTCATAAAAAAGAAGGGGATTTTAAAAGGGGGTGTATTTTCCCTCTGTTTTATTCAGGAGTGAGTAGGGGAGGTACCAAGTCCCCTGTGTTTGGTACACCTTTTCTACCTACTAACGTGACCACTAATTCACGGTTTAACAACTTTTTTTTTTTTTTTTAAATTTTTTTTTTTTAAGAATAGTGTCAGATCATCTTAGAATAAATTCAGCAAAGGTAAAGAAAAGTGACAATGAATTTCTTTCTTTTTCTTTCCATCTTTTGCACACAGAATCTGGCATACTTGGACCAGCTGTAGGCTTGGCCAAAAAGTACTTGGTGCAGACAGTATGTGACAGAGGCTGAAAATTTCTATTACCCTCAGTCTTGCTATGGCTTTGTGGCTGTCAAGACTTTTTTTCCCCAGAAATTAGTATTCTGGTGTGTTCTGAACAAAAGCCAATAGTAGTAACCTAAGAGACTAATTATCACTCTCAACCTATACCTTAGCTAACAATTACTCTCTCTATCAGTGAACTATTTATTTTTTTCACAGATCAAGTGAGAAAACTGCAGAAAAACTCACATTAAAAGCCTGCAAGAAACAGTCTTCATATAATGTGATTCCTTCTTCAAAGCATTTGACAGAAAAAACAGGTGTAGATATGTATTAGGTTGATTAAATTATTAGAAATAAAGGAGGACAATCTGGTGGAGGTATTCCAGATTTACATTGTTAAAAACACATGAAGCCAAATAGGCATTTAAAATACCAACTGCAATGCATGCAAATGGAACACTTCATTTTGTTTTCAGATGACCTGGTATGTATTTACATTTACTTTACTAAACCCAGGAACACTCTTGTGAATATTCTTCAGTGCAGCTGAGAGCAGAAGCTTAGCAAGTGACGGGCTGCTGAAGAATGGGCTTGCCAGGCAGAAACCTCAAGTTTAATTAGACTGTGGATTAAAAAGTCCAGTATTAGTACCAGTAAAATATGGAAATATCTTTAACTGGACAGCAGTAACTTTCAAAATTTGTCCTTCCATTTCTGTGCTGCTGTAGTTGTATAAATACATAGCCATACTTGTATATTTTATACAGTGTAAATATCTAATACAAATCAGAGGATCCTTGCCTGTAGGTGTCAGCATCGTGTTGCCTTGCAAGACCTTGGGATGTTGCTCAAGGTCCTGTCCTTGTTTTTCACAGATTAGATTCACCAGCTTGAACAGAACAAGGTGCCTGCAGCACCTCAGTTGCTTGGTATTGTTGCTCCTTGGGCCAATGTAGGCCAGGAACAATTGCATAAGATCAAGGAAGATTCATATCTAATGTGATAATAAATGATTTTAATTCTTGCTTGAATATGAGTATGAAATAGCTTTCCTTCACTATTCAAGCTTTGCAACGATCACGTTCTTTTCACTTAATAAAGTAATGGCCATTATTGCTAGAATCAGCAAAAAGCTCTTCTGGCATATGATATCCTAAAAAGCCATGTCTAATTTCATGCAGTTATTCTCAATCCTCATGATGGTGGCAGAAAGAACAGAAATCCTCTACATTTGCAATGGGAGAACTACTTGGTACCATTCTTGTTGCAGCTACCTCTCCTGTTTCACTGGCTGCCTCATGGAAATAGCCTCTGACACTGATACTGCTTACAGGATCTGTGTATTTGAGAGTAATTTACAGGCTTCTCAGGTTCTTAAAACTTGTGATTACTCTTCCTTTACACAAAATTTGACCTCTCAGTCTCCATGTAAGCACAGTGAACCATGTATGCTTTGAGTTTGCTTTCATTTTTCAAGTGGTACAAACAAAATCTCCATGCAAATGGAACAATGCTACAACTCTTTAAAATGTTTCCAAAGAAAGACTAAGAAACTGAAGAAAGTTATAATGGACATTAAAAAAAAAAAAATCAGCGGACAAACTGTGAATTAAAGGAAGTATTTGTGAGAAAATGAAAGCGTGTAAGATGGAAATAAGATGCTTGGGGGAAGCACAGAAAAGTGACATTAGTAGTTGATGCAGAGTAAGAAGGGCACCTAACACATACCCCCACCCTCAACTTCCTGCAGGCTGCAAGGAAGATGATAGGACATGATATTCCGTCATTCCATCCTGTGTATCACCTCTTAGACATGCCTACTCCCTGCTGTTAATGAGACACTGAACTTTAGCTGGTGCCTACATTTGGGTGACACAAAAACTCCTCAATACTTTCACATGCTTCTCCTTAGCAGGACGGTTTCAGTGAGATGCCCCTTTTGTTTCAATCTGCTTGAGCTCACAAGGTACTTAACCATAAAAACATTGGATATTTGCACTTATTAAGAGTGTACAACTGTGTATTGCAAAAAGATTTTTGAGACAGCTTCACATGCACAGAGGTTTATTACCAGCTGACGGCATATAGCTACTACTGGGTGAAACATCAAAATGAAAGGAGAGAGAATGGAAGAGAAGAAATGGGGGGACTCTAGGCAAGCATCCTTCACTCGATTTCTTCTCCAGTGCAGTACGTGGTTCCCCCGTAACGCTTTTTCCACAGTATCAACACAGTTTTCATCAGTACTCAATTCTCACCAGTTGCTGTGAGCACACTTTGCTGAGGCTGCGCGCCGACTTGCTGTGAAGTTTGGGCCATGCATGTTTTTGGGTCCACTAATGTCAACCAGAAGCTTTGACTACAGGGTAGGAAAAGGGAGGGGAAGAAGAGGTGATTCTCACGCTGATGGCAATCCCTTCCCATGAGAACCCACTGCAACAATGCTGTTGGGTTTGCAGGTGCAGGGCCAGCAGGATAACAGTGCAAGATCCACAGCGTGGGAACAAGGGGAAAGCGCTGCCCCAGAGGCTCTGGGAAAGGCTGCTGCAGCGGCTTGGGTGACCGGGCGCGGAGCTGCCAGCAGAAAGGCAGCTACAGAGCTTCAGAGGGAGGGCTGTTAGCAATGCTGAGGCTCTTAAGGCACCATGCGACGTGGGGCTTAACGGATGATATTGCCTTTGCTCAAAGGACCAGAGCCAATGCAGCCCAAAACTTACCAACAGTGAATGTAACTCATTTTGATAGCAGCTGCAGTCTAGCAGTTGTCAGACTAATGTAGTTTGTAATAACACTAACTAATTTAACAAGCATTGAAGGTCATTAAGGGAAGGAATGACCGCGCCAAGGAACCCTCTAGCCTGGGATGGGTGAATCGACATCCTCCAGCTCTAGAGGTGGCTGTCACTGCCTATGTGTTGGCTGATCCTGGCTCCTTTTGCTGTGTGGACATTGTTTTCCTGGATACACAGCTGAATTTTTGTAAGATTCTCACAAAAGTAAAGGGCAGGTAATGAATGGTGCCTTAAAATCTGGCCTGAATATAAATGTATTTCTCTAAGTATTGTAAGATCACTTTCACACTTTCTGGATAAATCATTTCTCTGGACATTTTCATATACTGTTATGTTACGATAAAGGATTATTTCCCTGGGTTTCTAATGTTCATTTTTAATATTCATCTGGGAAAATGAAAAAACGTCATTTAATGAACTTAAAGATGAAAAGGAAACCATTAGGCTGGATGGAATGAAAACACCACCAGAAAATCAGTTCAATGTAAATTATTCTTCTTCTTGATAGAACTCAAACTTATTCCAGCCTGCTGGTATTCTGACTAACCTTTCCCCAGACAACAAGAAATTAATCTCACCCTAAACACTTATCAAGCATCTTTTGTGTCCATTCTTTTGCAGCAGTGGGTTTCTATTGGTCATTTCAGTCTGGGTGTAATTTTCAATCTTGCCTATTGTCCGATGATACCTTTGTGAAATGAAACGTGAGTGGTGCATTAGGGAAAACATGCTGTTTTGAAAACAAGAAGTAATTTCCCCTTCAAACACAGAGTGGAACTTAACGGCAGACATGTGCCCTCATCTGACAAAGTAATTATCAGTAATAAAAGTGTCTTTTGTTGGGAAAAGTCTGAAGAATACTTACTGAAACAAACAATAAGGTGTGAACTGGAGAAGGAGGCAGTGATGGAGCCTGCCTGAAGAGGTCTCAAAAAGTACAGGGCACCAGGTATGTGGTGCCTGTTAACTATGCCTATTACTGCATTTCTTTTTGCCTTTCTGACAAACTTTCTGTTACAATGCTGCCTGGAGGAAGAGGCATTTGCATAAATATTAGACCAACCATCACTGAAGCACATAGTATGATCGTGAAAGCCATGGTGACACTGTGAAAGAGGAAATATTTCACAGGAGCATCTGCCCCTGGTTAATGTTGTAGCTAACTGCATGTCACCTTCTCTGATTTCTAGCAAAGCCATAAATATTTGGTCATACTTCTACCATGCCTATAGGAAAGGAGACGGAGAATGTGTCTTAGAGCTTGGACTTTTCCTCACTTTTTTTCTTCCTGCCTCTGGACATGTATTACCCTATCAGGCTTGACATCTTATTGTCTAACATTATTAGAATGTATTGCATATTGTCACAGTATTGTACACTTAACTCTATTATTATTGATACCAATAATTACTATAAATTATTTGAATCACGTTAATTATGAATATATTATCTGAACTCGCTTAAAATGTACGGGTGTTAGGATTGCCCCAAGAGGCAGTGAAGTGTACTACACTCAAAGGCAAATGAAGCCCGGGAGATTGAGCTTTTAAAAGGCTTTTTACCTTTTCCTCTGGCTAGGGTGTTTATGACGGCATCTGAAGTGCAGCAAGGAGCAACAGAGAAAGGAGTGTGAAGAATGAGTAAATGGATTAGTCCATGGCAAATCAAGTAGTTCTGGTTTTAAATAGCTGAAAGCCCCTGACTTTCATAGAGCTATGGCCCCGCTCTACCAGTGATACTGTCTTGGTAAATATTTCTTAGACCAACATTACAACAGTGGGCAAACCAGGAACACATTTTCTTATGCCTGTCAGTCTCGGCTGCTGCAAACACTTTGAACACCTGCCTGTTTCTTATCAGCCGTCACAGAGCTACTTCAGATTTATCTTCCCAACTTCACCTCTCCATTACATGCCTGAAGGGGATAGACTAAATAAATGTTTATGCAGCCCTCAAGTTGCCTGGTACCCTATGTAACTCTGACTTCAGGAACTTGCTCCGGGAGCATTTTTCCTTGACTCTTTGCAAAAATAATATTCACAAAAAGCAGTTGTTGGCTACAACAATAGACAATAGACAGCTAAAATTAGCAAGCTCCTACGCCAAGTGCTAATAGTCTTACCACCCTTGTAGCCCACCCTTGAGGCTTTGCTGGACAGCAAAGGGCATCTTCAGACTCCCCGATTTTCATTAGTATTTTATACCTCTTCATGCCAGCATTTCTGTTCTTGAATCTTTGAGCTGCTGTCTCCACCTCAATAATCTTTTGTCTGGCTTCAATCCATCTTACCTTTCTTAGCACACATGGTCCTACTCTAGGTATTTTTGCAGAGCTTAGCATTTAGCACCTTTCTCAGGAGGTTGAGACAAGATTATATAGCTGCACCATACCAAAAGTACGCCTTGGATCAGAGGCAACTGAACCCCTTTTCTTATAACCAAATTTTGTAGAAGGAGTCGCAAGCAGGTGCACTCTGTAAGAAGGGACCCACACAGTGGCATTTTCCTGTGACATGCTCCAGTGGATTCATGCTACAGGGATGTACCTCACAGCCTCCTGTCACAGAAAATCAAGCATAGGCTTTGCCAGCTGCGTCTTGTGTGCCATGAAGGAATAAGGAATAACGTGACTTCTGAATCTGCATCAGTTATTTGAACGTGTAAGTCTTGGCTCTTTTTTTTGAATGTCATAGGCCGAAGCATCCCTTTGTCACTTCAAAGAAGTCATGGCTAATTGCAATGTTCATCTTCAATTGAAGTCACGTGGATTATTGGAATATTCCAAGTAAAAACGTTAGTGTAGGACGTCATACAGAACCCGCTTTTCACCCATTGCACCATGTCTCCTGTCTCACCAGACTGCAACATAAGAGTATATCCATTCATATCTGGGACCGAAGAGATGCTGTCTGCAGCGTACATGGTTCTGATTTTACTTAAATCAGATTTGCATAGTGATATTTTTGTTTAACACTCAGATTTACTCTTCATGTATATGGGGGTAAATTATATTAGGGTTGTTGTCTATGTGTGCCTATGTGCATCCTCATCCAGAGGACAGGTGCTGTGAGTTGCTTCTTATAAAATTTTCTTTTAACCCATAGGAGAAGTTCTGCTATTATAGTTTCAGCCAGGTTTAATTTATGTAATGTCTGTCCCTGGCATAGACATGAATCTGTATTAAAAAAATATGTTTAATGTCAGTTTAGGAAACTTTCTCATAAATTTTAATAGGCATACTCAACTTGCATAGTTTTTACAGCTTTCCTTGTTTTTTTTTTTTTCTCTCCCCCCCCCATATTAAAGTGAGTAATGAAAAGCAAACTTTTATAGATTGTACCCCTCATAAATTGACCCCTAAATCTCCATGGAGAGAACAGCTGGTTTCGCCACTTCTTAAGATCTTATAAAGAAATTTGACTTGCAAAAAGAAATGTTGAATTACTAAAGTCTCTCTTGGACCATTGCGTGACATAGTTCACTCCTATTATGAAGCAGAGGATTTATGGGAATAAAAACATTATCCAGCAATATAACAGATATTAATTTGCATATGGGAGTAATTTCATTCAGCTCAGGCTTCTTCTGGAAGTTCCTTCCCAGTCTGACCTGCTCCTGTCTTCCTTAGAAGTGATTTCATTTCTGAGAAAAGTGAAAGAGAACCTGAAGCTGTCAGATGCTGTATCATCTGTAGCATGTACTAATGCGTAATTATATTTCTTGCTTTTATTGTGAATGTGAGATGATTTTACAGTCAAAGTCTGATAAACTCTGCTGATGTTTTACAAAATAGCTAGTTTAATCTTTTCACTTAATGAAAGCTCCCAGGTGGATCCAGAGGTGTTTTACTGAATCCATGAAGCACTAAACAGTTTGGTAGCTTCTTAACAACCCTTGTCTCTGTTGACTATAGTGTCCTAATTGGTATTAGCAGTGATAAAACAAAGTAATTTGAAGAGCTCTCCTTAGGTAAGTGTATTTGAGATGGAAAAACTTGCCTCAAAATAGAAAAGAAAGCACAGACTTATGTGTCTGTTTTTAGACATCTCTTTAGTTGGGACATAAACTACCTCTTATACCAGGTTTTGATATTCTGTTTTTCCTTGTTTGGATGTCGTGTCTTTTTCCCACCTTAATACTTACTGTCTTTTGCATAAATTTTTTCTCTAAACATCAAGATTAGTGATACTGCTATGTGTAAATTCTTTAGGAAAATAGGAAAAGGCTGTCATTTATCACATTAATCATATGCAGATATAAGAACTGAGCTTTTAAAATTGAACTTCAAAGGAATTGGTAATTTTCTGGCTCTTATTAAGTGCATGTCAACCAAATAAGACATGGAAATAATTACATCATGCATTAGCGTAGCCTCTTTATGATAGCCATACTTTACCCATTTAAAAATTATTTATAACTTTCAGTTTTCTACTTTCAGCATTTTACAATAATTTTTCTCTCCCTCTCTGTAGTGACCACATTCCACTTCCATGGAAGCATGCTGTCCTGTATGCTGCAAGTTCAATAACAACCGTCCTTCCTATTGACTGTTAATCCTAAAGTCTTCTTGATGGTGGATCAGTGCCTTGTGCTATGCTGGAAAGCTTGTCTTTTGGTTTTCCTTCATGCTCTCTTGGACATATGAAAGAAGACTTCTCAGGGCCAAAGCAAACTTTTCTTTCCTGAATTCTGTCACTTTTAACTTAAGATCAAGAATATACAGAATCCATTTTTTAAATCTGTAGTTATGATAAAAGCTAAAATTCTTGTTGTGTTCTTACTGATTTTTAATAAAGATTTTAAAAAATAACAGATACCATAGTTTTCTGCAGTCTGCCTGGAAACCAATTTTTTGTCTATCTTAAACAAGAATGGTTAAAACAAATCTAGTCTTAGTGACATTAAACTTTTACTAGAAGCTGCACCTCTAATGGCAAGTGCCAGAACAGTAACACCTGTGGTGAGTAGAATCCCTTAGGGCCTTGTGTATAGCATGATGCTATAGTGAGACTTAATATACTTCTGCCACCTACACAAACATCAGAAAAGGATTCCTGAATTTTTCAAAAAATCTTTAACCATGACTGATGGCATTTCTCATTCTTGAATTACTACAGCTTAGCATAAACACAATCAAATATTATTGTCCTGGGCTGCAGAACGAACATGTGAAACCACATACCTGTCCAAACTCATTGCGGTCATAATGGCACTGCATGTAAACTGGTTGCACGTGTCCAGGGAGGTAATGATGGTGCAAAGAGGGCTGCCAAAAACCCACTCGCCTCCACGTGCCCATTGGTGAGTGAGAAAGGGCATGACAGTGATATGAACCAAGTCCGCTATAGCCAGATTGCAGATGTAGATATCTGGTATAGTTTTCTTCCGGGTTCTGAAATAAATTGGAAGACATGAAGATGATGATTTGACATAGTTACAGTGTTGTTTTCCAACCATACTGTTGATAGAGCCGACCTCAAAACTGAACTGCACACAAATAAGTACACTATCAGAAGCACTATTTTAGATTTGGGGGAAGTTTGCCCACACAAAGATTTTTCAAACAAACCATTTTAGGCTCAATAAAAAGATATTGTTCATAATTTTGCTTTCTAGTGAAGCTGAATGGGCTATTTAATTTATTAACATCAGCACAATTATCCATATTCTCCTTTGAAAACTATAAAGTGTCTAAAATAAACACAGGTCTGATGTACAGAGGAACTCTAGAAATATCAGCTAGCATAAATAGGAGAGATCAATGCAGTTGATCCTGCAATGAGAGAACTACAGTGCAGTTGACCCAGGGATGAATCTTTCTTAAAGATTCAGACAGGAGGTTCTTGAGTGCTCATGGTAAAAAGGGAACTGCTGAAAGAAGAATGATCCTCTGGGGAAAAAAACATCATACAACCAAATATTTAAAGATAGTGTCATGAAATTTATACATATGTAGGAAGCGCAACTGCATTAAAACTGTATGCAGAGTCTTCATCTAAGTACTGAGAGTTTGGCTTTGCCAGTTTCATAATGCCTATATATTTTATAGATTTTGTGTGATATATAAGCTTTCTCAGAGCGTCTTTGAAAAGCGGTGATATTTATAAAATATTTTTGAATTACAAGACTTTATTAAAAATATCTTTATCCACAGTCTCCATTTAGAAATCACCTTACCTAAACTCACTTGCAAGTTAGATGTCTAGTCTAAGCTATTTTCCCTCTCAGTATCTCTAATACTTTTTTTCCCTCCAGTCTACTGAAAAGTACCAGTTTATTTGTCATTCTAACTGGAAGACACAGAAGAACCTGCAGCTGGGAAAACTCCACCTGGCCACCCACATATCACATCAAGAAATCTGGCTCTATGACCATAATTTCCTAAAAAATTTGTATAAGATGAGCCCCTAATCTAATATTTTTCGTGTTCTCTTTACTGCATGTTAGAAGCTATGAAATAAGTTTGTTTCCAAAGAAACAAATTAAAGCTAGAGGGAATGAGCCAGACAAAAGTATTTTTTTCAAACATTTTTAATAAATTATGAAGTATGATTCACTGTCATCTGGTTATGATGCTGGAACCAAAGCCAGACATCTATAAAGTATATCTGCTGGCACTAATGACTGGAGCTTGTGGAGGGAATGACGCATATGTGATCTTTTTCCTCCAGTGCCTTTGGCTTTGTGAATGTTGAAGAATGCAAAAACTCCAGGAAAAGAAAATCCCCAAATTGTGTTTCCTGCAAGGCATCAAGTGGTACCATTATGCTCAAACACACAGGTTTCAAAGCATCTGAAAACCACCTCTCCATGTAATTTTATGAAGAAGTTAAACCAGTCTTTTTCTGCTTTATTTCATTCAGATTAACAGGATAAATCATACGAAATTGGAAATTACTTTTGGACTCAAGATGAGAATCTCAGATTCTAAACTTGCACATTTTATGCTTGTTGTGGTTTCACCCTGCTGGCAACTAAGCATCACACAGCTGCTGGCTCACTCCCCCTGAGCAGCAAGATAGTGGGAAGAGAATTGAAAGTATAAAAGTGAGAAAACTCATAGATTGAGATAAGAACAATTTAATAATTAAAGTAAAAAAACCCAAACAACTACTAGTAGTAAAAATAGTAGGGAAAAAGAAAATAACAAAGAAAGAGAAACAAAGCCCAAGAAAGACAAGTGATGCAAATGAAAACAATTGCTCACCATCAACTGATGGATGCCCAGCCAGTGCTTGAGCAGAGGCCCCCCAGCCAGCCTTCCCCCTAGTTTATTGCTGAGCATGACGTCATATGGTATGGAATATCCCTTTGGTCAGGTGGGACCAACTGTCCCAGCTCTGTCCCCTCACAACTTCTTGTGCACTCCCAGCCTACTCGCTGGTGGGGTGGTGTGAGGAGCAGAACAGGCCTTGACTCTGTGTAAGCACTGCTCAGCAGTAACGAAAACATCCCTGTGTTACCAACACTGTTTTCAGCACAAATCCAAAGCACAGCCCCATACCAGCTGCTATGAAGAAAATTAACCCTGTCCCAGCCAAAACCAGCACAATGTTAAATTTAATCAACAAAGAATACACATTGAACAGCTGTCCCATGGCTAATGTAACAGTAAGTGTCATAATATTCACTGAGGTTCAGAAAATGATGCCTTTTTAGATAAGTGTCCAGAAGCCGTGACACGTATTCTCATACAGATTTTTGTTTAGTTTCCTGTGGTGGCTCAGAGACACAATATTTAAATGGAAATTGGCCACATTTTATAGTTTATAACTTTCTTATATTTTATTAAGACAATGGTTCTTGTCTTCTGCTAAAACCATCACTTTACAAAAAAAAAAAAAGAAAAAAAAAAGAAAAAAAAAAAGAAAAAAAAAAGAAAAAAAAAAAGACAGGAAAATAATAGTAATGGCTTCAATTGCAAATTTCTTTCTTTTCGTTCTTTCAGTGTTTTCTACCTTCTCACCACAGATTTGAAAGCTTCTCAGCAGTTTCTCAAGCCACAGATATTAGCTGTTCAATTCATCCTCCCACCCATGTCAGGTTAATTGCCATCTCTGAAACACCCTATTAAAAATGCACAAAAGCACAATTGCTGTTCTGTGAATATGTCAAATCTGTGATTAGTCCTACCTTCTCTTCAATTCTACTTTTACAGACCATACTCATTAAAGATGGATTTGAATGATCCTAAACAATTAAAAAAGAAGTGTTGAGCAGACACAACAATGTGATAATCCATATATTGGCTGTCACTCCAGTAACAACTTCAAGGAACATGACAAGTGCATTATGTGTTGTCATCAGTCATTACTTATCCTCTTTGACTGCGTTATGTACTGTCATCAGAATTTATGTATACCCTCAGGGACAGAGTGTCTTCATTAGCTAGAAGTTTAAGTGTTAATTTGGAAATCATCTTTCAGGTCAAAGACAAGACGGTTGATAGGTATCACACATTTAAAAAACACAAGCACACATCCTTTCTTCAAACAGGAAAGGTGAAAATGGGTTCCCTTAGGGGCTACATCTGCAATGGCACGTAACACCAGTTTAAAGTCTTCTTGCCACCTAGGCCTGTCCTCCCCTACAAAATCTAACCATTTCCAGCAAACCAGCCTGACCTGGAGAAAGCATTTTTATATTTCCAGCTCTGACCTTAACCACAGTGCACTTCCCTTCTGCTCTCACTTGGAGTTTACATAGATCCTTGGTCCCTGAGAAGACCATGTCCACCAGCAGCAATCCTATACCAGCTTAATACTATCTTGTAGTCCTTTTATGCTGGTAAACATGCACTATGCTCCCTCTTGGATCATTTCTGTACATGTTATTTTCCTCTAGTGGCTGAAAAATCGTCTCAATATTTATCAGAAAAGACTTGTACTGTCTTTTGTCTTTTTAATTGAGGGTGGGATTCTTATAACCTAATTTTTTCAGTTTGAAATTTAGACCTCAGACATCTCCAAGTGATCTTAGCTCCTATAATAACTGCACAGAAACAGAACTCCATGGGCAATTTATCTTGGCTTAGATAGATATATAACAAAGATGATATATATTACTCTCAGTAGTGCCTCTCTGTGGAGAGACCCAGACGACTGGCTTGAGCAATCAAAGGCTGAAAAAACTTTGCTCACATCTGTACAATCGCATAAAGCCTATAAAATCTTGTGAGAGTGAATCCTGCTCAGTACCCATTATGAAAGATTATACAAAGAAATGGCAGCAATTTCTGCTCTACAGCTCTGTCTCTGCGCCTTCCCTCATTTAACCATGTCTAGTGGTGAATACTTCCAAGTAATTCAACTATCATCTAATTTGTTGTTGGATAACAACATTATCTAATGTTTAGCATTAGATTAGCAATAGCTACAGAAGTTTGTCCAAGATATTCTGGTCCAAGAACATATGATTGTTTAACTGAATCTCACAGTCAAGCCAGATAACATCACTAAGAGACATGTATCTGTTGCTGTGCCAAATGTCATCATGGGAAGCCCCGTATTTCTAACATGAGCTTGTTGTTTATTTCTGAAACTGATATAAAACAGAATCATAGAAATCAGAGTAAACTGACAACATGCTGTCTCACTGCAGAGACTCAGCTTCCCATCTTAACACAGCAGCTGAGATACATTGTAGGGCACTGGGTATGTTGTTTAACATGTTGGGGTGTTTTTGTTAGATTTAGGAAAAGCAGGAATCTAAGACTGGAAGAGACAACCCTTGTCACAGAACAGTCATTGCTGTCACAGGCAATAAGATCAGAAAAGACCTCCTCATGACAGAGAAATTTCACATCAGAAATTATGATTTTGCTTTCACTACTCCTGCTAAAGCCAATCACAGGACATCACTCTTCTGGAGGGTAACAATCACCTTCCCATTATCAGCCTTTAAAATGTCCTGACTGCAGTCTACCCAACTGCTCATGTACCAGTTTTGGCCTTTAGCTTAAACTTTTCTGCTGTATTTGGTCCTGATTTATAGAGAGCAAACATACACCTCTGAAACTTAAAAAAAAAAAAAAAACCAAAACCCAAACTTAGGTGAAATTTAGGTGAATTTTCATAGTTTTCCATTCTTCTGGTTCTTATATTTGCTCTTTTCTGTTCCTATTCCAGAGACAAATATCTTATATTTCCTGGAAACAGCTGTTGAGAATTGTATTTCAGGCCTTGTTAGGAGCCTAGAGAATGGTATTAGCATTTCCTTCTTTCCCTGAGACATCTATTACAGCTGTGTGTGCTCTCACACAGCTTTAGCCTATTGACAGCCCACCGCAATCCCAGGAGTTTTTCCTTTATTGTTTTGTGAATGACAGCAGTGCTTCCTATTTATAAAAAAATGCTAATAAGGAAAAATTCTATGGCTTTGTGCTATTTAATGTTCCTGCATTTCTATTGCTCTAGTCTCTATTCTTTACTTGGTTCTTTCTGTATGACATACTTCTTCACATCAGTCACATCCAGCAGATGTCATTAGGAATACTATTGACACACTCCTATGCTTTATTCCAAGTCTCTGAGGGGAAAAATGCAATCTTCCTGTCCCTGTGATGAGTCTCTGAAAGTTCCACATTAATCTATTTTCTCCCGAAAATCCTTTCTGATAACATAAAATCTCTGATCTGTATAGACTAGCTGCATGTTGCAGTTTCAAAAATTTTCTCTGGTGACTCTACATTCAGTTGTAAATACACGTTCTCCAGCTAAAGATTCAGAATGCAAGTATGCAAGTAATAAGTGTCGGGACACTTATTTGCAATCTCTGTTTTAGGAAATGTTATTTTACCACTTGCTGTTAGTTACCTTATTAAAAATCAATTTAATCTGAAAATATGTGTTTATAGGTAATTGAAATAGTATTTGATTCACTTTTCTGTAACATACTTAAACACTGCTTAAAAATATAAAGTCAGACTAATGCAGATGATGAGAATTTTCTGGATCACATTTTCCCCCTCCACACAAAAGCATAGCCATTATCCCAGCTGCTGGTCCACCAAACTCTGTAGGTTTACATAAAATACTTGGTAGCAGAACTGCAGTTTTAAGGATCATCTTCTCCAAGTTCTGCAATGAAGGTTATTACATACTTCTGGCTGACACTGAATTCTTCCAGCATTTTCTTCACCCTTTTATTTTAAATTAAATAGCAACATATCTCAACTCTATTATTCCCTAGGGATGAAAATAATTCACACAAGGAGGGCCAGCCTAAAGTCATTGAGTAATAGTTTTTAAATTAAATCTCACTGCATAGGCATATGTTACATACAAGGTTCAAAGGTTCATTAGGACTTGAAGTTATTTTCTCCCAGTAAGTTGCAGATAATATAATTTTAATTCACACTTAAAAATACTTGCCCCTAGCTGGCAGACTACCGGGGAGCTGGAATTCCAAGGTTCATTCTTTATCATGTTCTACCATCAGTAAGGCATTTGCTACTGGAAGGTAAATAACTTTCTACTTAATTAGAAAGATAATCTAACTTTTTTCTCTCTTAAAAGAATTGACTCTGTAATACTAATGAAATGAAAATGTGTTAATGAGGAAATGTATTCAATAAAGAGAGAAGACACAACTGAAGCAGAGCCATTGAGTAGAATGAGATCTGTTAAGTGCAAGGGGGAAAATTTGACATGGTTATTTTTCAAAACATAGCTACATTTTAAATGTACATTCATCCATGGAATCTGAGGTTTGTGGCTGTCTTTTTAAGTGCTGGTAACTACCACATTAACTGTTTAACGTACTATTTCCAAATTCTTTTCCTATATATAAATGTTCATGCCCATAAATTTGAATGTTTGTAATTTTCTCAAGCAAATACGGTTTAAATTATGTTCTTTTTTTCAAGTCATTGTCTGTGTTTATTCCCTCTGTTTCTCATATTTTTATTTAAGTTAGACAAAGGCTTTTCACCAGGGGAAAAAAAAACTTTGTTCCTTCTCAGTTTCCTTCCATTCTATTATTTTAGACACTCTATAACTAATTTTTAGAAATTCAATGATTTGAGGGGTTTTTTCCCTTTCTATTCATTCATACATTTAAAAAGTCATATTGCCATTATGTTCACATCTGACATACTGTTTCCACATTTGTTCCATTCTGCATTCAGAATATGAGCTACAATGTTCCTGAGTGTACCCGGCATTGGGTTTCTGGTGGTTTCAAGGGAAGTGTACTAAAGCTCAGGGGCTGACAGATACTTAGCCTGAGCTTAGCCTTTGGAAACCTTTCCTTTAAAAGCACAGTCTGTAGGGGTGGAGTCCTTATGTTAATCCTTGTAGAGTGTGACATATATTAGCCTTATGGTGTCATATTTCTTTATGTTAAATTTGCACTGGAGGTAAAAGTTGCTTTTTCAACATACATGTTTATGAATTTAGAGTTTGTGGTAGCATCAGCCACTTGGGAGCAAATTCTTTATTATATATATATACATATAAAACTCTCTTGTTAAAGCTAAGAGAGAAGGTGTTTTCTTGCATAAAGGACAGTTGGGACAGATTTTATGACTCAAAAATGGTAGAAACTTCAGCAATTTTACCTTCTCAGTATACAACAAAATTGTTTTGAGATATTAGTTCCTGCCATGTGAGAATCCTCAACTGGCACTAAGATCCTGTTTCCAGAAGAAAGGTGGTGGTGGAAAAAAGCAATGAGTTCTAGGAAACTGCTGTAAATGGGCAAAAGATAGCTAGAGCTCTGTTATTTAAATAATCTGAAGCAGAAGTGTTGTTTTCAAAGGAGAAAAACACCATATTTCAACTGATCTTAAAAGAATTCTGTAAAACATTATAATGCCTGGCTAGTATCATAACTGAAGTTTAAAGTTCTGTTTAGCTTTTACTTGTGCTAATAGGAAGGTTGTTGGCAATTATAGTGGAACAGGGAAGAAAGAATGTATTTCAGTTTCCTTGAATAAGTCAATCATGTGCTTAAGTGCTTTCTCATAACAGAAAAGGCTAAGCAGGCATACATTACTGCTATCTATTGTCATGATTTAATTTTTTGTAATGAGAAATAAATGTCAATGGCTAAATGGAACACGAAAAACTTGCTATCCTTGTCTTTGCTGGGCAATTAATTTCCTTAGTGCAGTCATCATTTATTTTTTCAACTATAAATCTTACTGAAAAATGTATTCAATTCCATACCTCAATACTGTGAACACAACGAGGATATTTCCAACTAAGCCTGTTGAACAGATAATCCCAGTCAGAGAGGGAAGGATGATTGTCTCTGCAGCACCAATCACCTGGTAATGCTGCCATCCACTCCAAGATCTGTTAAACAAGCCCGGTGTACTGTTCTGACAGGAAGGCTGAAATTCACTCATTCTTCAGCGACTTTAGGACTTTGTTCTGTAGTAGCAAGAAAAAAAAATTATTCACAGACTAATAATTTGAATAATATTAGTTAAGTCTGGTATCTAAGTGTATGTTACTGTTTAATGACTATCTGAAATTTGTAAAAACCTTCCATCAAGAGATTTTGGACATAGAAGAACTGGATGATGTTTGATGTTTTCAAAATGAAATCTGTGATGTAACAACTCCATTATAATTTAAACAAAATTTTAATGATCCAAGATACACCATTCTACTGTCACAGTGTTTATTCTACTCTCAGAAAGTCCATTGTCTGCTTCTTCTCTTGTCTGCGGTGGTCCTGGTAGACAAGAAGTTCGACACAAGCAGCCATCAATGCACCCTTGCAGCTAAGAAGGTCACTGTCATCCAGCGCCGCATTATGCACAGCATCACCAGCAGGACATCAGAGGTGATTCTTCCCCTCTTCTTCGCCCTGGTGACACATCCGCAGTGCTGGGTCCAGACCTGGACCCCCAAATACAAGTGAGATGATAGAGACTTGCTGGAGCGCCATGAAGTTAGCGAGTGGACTGGCGCATCTGGCATATGAGAGCCTGTGAGAGCTGGGGTTGTTGAGCCTGGAGGAGCGAAGGCTCAGGCGAATCTCAGTAATGTGTGTAAATGCTTAGTTGCATGGGAGTGAAACATGGGAGCCAGACTCTTCTAACTGGTGGCCCATGACAGGACAAGAGACAATGGGCATGAACTGGAACACAGGAAACTCCATCTGAACACAAAAAAGAAATTTTCCCGTGAGGGTGGTCAAATCCTGGACCCAGGTTGCCCTGACAGACTGTGGAGACTCCACATATCTCCATCTCTTTGAATATCTCCTAGAAATGTTAAAAAAGAAAACTGAATGTGGCCCCAAGTAACCTGCTCTTGCAGACGCTACTTTGAGAAGGATGTTTAAGTAAGTGATCTCCGGAAGTTTCTTCCTACCTCATCTGTTTGCCGATTTCTTGAATATGTGATATATGACACAACGTTAGATCTAAATTCTTTTTTAATTCCAAATCACCTCTAATCTTGTGTGCCCATTTTGAGATGCCTGAAGCTACAAGTAGCCTATAGTTTTCACAGCTATAAGTTATACCTGAGAACAAAGATATTGGTGTGGATCTATATAGTCCATTACTTCAACAGCTCCAGCTGTTGCAATGAAACTGGCTTTTACCCCATACACTCACTGTCCATAATACACTGAACAAAATCAGAGTCTTTACCTCCAATATTCTTAATTGTCTAGATATACAATCCTATATTTCCTCAAGTAAAGATGATATATTTTCCTTTAGATAATTTTTTCCCACCAGTTCACTTATGCAACTGTAGCTGGAGTCTCTGCTTTATCTGCTTAGTGCACCTTCAGGCTGGCAGGCTCTGAACAAGTATATAATGGCACTCTGCTCAAAATAATTTAGTAAGCCCTGCTGAGTGTCCAGCAACTTCAAATAAAGTACTGAAGAACAATGGTGTCCTGCAGTTACATCCACACCCAACTTTAAAGAACAGAAAATTGAGAGACAGATCATACTTCTGCATTTTTAATTCTAATTTGAGATAAATTTGTATCTGTAACACATTTGATCTTTATTTCAGTAAATACAGTATCTTAAAGCAGAATTGCAGCCTGGAATGAAGTAAAAAATTCCATTATATAATATAAAATTCTCTTATGCATTTGAAAATAAAACCATTCTTTTACCAGAGTTTAGTCTTTACTAAGTGATGATGAGTCATTGCTCTTCAATAGCATCAAATTAACAGCAGCAGGGTTCTGCTGTTCAAGATACGAGGAGGGCAGTGGGTAATAAATGTTTAATTTACTGGCCAAAACCAGGGGATGCAAGAGGCTATGAGAAATAGGAAAAATTAATGAAAATAAAATGCAGGGACAGGGGTTTTTTAGAAATCTAATTTAAAAATAAGCAGTTTCCTGTTGTTTAAGGAAAAGAAGCTTACCTGCAACAACATGTTCCCTGAGTACCAATAGGTGGGTAATTTTTACACTTGCATAATGCATTTAACTCTAAGACCACCAAAAACTTTATTCACAGCAAAACCATAACGTAAGAAAGTATCTTTTGATGGTGAAGTACCATTTGTGCCATATGTAGTCTGAGTGACTCACATGTGATCACCCAGTTACTTATGTTGGCGAAGACAAAATAAATCCAGCTACCTCAGCGAAAACAATTTCTCTTCACAAATGCGCTTGAAACCATGCCTTACTAAGGCATTTATAAGGTGCATTAGAGGCATGATCGTTATACATATTATAGAATAATCACATACATTTCAAGAATTAAGAAAGTGGAAACCCCCAAATTGGTTCGGTTATTGGTCAAACTCATTCCTAGTGAGTAGTTGATCCAGTGTTCATTTAATAGTAAAAGATATATAGGACTAAAAAGAAAATTATGCTTGTTTAGTGCTTTGCTTCCATGAAGTAAATGAGTGTTATCTGGTTTGTAAAAAGGGAAGATGAGGGTTTTTCAGCCAATAAAAAGTCATATTTCTTTCTGTTTGAAAACGGAAGATCAGCACTTCCTGAAAGAATTAGGAGAAGGATAATAATTTACTTTTGTTGAGTGTCAGATATAACAGACCATCTTTAAAGCTAATAAGCTCTTCTTTTTTTCTAACTCTTCCAATTTATTAAAAACCATTATTTTAGTACTTGCCTGCGAAATTGCTGACATCAATCACCCTTTAAATTTCAGCTGGGGAGTAGAAAAAAGCCTTATAATTTAATTAATATCCTTCCTGAAAGGACAGACTATTCAAAAGTGTCTCATCAACTTTTACTCAGTGACAAAATGTAAAAGCTAAAATATACTCTCTGAAGCTTCAGGTTTATAATACATCTGTTCCATGTCAGCACTTCCTCTGACTAGCTATTACCGTTCAAAAATGGAAGGCTGAGTCAGTAAGGAAAGCATCTTAGCACACCTATGTTCCACTACAAAAGCGAAACCCATATAGTCAACATCACAAAGGCATGTGCTCTCACGGGCCCTAATGATCTAGCAGCATAACTCTTTCTTGTTCCTCGCTTCCTATAAACTCTGGCAAGGAAACAAACTCTTGCAAGCGTAGCAAGACCTATGACAGCTTCGTAAGTCACAGTAACATGCTGAATATTGATGCTTACAACCCATCTTGTCCTTTCCTCTGTGACATGGCAAGGCACCATCTGCAGTAAAACCAACAAAACACTGTTGCATGAAGAACTAGAATTACAGGGGAAATTCTAACCAGTAATTTCTCACCACTTAAGGTCACAGAAACCAGCTGCACATTAATTCACCATGACAGTGATTTCTATTTAAAATAACCCCAAACAACAAACCACCCCAAAAGCTGAGAAAAGAGGAAGTTGGTTCCTTGGTTGTTTAAGTATGAATGAACAGATATTTAGGACATGTTCCAGGCAGTGGCATGGGGTACAGGATATGGTTCCAGCCAGCTGGTGGTTGCTTCCACCGTTGTGAGCACATGGCACTTGCCCTGGCAGGTTTTGGGCAGTGTGATATAGTCAATCTGCCAGGCCTGCCCATACTTGTATTTCAGCCATTGCACCCCATACCAAAGACACTCCAAAATCTTGGCTTGTTTAATGGCAGCACGTTTCCCATTCGTGAATAACCTGTGCAGTAGCCTCCATGGTCAAGTCCACCCCTCGATGATGAGCCCATGTTGCATCCCTCCCTTGGTGGCCTGAGGTGTCATGGGCCCACTGAGCCATAAACAGCTCACCTTTATGTTGCCAGTTCAGATCTACCTGAGCCACTGCAATCTTAGCAGCTTGATTCACCTGCTGGTTGTATCTATGTTCTTCAGTGGCTTGACTTTTGGCTACATGGGCATCAATGTGACACACTTTGACGACCAGGTTGTCTAGACGAGAAGCAATATCTTGCCATAATGTGGCAGCCCAGGTGGGTTTGCCTCTGTGCTGCCAGTTGCTCTGTTTTCATTGCTGTAGCCACCCCCACAGGGCATTTGCCACCATTCATGAGTCGTTAGAGAAGTACTAGACATTTTTCTTGCTCAGAGATGTCCAAAGCCAGCTGGATCACTTTTACTTCTGCAAACTGACTCGATTCACCTTCAGCAGTTTCTGCAACTTGTTGTACAGGACTCCACACAGCAGCTTTCCATTTCCAATGCTTTTCTATAATATGGCAGGACCCATCAATGAACAGAGCATATTGCTTCTCATTTTCTGGCAATTTATTGTACAGTGGGGCCTCTTCAGCACGTGTCACCTCCTGCTCTGGTGACAATTTGTAGTGTCCTAAAAGGACTGTCATGGTTTAACCCCAACTGGCAACTAAGCACCACACATCTGCTCGCTCACTCCCCTGCCTGCCCCGGTGGGATGGGGAGAGAATCAGAAAAGTGAGAAAACTCATGGTTTGAGATAAAGGCAGTTTAATAAGCAAAGCAAAAGCCATGTGTACAAGCAAAGCAAAACAAGAAATTCATTCAGCCCTTCCCATCAGCAGTCAGGTGCTCAGCCATCTACAGGAAAACAGGGCTTTGTCACAAGTAACAGTTTCTTGGGAAGACAAATGCCATCACTCTGAATTTTAACCCCTTACTTCTTGGTACAGCTTCACATGCTGAGCATGACATCATATGGTATGGGACATCGCTTTGGTCAGTTGGGGTCAGCTGTCCCAGTTGTGTCCCCTCCCAGCTTCTTGTGCACCCCCAGCCTACTTGCTGGTGGGGAGGGGTGAGGCACAGAAAAGGCCTTGACTCTGTGTAAGCACTGCTCAGCAGTAACGAACACATCCCTCTGTTATCAACACTGTTTTCAGCACAAATCCAAAACGCAGCCCCATATTGGCTACTATAAAAAAAATTATCCCAACCAAAATCAGCACAAGGTGCAACCTGTGCTAATACAGGGCAACCACGAACTCTGACCCAGGCTATTGTTGGTAGGAGTTTTTACAGTGCCTTTAATAACTTTTAGGCATTTTTGCGTAGATATAGACTGCAAGTTCTTCAGCAGTTTGATTTTTATTCCTTATTAAAATAATTAAATACTTACATGATTATTTATACTGTTCTGCTTGATCTAATAGCACATACAGCTTTGAGTATATTTATAATTCACATTAGGAAATTGATTGATTCTTCTAAACACAGACTGTAATCCTAAATTTCTCCTAACTCTGAGCCAGCTACAATATTTATTACCTATTGGACATTCCTGATTACTTAAAAGAAATGTGAGATTAAATTCCAGCCACCTTCTAAGGCATTTGACTGCATGCCTCCCTTTTGCACATTGCAACAGCACGTCAAGGTTCTTGAAATGAGACCTGTGTTCTTGAACACACCTAAGATTATAAAGAAGAGAACAGAAGAAACTCTGGTGATTCCTACAGCTTGACTGAGACAGTTTCTGGAACAAAAAAGACTGAGGTATGGTATAAGTAGCTTGATTTAGATAATTTCTCTCGTGTGGCAGATTATCTCCTCTCTAGTACACTGTATGTCTCTAGAAATAGCTATTTACAGCCTGAATTGACTCTCTTTAAACCAGTATATGACTCAAAAGTATTCCCATCAGAGTGTGGAGTAGAAAATAACAATCTGTAGATTGGAAAATGATAATGTATGATTAGATAAAATATATTTGAATTGTTTGGAATAAGGTCAAACTTCTTGATATTCAGTATTTTGGACAAAGTATCTGGCAAGAATTTATTTAAAACTAAGTACTAATTCCAGATGAGCTCTTAGACTTTTTTCTTTGTGTTACTATAAAGGAATAGGAACTAATACTTGGATGTTTATTGGAAAATATGCTTACTGCTTTTAGAGTAACCTCCTCTAGTAATTAATTTCTCTCAGCTAGGAATTACTGTCAGCCATTTAGTAACTTGTGTGAAGTAGGTGTGTGGAATAATTACTTGAGGTGACTTGGAAATTAAACCTATATTTATATTTTAAGAAAAGGTACAGCATTGGTACTTCCAGGGTGGAGTGAGGCCGATATGCAGAAAACCTGTACCACAGTAGTTCTCCAGACAACCCTAGATGTTAGCATCATTAAGGGAACTTAATGACTCTAAGAGGAACTGCTTGGAGGGTGTAGTGAAGTGCAGACACCACAGCCAGGCTCTGTACTGATAATGGGAACCTGAAGGTACTATGGAACTGATGAGCTGCATATTTGATACCCTGGACAACATTCTGTTATCTTTTGACAGAATGATGTCCTTTAGGTGAACTTTTTTCATTATAATATCATTATGATACAAAACCACAGGTCCATCCCAAAAGCTACCCGCCTTCAAGGTGCACCCACCCCTCACTGGGCATGCACTCTGAATTTTTCCTAGACTATACCTTTAAAAGCAAAGCGAGAATATTTTACACCAATCATAACAAAGGTATGTATGACTAGAGTCACTCAAGGTCCACCTGAAACGTATAAAAATAGTTTAAAAATGTCTTAAAAGAGGAGAGGTGTTAGAGAAGATGCAATCCAGACAAGTCAGGGAAGATACCATCGCAGACCACCTCTGACTTCTGGGATCAGTTGTTGGGCTGAGCCTCTCTTCCCCCACCATAAGGATGCCTTGGGTGAGATTTAAACTCTTACTTACGCTAAATGTTTTCCTAGGAAACTTAGAAATCTGTCTGTATAGAGTTGTTTCATGCAGCTATGTGACTCAAGTAGTTTCATGTTGCTGTATGTCACCATATTACTTACACAAACTTTTGCAGACAGTGTATCATCACCAGCAATCCAAAAGGCACTCCTCTTGCCTCAATAAATCACACTCTTCATTAGACTAGCCATGAGAGTTCTTACTGAATGTGACCAAACTCCTTAAGTCTGGCTGTGCTAGTTCATTGAATGTGACTAGGACAATAGTGCATCACGCTATTCGTGCATCCGTAATCATGGTTGTTCAGTATGTTGAATGCAACCAGACTTAGAGCCTGAGAATTGGGCATTACCCATAATCCAAGACCAGCCACCCCCAGCCCCTCTGACATCTGAGGATAAGCTGGAACTCAAGGTGGTCTATTTTCTGCCATATTACTTTGCCTTTTAATGTGACCCAGCATGCTTTAGGAATTGCAGGATGCTGAGTATCAGTAGATAACGATATTCATCAACTTTTGGGAAACTGGAAATGGAACATAGTTATTCTGGTTTTGAAGTACATGGTCAAATCTTGGGGAATAATCAACTGTGAAATGACTTCTCTAAAATTACTTCTCCAGTGGTGAAGTGTGTTTGAAATCCCAAGCACTAAAGGCATAAAATGAGCAAATGACTCATAGATTTTAATCCTTTTCTGTTGCGGAAAGAAATTATTTTACACAATACAAAACAAAACTTACAAGCGAACAAATTAAGAAGAAAGGGGGAAGAGTGATTTGGGAAAGAAAGAGAAGCCTGAGCTGACGGTTCTGAAGACCATAACTCAGGAGGGGAAGTTTGAAGCCGTTAGATGAGAACATGGAACAAACTTTCAAGTTTCTGAATCTGTTCAGAAATCCATTGAAGGGAGCAAGTTGGAACACATGACATTTACTATATCCATTTCAAGATGGGATCACTAAACTCTGACTTTACAGAGGCTAAGAATTATCTTCCCTTTTTGTTGATGCAGCAATAAAGGGGGAAAAAAGTTAACAGGTTAATTGTCTAAGGTTGTTGTCCAAGGAAATGACTGTGATTTGTGCTGAAATATGATATTCACCCTGCTTTTCATTAACCTTTTCCATTTTCTCTTCTGAAATAGAATACAACTTAATTGGTTCCCTTCTTATGCTTACTCTGGCATTTGCAAGACTTCACTGTTAAAGCTTCTTAAAAAATTCTGCCTACAAACTTTATAAAATAAGTATGCTCTGAACATGGTCTAACCTGGTTATCATTATACAAGGCAACCTAAAACTGTCGCCTTGTAGCATAGATCAGTTTGGATAGGTATGCTAGGACTCTGGTGATGCTGGGACTATGTTAGTAAGAGAGTCCTTACTATGTTTCCCTTAGAAAATTTGCAGTCTGTTTGCTGTGAGCAGTGTGCCATATGTTACAAGGCAAGGAGTTATTGTTTAGGCAGTCAAAGTGGATAGCAGCTGTGGAATGTGTCAATTTAATTTGCTGACACAAGTGTGAGAGAAATACCAGTTTACCTGTGTATCAACCATATCCTTCCTGCAAATTGTAAAACTTTGTTTCTTATTTCTAGGAATAAAATAATAATAAAAAAATAAAATAAAATAAAATAAAATAAAATAAAATAAAATAAAATAAAATAAAATAAAATAAAATAAAATAAAATAAAATAAAATAAAATAAAATAAAATGTATGAGATTGTTCATAAAGAGGGTTGGGTTTTGCTAACAGCTGGATGAGGGTAACTGTGTTCAAATAAAGAGCAGAGGAGAAGGAAGGTTATTAAGCAAGGATTGACCTACTTGCCCTAAGAACTAAAGCAAATTGAACCACAGGATATCTGCCTCAGTTCTGTAAAGCATTGCTAAGGCAGGTCCTTCCACCACCATGCAACAAGCCCATCTGCACCATGATGGTAAGACCAGTGCTGGCAAGGTAAATATTACTGCTTAGATTATCCGTTTAGATATACTGAGCCTGAAGAACTTGAAGCAGCACACATATTCAAACAGTTTACATGGCTATTTATGAGTGGATATAAGATACTTCCCATTACTTGGACATAGTACTATGTTTCAGAATGAACAATGAACTGGACACCAAATTAAATGAGAATGCAAAACCATTAATCTCTGGCCTGTTTAGGGTCTGTCCTGCTATTTTAACCCAGTGGGGTTTATCACAGACCTGGGAGAAATGCTGCTTATGTTTATTCTATGTTGTCATATTTCACTATACATACAGCTGCACTGTATCTTTGCCTCCACGTAACCAATCAGATGGACAAAAATTCAAGACCATGTTGTATCACATTTTCTTGTCACATACAATCTTCCTTGGTCTTTGTGTGTGGTGCACAGCCCACCACTGGAAAGGTAAGAAACCTTCTGGATGTTCCTCCTTTACTCACAACAGACTCTTGGCCTTCCCTTGGCTTCCCATGCAGTCTGCTGCCCACGCAGTTGTATCAGAGATAAATGAAGATAAACTGGATTTACACTTTTCACAAGTGCTCACCTAAGAGAACAACTGTAACTTTCCAAACCATTATTAAAATGTTCACATTGTTACCCAAAATAATAATCCTGGATTAACAAACCACTGTGGTGTAGACAAATATCTATCCTTTTGGGTTTTTTTGGGGGGTGGGAGGGTGGAGGGAGAGTGAGAGAACTGTAACAAGAGAAACCCAGAAAATACAGGAAATGTTGTTCAGTATGATATTTCCATTGACTCATAGAATTTTAATGACATTGTAGTGGAAGGTCTGCTTAGAGATTTCTAGGTAAAACCAACGTAAATACAATAAAAAAATTGCTTCCATAGAATTTTTCAGTAGCCCCCTAGCTACTCCTTAGCTGCCATTACAAAGCAGATGTTTATTTCTATAATTCTGACGAATGAACCTGTGTTGAACTATTTAGGGAATATACTTTGCTTCACATGCTATGACTTGATTTCATACGAGTCTGATATCAAAATGCAAGAAAAAAACCACACAGTATCAGGAGAAATACTATTTGAACTTGACAGTCCCATTTGATTTTTAACCTTGATTTTAATGCTTAACCCCAACCTCTATGTTTCATTTTTAGCTCAATTTCTGCTGCAGATGAAAGATATTTGTGTCTTCTTCAGTAAAGATGGGGTGATGAGTGACCAGCAGAAAAGGTCTAACTCATTCCAAAGAGTAGGAAAGATTGGAAGATTATAATTATTTTAAAAAGTTAAACTGTTGAATTAAAACATAGCTGTTATACAACATAAACTTTTCCTTAGCCTTCCTATTTTCTTTATAGAACCACCATCCAAAACTCTTTGCCTTAAATAATTCCACAGCATCTTTCTCTCCAAGACAGACCTGAAGAGATACTGTTATCGTTCTCCCAGGCAACGGACCTTCTTCAACACTTACTGAAGGCAGACGCACACCTTTCCACTGGAGACAAGCATCAATCCAAAAGTGGAATTTTTTCTAAAAGGAAAAGGAAAGAAGGAATTCCTCATGGCTGATGACAAACAGCACGAAAGTTTAGAACACTGCAGCATCCTCGGCCCGGCATCCGCCCGCCGCCACCGCGGCCGTGTCAGCCCCGCACGGCGCTGCCTGGGAGAGCCCCTTCCCTCTTCCCGCTTCCCGACCCACCTGTGGAACTGCCCCGCCGCTCGCCCCCGGGGTACCCGGCGGAGCCTCGCCGTCCGGCTCCCGCGGCGTCCCGCTGCCCCGCCCCCGGAGCGCCCCGCCGCCCCGCTCCCGCGGCCCCCCGACGTGTCCCCACCCCGGTTTCTTGTCACCCGAAAGCTGCCCCCGGAGGGAGGAGCCGGTTGCAGCGGAGGGGTAAACGCTGCCCCCCGGCCCCAGTGAGAGCGCTCACCTGTAGCGGTGCTCCGCTCCCGTCCGCTGCTGGAACCGGACCTGCCGCTCTGTCAAGCCATCCCCGGCGGAACAGGAGGGAAGGGCGTCACACCCAGCACAGCGCCCGCGGCTGTGCCCAGCTCCAAACGCTCACAGAAATGTTGGGTACGAAAATCCAGCACGAGAGTTACTCTGGAGAAAACAAACAAAACCCCACTCTGTGAGGGAAGTTTAAAGCTCACGGGAAAATAAGACACCTATTTTACTGCCTACTCCGAATTCCACAGCACTTAATCTTCACGGCTTTGAACCTCCCTGGCATTGCAGGGAATCCTGCTTAAGAAATAGGAAAGAAGAACAGAAGGAAATGGACATATTTGCATAATGTCACAATAGTTGTCAAAGAACCCTGGCAGTTGCTCATCTATATTAAAGCAGAGCTGAGCGGACAGATCTGGTTCAGGCTTTTCATAGATTCATAGAATGGTTTGGGTTGGAAGGGACCTTAAAGACCATCTAGTTCCAACCCCTCTGACGTGGGCAGGGACACCCTCCACTAGACCAGGTTGCTCAAAGCCTCATCCAGCCTGGCCTTGAACACTCCCAGGGATGGGGCATCCACAGCTTCTCTGGGCAACCTGTTCCAGTGCCTCACCACCCTCTCCATGAAGAATTTCTTCCTGATGTCTAATCTAAATCTCCCTGCTTTCAGTTTAAACCCGTTACCCCTTGTCCTGTCACTACAAGCCCTTGTAAAAAGTCGCCCCTCAGCTTCCTTGTAGGCCCCTTCAGGTACTGGAAGGCTGCAATAAGGTCTCCCTGAAGCCTTCTCTTCTCCAGGCTGGACAAGCCCAATCCTCTCAGCCTTTCTTCATAGCAGAGGTGCTCCAGCCCTCTGAGCATCTTCATGGGCCTCCTCTGGACTCGTTCCAACTGGTCAATATCCTTCTTTCAGGTTATAACATCTGGTTCTGGTTCTGATAGGCAAAGGTAGTGACCCAAATAATCTTTTTTAATTCCTTGTCCCATGTAAGTGTGTGAATACATGCTTTGTGAATACATGCTTTTAACTGTAGAGTTAGTCAATTTTTTGGAAGTAAGTTTTCATAGTGTATATGCAATAAATATCTGAATGGAAGACTCTTGAAGCCAAGGCACTGGCTGTCATGCTGACTATTGTCACAACTGCCTTTCATACTTAATTCTGGCAAAACCATTTCAAATTTGATGCAAATCTATTTTTGGGGAAAAATTCCTGACTTCTTTCATTTCAAATGAGAGTTGACCATCCCAGTTGACTAGGTTCAGAATAAAATTTACCATTTCAGCTCCTGTAGAAAAAAATCCTGCCCAAAAGTCCTGAATTACCTTCAAAACCCAGACACTCCCCCTGTGCCCTCTCAGAGAACTGAAGCTCACATAAGTGTTTAAGAAACATGAACCATTTCAGTAGAGTGGACACATGAGAAGGGCTACTAGGAAAAAATCGTTTGAGAAAGAAGTGTTACACCCAAAGGACAGAGGAAGTGTCGGTGGTATATCCCTCAGTGATACAGTTCTTTCCAGCCCTGTGGTCTAGAAATGAAAGTTTCTTAGGATGCACCAGCTGCTTTGTCCTGCCCATTCTTGAGCCAGCCCAGTTGCCTTTAGCCGTCCCTGATCCTCCAGCTGGACATATCTGCTTCCTCACATGTGCCAATGTAACTGCACTTTTCATCCCTCCCTTACCTGGTTCTTGTCAAAAAAATCAGTGTTAGGAAAAAAAAGTTTGCTCTTAAAGGAACTTGTGTGAGTCCCTGTGAATCCAACACAACCAGCTGAGAGGTAATTGTACACATAGCACTGGCAGATCTGTGCGAAAAGCAACCTTTGGCAAAAAACACCCCTACCCCAGCAGTAGTCAGAGTCCTCTGTGAAGAAAAGTCCAAGCAAAACTGGGCAAATGTAGCATCAGGCAGCAAAACCCAAGGACTGTGGTTCACATTTGGAGAGTGGAGATGTCTGTCTCAAGATGCAGCATTTTTGGAAAGGATTATAGGGGAGGGGGAGAGAGGCACATGGGTAATTGTGAAAAATCAAATAAACACAGGCACTGGCATGAAACAGTGCAGATAAGTGGCTAATAGAGTTCTTAGATATATAAACATTAATACCAACAGGAGGGAGAGGAGGAGAGATACTATCTTTATTTGGTACGGGCGGTACTGTGCCCTGTTCCCATTTTTACAGCACAGCAGAAATCACAGAAGATTTAAAAGCAAGATGAGAATTTTAAGACTGGAAAACTGGCATGTAGAGAGACAAGGTGTGCAGGGGAAGGATGCACATGACTGAATCTCTTCTTTAACAAAGGAAAGATTAGAAGCTTTTGGTTTCATCAATTTATAAATATCAACATAAGTAAAAAAAAAAAAAAAAAGTTTTAGAAGAAAAAGGTCTTTGTCCAGCTGATGGTAATGGAATTAAACTGACAGTCTGAAAACCAGATTAGAAAGAAACCACAGTGGAAATAAGACATCAGTTTATAGCTAAGAACTTGGTGGTTAGTAGCTGTTGGAACAACTCACCAAGTTGACAGGTAGGTTCTGCAACACTGAAACAACTCTTAAAATAGTTCAGGTATTTTTCTGCAATACACATTCTTCATCAAATGGGAGTTAATTGCAGATAGCATGTTTTGCAATATTTTACAAGAGGGCAGACAACTGCTCACAGTGTCTTCGCTAGCTTTCTAATCTATGTGAAAGCTGGGGCAGTAATTAGGAAGTGTTGTACTTATCCCTCTGGATGAAGCTTTGGATGCGGATACATGTGCTTTGGCATTGCAGTTACAGTGGCAGAATGGAAACCATGGAATGTTTGATAATTTGTGATAATGAGTTCTTTAAAGCAAGTAAGGTGGCAAATACAAAAATACCTGCTGAGAGGCGCATTGAGGCCAGGATACCAGACAGTTTCCAAGTCTTACTGAAAAATATTACTTCTTTACTCTTTTCTCTGGGCATGGTATATACAACTTAAGAAACTGTAAAAAAGTTCTTCCTTTTAAAAGGAAAACTTAAACCTCTAGAAAATTGCACCAAGGCAAAATTAAGATCTGTCAGTCTGTAAAGGTAGTCAACACCCTGTTTATTGCTTATTGTGATAAAGCTCCAAATCTGGCAGTTTACTGTTGGCTGTGAAAGATTCTATTTGCTTGTCTTAACCATTATGTGTCCATAAGTTACTTCATTTCTTTTTATTCTTAATCTTTAATAGGGACATTCAACAGTTGTTTTTGATTCGTAACAGCTTTGACTCATAATCAGCGACATGCTGCAAGTTAACAAATCCTTAGCCAATCTGAGCTACCCAGAAAACGTTGCATCTGGTTTGGGACAAGTAATGAAAGAAAAAAAAAGGCTCTCAGATGATTTAGGGGATGTTTACCTGGAATAGACCAAAAAGAGGAGTAAGTATTTTGAATTAAGATTTCACTGGCTCAGGGACTGTTCTCTTGACTCTCTGTGTACTCACTGCTTCTCTTGCTCTCCTTTTGGTATAGTGAATTTTAAATATTCCATGAGAACTGTAAGAGCATGAGGAGGAGATGACAAAGTTCCCAGCACAGAGTGCCCATATGGTTAGACCACAGTCATCACAAGCTCTGTTGGGCAGCACAGATTATTATTTATTCCAAGTCTACCAAATCCAGGAGAGCTACACACCATCTCTATGGTCATAGAGTTAATTTCATGACCATTGTCTCTGCTTTCTAAGAAAGGCAAGTAAGAGAAATTATTGCAGAGGTAGGGTGGAGGGAGGGGAACTAGGGATATACTTCCTGGATGGAGGGTGCTGCCTCCCTCCTATGGGTGTCAGGACGCCCCTTCCCTGAGAGGAGCAGGTAGTAAGCCCTTCTCTTCAGCATGTCTGCCTTCTCTAGTTTCTGGGTTTTGGCACAGAGCTTTCCTCACATGACACATGGAAATCTTATGGGACAGTCTATGAGGGAAGTTGTGACCTTTTTGTGAATAATTAATTTCTTTGAATATTTTAGCCTGAGAAATAGTTAAGAAGAAAGTTAATTGGAAAAAAAAGTTTGACTTAGAATTTTCCCCATGACTACAGTTCAGCTAAAGGCTTCCACTTTCTCTAAGGTAATCTAGCAGTATACTAACAGAAAAGCTGAATTCCTGTGGGTGATGTTTTGTTTTGGTCCTAGTCTCTAGTTCTCACTCACTGGGATTTTAGAAGTCAATAGCAAACATCACGTATAATTCACAGGAGCTTAGCTTGCTTATTTTTTTTCTCCCAGTGTGCTGAAAGACTCCAGGTTTTACTTCTATGAAGACATCGTACCCTTCTTAACTAGGATTTCTTTATCAGGTTGGAGAAGAGGGCTGGAACATTGGCTTTTTCCAAAGGAATGGCGTTTGACACTTTGTTTCCTTGCAGACACGAAGGAGGCTCCGGTATTTCATAGGACATACAGTGCAAAGCCTCAAATGCCTGCAGTCTGTTTTCCCACTTCCCAATGAAAAGGGACTGCTAAGAGCAGTAATACAGCTCCCCACTGCTTCCATCTGCTGCCCTGAATACAACTCCCTCCTTACCGATGCAGCCCAGGAAGGATGCTTCACAGGGCTGCACCAGATAACTCTTAAGAAGTCAATACCACCAGGTGGTGCTGCTGAACGTGGTTTTCCACATCTTTTTTTTATCCCTGTGCTAAGTGAAGCAGTCTAAAGATCTACCCAGTAGCTAATTTGAGCTTTATAAAGCTCATTTTTATAAATAAGCTGTTCTCTCTGGGGAGGAAAGAGTAGAGTGTCACCTCTGCCTGGGTACCTGAGAAGAGTCAATACTTGAGCCAAATTACCCGATATATGAGCATTTTTGAAAGATGGAAAATATATATGCATTATAACCACCACTCTTCCAGACAAAGTAAATACATTTCACTATTATTTCTGTCAAGCCAAGCAGGGTCCAGCCATTACCTTCTGTTTGATGGAAAGAGAGGAGTAGCAATGAGTTTGAATATTGAATTTGGGAAAAGCGATAATAAAATATTGTGTAATATGTTCCTCCAACCCAGATAGGAGTGTAGGTAGATAGGATTTAAAGGGAGAACAGGAGGAACTGGAGTAAAGACAATAGTTGCCACCTCTAGAGCAAACACAGATTGCATTTTTTTTTTTAACTCTGCATTCTTGCAGGACTCCTTTAGATACTCTACTGTTTCAATGTGGTTAAGAGTGAAAAAGCATTATAATCCCAGAGTTACAAAATAAATCTCTGTTTTGCTCCCCAAGCTCTTTCTGTCTGCAAAATATCCAATTGGAGAGAACTATGATTAGTTCTGAAGTCTATACTACTGTCATATGAGATGAGAAATATTTATTGAAGATACAGCAGCTAATGTTACCAAATTCCTCTCTGCCCTTACTGTTTTTTTATTAATGAATTGGTACTTCAGAATGTCCTGCTCATTTGTACATTTCTTGAGGTAATGTTTTTGCAGTCAGCAATTGTTTATTGCTTGAGTCCGTATTTTTCTTATTATCATTGGCTAGAGCAAGGACACATTATGTAAAAAAAATAAATCTGTTTCTAGTGATCTTTTCTGAGAGCAAAGGTCTCAGACACATTGAGAGAGATATTTTTATACCACCCTTAATATTTTGAGAGAAATTTAAAAGGTCATTCAGGTATTCATTATCCTGTTTGGTTTCTTTTCCTCCTTAAAGTTGACTTTTCTTATTTATGCCTCAGATAATTTATGACCTTATAGCCAAACAACTTGCAAGAATGTGCATGAAAAGTCATGATTTGAAACTTGATGAGGCTATTTTCTTTGCTGACATGGAGTCAAAGATATATCCTCAGCATTTATTTACATACTTTCCTGCTCAGCAGCAGTCATAGACAACATAACTTCAGAGCCAAGCACTCTGGTGCTGTGCCCAAGAAACATCTTCCCCTCCCTGCCCCCCCCACCTTTGCTACTTATCTTTTCTTTTTGGAGTCATAAGTTTTTTTCATTATGCCTCTATTTGGCAGTTTCATGGAAGTTCCTTCCCAGAAGTTCGTTCTTTTTTTTTTCATTTTAATGTTGATTTTTATTTAAATTGGCGACATGCTCTACTTCATGTTAGGCAAATCAGAGCGTAACCTGGAAAATATACAAGCCTCATGGAAAACAGGTCTGCAGCATCTAGGACAACCCCTTAGAGTCAGAAACCACTTTGTTTAACTGTCTGTTCACCAGCTCACACAGTTTAGGATCTCAGCTTTGGGGTACAATCTGTCTGGCCAGCTGGCTATAGGTTGTGGCAGTAAACTACAATCTTCAGGTGGGCACACCCAAAATAACAATGTACAAGCACTTTCTACAGGCTCACAAGCCTAATGAAATGCCATCTGCAGCCATGACAGTATTGTCATGGTGCTGAGAAGGTCCAATTAACAGCACCAGTGTTAGTACTAATGAGAAAATTATTTATGACCAACCTTACGATCAGGACATCAGTGGACCTGGTTTCAGATGTTCTGCTCAGTCAGCCCCTGTGAATGGAAACCAGTGTGACAACTGTTCTGTGCATGTGAATATGGTCATATACGTATTTTTATTTGGGCTGTTACTTGGCTAGGCAAAATACACATGTAGTTAAATCTTTTTAATACAAATAAAAGACAATATTTCACTTCAAAACCCTGAGCTATATCCCTGGCCACATTATAAAGGAACTGTGTTTTGCAGTCACACCAAAACCTGGATTATGCTGCAGGTAAGTTCTTACCAGTTTCCGTGACTGATACAACAGCCGCTGACACAGAAGAAATAATACAGGCTACAAATTCAAAATGTGAAACCTTTCAGTTTGAACCAGAAGAGAGGCTAGAAAGCTATGCCAATTTGATCTTTTTCACCTGCATTTCTCTGGCTGAAACAATAAATTCCAAAGTACATCTAGGTCCTCCTTCTAGTGTGTGTACCTGATATCCTCAGAGGTGTGTGTTACTAAGCTCCTGTGTAGAAATTGATCCTTCTAATTGTCCTGCTCTTAGTCTTTCTCCTTCTCTACACTTATCTGTCTTAATTATTTTTTTTAATGTGAAATCTTCTGCCTTGATAAGGGGCACATTTCCACTTCTGCCAGCAGATGTGGCTGCATGGCCAAGACCTAATACCACTCTGCAGCTCTGGTTTGTGACAGCAAGCTCTTCTCAAGCAAAGGAATAAAGTAAGAATCAGAGTTCCCTGGGAATGCCAGTAGGACAAGGATAAAAGGGTAACTTAAAATGAGGTGATAATGTAGGTTTCACTCAGAAGGCAAGAGTCCACAACAAAGTGTGCTTTACTGCCTTATACTGCATTAGGAAAAGTGAAAGTTGTATACATAAGGCGATGTGTATAGAAATAAGTATAGAGTTTGAATTAGTTAGGCACATCGTAACATACTTTTTTTCTGCATTGAATATGTAGGGAGATTGTTTTTCCTTGACAATTTTTTCCTTCTAGACCATTGTTTTTCAAAACATCAAGCTACTTTAAGTTAGTCTCTAAGGGAGGAGTATTCTGTTTGCGTACAATGAATGATAGCATGAGAACACTCCTATGACCTCATTAGTTAGAAGAAATAATAAAAAACATTAGGCACCGGTACTTATTTTTAAGCATTTAACAATGGGATCTTCAGTTCTAAGGAAAAATGTTGAAAGCGTCTCCTGAATAATGAGAACAGGAAAAGTACCTCTTAGTTAGGAAAGTTCAGTGCTTGTAGTTCCTGGCAGCTACCATCAAAGATAAAATTCAATCATAATTGTAATTGCATTTCAAACTTCATCTTGATGTGAGATCTGTAAGTCTTAGCAGTTAATAAGTTTTTAGATTTTTGTCTGCAGGAAAGTGGAAGGTATTTCTTTCGAGTTCAGTGGATTTCTTAAAGCCCATGGTGAAAATCTATTTTAAGAACAGTGAAACAATTTCTAACAAGTGGTACATGCTTGAATAGCTCTGCAGTCATTTAACTTGGCTGATGGATATTAACTTCCTTGATAAGAAATGCAGAATATATATAAATCTGGTAATGATGATTCATATTGCTTCTAGGAGAAGGCAATTTATTTCGGTTCAGGAGAAAAGTTTTTCTTTAGACTACTTAAAATACAAATCTTTGGAAATCAGAACTATTTTGAAGAAATTACACTGTAACTGAAATATTCAGAAGAAATAGTTCTCACAGCTTTTCAGACTCTTCCTAGAAAGTTCAAAGTTTAAAGAAAATTGAACATCCTGATTTCTTTATAGCAACTCAGATAAAATTTAATACTTTTTTAATACTAGTTTTAAACTAAAAAGTAAAAATGACAATATCTGAAGTTCTTTTCAATTTCAATCTCAGACAGCAGTGGTTACATAGATAAAACGTTGAGGTTACTAATGACTAGTTTTAGTTCTTTAGCACAACCAAATATATTCTTATAACTACTACAGTACTAAAATGAAACAGAATAAAATAGGAGAAGCAAATATGGAGAACAAATATGGTCATTCTACTATGCAGCTACTTTAGAAGAATGACAAACATTGAAGGGTACTTGCCTGTTAAAGCTTAAAGGCATGCAGAACATTTGTACATATATTTAAAAACACTGAAAAGCAAACAAATTGCTTCAGTAACTTCCTTGACATTCTGCAACTGTGTGTTTTCCTTGTACACTGTCATACCTGCCTCTTGGGGAAAACAAATCTATGGAGAAACCTACCGCATAACTGAAGACCTGTATTAAGAATACTCTCATTTTTTCAGTGAGTCTTGTTGGCCATGTTTTCCAAACTTCTGTCACTCTTGCTGTTCAGTGGATTGTCCCCAATGTGTGCCGTCCCCTTACTGGCACTGAATGGAACAGGGGAGTGTCACTACTGAGAACAGGAAAAAAGACAAAAGCACTGCAAAATACACTATTTGCAACAGTCCTAGGGAAACTGTCTTTTACCTCTTTTATCAGTTCTACACATTTCACTTGTAAAATAATTAAAAATAGAGTGCTGTATTATAAAATTAAATACTCTGGTGCAGGCAATTAAGTGAGGTGTAACTGTTTTGGTCTAATGCAAAGGAATTTTTAATTTCCAGAGAAAATTATATTAGACTGAAGGTCCACTTACACCACAATAAGGACAGTCTATACACAAAGATTATTAGAAACAGTTAATTACAAACAGTTTCTTATTTGGACAAACTATAAAGTCTTTTTTAAATTGATTGTATTCTGACTGTCAGGAAAGAATGTAAGAATTTTAATTTCCAGAGAAAATTATATTAAACTGAAGGTCCACTTACACCACAATAAGGACAGTCTATACACAAAGATTATTAGAAACAATTAATTACAAACAGTTTCTTATTTGGACAAACTATAAAGTCTTTTTTAAATTGATTGTATTCTGACTGTCAGGAAAGAATGTAAGAAACCAAGGACTGCTAGGTTAAAAACAATCCCTGGCCATTTTCCTTTGGAGATACACACAAGCTCCTTTGCTAACTGGTGTGACTGGGTAGGACATCAGCACTACAGTGAGGGTTGCTTCATACTGGGGAGAGTGTCTTATGATCAGTGTAATTTGCCCCAGTGGAAAAGTACTGACACTAACCGCATTCTTCGATCAGCCCAAAAATGTCCTGTCTTCAGGAATTTCTAGTATGCATTCCAGAGATTTCTTTTGTTTGTTTGGTATTGAAAAGGACAGTGTGTAATACAAGTATCAATACAAACATAGGCAATTTACAGTTAAACTTGTTCCTGCTCTCCTTCAAGTCCAGGGGACTTTGCATTCTCACCCCAAAATACAGTTCATGGTGAAACTTCCCTTTTCTTCCTCTCCTGTCCCTCATATGCCAAGGCAGTCCCTAGCAAAGGGTTTGAATGCTCTGATAGACACAGGAGCAATGCACCCTAAAGCCCTAATGTCTTCTGTATTGTGTGGGTGACTTCCACAGTGTATGGTTTTATTTCTGGTTCTGATTTGAAAGAAAAAAGAGATTATTGCCACATTTGCTGGTGATTTTGAGCCTGTCAGAATACTAAACATCCATTCTCCGTTAATAAATTACAAGACGAGATGTTTCCAGAAACTTAGTCAGAGGATTAGCTAGCTTTTTGGAACTTGGGCCATGGTTGAGCTTGGTCATGAGTTCTTAGACATGTCAAAACTGTGTGGTTTCTGTGTATATTCAGAGTCACAAAGAAAGAGGTTTTAGAAGTCCAAGTGGTGCCAAATTTCAAAAGCATTGATGAGGGAGGGTTTTCTGGACTATGGGTTTAGCTTCAGCAGTCTACATTCTAGTAGCACTCTGAACTTCATTCACTGAACCTGACCCTTACATGTATGTTTCAGCAATGTAAAGAAAAGAATCATAGGAACAAAAGGGTAATTAAGAGTATAAGTATTTGCTAAATAATCTAGTGTCTTGACTTCAGCAATGACTTAGAACAAGATGACATTTTGAAAGCTCTAGTACTTATCCTCTGTAAAGACATAATGATTTGTTCAGTGCACTGAATAAACAAGAGAATCTCTCTAGTGGTTGTTGAATGAGCTGTAGTATGAGCCTGATGTCTTTTATTATGTAGAGATAACAGGGCACACCTTGTTTGTCTCTTAATTTTACATCATCAAAGCTCCAATTTCTAGTACCTTGCTTAGTTCAAACTGTATGTAGTGGCCCCTGATGCATTTTGTTTGGATGAAATGTGATAGTCAAGTTTTGTATAAAACAATATATTATCTGGAAGGGAAGGCCAGAGACCTTAAGAGAAATGGTGACATGAATTGTTATAAAACAGACATCAGCCCCAGAGAGCATTTTTGAGATCCACCAAGTTTTCTTACTGAATACTGAAATGTGTTTATATGCAGACTAGTGCAGCCCAGCCATAACTTAGTGTAGTAAATTAATGTATTCTGTGACACTAGCTAATTAAACCAAACCTTGTGACCTTCTCATAATTAGGAATTGCCATAAGTTCAGTGGTTTATGAACTACTAAACACAGTTACAGAAATCAGGAAAGAGAATCTGTTATAGACCTACCATTTGATACATTACAACTTGATGAAGCTTTTAATTGGCATATTCTAATTTCAGTTGCAAAGCTTAACGTAATTGTGGTAGCAGAAACTACAATCAAGTAATTGCAGCCATGGCACTGAACATGCTTCAGAAGACACACTTACCATTTTAGGGCAAATAAAGCCAGACAGGCAAAATAACAAAATAATTACTGGAAACAGTGTGATCTTTTTTTAATTATCTTTAAAAAATTGCAAATAAAAAGACCTGATTTTTGAACACCACATGTACTATACTATGCATTTAGAAAATGTGTGACAGTGTGATGTTTTGTCCCATGTTAACTTGATTTATAGTGTAACTTGGAGCATTGTGGCTTTACATGGTCCAAGAAAAATTTGAATATAAGAACAGATGTCAGTGACAGAAATGACAAGAGTACAGCATACTCACATAAGAACTTTGTATGTGGATGATGCAAAGGGACATTATGATCCTTGTGTTTAGTCTTCTGCAAAACAGAGGAGGAGGGAAGCAGGTTTAGGGCAACAGTTTCTCTGCCATGATTGTGCAGACTCCTTTAAAGGTGGGCAGCCTCCCCACTCAGCACAGAGCTGGATCTCCCTTATATAGGCCAGATGCAGACATAAGATACCTTACACATATTTTCCAGTGATACATTAACAACTCAGTTCATAGTGATGGGATGTTTCAGGCTTTGTACAATGGCAGGCATTAACTAAAACGCTTGCCCAGGAAGAGTAAACCTGTGTTCTGAGCATATCTCAAGCTTAGCAGGTATATGCCCATGTTACCAGGAAATTGTGGGGTGTCCGATGGGCTAGGACTGCTGTTCAAGGTTGAGTTACTGTGTCATCAGGAATACAAGAATCATGGGGCAGGAATGTGGGAGAGAGGACACTTGAGTCCTGCCTTTTCTTTAGGGTTCTTAGATAAGGTAGAAAACCTACAGTTTCACCCTACTTCTAGTAAGTTTTTCAATTTTTATCTTATGAGCCTTTAGATGAATGAACTTTCTTTCTAACAAAGGCTATGAAAGTCAAGTGAAAGTTAAGCTTTTACGCCAAATGCAGTGACCACCTTCAAGAAGTGGTGACCAAAACAGTTAAGGGTCCAAACCAGAACAGTCTAGAGCACAGGGTTGCTCCTAGCAGAATGCCATGAATACTAGGATGTAGGAGACATTGGTTTTACTTCGCTGCCTACAGGTGGAGGTCCTGCAACTGAAGCCTACACTTCTGAAGTAAGTCTTCTAAGTACAAAGCTATTGACAAAGTCGTAAGGTGCATCACCATCACCTGTTACTATAAGAGTTAACCACATTATGAGTTAACCCTTAGATATTATTTTGGAATGGATTAGTACCATGAGATAGCCTGAATCTCATGTAGCTACAGCCACTATAGACTTTCTTCTAGATTTCATATACTGCCAATGGAAAAAGGTGGACACCTACATCAAGTGGCCTGGATCATCTTCCACAGGTTCGTGACTTTCCTTAATGCATTTGGTATGGCAGTCCACCTTAGATTGCATCTTCTCTGGTGGATGAAAGGTACAATCAAAACCTCCTTCATCTCTCCAATGAATACATATAAAGGCTATGAACTCTAGCCCTTCCTTTTACAACAGGGTTATGTATCTGAAATGTAGACTCATTCCCATCACAGATTATATGCTCTGTGTGGTAAATATTTTGACTAGCCTGATTTTCTACTGTTGGGTCATAAGGAAATAGACTGTAAAAAAGAACAGGATTTATAATGTGGTTATTTGACAGCTCAGTCCAAAGACTACTAAAGCTCTTGAGGGTTTTTCCACCAACATATTTGGACTTGCGCCACTAAGGACTCGGAGGAAGGGAGTTTGGAACCTAAGCTTGTTTAGTTGAATTTTAGTGGAATCTAGGTAATGTTTGATGCAGATTAGTACTCACTAGCATGTCTGGCTGCTGCAATAACACTTCGTGCCAGGGGAATTTTTTGTATCAAGTGGCCAGTGTACTTAAAGAATGGAGTGCATAGAATATAGCTACAAGTACATAGTGCTTTAAAGATCAAGAAATGTGATAGATGTGTTTGGGGAGAACATATATGCAGCAAATAGTATGGAATGTCTTTTTACCTCTTCCATAAATTCGATGAAATTAAAACAAAATGAGAAATCCAATCTCTGTATCTCAACTTCAATGAGAAAGTGCACTATGCTCTTTAAAAGAAGGTAGACATAGAGCTCCTGTTTGGATGAGGGAGTGTAAGTTAAGGGATCCCATAGTGGGATGGAGAGGAAAATTGGAAAAAAAGGTAAAATTCCTGCTTGTGGTAAAGATAGTTTAATAGGCCAGCAAGGGAAGAGAAAATAATAATAGCAATAATAGTAGAATATAGAAAACAAACAATGCACAATACAGTTGCTCACCACCTGCTGACCAATGCCCAGCCAGTTTCCGAGCCCATAGTTGCTGACCACTGTCCAACTCCCCTTCGTTTATATATTGAGCATGACATCATATGGTATGGAATGTCCCTTTGTCCAGATTTACCCTGAGCAAAGTACCGATAAGGTGTCTTTGTAGCTGGTGCTGGGAAGTGCTTGCACCAAATTCAAAGTGTTTCTCAGCTTCTGATGCATTCCTAACTCTCTCACTACAAGCTGGGACACACACACATGCACAGTTCAGACAGCTGACCCAAACTGACCAAAGGAGTACTTAATTCCATAGTATGTCATGCTCAGTACATAAGTGAGAGTGGGCTCGGAGGCCATTACACTCTTTACACTCTTCTGCTGGCTCCTTAACTCATCTGTTAGCTCTTTAACTCCTTAACTCTCGTGTCCACAGAAGGGTGACAAAGCTGGTGAAGGGTCTGGAGAACAAGTCTTACGAGGAGTGGCTGAAGGATCTGGGGTTGTTTAGCCTGGAGAAGAGGGGGCTGAGGGGAGACGTGATTGCTCTCTACAGCTACCTGAGTATCTGAGCACTTTTTAGTGCTGGAATTTTGTACCCAACCGTCAGAATCCATATACCAAGTATTCCAATGGCATCATGAAGGGAACTCTTAAAGACCATATTAAATCACAGTGCTGTGATTCTCTTACTTCCCCTCACCCCCACCCTCACTCCCAATGCTTTATTTTTATCTATCAAAATTAGGTTGTTGTTTTGTTTGGTTGCTTGTTTGCTTGCTTTTCTGGTAGTCAAGTTTTCAGGGCTGTGGTTTCTATAATGAGAAAATACTTCACATCTTACCAGTAAGTTTAAGCCCAATACTCAGTCCAAATCTGATTACAGGGTTCCAGTCCAGAGAGTAATGGACAGTTCACTGTCTTATATGAGATTTTAGCACTATGGGGATTAGTGTGTTGATAGAATCCAGACTAAATTCATTCTATTCAGAAGTAATGAAAAGCAATGAACACAACAAATGAAGGTTATTCTGTGTCAGAAACAGTAAATTATGTAGAGAAAAGTTACTGACTCTACAAGATGGAAAAACAAAAGCCACATCAAATGTGTGTGGCTGAGATATGGAAATCTGTCTTCACCAGGTTTCTGATTATCCTCCACAGAAAAAGAGAAACAGCCTAGCTCAGGGACAAGTACATACTGTTGTTGCATCAGCTATATGCTCAGGATAAAGCATGCTTGGGCCTGAGGAAGAGGAAAGGTATGCAAACAGTCTGTGACAATCTGGTCACTGGAGTGCGGAGTATGACAATACACCCAGATTTACTACAACTAGCACATAATTCATCCATTATACCCCATCAGCTGATGAGCCTCCCGCCTACGTTGCCATAAATTTGGATGGCTTACGGGGAACTCCAGATGATTATAAAAGGTAATGTTCTCTCTAGTCACCTGAAAAAAATAGATTCCAGATTTTCTACTTAATCATTTTACTACTTGGCAGTAAATGCTATTTTTGCTGTGCAGGCTATTGCAAAAACACCTAATTGATTCACCACCATCAGTGTGTTACATCATACTCAGCAATAAACAGCTTGATACCAATCCAAACCAGCTTTTGTAGCCAGTACACCAGAAAAAATTATGTGAAACCATCTGTGACTGTCAGATCTAATGGGTTAGAGGCATGCACTGCTAAAGGGAGGCAGAGTCACCATAAGTGAAGGCACAGTTAAATGCCAGAGTGGATAAATTCTTGCAATTCTGTTAGCCCAGCAGATGACTTTATTCAACTGGTTGCTCATCCTCTGTATCTTTGCAGTGAACTTTGCCTACAGGGACCACTATTAATGTAAGCTAATATTGGTTGGTTAATATTGAATGAAAATGATACTTCAATTTCTCCTTTGCATTCATTATTGATCTTCGTGATTAGGTTAAGAAATGCACGAATGAATCAGAACTGTCACCCTGAAATGAATTAATTCTTTCTGATGTCCTCTGTGATATATACAGTCAAATTTTATGATGTTGTTCTTGCCACACTGATATGGCTCCAGTCCAAAATAAGAATACCCCAATATAAAGAAGTTTCTTGGGTAAGTCATGTAATACTGCACATTTATTCTGTTTGTTTTGGTGACCAGATCTGAAATCGCCTTTGAAAATATTCCTTTAATGGGATGCATATTATTACACAGTACCACATTGAACAACTTCATTGCCTTTGTATAGTCAGTTTCAAAGGTAGGAAATGCCAGAACAAAATCTGCATATACACCATAATGAATGCTACACATTATGAATAGTCATATTATTGAATAAACACTATGAGCATTTATTTAAAGAAACATGCATTGTAAATATGCGTGCTGGTTTTTTTTTTTTTTTCAGATGTAATGTCAATAATATTTTCAGGAGTTGCTGAATTTTGCTACCAGACTCTAGGCACAGATATGAGGACAGAGAGCTTGGGAGATGTTCTTTTCAGTTCTCACAGGTGATATTCAGGGAAAATGAATGCGTGAGATGGTGTCACCAAGTTTATGGCTTTCTTGGACATGTAGTAATATTGTGTTGACCAAGTGCACGTTCTGCCTCATGAGAAAGGGGAAAAATAACTTTGTGTGCCTGTCTGTTAATCTGGTGACTAGTGTTCTACACTAGGAACAGAGAGCAACATCTGGAAATCCACAGAACATCTTGAATGTCTAAAACAGGGGGATATTGATTCATAGTCCTCTTTTTATGCCTTCTCCCACTGCTCAATCATGATTAAATTTATCCATCAAACTTAAATTCCTTGATATTAATGCAAGTGTGAGAAATAAGCAAGAGGCACTGGGATGCTTAATGCACGACCAAAATTATGACTGAACAGGCATCACAAAAAGGTGGTGAGGTAACTCTGATGATTGGCAGTTTCACAGAAAATTTATAGCTTGTTCAGAATGACAGGTGAGAGAGAAGGAAATACTAAGGGTTCAAACACTGAATCTGAGGTACATGATACTGACAGATCTACAGCTGATGAAGATCTGTGTTGGAAAGGAGTGGTTGAGAATTGAAAGGTAAGAGCAATTTAGGCAACAGTGATGATGAATACAGTAAGAATTTGTGATTTACAGAATCTGGCAAAAGGAAGAACTGCATTTCAAGAATAAAGAGTTGAAACTCAGAGAATGAGTAACAAGATGTGCTGAAACTACTACAGTCACTTTTAGCTTGATGTCTCCCAAGACTATTCCCAGAAAAAAAAGCAGTGCACCAATTGAAGCTTCTATTCTGAGAGCAGGCATATGGACTAACACTTTTCCTTAAGGTTGTTCCTCAATAAATAAAGTTCTTTTGAGGTACGCTGCCTTTATGGGCCTTACTACTAATGCATTTTGCAAGCTATCCTCCTGTTTATACATCCCAATGTGATCTTTGGATTTCATTTCTTATTTTTGCAGCGTCAGCAGCATAACATTGCAAACATATGTCGGCTTGCAAACCACTATAATCTGCATATTCTTTCCTAAATAATGTTTTGGCAGCTTCCCCCACCTTCCCTGTATGTATTTAGATGATTACTATTGCCCATAAGTGATATTTGATGGAGCACAGGGAAAAAAATATATGCTGAAAAGGGAGAAAAATAAACTCTTAGTAGCAATTCAATCTAGAGATTGAACTCTTCTTCAAAACTTGCTTCATGCTGTTACTGCAAAACAGAGGTGAGCTGATTGTGAACACACACTGGTAAGCTGAGACACAGGTTGGTCCGCAAGGATGGCAACTATCCTCTTGGAGCTGTGAATGTACAAGCAACCATACACAGAAGGGAGAAGCAGCTTCTGAATTTCGGAGTGAAAAGTCCAGCCATTCCTGTGTGAGAATGGGATACCCGCTAAGAATATATATGGCAACATTTATATAAGAATAATCTACAGCCAGAACGTAACAAATGCTTTTGGGATCTTGCTGTACTAGCTCTCTGAGAAGAATGACCCATTGAGACACCATGCAGCCGTGGTTGTAGATTACTGCAGATGACGTGGACTGGAACATGATTTTGAGAGGAAGAGTCCTTTGAGGCAATGTGCCCTTTCATACCAGATCGTGCCTCCTTTGTGCAAAACCCATGAAACTATGGGAGTCAGTACTAAGGTAGTACCTACTTTCTTCCTACATGATTTTGCCCAAAAGGACTGAAAATTTTGTAAGGGGACAAATTTCATGATATGATTTACACTATTTGTTCTCTCTTTGGCATTCTACCAGTAGAGGAACATTGATCATGAATCTTTCCGTATTTTAAGTGGAACTGGTTTTCATTTGCACCTCTGCAGAGTGGTTGATGGAGAAGTTTTCTGTTTGCAATGTGTCTTTTTTTGGCTAAAAGAGAAGTTTCAGCTGGGGTCACTGGACAGTCCCCAGATAATGAATCATGATTCTGGACTACAAGGAAGTAGGAACGGAGAATAAGCCTTCTTAGCTTGAGATAGAACATGCCTGGAAATGTTTACCAGGAGAGTCAGCAAAGTGGGCAAAATATCTTTGTTGTAAGGACAAGTGCCCATATTCTAAATGAATGACATAATGTATTTTTATGTAGTATCTATGTTACATAAGATAAACAATCATTTATTTATTAGAGAGGTGACTGAAACTTTCCTTCTTTCTCACTGGTCACCTGTGAAACTAATTTTTCTGCTATAGCAGCGTCTCCAAGTGACTAGCAATTGCATGACTGGCAGAGAGAACCTGCAGTTCCAAAATCTGAAGCCACATCCTTCACTTACCAGCCCACAGGCTCACCACCAGGGAGTAATATAATATGTGGGTACTCTTAGATTAGACTTCTTACTCTCCTCCTGCCTCACTTAAGTCTCTCTTGTTGCTGTTGAGCTCATAACTTCTTTCCCAGCAAGCATAAGAACATCCATCCCAGTTATTAGCTGTCATATCATGTGCTCCATTAGGAACGTTTAAGGAACCTATGCTGGCAGATTAGCCAGCAGTTTTTAGATGGTGTTGGAACACACTTTTGCATACTGAGAAATAAGTTGTCTCTAAGCATTTAGTGGTGGAAGCTAAGAAATCTATGTATTTTGAAAAACCCAGGCTTAAAGTTTAGCCAGTTAATGACTCTTGGCGAACACAATGTGGACACAAAGAGCTGGACGTGTGATGTACAACAAGACAAAAATATTTCCAAAATATAAATACATACACTGCCTGCGCAAAGTAACTTGCATCACCTTTAGACATTAAGCCCATATTTAAAACACAAACCTATATTCTAATAAGATTATTTTTATTATTTTAAAAGTTTGTGTTAGGCAGGAATGAATTCCTAAAACCATTTAATTTTTTTTGCATTAAAACTTTAAAATTAATTACTATACAGTGGAATAGCTATATGAAAATGCAAAATTATCCTGGGCCACGTCGCATTGAAGATGACCCTACAGGTGCAGTATATATAAAATAATAGAAGACAAAGTTAGAATAGTATGAACACTTGATATAATTACCAAAAAGATTTATATCAAGGATTTGTCACAAATTATATTTTACTCACATTTATGGTTATTAGATAAATGGATATAAATGAACTAATTCCTCCATTTCACTGTTAAAAAAAAAAAAAAAAAAGATATTTTATCCTGATGGACATCTTGGCAATTATTTAAATCTCTAAAGAATATTCACGGAGTGCACTCTTAAAAATGTGAGCAGTATTAAATGGATTCCCAGCTCCACAATTACAGAGATTAGCTCCGTGTTGTATCTTTACTGACAATTCTATTGTATCCTTTCCCTCCAAATATTTTATGAGCAAGGCTCCACTCTTGCCATGGTCTCACAGAGAGAGATCCCACTGTAGGACCACAGCTGCAATTCTTAACTTCCACCTTTTTTGCTCAAATACGTTTATCTGTTTAAAGAAATTTTGTTTATGTGAGAACTGCAGGAAATCAGATATATACCAGCTGCCTCAAAGAGAGTCCTATTTTATTTTCTATCATTCTGCAAGGCTTGATTGATGACCAGAAATCTTGGAATTCCAGCTACCTGGGGAAAATAAGTACGCAGTGGAGGATATATAATAAAGAGCAGCTAAAAATAAAGTGACAGCAATCACTGTAAAGCCTGATAACTGAATCTCTAGTGTCCAACATAAATACTGGGTTTAGCTGCTTTTTATGCATTTTACAGCAAGAGCCACATGCTTGATATCTAGTACGTGAGTTTATATAAATTAGTTCCTTACTTGGCCAACTTTATGACATCAGTTCATCTTGAATTTATACTTTGCTTTAAAAGGTCAAAATTACAAAAAAACCTGCAAACAAAATGTTGAGACCTAGCCTTCCTGTTCCTGGCAGTTTTAAATGTATGTCCTGCAAATATTTTGAATTACATACTTGTAGATTTTATGAAATGTTTCAATCTTACTACTGTGCATTATGCCAAATCTATAGAGTATGCCTATGTGACGAGTAGCTAAATATTTCCATATGTGTATAAAGGTGCATCTGAGTAAGTTCTTTTTCTCTCTCCAAATAGCTACCACTTTAATTCCTCAGAAATGTACAGTATAGACACCTGTTTATTTTATCTAATGAAATCCTGATGATCATGAGCTCTTCAAGCATGCAAACCACAAACCAAATCACATATTACAGGTAGGAGCTGTGACAGCATTGCAAGAATTTAGGCTTGTACTACGCTGGAGACAGGATTATAGTGCCCTTTGGCCAAGGCTACTACAATGTGCAAAATTGATTAAGATCTGATAGGCAGTACGAACCTCTAGGTCAACCAGGTGTGCCATGACTTAGCTGTGCTTCATTGTCCTGCTGCTCTCCTCTGTCTTCTCCCACCTTCCAAGATGAGTATGGATATATGTGGGCTAGCAGTAAAAAGAAAAAATAAAGAAAAGAAAGAGAAAAAGGAATGTGTGGGCAGTGTTTTTGTTTATCCTTAAAAGGGTGTGTGGTCTGGAACTGTATGAAGGATGCTGCCTTACGGCATATAGAGTATAAGACAGACCTAATTAACAAGGAAATGTATTGTATCAGTAAAATCCCTATTGAAGTCAGTGGAAATTCTACCACTGACTTTAGTGGGGGTGTCACCTCACAAATTGGAGTCTCTTGGTCACTAAGTTCTAGGACATGTCTACGCAGAGAGCAGGTTTGCAGTTGTGTGAGAACTTACAGTTCTTCTCCTGCATTTGGATCATAATGTTCTAAGAGTAGAGAGGTCAGGATTTATTTTGTCCCAGTGAAATTTCAGTTTAGAATTGCTGTAACCAATAAGTAGGCTGACTGAATAGACACCACACTTAGAATTAATGGACTTCCACAATGTGTTATAAATTTCTTATTATTGAAGGTGGCTTGAAAAAGAAAGTGTTACAGAAATGTGGTACTGGTATGAAACTTTGGAAGTCAGTAGTTGCTGGAGGCTATCAATTAGCTTGACATGTTGAACTGACCCACTCATGCACTTCATGCAATGTTATCAGTTTAAATTACAAAACAGGCTGAACATTAAAATATTCAAATTGCATTGGGAGTGGGGAGAGAAGCAACAGAACTGCCATAGCTCATTATTTTTCTATGAAATCAGAGAAAAATACAGCAATCTATAACAAAGAATTTTTCTACCTGCAGTTTATTCAGCTAGTTAATATTGCCCAATGTCACAATTTAAAAAATTAGATGAAATTTGAACTCTTTTATAATTATAAGTAACTTCTCATGCAGAATATTTACTTACTACTAACATGACATATAAGCATTAATTAACATATTATTTATTTACATTTTTGTGCTGTTAACATGAGAGTGCATGCTCTAGAATCTTATCACAGCATGCATTAAGTAACATTAAGAGAGGGCTACTGTATCTCTGTTTCAATGGACAAAACTATTATTTCCAGTGAATAACTTTAACGAGACGTAATTTGAGGACTTCTGGATAATTGTCGATGATTCTGGCTGTGTAGTTGTTGTAGAGCTCTCTGCAAGTCTGTAGAGTATTCTCAAACCCCAGGCATGTTCCATGCATTGGTGAAGTTTATTAATGAGCAACAGGGATGCAGCATAGTAGATGCAGCACTTTCCAGGTGGGTAGATGTATCATACCATAGAATCACAGAATGATTTGGATTGGAAGAGACCTTAAAGACCATCTAGTTCCAACCCCTCTGACGTGGGCAGGGACACCCTCCACTAGATCAGGTTGCTCAAAGCCTCATCCAGCCTGGCCTTGAGCGCTCCCAGGGATGGGGCATCCACAGCTTCTCTGGGCAACCTGTTCCAGTGCCTCACCACCCTCTCCATGAAGAATTTCTTCCTGATACCCAATCTAAATCTCCCTGCTTTCAGTTTAAACCCATTACCCCTTGTCATGTCACTACCGGCCCTTGTAAAAAGTCCCCCTGCAGCTTCCTCGTAGGCCCCCTTCAGGTACTGGAAGGCTTCAATAAGGCCTCCCCGAAGCCTTCTCTTCTCCAGGCTCAACAAACCCAACTCTCTCAGCCTGTCCCCATAGCAGAGGTGCTCCAGCCCTCTGATCATCTTCGTGTCCTTCTCTGGACTCGCTCCAACTGGTCGATATCCTTCTTATGTTGGGGGCCCCAGCGCCGGACGCAGTACTCCATGTGGAGTCTCAGGAGAGCAGAGTAGAGGGGGAGAATCACCTCTCAACCTTCTGGCCACAGTTCTCTGGATACAGCCCAGAATACGGTTGGCTTTCTGGGCTGCCAGCACACACTGCCTGCTGATGTCCAGCTTTTCATCCATCAGTACCCCAAAGGTCTTCTCCTCAGGACTGCTCTTTATCCATGCTCCACCCAGCAATCCTGACAGTAAGCACATATTCAAGGAAGTCACTGGCTTATGATGTTTTAGACTTCATATCTCATTGGTCTATATTACCGGCATATTTATGGCTTCCAAGAGATATAGAAACACTATATTCAATAAGTGTGACAGCACTGGTGAATGCATGACAGACATTGGCAAAGATGGTTGAAATGCTCTACCAGAAAAAACCCCAAACAGTTGCTTTTGCTTCCTCCACAGATTTAAGGGCAGATTTTGAAGGCGCTCCGAAGATTTATAACCCTTCTACCACAAGTGGTTTGACTAACTGTGGAGCACTGGCTTTGTTAACAATGACTTGCAGTTCCAAGGACCTTTCTAGAGCTTTTGAATATTGTTTTCTGGAAAACATAGCAAAGAAACAGAAACTTTACTCATTTTACCATTACAGTGCTGTATGAAAGTCAATAAAGATGTTGTTTTCAACCATTTTGCTCTGGCTTAGGTATGTCTCTTGCAAATCTAAACGTGATTATTAATATCTCACAGGAAGAGCAAGGACTTACTGGCCACTTTCCAGGTTTCTGGTGTAAATGATATTTTAATGATCAGTTATATCTTCCTAACAGCTCAGAATTCTGTTTTCAATACTTCCAAGAATCTTGGCTAAGTGTTTGGCTAGTAGAAACAGCCAAATTCTCTGTCTACTCAAATCACTTCAGACTTCTTTTATTTAGGGTAACCATTTCTGTAAGTGTCTCACAAACACTAGGTGCTGTTCTCATTTCTAAATAACTTTCTTCCCTTCAAATACAGCGTTACTCCCAGTCAGGTTACTGGAATGGTCTCTTTCACAAAGCTGTTGAAATTTGTTTCACATGATTCTGTATCAGACAGAATGATGCTACAATTACATTTGTGACTGCAAGATGTACATGAATAACTGAAGAAACTTTAACTATGCCAGATAACAAGTCATGTGATGGATTACAGACTTCAGCACACCCCAGCTAAAGTAAATTACAATGAAAGCTTTACAGGTAGACTGGCTGTCACCTTGCCTAATTCTCACCAGGTGAAAATTGGTGATCTAGTTGAAGCTGGTTATCCACATGAAATTTCTCTGGAAATGCCTGTCTTAATATATTGTTTTTATGATTAGATGTGTTACCTTACAGGGATGCTGTCATCTTCCTGTCTTTCCCTGACCAAGGGAAGATCTGAACCTACTTAGACAAGATAACTGACTGTGCATCAACTTGTGTCCTAATACTACCTTCTCTGACTTCTCCTCTTCATTGGTGTAATGACACAAACCACCTAGGTTATGGCCAACTCAATAATATCTGGCATGCCAAGGTCACAGCTCCTGATCGCAGACTGGAATGATCACAGTAATAGTCATTGATCTCATACCTACCTTCCTTTGAGCAGAGCACATTTTTGTTGCTTTTCCTTCTTGTATCACAGGAGGTGGGCCAAATGGAGTTACCATAAAATAAGTAACATTTTTGTTAGTATTGACAAGGACATATACTATGTGATACCTTCAATTGGCGAGATTGCCAGAGGTCTAATTTAAAATCTAAAAATCATGAACCTGCTTTAAAAAGTTCTATTTTTGTGGCTTGCTTTTTGATCTGATACAGTTTCAGTTGGTAGAAGACAACAACAGCAGCAAGAAGCAAACAGGGGGTTCTTTTGTGTAAGTCTATACTCATACTTAATGACATAACTTATATCCTACATATCTGTCATAAGAATTGGCCAGAATGCATATGTTACAATACTTTTCAGGAAGAATAATACTATGCATATGGATTAAATTGCAGGAACGTATTGCTTTGTTTTGCAATTATTTTTCTTTAAACACACCGAAGTAACTTCTTTCACCCTCACTTCTCAGTTTGGATAAGCAATTCTTTCATGTTTCCATCCACCTTCTTGTGTTGTGTGAGTTCCTCCTCTTATTTCTACTTCATCTATCAAGATGTATTTGGCATTTTATTTTTTTTTGATAGTTGCTCTATTTCATTTCACTGGGAGAGGAATATGGAAGGCAGAAGAAGCAAAGCAGCTGAAAACCACTTTGTCTTAGGAGAAAAGAACGGGCTTTTACCAACTATTCTCACAAACATACACTCCAAATCTTTGGACTAACAATAACCATTGGAAATTTCATCCAAATGCTATTTTCATCTGGTAGTACTAAGCCTCTGAAATGGGGTTTTACAACATTGCTGTGCAGTCATACCTCTTTCTTCTAAAAGATTTGAAATTTAAGTTGAAATTGTTTGATGGCTTTGCGTTACATGCTGTCTGAATAAAACATACTTGATTCCTTGTGCACACTGGATGACCAGGTAAGCTGCACATTATCTATTTGGTCCCTTCTGAATTACTTTGTTTTTGCAGCTCAAAGTGACTGACAGCAACATGAGGGCTAAGTGTTCCAGAAGAGCAGAGACTGCATTTATAAATCGCTGACTACTGCCTCAGCAGGAAAAGAAAAGCCTCCCAGTGAAGCAATAATTACTCTGAAAGAAGAGGGTATTTCCAAGTCTTTGATACTTAAGACAGAAAATAGGCAATGTGGAAAATGTTTTGGTGGAATGAATGCCCCCCCCCCCCCCCGGCCCATTTCCACATAAATTCTTTTGTCTTTTATAAGCAGTACCTTTCCTAGATTTGTTTTTTCTGTCTTTTAAAAATGTTTTCTTTTATGTCATTCTGCACCAGAAATTTCATTCAGAAAACAATTAGAAGACAAAGCACCAGCACCCAGATTTCAGATATATACAACATAATGCCTAACCCTTGAGAGAGGGATGGAATGATATTTCTTACAAAAAATTGCTTTTGTCTTGCTAAATGCTTAAAGAACAATAATTATCATTTATATGTTTAAATTAAGAAAGTAACTTTCTATAGGAACTTTAGAAATAGACAATTTTTTTACTCAGAAGGACAAATAACTTTTAATTATTGACTTGGGTCTGGCATTACATTATCTGTAATTCTTGCTTAGTGGCTCAGACTAGTGTCCTAAAGGTATTCTGTTGCTGATCACATTTTTGTGTACTTCATTACAGGTAAGGTTTTTCTGAAAAATTGTGTTTTGATTATAATTATACCATTTAAATGGCAAACTGAATTAGATTCTATTCAAATCAGTATGAATATGAACCTGAATCTTTCAATAATTTTAAAGGGACTTTGATCAGAACCAAAGACTCAGATGGAAATGATCCTACCTGAATCCATCTGAATCCATCTACTGGAGAGGGCCCAGCGCAGGGCCACTAAGGTGATGAAGGGCCTGGAGCACCTTCCATATGAGGAAAGGCTGAGAGAGCTGGGTCTGTTTAGCTTGAAGAACAGGAGGCTGAGGGGGGATCTTATCAATGCTTACAAATATCTAAAGGGTGGGTGTCAGGAGGATGGGGCCAGGCTCTTCTCACTGGTGTCCAGTGACAGGACTAGGGGCAATGGCCATCAATTGGAAAACAGAAGGTTCAGCCTGAACGTGAGGAAACCCTTCTTCACTGTGAGGGTGCCAGAGCCCTGGGACAGGCTGCCCAGAGAGGTGGGGGAGTCTCCTTCCCTGGAGACTTTCCAAAGCCGCCTGGACTTGTTGCTGTGTGATCTGCTCTAGGTGATCCTGCTCAGGCAGGGGGGTTGGACTAGATGATCTCTAGAGGTCCCTTCCAACCCCTACCACTATGCGAATCTGAATTAACCAAAGTTATCAGATACTATACTGGAACAAGTGGCAACAAGGCAACAAGGTTGCCACTTCCAGTGAGGGATGGATTTTCCTGCATACAATGAAAGCAAACGGAAGATAACTTTTAATTCCCTTTTACTCCTCTCCTAATAGTCAAATCTAAGACCATTCAAGCAGAAATAAAGAATGAGAGTTGCACTTATAGGTAATGGTCTCCTGGAAGAAGAGAACTGTGCTGTCAAGATGAAATATTGCAACTCTAAAAACCTATAGAGTTTAGCTGGCTTTAAAATTAGTCTGTAGAGTTTTCAAGATCATAATTTGGGCTGAGGCACTACTGTTTGCTTAGATCTTGTTTTACCTTCCTAGACGATTTTTTGGAAATGGTCTTGAAGTTTGAGTACCTTTATATGATGCAGTGTGTATGTGAGAAATAAGCACCTGGGATCAATTTACGCAACAGAAATTCTAAAGAAAATACCTTTTGCCTCTTGAATTGCCATTTTAGCTCTGCCTGACTGAATGGGAAGTTGGGGAATAATCCTGAATCAATACATCTCAGACTCAAGAAGAAACAGAAAAGCTGTAATCAATATTTACGTCCTTTTTTCTCATGTAAACTCATGTTATGACAGCAAGAGATTTGTTGTCTTTTGTCATGACCTAAGAAAAAAATCTCACATGCTTATGGCTTCTTTTTATTAGTTAGCTTACTTAGCTATTACTTTTATTAGCTATTTTAGCTTTAGTTTTACATTACAGTAGTATCTACCAGGCCAAGGCACATCATGGTTCCAACATAATGAATGCAATATACAGATTTAGTGTGATGGTTAAACTGCCCAAGAAATACAATCTAAAGTGAGAAATCCAAAAAGCAGAGTAGAAAGCACAGGTGCAGAGATGTGAATTAAATTGCTTAAATTCAGACTGAAAAGGTAGTAAAGATTAGCATAGGTTCATTGTCTCCAGTTTGTAGTTCCGTGCCACTGGGACACCGCTTCTCATAACTGGCTATGATTTTTCATGTATTTCTGTCAATTCAATTCAAGGTTTCTATGCACATGGTGAAAACAATACTTTTAACTCAGGGTGTTACCTCTGAAATAATGAAGAGAAACAAGTGCAGTAATTTTTTTTTTTTTACACTAGAGTAAATGTTGCAGGCAAAGATAGTGTTGACTCAAGTAATTTCAGTTCATTTAATTTACTGCCAATTAACAGAAATAGTTAATTACTGATTTAGATACTGAGAAACAAAGAAGAGAGCAAATTAAATGAACACTTAGGGAAAAGTTCTTTTTCCCCCTGTTCCCCAGGGTCAACTTCAGTCCAGGCACTTCTCCTCCCCACTTCTTTTTCAATCCACTTGTCTGCACCCCAGGTTACAGTCAGGCCTGCGGGGTGAGGCGACAAGCAGTGCAGGAGGCTGGGTTCAGTGTCTGGTGGCTTCTTCCTAATGGTCCTTCCTTCTTACTCCCCTGCACCTCCCTTCTTGCTTGTTTTGCTACTCTGGCATGACTTCCTCCATAGGCTGCAATCCCTCAGGCTGTCTCTGTCCAAGTGTGGATCAACCATAGCCATAGTCCCTTGGGGTGTCCCTGTCCTGGTGTGGGTTGCCCATGGCCACAGTCCCTGAGATGAACCTCCTCCAGCATGAAGGTCCTCTTTCCAAGAGTGTCTCCTCCCATGTCCCAACAACATCCCCTTCCACGTCTCCTCCTGCTATTTTCCTCTGTGTCCTCACATCGCACCACTCGTCTTCATCTGTGTGTTCTCCTGTGCCTCCTGACCCCAGTGGCTGTTGCTCTTGTTCTGTCCAATAAGCTGGAGCAGAAACACCACGTGCTCCTCTGAGGGACTGAGGTCCTGGCAGGTTGTAGGCTACATCATCGGTGGCTGTGACTAGCACAGGGTAGTTCCAGCAGCCTTCTGAGAGAATCTTGTGGCCTCTGCTACTGAAGCCCTTCTGTGTATCCCCAGTACAAATAGGCATGCTCTACATCATGTGGTTAAGATTAAGAAGCTGTTCTTTGAGAGAAATATTATGCATTTTATAGTCTGTGGCAACCATAGAGCATTTTAATAATGAAGCTTAGAATGGGAAAATTACACATGAATAATCTTTGTGAATTACCACAATCGTGGTGGGTTCTAAATAGTCACAGTTCCCTGTAGTGCTGAATTAGTTGTCTCATTCATAAGTAGTTATCACTGTATTCCAGATTTTCAGATTAAAAATTCTACTTCATGAGTTTTCAATGCTGGGCAACGGGGCTGGGGTTTCCAGTTTCCCAGGCTGCAGCAGAGGGTTTCAGAGATTAGGGATAACTGTATTCATGTGATATACACTCACTGACTTCCCATTTTCTGCTCCTCCATTGCTGTGCACCAAGTCGGGCACTTGCACTCTCTCTCCTGTTCCCAACATGCAAGTCTGTTGTATGTCCTGACACGCAAATTTGTCATTTCCCCCCAACAACTAGGGGTTGGTAATCTTTTCTCTTTTGGGTTTTACTTCTTTTTTTTAATGACCCTGGGACACAGGAACACTGCTTTTCAGGATACTTTGTGTAGCACGAGGGCCTCATTGTAGGATTTGCAAGAGAAGAGCACTCTGTCTTCTTGCTTTAAAAAGAACATATTTCTTATATTTCTGTCTTGGAGCAAAGTAGATTATAGTCAGACAGATAGGTACTTGAAAAAAAGAAATTATTTTATTTCTATGTTGCATTGATTATTCCCTCATATAGAACCATTAGTCATACCCAGGAATTTCCTTGCTGGGAAATGGCAGGACAGATTGGTTTAGAACTGCTCTGCAGCTGTTCTAAGTTACAGTGGGATAAGACTGTGAACCCTTCTAGTTTTTAGCTGTCTGAAGGTTTATCTTTTAGCATGATACCATCCCAAAACCTAGCCTCAGTTCCCTGTTAAAATGGTTCACTGTTTTGTTGATGTCAGAATTAGTAATTTACAAGGAAAATTATCATAAAACCCAAATCCCTGAAAACAGAAAACAGAACAGTGCAAAGAGAAGTAGGCCGGCAGGAAACTTTAAAATGTGCACAATATGAAATGGTATCAAAACAAAAGAACAACAGATGGCTTCAGCATGAAGACTAGCAGTGTTTTCTAGCCTTTGTTTATTTCAGAGGCTCAGTATCAAGAGGTGCAACTTTCCATCTGGTAATAGAATTCTACAAATAGTTTAGGATGAAAGGCATAATATGTGTTTAATGATACCTTCACTTCGCTGATCAAAGTATTTTTTCTGACTAATTTTTTCTTCATGGTGATACTTTTTCCTTTATATATTTTGTCCAGTTGTTCTATCCTCCCCAACTCCCATGTTGCATAACTTAGCTAGCATTATTCCTATACCATTACGAAGACTGTATGTGTTTACTAAAGACAGGGATCTGAGTGCTTCTCAGCGATTGTGTCTCATTTTTTCCATTCTTCCTGTCCTCTCCTTCCACGGACCACCACAGATTTTAGAATTGGGAAGAAGTTGGATTACACCTCTCAGTGTACGTTCTTATCCCATTAAACTCGGATATATTGTTTATGGATGAATATGCACACAAACCATATTGGGCATATGCTCCTTCCCTAACTAAGTAAGAGTATGTCACTTCTCAGCTTGACAGCATGGCACGAGAACAGCTGTGTTACAATGCTATCTGGGGACACTTCTGTCTGTGAGGAACCACAGAATGCAAGAAGAAATATGTTAGACAAGAAAAGAAGCATTACAAGACTTAGAAGACACTGGTAAGACCCTTCACCCTCCATGTCTCCATTTTCCCCCTCAACCACTGCTCTGTGTATCTAAAACACAGAGTTCCAAGCACAGTGATCTCTTAGGGCTTTAAACTCTGCTGTCATGCTAATAGGTCACCTGTTTCATCTATCAGCAGTGCTGAGGCATTTAGTAGAAAATTTTACAGAATTTTGGGAAGTGTCTGCTTCATCATGGGCACTCTACCAGGTATCATGCTTACCTCTGTTTGACAAGTGCTGGAAGCCATTAAAGACGGACCCCGTGACCGTTTCAAAGGGTTAGAAACCTTCCACTGAATTTGGTGAGACTTGTAGCAGGCGCATTAGTCTGAGCACTGCAGTGGGCGCAAGCTGCCTCATCAGCATGCGCCCGCCGCAATGCTTCCTGACTTCGTATTCCAGCTTTGGCCTGTCAGCAAACACAGTGGGAAGGGAAAAGAGGCTCTGAGCCCGGTGGGAAGGGAAAAGTGGCTCTGAGCCCTGCTATGTGCACACTCAGTTCCTGTGTTTTTCTCCTTTATTAACCTCCAATTCATAATTGATTTTAGAATGGCTTAGCAATCTTATTTTCAAAACTCTATTGGCAAGTGCTCCAGCTCCAGTAGCTTTTATATTCAGCGTTGAAAACGTCAATCTTTTGACATTCGTTGTAGCAAACGAATTCGTCTCTGGCACAGGATAATATCTTGTGGTTGCACAGCTCACTGCTCTGATGTTTTGATTGCTTCCCCTATTTTTATTCATATCTGTGATTCAATGTGAAAGAGGTTAAATACCATTCCCTTGTATGCTATCTGCAGACCTTATGTCCTTTCCTTTGCAAACATGGGATTTGTGTGAATTAGTATTCCTGGTAATTACTCTGTACAGATCGCTGCAGCAGAAGTAACTAAATTATTAGTCAGCTGGGGTATTCCCACCTGCCATATACCTTGGAGACCCCACAGTACTGTTACAGGGTAATGGTCTCCTGTAGCTGGATAATGGTCTCCTGTTGCTATGCAAATGCAAAGTCAAAATGAAAGCGAATGATGACATTTTATAGAGTAAACATAGAACTGAGCCTGCCTCTGATAAATATTTCATCAAAAAGCATTTCTGTTTCCTAAGCAAGTGAAATGAATACTTTCTAAGGCTATATCACGTTATAGATGAGAACAGAAATATAATTCTAACATTTGACGTGCCTAGCTACATGTTAGGGTTGTTATCCTTTTTACAGCTTATGTGCCAAACAGCTCATTTCACCCTTTGATTTCAAGACCAGCCACCCTCTGGTAGTTATTGCTCCTTACAGCTGGTGTGCTACCTCTTTTTCAGTCTTCCTTTTGACTTCTTTGCATGTTCCTGTGCAATTCCTCCTCATTGTACAACCAACAGTTTTCTAGTTAGTGTTTGTTGTTTAGCACGTTCTCCATCTTATCTACCAAATAATTTTGGGCTACGTTATGTCTTTTCTTTTAAAGTACATTTATACTATTGAACTAGAACCTATATTTAAGTTTTCTTACTCTTGGAATAGAGTTGAGTTAAAAAAAAAAAAAAGAAAGGAGAGAATGTTAGGAAACTGGTTGCAGCTTCCTTATCTTGCCTGGTCGTAGCTTAGAGGACTGATCGGAGCAGTCAATATTCTTGTTCACCTTGGTCTTGCTGGCAGTGGTTCTGCAGAGGACAGGTAGGCTTCATCAGTGTTAAGGTTGTCAGTCTCTGTGACTGATTTCTCTAAACTTCACTGTGTCATCTCTAAATCTTGGTAGACTTTGTGCATAGTAGCTGGAGGACATTTGTGCCTCATCTCAACCCTTCTCATGACAGTCTCAGCTGCCAAAGACGTGCTCCAGCTTCAGACTGCATTGTCTTCCTTCAAGCTACAGTTATTAAACTGTTGCCTCATGCAGACAAGGAAAGGGGAGGTGCACAAATGTTTGGAGAAAAAACACACAATAATGTACAGGTTTTAGGCAACATGGACAGAAAAAACCCATATCTAAATTAAGGGGGCTGCATATTTAGAACATATTTTTCTCTCTACTTAAGAAATGATGCACAATTTAATCTGAAGCAATTCCATCTGGTCCCCAATTAGAAAACCATCAAAGAAAAGATTAAGACAGACTGCCCTTTCTAATCATTAATCATCTTGCTTTTCTTGTTTTTGCTTAGTACCTCAATCTTTTGAAGATTAAGGCCAAAACAGTAAAGATTTCAGGATACTGAGCAAGTTAGGACTAACTAGAAGACCACATTTGCAGTCTGAATGAGCTATCACAGCCCATACTTTGCCAAGATTTCCCTCTTTGGTAGATTAAAAGGGATTCAGCATGCCTGCTGCTTGCAGCTGCCTCAGCAATAACACGAGGAGGCTGTTCTCTTGGGTGCACAGTCAATTAGAGCTTAAAAGGTCAAAACACCCAAATGTCTACTGGTAGCCAATGGAGATCATATGGCAAAAGTGCACTGAACTCCATAAAGACACAATGCTTTCTTAGAAGAGCAGCCAGTTCTGAGGCAGCCAGATTTTACACTAGCTTTAATTTCCAGGTGGATTTAAATCGTGCAGAGATTGTGAGACTAATCTAACCTTGTGAGGGCAAAGTCTACAGTCAGAGGATGAGTACAATCACAAGGATGCATGAATTTTTGGAGTAGATGATACAAAAATGTATCAGAACACTTTTCACTCTATAGTTGCAACTTGGGTATCAAACCAAATCTCCCCATTTAAACCATAACAGAAAACCGCAAACACACATCTGTTCCTTGAATTGAGAATAATTTCCTTAGCGGATTCACTGGTTAATTTCCCTTCCAGCCATCTTTGCATCACTCCCCTGTGAACTAAAGCTCAGACACAAGTTTCTATCTATACACTGACCAATCACTAGATTTTCATTTTGTGAATGCAGAAGAGGAGGAAGAGAAGAAGGAAAAGCTGGCTGGTTACTTTTCATAAAGACAGACCAAAGCAAACGACCTGCAGCGCAGTGCGTTCCCAAATACTACAATCTCCATGTAACCTCCAGCCGTGAAGACCAATTTTACAGTTCCTCTGCTTCTCCTGTTTCCTCTGTGGTTTCAGTGACAGTACACATTACTAAACACATGCACAGCACATAGGGAGGGTTAAAGTAAGACGCAGATACGCAGTTCTCGAAAGAAAGGTTGGTGTAAATGAGAGATGTGATGTGATTGATTGAGCAGTTTCAGTGGTATATGCCTGCACATATCTAGCAGAAGTTCCCGATTTCCTCAAGTTTCTCCATTGGTAGCAATATTCAAATTTTCTTTGCTACCACTGCTCTAGACACATTTTTCCATTTCAGTAAAACCCTGGGCTTAGAGCTTATGTGATGAGTATGAGAATTGCTGGAACCCTTAACTGTCGTAGGTAAATATAATTTCATGTACAGGTCTGGGTGTTGAATTCAAGCACTCTTCTGTTTCTCAGGATCCCGTTGCTCTCCACCAGAATACGTTTTCGGGTTGGTTTATATTCTTAAAATCTTTTTTCCCAAAAGTTGGATGAAAGATAACTTTAAAATCCTAGAAATTTGTTCTGTACCCAAGTACCTGCTGAAGAGTTACGAAGTTCTGTCAGCAGGATATATTTGGATGAGTCACGACTCTGTGTCATCTGATGGCACAGCCTAAAAGGAAAAAACAGAGAATTAAAATAAAAAAGAAGGAATTAATACAGAAAGTTGTAACTTAACTGTTTTCATACTCTTGAAAGGCTCAGCATTTGTATCAAATAATAAAAACAAAACAGCTGCAAACAAAATCAGTTTTACAAAGGCGATTAACTCCTAGTTACCTTCATTATTTTAAATAGCAATCTAACACAAAGATGGCAAGATGCAAATACTTTTTCTGTTGCCCTTTATAATGTTTACCTGGGCTGTTTCCTAAATATTAATTTTCAAATACAATCTTATTAACACATGAAGTTATATTACATCAACCTGTAAATCTGCCAACATTTGATAAACTTTACCCTGTTTTTCTTGCTTGTTAATTAGAAAGTTAATAAAAAGAGTACTTTTATAGCAAATATGACAGTGAAAAGTTGGAAAAATCTCTGTAGGGAGCAACTCTACCTGTCACTCCTGATTCATCCTGATCATCTTCATGGCCCTCCTGACTTGCTCCAACCAGTCGATATCCTTCTCATGTTGAAGGCTCCAGAGTTGGACACAGCACTCCAAGTGGGGTCTCACAAGAGCAGAGTAGAGAGGGAGAATCACCTCCCTTGACCTGCTGGTCACGCTTCTCTGGATACAGCCCAGGATATGGTTGGCTTTCTGGGCTGCCAACACACACTGCCAGCTCATGTCCAGCTTTTTGTCCACCAGTGCCCCCAGGTCCTTATCCTCAGGGCTGCTCTCAATACATTGTCTGCCCAGTCTGTACTTGTGCTTGGGATTGCTCTGACCTGTGTGCAATGCACTTATTGAATTAAATCCTGTTTTTTCATATCATTCTTCCACTTTGTCAAGATAATTTTAAATTCTAACCCTGACTTCTAATGTACTTGCCATACTTCCTGCATCATCTGTAAATTAATAAGCATTTTGATACCATCCTCCAGACTGGCAAATATAATGAAGAGTATCAGGATCAGGACAGGTCTTGTGTCCCTTGCAAACTGCAAAACCACACTTAATATACTCTTCTATTTTGATAATGAACAGCCATAACTTTCTTCAATATGTTATTCAAACAATTTTTCATTCATCCAGTTGGAGCAAAATACCAAAAAATTATGTCCTGTACTTACTGATTAACATATGTCATTTAACTGTGCTGATTCACAGGTCAGCATTGTTTTCTCTTATTTGTAGTTTTATAATATTCAAAAGAAACTATGTAATGCTGGATTTATTCTGCAGTTCATTTTAGTTATGATAACCAAAATCATGTTTTTAAAGTTTCTTCTTTAATTATTGCTGCATTTGCAACAAAACTAAAAGTCCCAGTAAACATATATGTGCTTCTTAGTGGATAGTTTTTATAGCCCATATCAACAAGGTAAATCTTAAAGAAATGTCAGAAACTCAGTTTAGCTTAGTTTAATTCTAAAGTAATCTTCAATAGCACACCCTAAAGAGTTCCTGTAGTGATACCTCATGATTAGTGTGAGGAACTGACTGAATAAAAAAGTTTTTTTGCTTACTTTAGTTCTTTCAGAATGAATATTCTGCCATATGATCTGTTAATTTTACCTTCAAATTGAGAAGGTTGAGCTCCCAGGGAGTTCCTCAGCAAACAGCAATAACAGGGCTGCCCAGCTGTTCACTAAATACCTCACCTTAGTAAAGCCATTTGGAAACTGGGTTTTCACATCAGAAGCCAAAAGGCATCTAGAGGCAAAAATACCTCCTACCAACTGTTGAATCTGAAAAAAATCTACATTAACAACAGGCTAGTGTCAATAAGTGAAGTAATCTCTGCCTGGTAGGAAGATTTTGGTAAAAAACGGGTTGCCAATTTTAAGGCCAAATTAAACCTGAAAAGTAATTTGTGTTTATTCAATAGGATTATTCAACTATAATAAAACTATTAATTATACAGCTGTAGTGATCCCAGAATAAACACAGTAGAGGTATGATTTCTATAATATCCTTTGCTAAAATTACTTTTACGAAAATAAAAATATCTTATTTACAAAGGAATTTATGGAAGAACAGAGTCTTAAAAACCTTCCAGTCAAAAGCATAATACAGAGGACAATCTGTAGCTAAAGGTCTGAACAGTTCAAAATTGTTATTCTGCATCTCAATTTTTCTGCCATTTATTCTGCTGCTGTGTGCCAGGTCACAAAATTAGTTGATTGATTGTCAGGTCTCTACAGATGTAGTTCATCTCATCATTAGTCACTGTTTTAGAAACAGGTTTAAAGAAACTGAGGTACACACAGTCCCTGGCAAACATAAGACAGCGATTCACATGAACAACATTATGTTTTTTTCTTCAGAAATGCACAGCTCCGAAACAATCAGGACTGTTTAATAAAAGAGATTACCAAGTATTAAACTACAGTCACTGAAAAAATCATAAAAGCTTTCTCTATTCCAGGAAATATAAAGCTTACAATTTATCACTGGCATGTAGAAATAAATATATGGAGAAACCTAGGTGAATCCTTGTCGTTGACATTAGCTGTGTCACAGATCTAGAACTCAGTTTAATTAGGAGGGGGAAAAGATACAATAACCCAAAGATCATTGATACTGAAAACCAGTTTGCAGTTATCACATCACCATACAAAACTGATTAAAAGAATAGGGGAAAAAACCCTTGTAAATTCAATAACAGTGACACATGCCAAGAAGAAAAGAAAGTGTTTTTTTCCCCATTATTTTAATATAAGAAGTGCTAAATAAAATCAGGAAAGATGTGCTGAAGTACAAAGTGTTTTCATAAAAAGGCATGATTTATAGAAATAAAAATCAAACATCTAGGCATACCTTGACGTTAAATATCACCATAAGATTATTTGGTAGGCCTTTGAGATAAACAAGAATTCTTGACAGAAATAACGTTAGAAAGGGATTTTATAAATACCAAATCAAGCATGTAATTCATGTAGGACTTGTTACAATAGTTTAAGACTATTTGTTATCAGTATTTCTGTATTTCTCCTTCTCTCTCTGCCTTTACTTCTGTATATGTTATCATGGCTCCCTTAGTGTCTGATGCTTGTCTCTGATGATGTCCTCTGTCTCTCACATCTCTCACATCTACTTTCTGCATACTATTTATCTCATTAGATCTTTTGCTTCAAAATGCCTCTTCCTTCTTTCTTCTTTTATCCAGTCATTTCACACTGAAGATTCCTCCTCTGATATTTCATCTATCTTTATTAGTTAATTCTAGTTTGGAATGCCTTTTTCTGAATAAAGCCTACTTCTACTTTCTCTCACTTTTTTTTTTTTTTCTATTAAGGAAGTTTTAGAAACCTCCAGAAAAACAATATTTCTCATAATTCTGAAGGAATCTATCAGCTCCATCTTGTTCTGGAAAGAAGTGTTCATTTCCTTTCCACTTAGTTACTTTCACACTTGCTCCTCTTTGCAGGGGGAAGAAATATTGGATCATATGAGAGTAGAGCTGCTCAGTAATTGAGGAAAGACCAGATAAAACCTAGCAGGATGCTCAGCAGTTCCCCAGCAGGACACGGGAAAGATCTTATGTTAGGAAATGGCATAAAACAGATAAAATTTTGCATGAAGTTAAGAAAGTTCATAATTGCTATCAGTGAAGGGATTTAAATACTAGTTCTTTCACATGGAATACAATTTTCCTTCACCTCCTGAGTGGGAAGAAAAATAACGTGCAAGCACTTTCATACATGAAATATTTATAAGGAATAACTTTTCAACAGAAGCAGCCATCATGCTTAGAAAAAAAAAAAAGTCTGGATGTCTTAAGTAACTCTACTTGTGTGCTTAAATCTGTGTGCATACTTCAGTCAATTGAACAAATTGACTTGCACAGAGTTTCTTTTCCTCATCATGAAATGCCTAAGGAACACAGACAGGATAACAAACAAAAGCCCCTTTGCTATGGAGGAAGTGGGCTGTCTGATCTGCATTACTCTCCAGTACAGAAAAGAAGTTTAAAGCTCTTTGGAAATGTGTATGTCGTTAGACCAAATAGAATTCAAATGCTCTTTAAGTAAACACAGTGGGATCCCAGAAACCGAAGTAATCATTTAGTATCAAACACTGACTATTAAAATACACTATTTGTGTCCGTTGTATCTGTTTGACTGGCAGATGTAAGATAGATAAACAGCTTGTGATAAACTCTGCAGCCCACCAAAGCCACTCTGCAGCCACCTGCAAAGGAGATCAGTCTTGCAGGGTAACTAGAACTAGTATTGTAGCTGCCAGACATAGGATTTGGAAACACTAAAAAGCCTGCATTATCTTCTTGGGTTTTTGTTTGTCTGGGTTTTTTTTAAATTTATTTATTGAAATTATACATACAAGTAGCTGCAGTCTCATTTTATGCTGCTGTAAGCAACATCCTAGCTTTTATTTCCCCTTTTTAAAATTTTTGAATGTTCAGCAAAACTGGATTACAACATTGTTGCAAAGCAGAAAATAATAATTTTACTTATATTCCTGATATTCCTGTTTCCCACTAGTTTGTGAACACGGATACCACACAACGAATGAAACTAAAGAAACAATTATCCATCTCATTATTATTTTAAATATTACTGTGTTAAATAAGTAAAGGCAGCATTAGAATTTTTCACAACAAAAGTTGAAGAAGCCTTATTAAGCACAGTGTAAGAACTTTTAACCCTTACATGCTCACACCTGCTTGATATGGAGAATAACTCTTAAGCAGTTATCAAAGACGTTTCAATTAATTTTTTCTTAAATCTGCCACTTCTATCTTACTTTCATGGAGATATATACATATATAAGTATTATATATATGTTACAATTATTAGAATAATGTATTGACAATGCATTTAGTGCCTCTTATTCTAATGTCTAACATCAATTAACATGCACATGCATTGTATTTATTTTGTCAGCATCATTAAGGTCACAGTTATTGTAAAAACATGCTGTCAATATCATTGATACCAGCATAGGTTAAACCTCCCAAATATCAAAACCCAAGCCTAATAAATCAACCTATTTTAGTCCAAAAAGCTAGCACATTACAAAGCTTTGTTATTTTATTATCCAGAATACCAAAACTATTCTCTGCCAAAACAAATCTCTATAACTTCCTACTAGGAAGCTTCATAGGATACTTTCTAGTCCTATTGCCAACCAAAAATATCTCAGCCACATTTCTTAATTAGTCTCTACTTTTATTAGTCCTTCTGCTTAAAATACAGGTCAAGACAGGAACACAGTTTTGAACCCAACACCAATGGCACTGAAATCAACAGAAATACACACAGGTTAGTGTTGAACATACGTTGAGGTGTTTTGTTGTACTGGTCATAAACCCCTAAATATCACAGAACCATAGGAAAAAAAAAAAAAAAAGGGATGGAAATTAATTAGTTAAGGCTTAAACCTGAAAATGTAGCTGTGAATACTTACTCAATTAAATGCCACTGCCCTCATCACTGCTGGTCCTGAGAGCTTGCCACAGACGACACTGAAGAAATCTATCTTAGGGGAATGTAATGAGACAACAATGTATCCAAGTTTTGTTCTGCATCAGTTTAATTTTTTTGTAAGGTTTTATACACTATTTTCATGCATTTCTGTGCAATTTTATTGTCACTGGTACCAGGCACTGCAGTGGCATGCAGAGATAGCTGAAAACCTTGGCAAAATACAATCTGTCTACAGCCCATGGAGCAGTGCAAAACAGTAGGGTGGGTTGTGGTAGCAATATAGCCATTAGTTAATTATAATAGGGTCTCATATAGATGTGACTGTGCTGCTTCCAATTTCAGAAGTTGTTCAGAGACCTCTACATCTGTGTCTGCATCTGCAAGGCTGTATAGCTTGTTGCTGATACAGCTTTGATTTGCTAGGAAAAAAAAATAGGGAAACTTCTGGTCATTCATCTTCAAAATTAATTTTCAAGGCCCTTCATTTTGTCCTTGTGTCTGGAGTCCATGAAGAAAGTAAGATGGCGTAAGATGAAGGAAAACACTGGTTACATGTTGTAATTCCTTTGAGATGCAAGATTCATTCAAAATTTCTTCTTGGTTTTGTAATCCACAAAATTTTAATCTTAGAAAGAAAAAATTAAGATAAGAGGAAGAAATAAAGCAGGCTATCCAGATGGACTGACCATACTTTTTTCAACCTTGAGAAAATACTCAGCAAACAGCACATGTTGAAAGATCTTACTGCTCTCTTTCTCATTTATCTAGCCATTCTAGATAGAATTAGAAATAAAAAGACATGCTTTTTATTTACCACAGACAATAAATGAGCTCAGTTTCTAGATCACTATAGGTTGTGTAAAGCTGCATAACAGTTCTCACAACCAGATACATGGTTTCTTAAACCTCTGTTAATGAAAATTCCTATCTGGAAGTTAAACTCACTGGCTAAGCATCTTTTTATCTTTCTTTTTTCTTTCAGAAATACCGATAAATTTTCATCTTTGAAGGCTGTTAGCCTTACAATCATTTCACTAAGGGTTGTTTTTTTAAGGTTACTGTCTTATGTGGGAGAAGCAGTATAGTTAAAAGAAATCCATTTCTTTCATGTTCTATTTAGCAACATACGAAATACACAAAACCAAAAAACATTGGAAAAAAAAATTGTCCTTTACAAGTCCTTGAGAAACCTCTGATGTTGGAAATTCTTTAAAAAGCAAATAAACGAAATAATCTCATTCAGAAATATCTCACCATAATAATCTGTAATCCTATTCATTAATTAGAAATTAAAATAACACCCTGCTGGTAAGGCTCTAGTGATGAGACAACTAGATCAGTACTTGGCTAAAGCTTTAAAGGCCATCAATCTCATTTTCTCTTTTAAAACACTTGTGGGTTTCCTTATTAGCCATGGAAGCCTTCAGGCTAGAAAGCGCTTTCCCAACATACCCAGAAATTAATGAAGTTTTTTGTCATTCTTTTCTTAAGTTCTCCAAATGATACAGGCAGACCTCCTCAGATTGTGCCATTACCTGGAGGAAGCAGCACATCAGCACGCTGGTTTTGAACTGATATTCTTGATCTTTTTTAAAGGAAGGGCAGAGAGACATACTTGCATTCACCATTTTCTTAAGTTCCCTGACATATAATAGGTACCGTACTCTAGTAAACCTGTGGTCTTTCCTGGGAGGATGTTTGCATACATTTAATTCATTCTAGCAAGAAAACTGTATGACTTTATCCATCCGCCTGGCACAAGAAAGGTACTTCAGAGTCAGGCAAACCATTGTGAAACAGCCTTCTGTTTTCATTGTGAATGCTCTCTCTCCCTCCCTTCTATACCCATCTTTATGAGAGATGATGCGAAGCCTAAAAGCATTTGCCATGGAAGTTTAAACTGTTCTGCAGCAGGAATTGTTTGTGTGGAACCCTTCTTTTCTATTAGTTTAGCTGTGAATTAAGCTGTAAAGGACTCCTTTCTACGAAGTTGAACTGGGAATGTGAGAGATTTGCTGATGTACGGCCTCATTTGACCAGCCTGGCTCTGCCTCCAGAGAGCAGAAAGTAGGAGAGCAAAACCCAAGGAGCTGTGAACTTCCCCTTTTACAGAAAGGACATTTTTCAGGTAAGATAGATTTTCCTATATTGCCCTATAAATCATAAGAAATGAAATTCAGTGGGTTTATTCCTGGAAATATTTGTAAATCAGTTATTTTAACTATTCAACCAGCTCTGCTGAATACTCAGTTTCCTGATACAGCCATACCCTTAGGAAATTACAGGATACTGACCCAGTTTACACAGATGAAGTTAATTAATTCAAATACAGTTCAAACAGGATAGTTGTACTTGTCTGCCAAATAAATCTTAACCAACTACCTTTCCAGTCCCTCCTTCACTAACCCCTACTCCCCATCCCACTACACTTCAGCCTGGAAAACAAGCTTTCCTGTCTATTATTTATTTTGTGTGGCTCACCAAGCCTACATTTGGTATCCCACCCCAAATAGAAATCTGTTCAAACATTAACAATAGATCACACCAGCTCTCAGTGTGTATCTCAGAGCAAGACTCAACATAGAGAGTCTGGAGGATACAGTGCCCCCAGGGAGGAGAGGAGAGGAGAGGAGAGGAGAGGAGAGGAGAGGAGAGGAGAGGAGAGGAGAGGAGAGGAGAGGAGAGAAGAGAAGAGAAGAGAAGAGAAGAGAAGAGAAGAGAAGAGAAGAGAAGAGAAGAGAAGAGAAGAGAAGAGAAGAGAAGAGAAGAGAAGAGAAGAGAAGAGAGAAGAGAAGAAGAGAAGAGAAGAGAAGAGAAGAGAAGAGAAGAGAAGAGAAGAGAAGAGAAGAGAAGAGAAGAGAAGAGAAGAGAAGAGAAGAGAAGAGAAGAGAAGAGAAGAGAAGAGAAGAGAAGAGAAGAGAAGGGAAGAAGAGAAAAGAGAAGAGAGAAGAGAAGAGAAGAGAAGAGGAAGAGAAGAGAAGAGAAGAGAAGAGAAGAGAAGAGAAGAGAAGAGAAGAGAAGAGAAGAGAAGAGAAGAGAAGAGAAGAAGAGAAAAGAGAAGAGAAAGAGAAGAGAATTTAGATGTAGTCTCCTGTTCATTACAAGTGAGGCACTAACACACGCAAAGAATTGTACTTTCTCAGCTGGAAACAAAACATTGTGTGGTTGCTTTATACTGAAAATGTTAATTATCCTGATGTATAATTCTAACAGAGGGCCAGTTTTCATATCTGCACAGCTAACCAAGGTAAACCTCAGAGATGGGGGATAAGGCTAGTCTTACATAGTTCTGCAGGATGAGAATCGTTTTACATTAAGAGAAATAGGGCCAGGCAGCTGTCTTGAAGTAAAACCACACATTTCTTTTTTGTCATGAATGAGATAATAACTGTAGTTTTGGAATGGGCAGAATTGGGTTTCCTCATTAGAAAATATTGATAAATCCAACAGCAGCTCATACAAAAATCAAGAGAATAATAATCACATATTTGAGCTAAGCTTTTATATGCTAAAATATAACGCTGTGTTATATAGTAGGAGGCTGTTAACACATTCACCTTAAGGTATATATTCTAGGAAAATTCCTGAATAAGAAGGTGAGACTAATCAGGCTAATGTCTGTGAATGGAATATAATTTTATGTTTGTCTTAGGATAAGCAAATACAAAAATAACCTGTATGGATTTCAGAGGAAGGCTGATGACTAAGAAGCAAGTTTTAAAAAGATTAATTTGTATTTGTAAGCAAGTATTTTTATTCACAAGTCATCTTATTCATTAACAAACCTGCTAAACTGTAGTATCTTAAAGGACACTTAAGGGTACAATGAGATTCCCTGTTAAGAGTGTTATAAATCCTTTGAAGATTTTGCAGTTTGGCTCCTAACAGATTATAAAACATAAAGCTATGTGCAGCCTGAGAAAATTATTGGACTCCCAATTAGTATTTAACTTGAGTTTCTAGTTTTTGATCTTCTATGTGACATCATACAAATATTCTCTTTGCTCAACAGATTAATATTTCCAAATGAGATTTAAATTATAAACTTACTTTTAGTGCACTATATCAGGGATTGTTGTTATTTAAAAATTTCTCAGCAGTTTTACCTGTTGTTATAGAAGATCACGTTTATTGACCCAGATGTTCCATTCTTGTACTCCCAGAATTGATGTCCATGGCGGAAGATCAAACTTTGGGATATATGTCAATGTTTTACAGTGCATTCCTGATCTGGAATGGTTTATCTTTTTTAAGATTTTTTTTTTTCAGTGGTAGCTCTGGATCTATAATAAGCATTGGCATTAACGTTCATTTGTATGTGTATCAACTTAGTATAAGTTGAAATAGAAACTGATGGTTGTGAGTAATGTAACTCCCATAAAACTCCCATTTGCATTTCACAGTCTGTTGGTACATTATTATTTACCTTGCTGATGGTGAAGGAATTACAGTATATGGCATCTTTAGCAATAGAAACAGAATAGTATAAGGTTACTTGCCCCCTTTCTCAAGACTCAGACCTTCTCACCTGTAAATTACCAGGTGATATGCCTTCTGTGTGCGGGAACGTCTACTGAATAGAAGTTTCTCAGTCTCCATGTTGAGGGCATGTTAAACTGCTTAAATGTCTCTGAAATGTTCTTGGCATCTGGTGTGTAACACAGAACAGACATTTAATCCATCACTACATCAGCTTGTGCCTATTTCATCAACAATTTATTCGCTATTTTTTACTGGGTACAAAGGAACTTTCTTCAATTGACACAATAAATCTGGTATGGAGGAACCAAGCCATGAGGTCCATTGTGGCTTTGCTGATCCCAAATTCTCCAGCCAATAATATAGAGAAACATACACATATTTTTAGAACCAGCTACACACAAATGACTTCACTTTCAACCAGTGCATGTGCTGAGCTGTAAGTGGAGAATGGAAAGGGTTTGAAGCATTCAGGGATGAGGAATACAGGGCTGCTGTCTCCCCTGATTGCTGGCTGGGCAATAACTGCCCTGCCAGCCACAGAATCTCTCTGTGAATGATAAGATGGTCAAAGCACATTCAGGGAATCACAGAACGGTTTGGGTTGGAAGGGACCTTAAAGACCATCTACTTCCAATCCCCCTGCCTTGGGCAGGGACACCTTTCACTAGACCAGGTTGCTCAAAGCCTCATCCAGCCTGGCCTGGAACACTTCCAGGGATGAGGCATCCACAACTTCCCTGGGCAACCTGTTCCAGTGCCCCACCACCATCTACGTGAAGAATTTTTTCCTTATGCTAACCTAAATCTGCCATTTTTCAGTATAAATCCATTACATTCACTTACTGTGGCTGTAATTTGTGTTTTGGGAAAGTTCCTCACAGCCAAGGGTCTCATTAACAGACAGTGACTTTGCTATTAGGAAAATTCAGCTCCAGGCAGCAACCAGCTACAGGGCTTCTCTTGCCAGCATGTTGAACCGGAAGGTCAAAGTGCTACTGTATTATTAAACAGGCAATATTAAAACTGAGAACAGAACAGTGGAAGGAGAACAGATCAGCCAAAAGTAAATTTTATTCAAGAAGCAAGAAGCCTGTGTATCCATTATCAGAGAGCAGATTGAATGTAGGGCAAGGAAAATGTGCCTGCATCCCTTTGGGGACTTCAGACCCCTTTTTATCTTAAGCTTACTATTGCTAAGGGTAAAAAGATCTCTGATTTGAGATGGCAGGCCAGGTACACGTATGTTTATGAGTCAGGGTGCAGTAGTCCAGAAATCCCACCTAAGAACACAAAAGAGGAGTTTAGGGTGAGACCCAAATCTGCAGGAAATGCACTAAGAGGACAGAAGAAAAGAGGCTTCAATGTACCACTCTCAACAAGCATTAAGATAGCAGCAGGGGTGAACATCCAGTACATGTATGTAATTAATAGTATTAATAGTAAGACTAATACAATATAATTAATAGTAATTAAAATCATAATTAAATATCAAGTGGAACAGAGAGTGAAGTATTCCATTTTGTTCTCAATAAAAGGACAAAAAAGAGACAGGTAGTCTGTGTTATGAACTGTGCCTTCACAAAATAAACTCAGGATAATTGGACTGAGAAAACAAACTAGACTTTACATGTCTAGTTGAATCTGCCGCTATTTGGACACACAAAGAAAAATGTGATTCAGAATTATACGGGAACTTTGCAGGAAGGACATAGCTCACCAGCAGAAGCCAAGGACAGACTGTCAGATAAACCAAAGACTTGTCTTTAATAAAAAAATAGACTCAAGAGATCATTACAGCCATTGGCCCTGAAGCAACTTTGCCCTGTGAGTTAAGCTGGAAATGTCTGTTTTACAAGCATAGCTACTGTACTCTTGGCACTTTCAACCTTTACGATTTTGGCCTACCTCGAATGTGCTTGCTGGGAGCTGTTAGATCCTGCATGGTCTGAGATGTAGCTAAAATGACTTTACCAGTTTTCCTCAGTTTATGATAGAGCAAATACAAAACGTCTAAAGAAGTTTGAGAATCCAATCCCCTGAGCAACTTTATTATGTTACACTGATGTTTCTGGCTCCATTTGTTAGTTTTGATGTTCAAGACAAAGGTAATGACTTTCAGAAGATTTTAGATGTACATTTCATTATTTTTAACAGTTGGGGTTCTAGAAAAACTAAAGTGTATGGGGTTTTTTTGGTAAAGCAATTAAGTCTTTAAATAAAAACACTCCAAAGAATATAGTCTGACCCAGGTTCATACATCCATTTACTCTCTACACCATAAAAACAGCTAACCTGATGATTATCTTGACAGAGAAAATTGTTCAAATTTGGCAAATTAATAAAAACCAAAAAAGAATGGGACCCAAAAGGCATGCATATTCAGGAACTGACATTAGGACTTCTAGACTTTACCCAGCATGGTATGTATTTCACATGACACTAAAATCTGAGAAAAGAGATTGACACATACCCATTTATAGATATATATTTCTGCTCTTTTATTATAAAGTACTTTTATTACAAGGCGTTGCAAGTTCCAGGTGTCGGTGTTACATCCCCCTTCAAATACCATGCCAAACCTGGCCATTAGTCTTACGCAAGGTCAGCAACATTAGGCAGGCGGTTGCTCTGAGATCAGTCTTGTCTCATAGTGCCCTTGTATTCTGCCATCTGTCTGAGACCATCTGCTGCCTCTGAATTGCAAACTTATGAGGATGGGACTGTGGTTTTTATTCCACAGTTGCACATTTTTCTTCTCTGGTCTTTCCTGGGACTGCTAAGCATGAAGGTAATATTAATGACCATAATAAAAAGTGAAATGCTGTTGCTGTGTATCTGCAAGTATCTATGGACCTTTTTTTTTTAATTTTCTCTTCCTAAGGGGAGAGCACATATTTTAACAAGTGAAGACAACTAATCTTCTGGTTTTACAGAGGAGTTATTCTCCTTTTGATGCACCTGAAAACTAGCCTGTAACTCTCACTGATGAAGGGAACCACTTAGCTAATTCCCCAGCAAAGTGGGTTGTCAGAGTGTTTCATTCTTCAATGGAAACATCACTTTTGACTTATTGCACTCCACTGTGTGCTCCATGAAAAATGTGGGTTTTCCGCTGGGAGGGGTGTTGTCTCGTGGGGGCTACTTTGTGCTCTGGTGGGCAGGAACCCTGAGCTGAGGTCCCTGGGGACCAGACAGAGAGCAAAAGAGATGGAGAAGAAAGGAGGTGAGCTCTTGTGTGGGCTGTGGAGACAGCAACAGGCACAGAGGCTCTAAAGATGATAGCTGTAAATTGATATCACCCAAATAAAGGCAATAAAACTATGCTGGTGGATATCCATGGGAATTTCTCTTTCTGGCTGCTTTCTGGCCTCAAATAAAAGCTAATGTAAAGCAATGACAATACTGTGCTGCATATACACAGGTATTTTTCTTCCCCTTCAAAATCCATCCACTGTCAGAGACTTGGCACTGTCTTTGAGTTATGCTCTTAATTTCTTTACACTTCAGTATAAATATATATTTTATATTATAGTTACATAAGCATAATCAGGTCTGCAGAAATAAAAAATGAAGATATTATACATGCATGGATAATCAGAACGCCTTTATTCCATATTTTCCTTTTTTTTTTTACCATTGATCAAGATGTATAGCAAAGGCAAGTTGCCAGAGAAGGGAAGCAGAGTGCACTGCTCATTAACAAGTCTCCCCCCCCCCCCCCCCCACTATTTTTCCTCAGTAATGATACTTTCCAAGTCATAAAGCCACATACAATTCTTGGCAGGACTCTGCCTGTTTCCTATGGAGTCCAAATGCAGTTGGGAAGAGACTTAACCAACCATGCATGCCATGTTAGGAAGAAATCAAGAGCTAGCTTTCTCTTCTCTCAGTTGCAAGCATTTTTTGCCAAGAGATACACCAGGAAGAGCATTGATTCCTCTCCAATCTGTGCAGTCAGTGGGAAGATTGCACATGCATTTCCTTCCTTCAGAGAGTATCATGCCAACCCTTTTAAGGGAAAGAAATAGGCCATATCTCTTAAAACTGACTGTCATGGTTTGAGTTTTTGACTGTGGATACTTTCAAGGTATTCAGAAGGTCACAGAGTGAAATTTGTTGATGAAAGTTAGTAAATGACTCCAAGCACTGCTGGGGTGAAAGAAGCTGTCAGGCACCAGTAGCAAGGAGAAAAGTCTGAGATTAGTTTAATTCATTCTCTAGTACCGGTGATATGTCAGTCCAGGTACAGTTCTCAAACTGTAAAAGTAGTCTGTTTGTACCTCTGCCAAATGCAGACAGATGAATGAAAATAAAACATACTGTTGATACAGCAAATCTCACAGAGCACAAAGTACAGACTTATTCTCAGGAGAAGAGAAACACAGTACTATTCATCTGAAAGTTTTATTTTTTGTTTTAAAGAACAGGTCAGTTTTCTCACATGGATTTCAGTGTTCTCATATGTACTGACAGGCACCTCCCCAAGCTAATCTGAAGGAAAGGAGAATGACTATGTAACAAAGAATAGCAGCCCACCTATTAACTCATCCCTGCTGGGCTGCCAGATTGGGAAAGAAATCTCCCCAGCAAGAGCTGTCTCATTGAATCCTACTGGCCACAGGAGAGACTGCTGAATCCCTTTCCCTTCACATAAATCCATCTTTGCTTAAAATGTTGATGGTTAACTGAAACACATGCATCCCCTGTTGCAACTCCAGGTTTGCCTGGCTCCCTGGGAAGTCCCTGGATCGTTTCCAGCTCCTGAAGCCAAGTGATTTACCTGCTACAGAATGGAAGCTTGGGAGCCCTGAAGCTGTCTGAGACTATGAGAGGTATTTCAGGTGGTGTGTGTTCTGTGAGCCAGACTAGATGGACAATGCCAACAGTAGCTGGCATTGCACAGGGCTTCTGCAGTCCTGAAATTATGGATAGGACTGCGTCACCCCAGTGACTCAGGAGCTGGAGGTGTGGAAGACTCTTGTTGTGGTGGGTTCTGCAAGGTGGGCAGTGCAGGTACTCAGAGAAGTCAGAAGGAAAGCTCTCTGTAGAAGAAAAAAGTGGGTGGTAGATTTCTTACAGTCGTCTGGTAATTTACCTGTTAAAAAAGGATTTGTTCAAATAAACTCCTGTATAATTTTGATTTATACTCTTTGAAACTTTTCTAGCAGTGAAAATTAAATTGCATTGGTAGACTGACCTTCAAGCTAGGAGGTTCCTCCTCATTTCCAGCCTGGTTCACAAAACCTTGCAAAGTAATGGAGACGTCACCACTTCACTTCTTTTTTCAATATTTATGGGACTCTGTGTTTTCTTTTTCTTAGGGAAGGGTGAAATAAGGATTTCATAATCATAATAATGAAGGAACATTCTTCATTCTTGACATACCTATCTTTGGGAATAGTATGGTACATATCACTATAGAAAAGCTACCAGGTTTTCGTGATTTCTAAATACATCAAAGAGGCATAGAAGGCAGAAAAGAAACAGCTGATGCTACTAAGCACCTATATATGTAAAGCAGTTTTAAAACACATGTGCTAATTTTATTCTGACTTTAACTAGACTCTGAGTTCTAGGCAAAATTCACTGTACTTATTTCAATGCTACCAAAAAGATGTCTAAAGAGCATTCATTCATGCTTAAAAAATGTCTACTGTAAAATGTCTCAAGGTGACATTATAAGGCTTTGCACTCCTATTCAGCATTTATTAAAGATAAAATTCTTACAGATTGTATCATAGTTTACAATTTTATTAAGAATAAAACTATTCTCTACACTAGATATGTCAAATATGGACAAAAAAAATATTGGAGAATTTTACAACCACTGGATGTCATTGTTGTTCTTTTAAACCTCAAAAAAAAAAAAAAAAAAAAAAAGGAAGAAAAGAAAAGAAAAGAAAAAGGTAGAAGCCAGTTCAGAGATTGGGAGTTGAGAATAAACATCATCTGGCTGTTCCCACATTTTCCATTTTAAATAGTGTTAAAAATACATTTACATAAACTAGTAGACTGTGTTAATACTAATGCATTCCATAAAGCCAAATGAGTTCCATGGACATTTCATAACTGCAGCCTAACTGCTGTTCTATTTAGTAGGTCATTGGTAGTTCACTGCAAATTTCAATGTACCTAGTTAATAGAAATTAATGTTTTGGGTAGTATAGCAAATGTGTATAAACAGCTCATTTTATTAGGTGCAGCCTTCATCATTTTTTACATGACTCATTAAATCTCACTTGTGAAAGGTTATGTGTTGAACGCCAACATCAGAATGCAGATTTCAGATAGCTCCTTCCATACATTTGCCTTGACATGAAATACTAATTAAAGTCAGGAACAGCATACCAGGAGACAAATCCAGCCCCTTGCTCACTTCTGAGGGTCATTCTGCAAATAAGTGTTAGAGCCTGACTCAGAGGGAGTAATGTAGCTGTAGCAGTTAGCTCTGTGCATGAAAGCAAAGAAGAAATGGAATTGCTACTGAATGGAGACAGGCATGAAAAGGCTAAATCCTCTGCTGAGCAAGACTCCCATTCTTTTCTGCTGCCGGCACCCAGGTAAGCCATGGACTGGGATGAGACTTCCCTGTGGGGCTTTGCAGCTGCCCGGTGGCCTACAAGAGATGATTTCTTCTCAGTGCTTCCCTGCAGTCCCTCCGCCCCCTCGTTGTACATCTGCCCAGCACCTGGCCCGGAACTTGGAAGAGTTCTTAGTTTCATTGTATGTGCACACGTATTACCCTCATAAGAAAGTAAGGCTGAACTATACTCTGCGTACAGTGGGTGGGTTGAACACAGATGTGCAGCAGACCACTTATTCTCTTTCTACTCTGTGAGAACGATGCTGTTTAAAGTCTCCAGTCATCTTTTGCCATCAAGTGATTTGGCAATGAAATTAAATCAACAAGCAACAAAGAAGGGCAAACAGATTTTGCTTTATTTCTCCAGAAGTTACCCCATTTACCAGGAGCATTAGCATTGCTCTGAACTAGGGCCTGAGGGCAGGGGTCTCTGCTGTAGCGATATCGTGAGCATTTCGTGTCAGGAGAAATCTAGAGAAATGAAAGAGTGATGTCACCGGAAAAGAAGCAGCAGGCATCTAGCTTATCAATTGGAGACAGAGTTGCTGTTAATGGATGGGTTGCCTTCCTCACCTCTGCAACTGAAAAGAATGTTAGAGGCTCTGATGCGGGGAGGATGAAGGAAATGTGTCTAGCCTGTCTTAATACAGATCCAGATCATATTGGATTTGAATATGGTGGTACCACAACTGAAAATTAAGGTCTGCAGCTTCATTCTGCAGTTTTAGCATCTCTGGTGCCAGAGGGAGTTTGTTGTTCTGCTTAGCCTCTTTTCAAGCCTTCTGAGTAAGCAAAGGAGCTGCATCTGCTCCTTTCTGAATCGGGTATGCTTAGGTTGCAGTTAAAGGTCTGAATTCACCTTGGGTAGAAATAAATACATTAGTTTCAGTCTCTTCAAATATTAATAGTGCAGATGTGGCAGCGAGGGCAGGTTCGGGCCAGCAATTGTAGTTCATCACTGTTGTACAGCATAGACACCCCTTCTCTGAAATGCTTCTTCAGGGCAGGATGGTTCTCCATCATCCCCAGCGTACGACTGCTCTGTGATAGCAGATCACACTGCTGAGGCACAACCATCAAAGTCAGTCCAGCGTACACCTATCCTTCAGGGACAGAGGCAAAACCAGTCCATCTGGATTCTATTGCTGGCCCCAGATGTCTGCAAGCTCGTAGTGGTGATACCCAAATTGCTCTAAATCTTTTTAAATCACTCTTTTTTTTTCTTTTTTTTTGTATGGTCTTCGTCTCTCAGTGGGAGTTTGGTGCCTAAATGACTTTGAGGATTTGGGACCAAGATTTTTTCTCTGGTTTGAGTGCAGCTATTAGAAATCTGACAGAAAATTTTGCATCCTCTGGTTTGTAAGAAAAAAGTACTCCTGTAACAACTAAACAAGGGCAGAGATTTCCCAAGTAATGGAAAGGTTCTTGTTGGAAACAGCAGTTTATCACCACCAAAATGTTAACAAAGATGGACAAAGAAGATATCTGCATAAAAATAATTGATATAATAATTGATAATGTAGTAACTGATCATACTGCCAATCTAATGTGCAGTTGACATGAGCTTCACCCAGGGGGAAGCTCAGGATCCAGGCTGGTGTCAGAACAGGAGACTACACCTTGGTGCTCCTTGTCCCAGGGAAGTGCCCTACCTAACCAGCTACTTAAATGAGGATGCTGTGAGCTCACCCATTCACCCTGCCTCCCTGTTTCTCTTGTTTTGACAGACCTGGGTTTTGTTATCTTTCTCCCTCTCTCATCTTTGGCGGGCCTTGGGTTCATTCTGATGCCTAATGGGAAAAACGAGATCTCGAAAACTTTCGCGGGACAGGAAAACCACTTCCTACCCAGTTCTATTTCTGCTTCTAAAATTCTGTTTGGTGGTAGTTTCAGTGAACTCATTCTTCCTTTGTGTGCCATATGATCCACAGTTGTTTTCTAAATCACCAAAAGCCATTGACAGGCTGTGTGGTTTTGATTTAAGACAAAGATGTTCTTTTTAAAAAATCATTAACTCAAAATATAGGAGAAAAAATAATGTCTGTGTTTACCTTGTTCTTTGCCATCCAAAATACTTACGAGAGCAAAAAAGCACTTATATCCACACTATTTATAGACGTAAAAGAAGTTTAAACAAAATTGTGTTTATTTCAAATTAAATAGCCAGCACTGAAATGAAATGAGATTCATAATGCACATATATATTCACATAAACATAATGTGCACATCTGAACCATGTAGAAAGATTTCAGTAGCTTTCATAGATAAAAAGATCTGCAGGTATGTGAGGAGAACAAATACATATATATGTATAGATCTTTCTAAAATTAAAATTATTTACTGGTCTAAATGTTCTTTGAAAAGAAGAGACAACCACACATTTGTATTTGTATTAATTTTAAACTTTCCAAGTTTTGCCTAGTCTTTCAATATTTATCTAATTATTTGCCCCCAGATGCTAGATTACATTTTCCCAAGGATGTTAATTTCCAATACTTCCAATATTGCTAAAATACTCACAATTTTATGGGAGGAAAAAAAAAAAAGGACGAAGATGAAATGCATTATTGAAAGAATATTTTTTTCCCTCAGGCCAAGTGATATCATCCAACATTATGAGGCAGGCAAAAATACAGATCAGATCTTTAAACTGTAATCTGTTTTCTTCTGGTACAACAAAGAGATTTTGCAGTTGGTTTAAATGATAATCAGAATTTAGGAAACCTCAGGATGCTGTGTGTTTGTTGATTTGAAAGGCCATTCATAAATATCACAGTGTGAATTCCTGGATACTGAAATGCCATTAGTAGCTAATGAGGAGCTGACCATCCATCACTGCCTCTTTAGATAATAATTTGGGGACAGGTAGAAAAGATTGCTGCCTCTATAAAGTTCATCAAGACAACAGCAGGAAATAGGAAATTCAGCAGCAGATGGCCCAAGAGACCCTGCTGTGCTCTGGTCAACTGTTGGCAATGGTTCCTGTGGCATTAGCAGCAGTTTCTGGTCAAGTATACTTGGAGTAACATTTGGGTACTGGTGTAGTAATCACTGTACCTTACTACAGCTGGGATCCTCCTAGCCTAGTAAATTTTGACTGGTGCTATCTTTTCAATTAATGTGATAGGAAAATAGATTAGGAAAAGATACCAGAGGATAATCTACTCCATGTCTCAAATGCAAAGTCAACAGACTTTTGTTCAAATTGTTCTTAAAATCACCAGTGAAATAAGTCCTCCAACTCCCTCGTGGCTTTAACATTCATGTGGTTCACACAGGCACACAGAACAGTGAAGATCTTTCCTCTTTGCACCTAGTTTTTAATGTTTCTGTGTATCTAGCTTACATATCTGAAGATTTTTGGTAAATCTTCTCTGTTTTCTGAATTAAACTACTTTGCCTCCTGCACAAGCAGTTCCTCACAGAAAGTGCTTTTCAAATCTCTGACCTTTCTTGTCCCTCTTGAAATTTTCATCAGCTCACCCACACATTCCGTAAAATGAAGACCCTTAGAGTGAATGAGACATTAGTTAGAGATGAGACCCTTAGGATGGATGAGGTAGCTGAAGAAGCAGAAGCAGTAGTAGCAGAAAGTGTGTAGCTTGCACATGATGCTCCCTGTATGCAATAATATGATGCTTACACTTTTCTCAGAATCACAACACTGGGGGCTTGGGTTTGGCTGGGTATCTGCTACAACCACAAGGTACATTTCAGCAGAACAGTTGCATAGACTGTCATTCCTCAGCCTGTTTATGAAGCTGATTATTCCTGCATAAGTGAAAATGTTTGCATTTGAGTTACATCTGGGTTTTTTTCCAAACCATTTCCTCAGTTTCTTCAGTCTGAATTTTAATTCTGTCTTTCTGCGTAACTCACCCCATATACAACTGTAATAAGCATGTTTGTATTTTATTATCCACAACATTGGCCAATATACCTCTAAAACGTCATTCCAATTTGATAGTAAAACTTTGATAAATGAACTCCTAATACCATTTTTACATCCACTCAGTGAAACTGTAGTGCAATCCATGTTTCCAAAGCCTGCTCACATGGAATCATTGAGGAGATACGAGTTGTTAGGAGAATGAAAGTGTGTTGAGGATGTAGGTGGTGGTCGTAGATTTATCCATGTATTCCTGTTTTAACTCAATCAAATTGGTATGATGATGAGCTTAGGTTTTGAACTAGAAGATTTGATTAACCTCTCTCCATTTCCTGTAAATCTGGTGTGTGTTTCTAAGCCCTTTTTGGACTGTACACCATGTTTTATTGGATTTTCCCCTTCCTTCCCTCACATCCTCTGGCAGAAGAAGGTTATGTGGGAATTACCAGTCTGAATTCAGACAGTTCTCAGTTTAGACCTCTACTTTCTCTTAGAGGATAGTCCTTTCAAATCCCTTAAAATATTACATGAATGTATTATTACGTGAATGCTTAAAGCACCAGGTTCAAAGTTTGTGTCTTCAACATTAAGAACAAAAAATCAGAAACTATCTGCCAACTTTTTATGCAGAGCTACTAAAATTGAACTATTCCTGGTTTATGAGGTTTCAGACAGACAGATCTTTGGTTCTGCAAAGTTGTGTGTGACTTCATGACAGACCTTTTCATAACTTGTTCAATCCAGCAGTTCTGCTCATCCTTCAACTTTTATTTTTGATGTCAAGTGACCAGATCATATACAGGCAACGGAAACAGCTTAAAGCAGGGTCAGCTTAAATATGAATGGAATGTAACTGTACACACACACACAGAGACCAGTCGTATTCCCCATAGACACACATATAGAAAATGTTGTGATATAATTCTGCATTCCTCACCACATGATAGGCAGTTATTTTGAAGTGAGAAGTGGATAGAAACATAGACAATTTCCCTCCATACATGTGGAAAAGAATCCAGACTGTCCAGGAAGACATTATTTCCTGGTAAAATACTCTGTGTGGTTTGGTAATGTATTGAAAAAGACTTCAAAAAGCCAGATGGTTCTCCCTGTTATTTTAATGTTATTGTTTAATGAGTGGCCCAAGAAACGCATTTAAGTAAGTGAATAAAATCCAGTTGTTTCATCGTTGTGCTATCTTAAGCAAAAACAAATAAATAAAAGCATGTCAGTAATGAAATGTTTTCCCTGTAAGAAATTGGTAGAGTAGTAGTGCCAAATTCTGCAGTGATGTAAACTGGATGGATGCAAAGCAGATGTAAGTTCATCTGCTGATTGCAATTGAAAGCTTTTAAAATTTGCTTGGAACATATTTATGCCTTAAGATGCATGAAGAAATGAAGTTCAACTGAAGTTTAAGGAGTATTATCATTTCCCTCCACCAAATCTTTTTTTGTGTCACCGATCTTCTCAGACATTGGTAGGGTTTGGGTGTCAGGTTTCTTTAAAGCTCTGTTCTCTTCTTCAGCCATGTAGTCCTCTATATGCAGTATAATGTCTTCAATGTATGTAAAGTCTTTACCTATCCGTCAGCCACTCAGAATGCCTCACAGTACTCATAACCTGGCAGAGGAGTGTTTGTCTGCTCAGTCACCTATTGGTAATGACTCATACCTGATAAATATCCTGTAGACCCGTTGCTGTTGGCTGATGATGAATTTTTTTTTCCCCAAAAGTTGAAAGCAAGTTAAAAACAAGTTTAAGCTAATTATAGTGTCTCTATGAAATGCCTGTCTTGGCTGATGAACTTTCCTACCTTTGGCAACATGAAATAATTAATTCAGTATACATAGTTAAGTCTATTAGGTGTAGACACTAAAGCAGGAGTTGGTGAGAGTTTGAACAGCGAAGCTGAAGATTGTGATGCTTCAGCTCCACTAACTCTTTTCAACTCCAGGGAGGCTGTGGCGACTAACTTTTCATCAGTGAAGTTTTCACAAGTCTAGAAATTTTCTTTGACACGTGTTCTAAACTACTACCACTGGGAGATAGAGCAGCTCCCTTCCTACAGACACCTGAGACAGCTGTCTCCAGACATAGAGTGTCCTTTCACCTTCTTCTCTCTTTACTTTTTTCTCAATCTGGATTGATTTATCTTCTTAAACAACACCAGCACAAAACATTAGAACTGGTGCAAAACACGAAAACTATCTTCACTTTTTCTCAGGTTACATTGAGGCTATGCTCTTACAAAACAGCATTCCCTCCAAAATAAGACACCTCTGTTCTATTCTCAAGTTCAAATCTTTGTCTTCCATTAATATAATGGACCTTATTCATAGGACAGGAAGAGCTACTCTTCATCCTGCTGTTGCAATTACCAACCAAGCTTTCTCGTTTCCTAATGTCAGAAAAAAGAGGTACAAGTGGAACCATTCTCTAGCACTCACTCAGGGAAAAGTCCCAGTAGCAAAGTACAAGATAGCTGGCCATTAGGAAATGTTGCTTTGCAGCAATTCAGGATGAGGAGGGACTAAAACTCTTACTTTCTACTTCCCTGGTGACTGCTGTATCCACTGGGCAACAGTATGAAGTGGGTAGTGTCAACACCATCTCCTTTTGTATCCAAAGAGACCAAATCAATATTCTGTTCTCTAAATGGAGCCTGCAGATGCCTAACACAAGGAGAGGTTCCAGACTCTGAATTTAAGCCCCTCAGAGGAGACTCAGCTTTTGAGAAGGACAGTATTCCTGATGCTCTCCTCTTGTCTGTAATAGCACGGTTTTTTGTCACCCATCAGTACTTTGCGTTATGGATCCCATTCAAAACTTTCCTTCTATAGGCACTTAACATCAGCCTATGGATTTTTACTGATGAACCGAGTGATAAACATCGGATGTGGTGAAAATCAGCATTTCAGTGCCAAAGTTCTGGAACCCTAAATCCTGCAGATGGATGTGTCCCAATGGATTCTACACAAATGTGGAGGTCTGTAGCAGTGACTGACGCTGTGTTCTGATGCAGGGTTGCAGTGTAGTGGATCCCTTTGCAGGCTATAGTTTCCATCCCAGCCAGGAAGAAACAAAAGACCTCTAAGACTAAATATCCTAAATCACAGATAATCTGTAAATGCAGTCAATTTCCTTAAGTCCCAGGTCATGTAAATGAGCTTGGTCCAACCATGCCTAGTTGCCTTGGAACTCACAAGTCCAGCTGGATTTTACATGCACTCCTGGTGGCTCTATGAATTCTCAGTGGTACCCAGCATTGTCAAGAAAATTATCCTGTCTTGATCCTTTGATAATGAAAAGTAAAGTTATTTTTAAATCTGTCTGTAAAACACCTCCTCACTAAATCTTCTTAGGTGATGTTTATAGGCATTTGTCACAGCATTATTATCTTTTCTAGTGCATTTTCCATAGAATATATATCTTTAATATGATAATGTTATTTAATGTAAGTTTTATGCACACACAGACGAGTACACAAACTGTATGCAATTAGCGTGTGCAATTAATTTTCACTTCTGCTGAAGGACATCCTTCAAGAAAATCCTCAAGGTGGCAGCACTGTCTCAGTTTTTAATCTCACACCCCACGCTCAAGCTACTAAAAATATAAGGTACCGGGAAAAAATGCGTTGCTACGGTGAACTTTCTTTTAAACTATTTTCTACCCACTGGCTAGAAATGCCTTATTAATCAACCCATTGGTCTTTCCTTTGGGCCTGAAAATGTCAGCTTGAAAGCACAGGTGCCTTCAGGCATCTTTAAACAAATGATAAAAATTAGGATGATGTAACTAAAAAAGCACTGGTGTTTGCTCTTCTACTCAGACGGGAGGAAAACGGGGTTTACGGACTTTGTATAATAGCTGGGCACATGCACCTAAGCTTATCTTTCAAACCCTCCTAAATATGACTCTCATTACTTACTCCTGCACTCTGGCAGTTGTGTTCATAGTTGTTACTTCTCATATCTCAGACAAACGGTTTGGTTAGCAAGGTGCAACTGAAACACCATTGCATTAGACACAGAATCTCACCACACTCCATGCTATTTTATAAAATCATCTTATACAGCAGGTCTTCGCTAATCTGTCTGCTACACTTAATATTGTTTAAATATTATTCTAGGTAATTCAGTTTTAGGCATAATGAATACAGGGACTTAAAGTGTGCAGTATCCTGCACTCCTTTGTATAGGACTAATCCTACAAATTACTTTGAGTGTTGCAAGAGAGCATTTTCTCTTAAATGTTTTTATTATCACTAATATGACATTATTTGTAAATAAGAAAAACTACCTAAAGACCCTGCAGACACCAGCAATGATGAAAACAGCTAGAAGCTTCCATTATTTTACTTTTAACAATATACCCTTTGATACTCAAATCATCCACAGCTCTACCTAAATAGTTTTCATGTTAATCTGACAAATCACAAATTTAGAAATGATGGATTTTCTAAAAATGTTGTTATTTATATGCTGCTGGATACTCTACTTGTTTCTACTAACAAGAACCAAATTGCACATTTAGTTACCTTTATGCTAACAAATATCATTATTAAGCAAATTGGTTTGTTTAAAACACTGAACAGGCATAAAATTTAAAAGATATTCACATTTTTGGTACTACATACAAATAATCCAGTGTAAGAACGTTTTTGGCCCAATTGTTTTCAGGAAAACATCATCCATGTTTCTTTCCTCCATAAAGTTTTAAGAAAATAAGGGTTGAAATCCTTGAGGATTAAATTTTAAATGTATCTTTTTAAAAGATGACTCAATTTCAAAAGGGCTTAAAAGCAATAGATAAATTTTGCCATTAAATGTTCAGGTGGAAAACCATCACTTTGGTATGAAAGTAGTCAAATTTTTGCATTTTCCAGTCTTTACTTTTGTGAGGGTTATTGTGGGCAAATTCAGAGCCAGCCTCCCCCTCTACCTTAGTTGTGAGCATTTTAACAGAGCTCATCCCTAGAAACTGTCTTAAAGATGGACAACAGCTGGGAAGTCACAGCTTGATTAAAGATGGGAAGCATAAAATCGGGCAAGAGATCTCATGTTTGAAGACATTACTAACATGGTAGATAAGGAGAAATCAGTAGATGTTAATATACAGTTTGGTTTCTGAGACACATTTGGCAACCTCTCACATGTCTAAAATAAAGATCAGTTTAAAAAAAAAAAAAGGGTAAAAAATAGGTGCTAAATAAAAAAAGTATTAAAACCAGGAACAATATGAAAGACTCATTTGGACAACTTACTTGGAAACCACCTTGTTATTTACCTGTGGTTTTTCCCATGGAAGAACACATTGCAATAAATAGAAAATTAAATGTTATAACATAGTGCGCTACCTGTCCTACCATCACACAAAGCAAAAAAAAAAAAAAAAAAAAAAGGAAAAAAGACGGGATATATTCTGTGCCAATCCTCAGCTACAAACCAGCCTCTCAACAAATACCATTATCTATTTTTCTGCTCTACACATTTCCTTTTATAGAAAAAATGAGTGGCACTGTGGGGCACCTAGTTCTCCAAGCTCCAAGTTCTTAGGTTTATTTCACTAGCTGAACCCTAAGGGTCCTCAAATGCTGGAGGGGTAACAACCACAGAAACACATATCTGCACATCAGTATACCAGGGTATTTTCTTCAGAGAAGAAATAAGTGTTACAGTGTACTTGTACTTCATTCCTTCTACTGATGAATGAGAACAGCCTTGAGGCAAGGGTGTGGTCTGGGATGATACAAATAGCAGTTACCCCACTGCTCCAGCAGGTCATTAAGACACAGGTTCTGTTTTGCAGAGGTCTATGGGACTTCGTTACCTAAATCTCCTGGAGACTGGGCCAAGCAGCTGAATAACTTTTGAAAAAAAACCTGCACTGTGTAGACGTTTTTGAAATCAGACTCGAGATTTGCTTGGCACTGAGAAAGGTAGAAAGAGTTTCTCTGCCTCTTGTTACTCTCAGAATGACATGATATTCTATTGGAGAAGTTCCAGGTTTCCGCAAGGTTTTACCATCTAATGATCAGGGCTTTTTGTGCAAACAAGGGTAAAGGTATTGCAAGCACTTTGTTTCATGTAACTCTACAATTGCATATGCTAGAGAATTTATTTTTTTTGATAATTCATTATGGGTGTGATCTTTAAATTTCTCTTTCTTGTTCCTAACTCACTGAGAGGTGCCCTGAAAATCAGACTGTGTGCCTTCTGTGTTTCCTGTTACCTGTGGCCATACCTTTGCTTCTAAGAAAAGGATGCATAATTTTTCCTGCAGTATGTAGGGCATAGGTAATGCTAATACCACTACAGATATTATTAACATTATCTTTTCCTCTTTGAAGAAATGTGAAGCACATCTTACTAGTTTTAGCACAACACTGTATTGCTTTTGGGATGCAAGAGGGGCTTTTACCTTGGGAAGAGAAGCAGTGGAAGACTAGTAAAGAAATAAGACTACTAGCCAGCTACTGAAGTTTATGTTAAAACAGATGAAGTTAACATAAACCAGTGTCAAATCCATTTTAACCTAGTACTCCTTGCTGACTCCATGCAATGTGCCTGTAACAAGTCCCAAACTTTGATTTGGTGTAAGCAGGTTTACAAGAACCAGGAGTACAAGATCTCACACCGTAGGAAGAGAAAGAATATTCGTAAGTGCAGAACATCAGAGTCAGGTGAGGCGAGGACCGAAGTGGAAGCAGATGTAGCTTCCTGCCCCACTGGTTCTGAGCACTCACAGAGAGACCCAAGGCAGAGTTGCCTCAGAAATGTAACTTTTTGTTGACTATTTTAGCTGTCAGGGATGACCATGACACAGAAACCTCAGGAACACCTTTGCCCCGCAGTTCCCTTCATGCAACACAACCTGCCCGCTTTTCTTAACATAGTCGTGGCCAGTCAAAAAGTGTTTTGGAAAGTATTTGTCTGTCTGGAAAAACTCATCCATTCAAACTATAAACCTAATGGACTGTCGTCTGAGAAACAGAATCACCCTAAAAGACACACTTGAATAAAAGTTTCTCATATCTCAGGCAAGTGACCTACCACTGAACTAGTAGAATTTCTTTTATAGTTTCATTCTGATAAAGAATAAAATCAAGTTCTAATACCTAGAAATTTTCATGAAATATTTTTCTCCTGTGGAAAATGGCAACACTTTTTAACCTCATACCATTTGGCTGAAAATTCCTAAATCCTACTGTGATGTGCATTAGAACAATTGTGCAAGTCCTGCTTTCCCAGAAGTGAGTGAGGCTGCTTGTCCCATTGCACACTTTGCTCTCTTGTCCTGCTGAGATACTTCCTAATTCTCTCCATGATTCTCCCCAAACATGCCACTGTAGCAGAAGAAATAATCCATGCACAGCGCAAATAATCCATGCACAGCACAAATATTGGGCTTTCAGAATCATGTAAATAATGTTCAGTGCATTAATGTACAATATTTTAAAAAAATCAATGACCAATTTATCTTACTTTTATAAGGATAACTTTTATTCATGAAGATAAAGGATATTTATCCAGCTTCTGAAATTTCGTCCTGTTGATTCCCTTGGCAGGATTTTTCTTAAAGCAGAAATAATTATGGATTTCTCCTACTTGTTCTGCAGTGACTTTTATTTGTCATTTCTCAATTTTGCCTCCTGTGCAGCAGGTGCTTCACCTTCAACTCTGGAGAATTGCCTAAAGGCTTTTTCATTTAACTGCTAGATGCCGGTGCACAAATTGCCTGGCAGGGATGATGTGGTGTGTTAAGGCCTACATCCTACAGCAGGAGATTTACCAGATACCCAGCTTCTTAGAGCACACAGAGCCTGGCTCTGCACTGGATATGGGTCCAGTTTTTGTAGCATGATGTACTGCTTCAGAGGATTGGAATTAGCTCAAGATGTTAATAATTAGAAATTAATGATGAAGAAAATAAAGTTTTAATACCTATTTCAATGGGAAATGTTTTGAGAACTTATTTTCTATGTTACGATATACAATCTATTTCTCTTACCCATCACTTTTCATTTTGACCCTGCCTAGAAGTCAAAGAAAACAGCAGCATGTTATAAAAGTAGAATGCTATCCCTGACAACATTTGAGGTTATGTTGGATGGGACTCTGAGCAACCTGATCTAGGTGAAGATGTTCCTGTTCATTGCAGGGGGGTTGGGCTAGATGGCCTTTAAAGGTCCCTTCCAACCCAAACTATCCTATAATTCTATGATTCTATGAAAAGTGAAAAATAATAGATATGCTAAGGGAGTGGCACTGTCTGCTATTTTTGTTTTCATTATCTGGACCCTCACACCTCCAAAATTATGTATTTGAAAAAAAAACCAAACCTGTTCAGATGCTCCTTAGTTTTTACAGAGAGTTTTAAAATTTCACTTAGGCACCTAAAATGCAACATGGGGAGAAAGCAAATCTATGAGGTTGGAGAAAGTAGTGCTACAAATCCTACCTGGAATTTTGATGTCCTACATTTCCCCCATGCTTCCGTGACTGCAAAAGTTGTGCTACCATGAATGCCCAGAAAAGTTTTCAGTTACCTTTCCTGCAAAGCTGTTCCTAACTCACAGACAGAATGTCTTTACTGCCCAACACCTACCCTGAAAGCTCTTGGTTCAGTTCAGAACATAGCCAGACGCATGCTGTGTGGTGTTGCGCTCAACATGGTTTTGGCTATAGCATACCTTTCACAAAGTCTCTAGGCTTCAAGGGTAGGAGAGAACCTTATAGCTTCATAGTTTGACCCCATAATTCAGAAAACAATTCCTAAAAGCAGTGCCACTGTGGCCTAGCTTGCCTGGCTTCCGCTTCACCCACTGTTTTTTGTTGTTCCTGGTCTAACAAAAGCTGTAGTATTCAGGGTGGGGTTTTTCCTTTTCCCAAAAAAAGTATTTCTGCATTGTCACCAAGTCACCCTTCAACTTTCTTTTTAGCATGACTAATGGACTCTGTTTTACAGCCAGTAGAAACTACAGCTTTTCCTTCACCATGGAATATAATATATTTTTCAGTACTACTTAAAACTGAAATTCTATACGAGCTTTCTATAGCATGCCAAACATGGCACTGGTATGTGACCATTTTAATTAAATTCATCTCTGGCTTTGCTTTTTTAAGATATGGCCAGATGGGGAAGGGTGTCTGTGCTGGTTCTGCCCCCAGGTAGTGGCCTTAAACACTCTCCTGGGTTATGGTGGATGTTGCCCAGACTAGCAATCCTGTAACTGCTTAATTTAAAATTAAAAACACCTCAACAACAATCTAGGAATCGGTGTCTGGAATCCTTTTTTTACCTTATCCAACAGAGGTCTAATCAATATGCTACAGACGAAAGGCACAAATTACCTACTCTTCTCCAACTCTGGCGTTCATTTCAGCATGCTAATGAGCTCCAGCGGCAGAGTATCTTTTCTCCTACACTGAGAAGTTATAACAACATCCTATAGAAAGGAGTTATTTGAGTCCATTGACCCAAAGGAGGTCTGCCTAGATCAGCTCACCTACTTGCTAGGCAAGTGTTCCTGTTATAATTGTTAAAGGCTCTGGAGGAAGGAGCTCTTCCTCGCTGTTTATCTTAAGACATTATGTTAATTCTTGAATGGATAGAAATGCCTAGTAAGTAACAAAGAAACAGTTCTGTGAGTTCAAGGGAAAAATAGGAGTTCAGGCATTCCTCCTATCCTCAGGTATTCCTCATTAGCTTGATGGAGGCAGTTGTTTGCATAGCATGTCACCTTTCCAAACTTTTGTTTCATGATACCTAATGCTTCCTCTCTGATGGAGCGTGAACTTATTTCTTTGAATCACCTTGCAAGGGAAAGGTATCTTTTGCATTTCTTGAAATGAGATTTCATGCCTTCCTGTATCTTGCCCTTAGTTTCTCTGAGTCCATTTTCTTTTTGCTTCTTCTCAGTCTAATGATGTCAAGATCGCTGGTCCTCCAAACAACCACAAACATCTAGGAGACAAATCTGTAATATCTATATAAGTAAATCCAGAGTAGAGTTGCTTTAGATGTAGTTATCTGTCTTGTTGCATTAGGAAAATTATGTTGTATTATCACCTCAAACTGACATCCCCCTAACAGATAATTCCAGGTAGCACTGACAGGTGCTGAAGGAATAAATGGTCCTTTTTTTCTGATTTGATTCAGTGTTCTCCACCTAGCCCCATCGTGGGCTACATTGATGGGCCAACTTTGGGCTAACTTTGAGTTAATACTCAAAGCCACATGTATCCATAAAGTAGGTGATAGCAACCCCTAAGTAAAGGGCCAACTCAGTACCTCCTTTTATGCATGCTATCCTTCCTGAACAGGTTATGACTAGGACTTTTAACTGTCCAGGTGTGTGAACTGTCTGATTAAGTTTCAGAAAATGTCAATTACATCAAATTTCCTTTCATCAGTCAGAACCCTTTTTTTTTTTTTATATTTCTCAGACCTCTAGGAGTAATATCTGTCATTACAAAGATTTTTCATTTTGTGTCCTTTGCCATCTTGTGCTCAATTTGTTCACCACATGCTGAGTTAGACTCATGACTGCGTTTGCCTTAACCATAAAAAGTTAGTCAATGCTCTCATGGTTGTTTCTGATCATTTTCCAGTATTATTAATTATCATTGTGATCAGATGCAAGCCATGCTGCTCGCCACATACAGTTCCCCTGGACTGTGGTCCAGGGGACCTTGAATGCCATCACATTGAATATTTATGATGGTTTGTTTTTTACTTTCTATTGTACCTGGTACTTGAAGAATCATTAGTTTCTCTATTTCTTGCTGAAATCTCTTCCCAAATTCCCACAACTTAACCTTGCAGTCCCTAGTAATGTGTTCCCTTTGGTATCAGTGTGTATTGCTATTTGTTCTGATTGACAGACAATTTCATAACCCCTTCCAATCTTGCAGTTACTGCTCATATTTACACTGCATTAGATAATATGCTATCTGGTTACCCTGATTTGCACTGCTGATATCTTGGCCCACTTCTTACTCTGCTGATAACGAGAGCCAAAGAAAACAGGTTCTTTGCAAAAAGTCAGTATGTTAAAAATATTTTAGGTCATCCCAAAGTTGTCAACAAATTAAAGTGAAATTTATTGAATAATTGAGTGAAAAGGAAGAATATAGATAAAGTCAAATACAAGTGCCAAAAGTGCAGGAAGGAAGAGACTTCATTCACCTCATTGATCTCTGCCCCAATCGTAAGCACTGTAAGCATTTAATTTCCCTTTTTCCTGAAGGGATTAGAATTCACATCATGATGCCAAGCATCCCAGACATTGTGCTGTTTAGCATTTTGTATAAAGGCTCCAACAAGAGGGCAACCTCAGAATATGATGTAGCGTGTAGTGGTTAAGGCACTCAGCTGGGTGGAGAAAACATCAGTCCTGATGTCCCTCTTTCTGAGCAGGGACAGGCATTTGAATGACAGCGTGTGACCTCCCAGCTGTGTGCTCTAACTGGAGAAAATTGCAAGGTAGATTCCTGTCACGCAAGCTTGTGGGAGCTGTTCATTTCTCATTATAAAGCATTTCTAAATGCGTGGAGTTCTGAACTGCTTCAGATAGACTAATTTCAGGTCTTCTTTACCAGTGCTTTTCCATTATGTATCTTATGTTTGCTTCAAGTTGTGCCTTCCAAAGATAAAAAAGGTAGAAGATTATTCCTTATTTTCAAAAATTTTACACAGAGGAAACAGAAGTTTTACAGGATGGAATATGTAGCATTTCGCCCTCTTTCATACATGTGCTGGATGTATCTTACTAATGGACAGATAACTCACTTCAGAAATGCTGCTGTACCTTGCCTTGCCACCTGTGGTGCAGTTGAGTTTTTCTCTCTCCTTGGTTCAACGACCCTGTAATTATTAGACTCTTGTTCCCCACATACATCTAAATTCTTTTTAGGGACTGCTGTTCAATCTCTTTGGAGTGCTCTCCAAAGACTGAACTGTGGATTGTCACCTCAGGCTTAGTCAGGACAATGCGGAGTTCCTACTGTAAGAATAAAAACTTTGACAACCCCATGTTCAATTTTTTAGCAATACAGAGAGAGAACAGTGATACAGAAGCATGTCAGTAGCTTACTCACATAATATAACCCCTTACTACATGTTGATTTACATATTTTCATTCCTTCCCATTTCTTTCTATGAAACTTGGTTGGCTTCATTCCAGCAGAGGAAAGAGCAAGAAAAGAAAGATTGCTTTACCCTAGCAAACACACACTACCAACAGGTACACAGCAGCTGTTCAATCTTAGCATCAAGATTACGGGGACACACACAAATCTCAAGCAGGCATACTTATTTCAATGCTGGTCACAATGCTCTGACAACAATTTGTTATAAATTCTTTCGCAGTCAGCTCAGAAAAGATGAAGGCACTTTCATTGTTCATTTCAACAGATAGTTCATTTTTCCACTGAAAACAGAAGTGAAAAACTAAGCTATCTAGGTGATTAAACTCTTTAGGCTTAAGTAATTATAACCCTCACCCCTCAAAATAATCAAATTTTGCCTGCCATTAGAATATCCAACCACTCATAACAATTACAGCCATGTATGTAACCTTCATGCAAAACTTCTACATTTCAATAGATTAGGTAAACACAAAGTAATTCAACAATATCACTGTTTGACAAATAGCTTGATGACCACCAGAATGAGTGAAGCCTGCTTTCCTGTACCTTTCTGTCTTGGCACCGACTTCAGTATCTAAGGCATGCAAACACCAAGTTAAACATTTCCCTGCCTGGGCTAGTTACAAGAGCTTTCTCTCATGTCAGCAATCCTGGCCTTCAATAACACTGGAACTCACCCACAGGATGGAGGGAGGATGGAGGGACAGCCTGTCCTACTCCAGTCCCACTTACTCCCACTCCAGTCCCTCAAGCTAAAAGGCATGTTTCCATCAGAAACAAGGCCATATTATCATATTATTCATTAACATATTTTAAAAAATAAAACTACACTCACCATTACCCTCTTGGTTGTTAACATCCTGATGGATCAGTTGTTAACCCAGGAGCAAAACAGAATCGAACTGCCCAAGGCAGATGGAAGCTATAGCCAAATATATCATAGCACGTCAAAGCACTTTCTAAAAAAGGCTTCTGGACTATGTTCACAGCAAGATCTGTGGATTCTTAACTCATAACACTGTCCTGACCAGAGGGGTAATTTAAGGTCCCCAGTCAATGACTGGAAAAAACCTGCCACTTGAGAGACAGGTACCAGGAAACTAGGAAGGAGGCTGTCTAAAAATATATGTAGATAAAAGTTCTGAGTAATAATAATAATAAAAAAGTACACAAATGCACTGGCAAAGACTAATCCCTGTCCTCCACATACCTTTAGATGCTTGCCTTCAGACCTAACAGCGGCATATATTGGAATTTGTAGAGAAAGTTGAGGTTTTCTATCCTGAACACACTTTTGGCCCCACAATCAGCTCACCTTTTCACAAAATATCCTTCACAATTTAGAAGAAACAAATGAATAAAAAAAGAAGCCCTAAGACATTAATTATCCTTAGGGAGTGCCCAGTAGTCTGGTGATTCGAGCACTCAGCTAAAGGACTGCTCATTTGCCTTCAGACATCATATATATGCCTGCCTGATTTGAACTGAGAACACTCATGTCTCAGGGGTATTTTCACCACCAGATTACTGGGTTATACACCCAAAAGATGCATCCCAATGATGCAAATTAAATTATTATTTATAAGTAAACACACATTGCTCAGTGCTCAGAGCCTTTGCCTCTTAGATTAGCACACTACCTACCAACCTTAAGTATTAATCTCTTGGTTTTATTTCGTTGATGAAAACCCTTTAATAAATGGTCAGCATTTATAACAGGGAATTTGCCACTGGCTTTTTCCAAGGATCTGCTCTTCAACATGTGGTGCTTAGTATGTTCATACATGGGCCAAAAAGGGGGCGAGCTCTGCAGTAACAACAACATCAGTGTGTGCCAGTGAGAGCTAAGTGAGTTGATGAGAACTACTGAGTGAGCAGGCGATGAAATGGCAGATTAAATTCAATGTCAGAGCATGCAAAATAATGCACTACTGGAAAAATAACTGTAAGTATTCAGCCAGAGACCAGACAATGGACAATAAATTAGATACTTCCACTCATGAAAGGAATCTTGGAGTGCGTATAGATAGTTTTCTGACTTTATCAGCTCAGTATTCCTCAGTGGTCAAAAAGCAAGCAGGGTGCTACAACTAATTATTATGAAAAAGGAACAGACAACTAAGCAAAAAAATCTTTAACACTTCTTGGAGTTATGGCTGCAAAATATCAAACAGGATACAGTAAAAACAGTACAGAGAAGGATAAAAGGTATGACAAGAAGATAAGAAGAAATTAAATAGACCAGAACAGTTTTGTCTGGAAATGACTCAACTGAGCAGGCAATAGATATAAAAGAATAATACAATATCCTGAATGCCAGAGAGAAGATGAACGGGAAACAATTATTCGATGTTTCACATAGCTCAGGATGTGGAAGACACCAAATGAAATGATCAGATAGCACGTATAAAGGAAACCAAAGGAAGTTCTTTTTCCTAAGGAAAAATCGCATGTAGAAAGTATAAACGAGATCAAAAAGACAGACAAAATCAAAGAATAGAACTCCGTCAAGCATTATTAAATGTCATGATCCTGATACCACTTGTGGCTCCAGATATCTTGCAGGTTAGGAACGGGGTGAGACTATCAGGAAAGGTCGCTTTGTACCTCCGCTGTTCCCTGTTGTGCCCCTTGCTGGTCACTGCCACAAAGCCAGGTGGGCTTCTGTCCTTACCCATCGTGCTCATTCTCATGTTGTTATGCGTTGTAATAAAGGCTTCATTTTAAACTACAGAGAAGAATCTTCAGTAAATAGCTAGAGAACCACTAAAGTATTTACAAATCCAATACCTGACTTGTCTCTGGTGATTTGTGAAACCTGTTTCAGATCCACCTCCATGTCAGGTAGAGGACGGATTCAGACATGGATATCTCATAGCCAAGGCAGGTATATTTCGAGTGTTGCAGTGTTTCCTACAGATTGCTTTTAAGTGGAAATAGGTAGTAGTCATATTGGCTATGCAATGAAGGAAAATTTTAACAAGTTCTGTTATGCAGTTTGGGAAACAAAGAAAATAAGTTTGGTTTAAAATGAAATATTTTGTAATTTAAACTTTGTTTGAAAAATTGCAGTATTTATAAGTTATTTTATAGGTCTTTTTAAAGCAAATAAAAATAAGTAAAAATATTAAAACCAGATGTTATTTGTATGCATTCAAAATGAAAAGTTCAGTAATTTTTCAGTACTTTTATTTTTGTCAGACACAAAAGGAATCACTGTTTTCAAGTTAAAATAGGAAAGAAACCATAGATAAAATAACCTCATTCACCTGATAAGCTTCTTTTTGAAAAGTTTAGTTCTGATAATAAAATCAAGAAAAAATATAATTTATTTGTATTATGCTTCTGATCTGAATTAATTTGATTACTGCTATTTCCTTCCATTTGAGCTGGAAGACATTGTTTTGTGTTTCTTTACTGCTCCAAATTATAAAGTCCATTTTTTACACAAATATTTTATTTAACTAAAAACTCATACTAGAAATGTATTGGAATATTTTATATTTTTAAATGTTTCTCAATAAACAAATAGATATTAAGAGATAAATACAATTTATAAATATATGTCTGAACCAATTTTATGTGTCTGAAGTGACCGATTATATAAGACATGTAAGGAATTTAACACTGTGGAGACAAACTGAAAAAAAAAACAAACCTGAAATTATTTTGGCAAATACTTAAGAGGAAAAAATTGTTTCCAGAAAGGATGGCTGGTATGGAAATTATTTGCTAGCCAAATGTTGCTAAGCAAATAATTCAACCAGTCTCATTTCTTCAGTTAACAGCATCCTTTGAAAATTTTGACAGTCACATAGTGTTTGTGAAGTGTATATTTAATTAAAAGTCAGAATTATATTTTTCCACAAGAATAAATATCAATAATAAATTGATCATGCATCCAATTATTTTTGTTTTACCATAGATCTATTACCCATATTTCTTACACTTTCGCTTTTTATAGCTGTGAAAACAATCCATCCAAGCTGAAACATGATATGAAGAATGTGTCATGTTGCTTCTTAATGTGGGTGAAAACTTCTTTCTAAAGCATAGTGAAAAATGTGTGGGTTTTGTTGTTAATTTTGTTAGAGCCAATAATACTTTCCAGTGATGGACAAAATTCTATAAAAAAAGAGTAACTTAATTATACTTAAATAACTAGGGCGCCTCTAAAAGGTAAACAAATACTCTTCTGTGGCATTGCCTTTACCACAGTATTTCCTAAATTTAGAATGCATGTATACCACAGAACTGTATTTATACCAAGTCATGGTAAATGTTTACTTTTTAATATGGTATGTCCACTATGTATTTATAAAAATGAACTGAGAAGTTGAGAATAGATAAAAAATATGGGGAGAAACTGAAATATAAAAGGAAAATCAAGCTATACTTAGAGAAAAGAAAAAAAGTCAATTTCCCCGAAAAAATAACATAGCACCATGTGAATACCAACATGAACAAATTACTCCAGGGTGGAAGGTAGCACAGACACTTGCTCTACTGAGCAAAGTAGGAGGCATTCAGATTGCAAGTGGGCTTAGTTGAGGCAGAAGATTCCAAAAAGTGAAATTAGAGTGACTTTACCCTATTGTAAGCATGTACCTCCAACAGGTGTCAAAATATCTCCTCTGAGTTCTGCAGTCCTGAATATCAGAAGCAAGATCTCAGCTGGTGGAAAAGTCAGTCAGCTGTAGCTTAAAGACTAGGTTAAAATTTAAGGACTGGCAAGACAACAGTTTTTCATCCTCAAAACCCACCCCTCAGAGTGTAACAACTGCCTCAAGAGATTTGAATTTTCCTTTTCTACGATATGTTTTGGAACTAGCTCTTATAGGTCCTAGTCAAAAGCCAGAAATCATATTTGGTAGAAAATTCTGGGAAAAAACCAGAAAAGTTTGGATATAGAATGGAGAGGAAAATCCAAACATGATTAGTCTTTACATAATCAAAATATTTTGTTCTGAAAACTTCATGTTGGTTATGTTTTCTAGCCTTTCTAGAACAAAGAGGACTTGGCTTCACAGGGTGAGAACCAGGATGCTCAGGTACCCAGATGTTTGGGTTTGTGACAGGGACCCAAAAATCCCAGGCATCTCAACTAAGACACTAAGTGAACTGGCTGTACCTCAGGCTCAGCTCAACAGGAATCCCACTGCTTTGGAAATATGTGAAAGAATTTCGTGCTTTTACAAAACATTCTGATTTTGAGAAATTGTCCATTTCTAATGAAAAATCACTTTATCTAAAAGTCCCATTCCATTCTAGAGACAATGACAATACTATTAATTTTTTATTGAATCCTTCTGGAGTAAAATACTGGGTGAAACCCAATATTTTTTCCCCAGAATTTTACTTGGGCCAAGAAATGTGAGTGCAATTCCCATTCTTTTTTGTTAATAAATACCTGCTCCTTCAGGAGAGTATACAGCCAACATCTTGCCATCTTGCCAGTTTGCCATTACAGTTGTCTCCACATAATTTCCTCAGATGAAGAGATTTACCCTGTTCATCCTGTCTACCTTTCTGCTCTGATTGTTAAAAAAAAAAAAAAAGTGAGCAAACAGTCTATGATAAGGTTTAGTAAGTGTAAGATTTTATATTTCCCTTTCAAATTCTTTAGCGCTTTAAAACTTTACATAGCCTAACTTCATTGAGGTCAAGTTTTTGCTCATTTCTAGATTTTATCCATCCCATGTCCTGAATAATTTTAGAATATTCAAAATACAGTCATGCTAATCATTCTGATTTACAGTGCTCAAAATCAAACCATAACCATGTTAATACCATTTTCCTGATCTTCCTTTAAACGAACACCCTCTGTAGGTCCTCCAGCAATCTAAAAGCATGTATGTTTGAAGAAAAGTAGGTGAACCCATCTGAAGTTTTTAAAAGGGAAATTTAAATTCTGATCTTTCTGCTGGAGGTTGTCACTCATTTGGTAACATGAAGGAGAGTTGGGTGTTGCTTTACGTGTTGTAAAACTATCCTTGTGTTATTCTCACATACCAGTAAGAACAAAAGCATTTAATCGCATTAACTTCATAGGATTTTAGAGTTATTAAGACTAAGATTTGAAGGCAGGACAAAGGCTGTCATTCTCCAGAGGCTTGTGCTAAAGATGCCTCCAACGTTGAGAAACCATGGGCAAAATCTAGGACAAAGAATCTGTAGTCAGACTCCCCTCTTTCCATAAAAAATAATTATGAAAGACATTGAAGTGGCTATGAAGCAACCTGTACAGTTCTATATGTTACATCCTTACAGCAGGACCTTAAGAGCCTGTCGGAGTCTTTATTTCATGACTGCATGGTATGACATGAAAACAAGGTGCTCAGAGAGCAAAAATTGACAGGGTACCACTGAGGCCTTGGGAGGTACTCTCTGTCACACAGATAGACTACCCTGCCTGCTCTTTCTTTCTCCTTTTCAGGAGGAAGCCTTTTCAATGATGCTTCCCAAGGACTGCAACTGGGAGAGGGAAGCTGGCTGGCGGGCACATGTCTGTGTCCAGATAGGACAGCAGCTGAGCTAGCAAGGGCGGTTGTTTGGCTTTATGTGTCCCTATTGCCACTGGCTTGAATGATAGCCCACCGTCGCCTGGGCTGGCCAAGGTAGCAGGTGCCACAGCATTGCTTTTGTTGCCTGTTGTGGCAGCAGTTATTTTTGTTGGCTGTGGGAATGGCAGCTGCTCAGCTTGTCAGAGAAGAGGTAGGAGCATCGCTTTGTAGCTGGTCTAGGATAGCTGGCATGGCACACAAATCACTACTTAGTAACACAGCACTGTCTTTTGCTTTGATACCACCATTACTAGATAAAAGGACCCAAAGACAGAAGTCCAGATAGATTTTGCATAGTATTGATGGAATCAAATACAAAAATAAGCTGAATGCTCTAATGCCCCTGGATATAATTTTTGTTCATTTGTTCTTCTATTTACATGTACTAATGGCCTAATGTTCTCTCTTAGTTAGCAAATGGTGTAAATTATAAAATATTTGATCATGATTTATTTTCTCAATCTGGAGTCCTTCTTTCATACACAGATTATCCCAAGAGGCCATTTACAACCATGATTCTATGGGCTATAATCACAGCTCTAGGAATGCTAACATGAACTCTTCTCTATTTTACACTGAATATTCACCAGCATCTGCTATGGGATTAATATAAAAAGATTTTGCCACACATGGCAGCCAATTAACAAACAATATGTTGATATAGTTTGGGGCTATCCCTTCATCTTCCATGCAGAATCTGTTGTAGAGATATCTCCAGGGGTTTAAATTGCAGTCGTCGTCTTCTCAATTTACATTTGGCCTTCCATTGACTCTTTCTGTCTTAAGAGTATACTTTTTCATTTGTATACAAATATTATATGGCTGTTAACCAGGATTTCCTCTTGTGTTCTTGGGCTGTTTAAATCTACAAGGATGAGTTTTCGTTTCTTCCAACTGGATGTCTCTAAACTGAAATTTTTCTTTAGTAAGGTAGGGTACAGATGAATTAACAATATTTTCTTGGGTTTGAGCTGATCTTTCTTTTCTTCTGCATTTATAGTAGAAATGCTTTTATATTTTATGTAAACATTTGTGTTTTGAAACTCAGTAATGCTGCTGCTTATCTAGATTTCATTTCATTCGAATGAAATACCATTATCCCTCACTTCTGAATTAGTTTTCATGAAAGGCATCTTTTACTATGTCAGTTTTTAAACAAATTCCCTTTTCTATGCTGCTTATAAAAGTAAATTGTTACACGGATGTATTTTTAAACATTGAGGTTGGTATAATTTTCCATTGCTTCCCACTACAGCATTGACTGTATCATTTATTCCAGTTTTCAAGATTTTTGATTCACCATTGGCTTGACCACACTCTCCCTCCTACACAAATGGCCTTTTGAATAGTGAAAAATTAGAAACATATCAACAGGTAGGCATATATTTTTGCACACTCAAGATTTAAATTCTGTCACTGGTTTTATCAGGAGCTGAAAGTTCCAAAAGCTGAAACTATCAGATTCTTATTAAAAAAAGAAGCCAGTTATACCTGAATCATTTAAATGTAATCTGTAGTCACTGTTGTAGTGGGAACATACTTGCTTCCTTTTCAAGAACTACAAAATTGGGAATTGTTTCCTCTGACTTAATCATTTGAAAGGTAGACACAAGTTATAATGTTGTCATCTATGCTCTTTTTACAGTTAGTAGAGGAAAAAGAGGCACATGGAGATGCCAATTCACTCATCTTGGTACAGGTTTCTGTAATTGGTGAGATTAACTATTTTTTCATGTTATAGTACTGCTCCCTATGGTCTCCAAGGTTGTCATGTCTGCCGATTTTCTCTAACCTACTTTTTATCTGTGTTTTTAAAAACCTCTTTCCTACTACTTCCCATACCAAAGTAAATGGGATTTATTTTTTTGAGATTAAACCCATCCTGCTTTGGCTAAAATAAAATTCTAAAGTGAGTATTGCACAGACATATTTTGGCACAATATCAGTTTTATGTACATTTCTATACCTCTAATTAACATCAATATTTAACTTGGGTGTAAGTTTTCCACTATAAATGAGCACTTGAATGTAATAATTCATTGCAGCTCAATTTAGACATTTTAAAATTTGATATCCAGAAAGAATTCAGATTTGAAATTCTAATATGTATTCAAAGAAAAATTTGAGAGGCTTTGCTGGAAATTTGAAAAAGTTTATTACCTGAAACGCTCTGATGATGTGTGCTCTTTTCCCATTGCAAATGATAGACAGGAGTAAAAGGAGAGGAAGAAAACATAAAGCAAATGAAAGGAGAATAAAAACAAAAGCTGGCATAAGTGAAAAAAAAGTAAGAGGTCACCAAAGGGAAAGACTTACAGAGCCTGTGATCTGGATCCAGTTATCAACCTCCAAAGAAAATAGTGAGGTGTTATTATTTTTATTATATTGGAATGAGTAAAATGAGCATCTTTAACACTGTTTATTTATCTCAAAGCTAGGGCTGAGGGAAAATCCTCTGTGAAAACAGAGGGCTGGAATCATCTACAAGCAAAATGTTAAAGCACTCATTGTTGGATGCATCTCTGTTTATGTTTATATGCACATGGGGTTGGTTATATCAGTCTCTGAACTAAGCAGAATTTAGGAGGACACATGAAATAGAGACCTAATCACTAAATATTAACCTCTAAAGGGCTCAGGGTAACTTTTATTTTGAAATAAAACAAAAGTAAAAGTAAAGCTATATTGCCTTTGGACAGTCTCATACTTCTGTTAGCTATTCAGTTTACTTCATTAACCTTTTTTCCTTGCAAGTTTTAAAAGCGAGGAAAAAAACAAACGTGGCTCCAACATGACTTGAATCTTTACTCAGGAGTCACTTGAAGCTTGTGAATTCACAAGACTTGGAGAGAACACAATGAATTTTGAACTGCTGTGCTCAGATCCATCTCTGGCCCAGGTCCACTCAGTTCAGACGGAAGCTCCCTCATTCTCACACTCGTAGGTCAACACACAACATGAAGCATTCCCACTGAGTTAGGGCCAAGGCCAAATGAAATCATATGTGTATTGAATTTCTTATTAAATACAAAAGATTATGCAAAATCATAGTTTTCCTATCTCATGAAATAACACAGAAAATACTTTATTTACATCAGCTGTGACTTCTAATGAAATATGACAGCAGATAATGAGTAAAATTGTACCTCAAGACTTAGAGAAGTCTGTTAGAAGGTGTGGGGGGAGGAAGCCTACTGTTAAGAAAAAACAACAAGTACAGTTATCACCATCGTCTCATAACAGTGAAGAATAGCCTAGCTGAGACAGAATAAGCTGAGTAGAAGCCAAGATACCATTTTATTATTAGCTTCTTCAGGTTTAAGAACTGAGAAGTATGAGGGAAGTTTATATGTATCTGTTGCCCATCATTTTTATTCTGCTCAGCAATACTGAGATGTTAATCCGTGTGATGGGATTTCCATTTGGCCATGTGCAGGGAATTTAACTGTAACTTAAGTTATAATTCAACATGTCAGATCAATGATGTCAATGAATGCTGATTTGTCCCAGTAGCATTTGTTGCTATTACTGCAATAATGAAGACAGGAGGAAATATTTGATGATGTCTGTGGGGCGAGCCTTTACCAAGGTTGAGCTGACTTAGAATAGGATGGTGCACTTGGTTACTTTCCTGATAGTGACACAGTTTTCATAACACTCTGCAACTAGATACTTTACTTTTTTAAGAAATACATTAAGATCATGAGCTGAAGATAGTGAAATTTTGTAAGAAATTATTGGCTCTAATTCTTCTGTTATCTGATTGTATTTTGCTCAGTTGAAGTATTTGATTCAAGACTCATTCCAGCAGACATCACCTGTCTTCTCATTTACCTTTGAATCAGCCCAATATTTTAATTATTTTTCTGGTGACCCTTGTTCAAAGGCTCAGTGTATCTGCACAAAATTAAAAAATAATGTGGAAATCTAACCTATATCAATTTACTGTATCAAATAATCATCTACTGATTAATATTATCTAATTTAAATTATCCCTTGTTTTTTTTTAAATGCCTTTCTGTGCCAACTCTTGTAAATATTTCAAAAATAGTTTCAAAGTAAGAAGAACCTGTTTAATAATCTACAGATTATTAAATTGTACTTTGGGAAACTATACTTCAGCATTTGAAGGTAAATCAGATAGTTTATATCAATCATATCATGTCATATCATATACTGCAATATGCATAACATATATGTTACAAGATTTAAAAAGTCTGCCCTGTGATAAAAAGGAAAGCTAATGTACTTTTTTTCATTCATATTTTCTTTTTTTGTCCTTAAATATCTTTCCTTCATTTGATGTCTTCCATAACCTTGTTACAGAGAGCAGGCTTCAAAGGATTTCAAAGATTTTCTGAAATTTAAGAATCCAGGAATGTGGGAATATGTAAATTTTCACTGGAAGTTCCTTGTGGAATTTAAGTAATGACAAAGAAATGGAAAATAACCAAAGTTATCCTATCACCAAATACGAAGTAAAGGATGTGGTTTAGGATGTGTATATTCTTAGAGCTTCAGAATTAAAGAAGCAAAAGTGTGTATGGAGCTAACCACTACAGCAAGCTGATGACTTGAAGAGAGGACAGGTTTTTTCACATCTATTTTATCTCAGCACTCATCTCAGCAGCTATGTTGAGCTGCTTTGGAGGGTCCTTTTTCCTTCACATTTTACCTTTCCCTTGTCAATTTGATGCTGAAAGAATCCAGGCTTTTAAATAAATGAATAATTGTTTTCTCAGCCACAGAATAAACATTAAAGGCCATTTGTGTTTTACATTAAAATAGTATGTTTACATAGGGAAATTCACACTCGTGGGTTCTTCCTATGTCAATACATAGGCATGCAAGTGTTCAAAACTTAACTGCTCTCTGTTAGCTAGAATAGTACAGACCTTTTTCCCCTGATTGGATGAGCCCTCTAGAGTTTCCAGCACAAACTACTTCTGTATGTGAATATAAAGGCATATGATATGTCTGCAATTATACATAACTTTTTTGAAATTGGTTTTACATTTGTGACATTCAAATTCAATTTCTCCATTGTTTGCAGAAAATCAGCACACACACAAAGCACAGTCATGGCTCAATAAAACAATGTAAATTTTTAACCAAATACTAATGGAAAAGTTTTGTGTCATTCATCAAGCTCTCCACAGTTTTATTCTTCTAAAATCACCTTTTCATTTTATTCATGTTTCTGTCCACCGGAAATTGAAATCTTGACTATGTAGCTGATAACCAGTCTTTTACAAAGTCAACTTTACCATTCACCTTTTCACCCTTTGAGGTAAAGCATAACTGAGTGGGAAGGCTGAACTAATTTCAAATTAAGGATCCTTCTGCAGGAAAAGCATGGCTAAAAAAAAGAAAGAGGTTAAAATCTCACCCTGGACCTATTAATCAGATAGCTATAGATTTTCATGTATATTTTTACTCCAAAATGAAGACTGTGAGCCCAGAATATATAAGTAATTATCACTAAAAATGCTTCATAAATTAAGCATTGACTGCAATACCCAAAAAACCCTACGACTGTATGAAATACATTCTTGAAAGTACTGATGAAAATCCATAGATAGCAAAGTGTGTATAGATGTTGACGGTTGAGGCATATGTCGCCAAATCAAAGCAAAGCAACTTTTTTAAGACTTTTAGCTTAAGACAGCTCTTCTTCTAAGAGCAGTTCCTTCTACATGGTCAGCAACAGTCAATTATTTGATCTCAGACTTAACACCATTCATATCAACAACCCTGTCAAACACTGGATACTGTCCACATCCAACAACTGTCCTGTCTAGGAGTGCTTGCTACAGCCAAGGGCAGAGTTGTGTGTAAGACCATTCCGGTAAGATCCCGGCATTCCATATGCTATATTGATCCTAGCAGAGTTGCTTGGATCAAGCTGAGGTGGGAGCTGTGGCTTTAAAACACAAGTTCTCATATTAGTTGGGAGTAGCTGTGATGTGCTCCACCCTAAAGAGTCTATATGTGGTCTTGCTGCTTGCAGCAAGTAACCAGTACAGTCCCCAGCTGGAAAAAATATGTGGATACTTCTACCCAAGGCAATCTAGAAAGCGTGGCCTCTTAGGTAAAGTTGCAGACACAGTTGCAATAAGGAAAGCAGGGCACGCAGCTGAAGGACACCTCACATACTCCTTACAGCTATACATATATATGGTTACATACTCCAATTTTATCTGGATGAAATGATTTGTGTTGGGGCAGCACAATAGGCCGACAGTGTGTAAACAGTCTCTTAACATTTTGCAGCCCATTATATTTTGCTGCCCAAGGCAACCTCCTGCTCTGTGTGGTTATACAGCCCTGTTTTTATTTTCCGTTGTTGTCAGATATGAGCCTATATATCACTCCCTTCGGGAGAGGCTGGACTCAGCGTTGCAGTATGTAACTTAGCATCGGCAGCTGTGATGGCAGGCAGCTACTTAAGGAACCTGCTGGCCAGTAGAAAGTTACTGGGTGATAAACAAAAGGAAAATAACACTAATACATAGACAAAACATGTGAATAATATGCTTTACTAACTACTTTCATTTCTATAAATAGGACATATGGGTAATGAAATTCTGTTTCCCATGCCCCATGCTTGAAGTGCCATTTGCGAAGGACCAGCCCAGAGTTGGCAGCGATTCCAAATATGTTGTTTTCATGTCAGCAAGTCCATTCTGGGGATTAAAATGACCTTCCCAGATGGGGAAGCATTTGGTGCTTCCCAAACCTGCAGTCAAAAGGATTCTGAATGCAAATATGAAATCCAAAGAATGAGCAAGCATTGGTTTGGACAGTAAAATAAGCAGATTAGCCAAATGACGCAGTCCTTGTGCTCAGAAATATTGAAGCCTTTACAGGGAAGCTGCTACTACAACGAATCATCTGCTAATTGTTAACACATGCTGTGACACCACTGCTATCTACTGTTATAAATGTGACAAAAACATGGTATCTTAAGATTTATGGGCTGATATTTCATCCTTTTTCATCTTGAACCATCCACCAGAAGTATGAGAGCATCCTATCTGTAATGTATTGACATGTAAAAAAAAGCAACAGAAGAAAAAGAGAAACAAATATTTTTATGGAGAAATGTTTAATTGCGCACTGGGGGAGAAGTCTCATATATGTAAATAGGAAGCTGAATGGTACACATTGTCATCATACAATGTTAATATTAATTAGGTTAAATAGTTTCAGCTAGGCATTTAGCCAAAACTCAGGACCCTATGGGCTGTTTGTTGGGAGGAAAAATTGAGTCAGCAGTGTCTCGGATGTTGTCCTGTTTGTTTCCAAAGGAACAGAGTCCTGTTTCCCTCAAGACAGCGAGAATCAAGCAGCAGAAGACAGTTTCCATATTTGCAGTTGTGGGCTCCTTTCAAGCCAGCAGTTAGCACTCAGCTAACACAGGCTGTTTGGTAACTGTCTCCGCTGCTCTTACTACTTCAATGTCACCTCCCCTCCCTTCTCACATGCACAGGGACATCTGTTTCAGTGCACTCAGTTCCCAGCCTAGGGATGAAATGTCACAGGCTGGCATCACTGGAGGATACGCTGCGGGTGCTAGTCCTTGCTTTTAAGCTCTGCATTCAATAAAGGACCTCAATGGCTTCTTCCCCCTATTTTAAGATGTTAAGAACTACAGTCACTGACACTTCTGTTAACTTTGACTCAAAACTCTCTTTTACCAACTTATTCTAATGAACTGGCGATTTTTTTTTTTTAGTGCCTCTGTTTTCATGTGTCCAAATAGTTATACTTTGAGTTCTATGACGTGGTTGGTGTATACTGTTCCATAAAAATCATGTCCTCGACAGATGTTAACAAGTTTTTTGTTGGATATGCAGGAACTTCAGCACCAAAAATCAGTTCTTGGTTTTGAAGGTATTTCTTGTTATTTCCAAAACTGATGGAATTACACCAAGAGCAATGAGAAATACTTTTTCCAAAGCTGGAAATGTTTTTGAGTTACCAGTCTCTGCAGAAATATTTTTACTTGAGACAATTTTTTTCTATTTTTTCTGGTTTAAGTACTACATGTTAGTCACCTCAAGCCTTCCAGATAGTAAAATGCCACCGATATTTATTTTATATGAGGAAATGATTTCTAATTTTTTTCATATTAAAAATATTTCCAAATCAACTTTTGATTTTGCTGGCATCAAAATGAATTTTCTTGTCAATGACTTCAGTGTGAACAGGGTTAGATTATCTCCTGTAAACTACGTGTAGCTCTGACAAGAAAAAATGACTGACAGAGAAGGAAAGGAAGGAAGGAAGGAAGGAAGCAAGCAAGCAAGCAAGCAAATGAACAAGAAAGAAAAGGTGGAAAGGAGGGGAGGAGAGAGGGAGTGGACTAGGAACTCTTTTAAGTTAACGCATCCAGTATCTCACTGAACTCATACAAATTATAGATGTCAGAATACATCCTTTTAAGTTAATTTGTGGGTAATTCTCTCCTTTATCACGTTTCAGTTGAACAGTAAGATGACATAGAACAGCATTATCTCAGCCAAATTCTCAAAAGTATTCAGAAACATAACTGCTTTGGAAATACATTATTTAAAATGCTTAAAGACTTTTAAATTCTCTTTACAGCTTCACACCTGTTAAGTTCATATCAGTGGCATGCAATTCAGGGCAAAAATTTACATCCCAAATTTCCTGGGGCTGTATCCTTGAAACGTTTACCTTTAATAAAATCTTCATACGCACAATAGAGTATTGCAGTGTCCATCTGAGTGTGCATGTCTCTTTTATTTCTTTTCTGCTACTCTTGCCATGAAGAGTCCAGAGAGCTTGTGTAAACACAGTCCTACCTGCAGCTCAGGAACAAACACTGCCCTGCAGTTTTCTGACCAGAGCACTAGTTTTGGCTTTAATTACTATAGCAACAAGAGTCTACCTATTCAGAAAACAGCTGGCAGAAAGGACACTGAAAACCTTTTGAACAAATGAAATATATAAAGAATAGTTTTCTCTAAGCAGTGACAGCAGAGACTGCTACAAGTGGCTGAAAATTTCAGAGAAACTTGTTTTTAAGGGAAAACAGATTTTGATGGATCTTCCTTTTTTTCTTTCCCCCTGAAGTACATGTGACTCCTCATGGTTGTTCACTGTTTGGTGCCTAAGGTCTCTCTTCTATTTTGATTTCAGACATTCTGAAATCACCATGGCAAGTATTTTTAAGACATATGTGGTGACATGGATTTCATAGTGCATGATGTTCAGCAAGGTGAACATAGGATAACTTATGCACAGGGTAGCTGCAGTGCAATGTCCAAGGATTTCTTCAATATTTCTAAACCAAATGTGGAGTTTTCCAGATCAAATTAAAGGACTATAACAAGCGTTTTCAAATATGAGCCAGAAGAAATCTACTTTTGATTTTATACTAAAAACCTAGATTTCTTCTGGGAAGTGCTGGCCAAGAGGGAATACACGACTCCCTGTTGACCTACGGGAATTCCCATTTTAATATATACATATTTAAGGTTAATTGCAACTATCCAACCACTGCTCTCAAAGTCTTGAAAAAAACTTTGATATAGGGAACTACTGGAGAGCGTCCAGAGGAGGGCTACAAAGATGATGAAGGGCCTGGAGCACCTTCTGTATGAGGAAAGGCTGAGAGAGCTGGGTCTGTTTAGCTTGGAGAAGAGGAGGCTGAGGGGGGATCTTATCAATGCTTATAAATATCTAAAGGGCAGGTGTCAAGAGGATGGGACCAGACTCTTTTCAGTGGTGCCCAGGACAGGACAAGGGGCAATGGGCACAAACTGCAGCACAGGAAGTTCCACCTCTACTTGAGGAAAATTTCCTTTATTCTGAGGTTGACAGAGCACTGGAACAGGCTGCCCAGAGAGACTGTTGAGTCTCCTTCTCTGGAGATATTAAAAACCCACCTGGATGGGTTTCTGTGCAATCTGCTTTAGATGAACCTGCCTTGCCAGGGGGATTGGACTGGATGATCTCCAGAGGTCCCTTCCAACCCTGACCATTCTGTGATTCTGTCCCTATCTTCTAAAGAGGCTGAGATGTGATAAATGCACCAAAAAACCCTTTGTAGTTGTAACTAAGGCTGAAGTTTCATTTCTCTTGCATCTTCAACAAGAAGACCTGCTAGATGCTCTACTAGAGCTGGTAGAAGACAACCTACTTTCTCTCCCTCACTGTTCTCATCCCTGTGTTGTCATTTTCTAACCCTCATCTGTTCCTCTGTAACTGTCTTAGTGGGTGTGCAGAAAAAGGGTATTAAAGGAAGTATCAGCATAGCTGATGGCAAGCTGCAACACAGACATGGGAACAAGCAGCCAGAGTAAGGGAGACGTTACACTTTCAGACACTATTGCTGCTGAGGCATTGTAAAACTACACCCTAACGTGTGAAACTGCTCAGCCTTGGCCTGAGCCTCCATTCGAATGGAGAAGACTGTGGTGTGGATAATATTATCTGCAACAAGACCTTTCTGAAACCACTACACTTTCAGTTTGCTAGTTTCAGTGATGATCTAATTAAGACATTTGAAGTGTTCTGTCCCTTCCTTTTAAATCTCCATGATAATTCTCTTGCTATCCCCACGTATTTTCTGTACTCCGTGGAACTAAAGCAGAGGCAGGAAGTGCAGGTGAGGGTATGGCTGAGACCCGAGGCTGATACAGCAGTGACCCATTGTAGAGATGTTGCAGAACTCTTCCATACACATCTGCTTATGCACAAGCAAGTGAGCTTTTCAAAAGGGACACTGTGAAAAACACTTTATCCACATTCTTATTTTTCATTGTCAGCAAGTTTAAAGCTTCAAGACAATACAACACAGAGAAGACACACATAGATTATGGATTTAAAAGGCTTTATTTACTATTAAATAGTGAACGAACCCTTGCCACTCAGTGATTTTATGTAATGTTGAAGCTGAAGTTAAAGCATAATGCGTCATTAGCAGCCACGAGGCTACGCTTTATTACAAAATGAAGAAATCAAGGCACATTCATTTGATCTGAAGCCTTTGATGAAGCAAAGAATGATACCCACAAGTCCTGAAACATACAGTTGCTACAGACAACCACAATGAATACCTTCCTAAACTGTTCACAGTATTCATGACAATACAGATATTTGTAAAATGAACAGAGAAGAAAAAAAATGTCCCTTAGAATGGGCCTAAAGTTTTTGCTCCATGCATACATTGTCATTTGTCAGAGCTGCCTATATCTTAAATTAGCCAGGGGCCACTGGTACCTTTGTACTTTGTTACTGGAGGTGAATACACTCCGGGAAATTTAAAACATATGGGAGGAAAGTGCTTTTTTTATTCTTCGGTCAGTTCCCTTTTTAGAGATGTGTCTAGCATGAATTTTATTACCCTCGTATCTCTCATTTTTATTATGCTTAGAAACAGCCAGGCTACAGAGCAACAGAATGGTTCTCTGATGTGCTTTTCCATCACTTCCTCACTGCCCTTTGTTCATGCAACATTCTTTTCTTATGACAGTGTTCCGCATCTCTATCATTTCCACACTCCAGATTTCATATCTCCTCCACACTACACCTTTTTAATTCCTGTAATAAAACATTTGCCTTATATGAATGTTATTATGGAGTTTTTATTGCTTATTAACACTATAGGCAATCATTCATTTCTACATTTATAGGATTTGAACATAAGTCTTCAACAGGGGACTTAGGGAATCAAATGAGAAATGTTAGAAAGGGCAGCATGGTTACCAGAAAAAGAATTAATCAATGCACAGAATACTTACACAGAGATAACAGGAAAAATGTAGGATGTACAGTGTTCAACATCAAACTTCTTCTGTTTTGAGAATAACTCTCAGCATTTACATATTCTGAATATTATGAATACTCAATAGCTTTTCTCTGTCTCTACTTTCTTTCCTTACCCCACCACATGACCTGCCTCTTGGGCCACCTCACTGCTGTATCCAGCCTGAACTGACAATGTCCAATAATTTAAGTGATAATCTCTGACACAGAGCTATATTCCCTCCTTCCCTATGAAGGAAAACCAGCCAAAAGTTCTCTTTCATCTACAGAATAAGGATCAAGCCATCCTGAAGCTGACCGTCTCATCTAAACCATTGAAGGAAATTAACAGATTGATAATCTACGGGTATTCTTTTCCATTGACTCCCTTCTTGGTCAGAAAAATGCTGTTAAAATGAGGGCTTCTATTTTTAGGATTTTCTCCTGCTGAAGACAAGAAAAGGAACTTTCAAAAAACAATTCAGCCTGCCTAAGATCTGACCTGTCCTTGATGGTCTCCATTGGTGCTCATAGAGCAGACACCTAAGCAGGCAAATGTCCAGAGAGATGGGATGAAGCTGTTTTCCAGCTGTGGAAGAGTGCAAAAGAAGAAACCGGGGATGGTATTATTTATGGTTTCTCTTCTAGTTAATGTTATAATTTTTATGAAATTATTTTTTTGTGAGGACCCTCAAAATTCTAGGTGTAACTTTGTCTTTTGCTTTGTTGTTTTTCTTGTCTCGCAGATTTGCCGGGTGAAGATTATTTTTTTGTTGTTAAATGACTATACAGTTCCTAGTTTTCAGTACTTTGTTCAACAATATGAAAAATACTTTATACTTCCGTCCTGTTACTGACCAGTACCAGACGAGGTATCTGACCCTTAGGGAATTTATGTCATGAAGGTACTTGAAGTCTGCTGATGTATGTGTAAATATCATTATTAACAGTTTGCCTTGTGTAACACACATTTTCAGTGCCACAAAAGGCACTTCAGCTTGATGTCTAAATGAATGGATTAGAAGAAAGGAGAGGAATGTCTACAGAGTAACATAACAATTGTTGGAGCCTTATCTCTTTCATTAAGCAGAGTCTCAGGACAGCTCCCCTATGAAGGGATTTCACATCTCTTTTTCGTTGTTCAAGTGCCAGTACTAGACATGGGTGACTCATAATACGTTATGCAAAAATATTTTCAAATATTTACACGCACCCTGGTAGATTCTTAGAACATTCTTTAAAAGTTTATGCCTAACATGAGATATTACAAACTATATACAAACTAACCTGTGGTTAACCTGCAGGTATGTTCTGTGTTAGCCAGTTCACACCATTTGTAGAGGAACTTTCCTCACTGACTTGCATAAATTATAAGGCTTACTAACTAACAGAACATTTAACTTTTTCTCATTCATTTATCATGTTTTCTACAAATATAGTAACAAATTAACTGTAGTGGAAGGAATATTCTCCAGAAAAGATTTTGGTTTTGTAAGGTTTTTGTTGCATTACTGTAACACTGAGAATCTCCTACTGGTACTGGTACTGGAACATTATTGTGGGATATAAGCTGTAGGCCTTAGAAACACATAGCAAAATATTTCAAAGAAACTGGGGAAAAGTAAAACCTAAAGTTACGTTAATGAGCATGCAGATCAGAATCCAAGCCTCATAGGTTTGCTCAGTACTTTAGCTTTTTATCACTAAACCTGTTCAGATTTCAGGTATCAAAAATATACTAAGAAATTTCTACTGGTTGTTTGGCAGATGATGGATTATCTCCATAAATAATGAATAACTGTGCCAAAGAACAAGTGAAAGTAAAGACCTTATTCAAATAATGTGGGTGAAAAAAGTTACAGTTAAATTAATTGTTGATTTACTCGCTAATCGTCATTTGATCTCGTCATTTTCTTTACAGTTTAGTTCTGCTACCTTCAGAAAGGCAAACTACTATCAGATATCATGTCACACCATAGCTGTAGATACCTTGGGTGTAGATGTGTATTCAGCACTGTCTCTGCCAAAGTCAGTAGGAGCTTTGCAATTACTGTTTAGGATAGTATTGTTCCATACAGCTTTGAGGGAAGCAGAGGAGAGGTTTGGCACACCCCACTAGAGTGTGCATCATAGTATGCAAGGTCTGTTGGCTAGTATAGACTTGCTACAGTAGCGCTTCTGTCATGCTGTCTGACTAGAGATGAAGAAGAGGGAGGAAGTGTATCTTTTCTTCCTGAGTACTCTCCAGGATGCCATGCACACTACAGCTCTTTACTTTTTAAGCATGTTCCTCTATGTTTCAAATCAGTGGATTGGGGAGAAAAGAGTCTTGTGATAAAAGACATTTTCTACACTCTCACGTCTCTCTACTTATTTTATATCATGAGCAATCACCTCCAAAACAGGGTGCCTTACTGTCTTTGGCCAGATAATTTTATAACAGGAAATGTCACAAATGATGTGTTATCACTAGTGACAGTCAGGAGATCACAAAGACACCAGATAGCATTCTTAACCAGTGATATAACTGTACATTACTATACCTCTGTCTATATCTATATCACTATACCATGCTGTGAAATACCTGAGGAATCTTGTGCCTTGTTTGAATGAATAGTCCAGATTCTGGTGCAACCTTTCCAAATATCTGCATGTAACAATCAAGACTTTTAATAAAACAAAAGTAAACAGATATTAAGGTGTCATATTGAAAAAAAATTATAAACCCAATGATTAATTAAATAAACTATAAACAGAATTGTTGGAATATTTTTTTTTGGCATTTAAAATAATATTTAGAATTTCATTGAATTCATCTATATTTGTTATATTCCAGTGGAGAAACATCAAGTATTATCCATATTCAGTACAAATACATGCTTACCTAGGGATCTAGAAATAGACCTGAACTAGTTCACATTAGGAAACTTAAGCTCCAGCCATACATATTAATCATTTTCTGTTTTAAAGTGAAAGCTTAAAATCTGTAGAAAGCAAGATGGTCACTAGAGAAATGTAAGCACATGGTCCCTATGGGACTAACAGAATACAAACCCTGAAGAAAATAAATAGCACTTTAAGACAGCAGTGAAATTCAACAAGTCAAAGAGATTTATTTTTCTTTATTAAAAATACAAAATGTGTAACAATGACAAATATTTCAATAATCGTATGTTGGTGACAAGGGGCTAAACAGAAATGTAGATGATGCATCTATGCTAAAAGAGGCAAAATAAGGAAAAAAGGCTGCTTCAAAAAAAATTACTTGCCAAACAAATTCTCTGTGGTAACTGTATTGGAGGAACCTTTAGGTAAAGTACTACCGAACAGGAAAAAATAAATCAGGTGGTAGGTTATATGCACTAATAAACAGTCATCACAATAGCTCACACTCCCTAAAATAGCATGAAAGGATAGCTGAGTGACAAATCACGAGAGATTTCAGAAATGAAGAATGGATGGTTTTCTGTAATCCTCCTAACTTTCTAAGGCACTGAAAAGTTGAAGCATATAGGTCTTTTTGTGAACTTCAGCTAGCCATTAGTCAATAAACAAATTGTCTTGTATCATTTGTGCTTAGTGACAGAAATATATAAATATATATATAGTGAGATAAAAAATAATCAAAGAACACCTGGTTATTATTTGTAAAGACTTAACTGTAAGTTTTTAATGATTAATTTATCTGGCATCTAATACCTTAATAGATCATGGGAAACATCAAGGGAGGAATGTGGTACTGCATTTTTAAAGTCTCTTTCGCTCTCACTGAATGATAATAGGCATGGAAGCTATCATTAGTCTTGTTAGATGATGGTTCCTTTAGGAATCTCTTATGTGTTACCTTTTAGAGGGAAGGTCAGAGAAAATCCCCCTGGGAGTCCCCTCACAGGATACAGCTAACACAAGCGTAAACTGTATGGAAATGGCTAAATTATCTTTAGAGAGACCTTGGTCTTTCACATCAATCAGACCTTTCTGAACTAGTAAAACAGATAAGCATTCTGCTTCTAATACTGTTACTACCCATATGTTTGTCATGACTGTCACAACACATTTTGAATGAAAAGACTGTTGTCTTACTTTTGTAGAGGAAAATACGTCTATTGGTAAATGCTGAAGGTAGGTGGAATTTATTTTAGTAAGAGCTACATGAACTGTTAGTATAAAAATGTAACATTTAAGGTTGTAGTTAAAATCCAGAGAGTCAGGAAACATAAAAGTGAATGTTATAAGAGCAACCTCAATGCTACCACTGCGCATATATTGTATATTTTATGGTATAGATTTTACAGCATAATCAATAATCTATTAAGCTTCACATTTAACAAGGAAACAGGATTACAAATGGAGTATTTATAGAATATGATCAGTAGTTGTTGAAATCTTTGTGGATTTCTTGACTTTTCTTGACTTTGGCTATATAGACTTGATGTTCTGTATTTAGATTTATTTTACTTTAGAAAGACTTTGGGGAGGATAGCCAGCCATTCTTCGATTTATTGGTTTTTCTTGTCAAATACAACTTTTACCTTCCATGCCATTAAAAAAAGGCATAGGAAAGGTGGAAAAAAAAGCTTCATGCTCATCTGCTCTTTTTGTACTACTAGAATAGGTTATGTGGGCTAGAAAATGAAGTAGCAATGGCTCATTTGTATTTTGTCCACAGTGCCTGTAAACCTGCTTTGGTAAAGGAATTTTAGATGCTAATTTAGAATTTTCACTGTTACAGAATCTACATGAAACTTTGGACAAACTCTACAAAATCATTGGAATTGCAATGGTAGGTCCTCAGTCATGCCAGCGCTGTTTTGAAAGCCATACACCAGTACCAGTAGAATGAAGAATACATTTCCAGTAAAAATCCTAGTTTTGGCAAATAGAAAATTTTCCCTTGGGACATTCTGATTTTGCCTTAAGCTTTTGTTTTTCATTTAAGTTTTAAATTTCTGCATAGTAGGAATTTCAAATTTCACACATCTTTACACTCAATAGATGAGGTATTATCAATCCTCATAATTTATTTGGGTATAGTAATACTTCCGATATATTATTATATTGCTGTAATAGTTTTAGGGGTATTCAGCCATAACAGAAGTAATAATAATTAATTCCTTTACCAAATACCTTAGGGCCATGCTCAAATGTTATTCTGGCACCCAATGGGAACCTAGTCATGAACAATCAAAGTGATGAATAATTTGTGCCAATAAATATCCAGGGCTCCCCATAGCCTTCTGGGAAATAATGAACAATGCTGAGCAGGTTGCACAGGCTTGAATGAGGAAATTTGCATACAAGGCATAAAGAGCTGCTGTTATGCAATCTTGGCTATTAGCCCATTTCATTTATATATTTCTTTTATAAAAGTAACTTCAGTGTACAATCTAAAGTTAATTGTGAGCTCATTTTATGGTGTACTCCTATCTTCTCTCTGTTGACTCCTGCACTGTGAATTTATTGGGTACCCTCATTTATTGGTTATTATGGTTAAGTTGGCAAGTTTGTACAGAGTATGGCTGACGCTACCCCAAAGGTAAGATATGAGTAAGGTAATCACTAATTATTGTACCAGGCAATGCTGGGATACATCAGAGAGCTCTGAGGCTGAGAATCCCACCAGTATTTTAACATGAAATGTCCCTGACAGCTCTTGCTGTTAGAGCTCAGGAGGTCTTTGTCGGTCTCCAACCATCCCTTGCTATTACACTTTTGTCTATGCTCTTTGGCGATCATAGAATGGCTTGGGCTGGAAAGGACCTTAAAGACTATCTAGTTCCAACCCCCCTGCCATAGGCAGGGACACCCTCCACTAGACCAGGGTGCTCAAAGCCTCATCCAGCCTGGCCTTGAACAATTCCAGGGATGGGGCATCCACAGCTTCTCTGGGCAACCTGTTCCAGTGTTTCACCACCCTCTCCGGGAAGAACTTCTTCCTGATACCCAATCTATATCTCCCTGCTTTCAATAAATAAGGTGTTTCTGCAAAAAATCTGTGTTTCCCTGGAAAAGTGAAGTTTTGGGATCTGACTTATTTCTCACCTAAAGTAACAATAAAATTCTAAAAGTCACTTTTCCGAGATTCTACATTTAAAATAATATAATCTGTGCATAAGCAGCAGTAATAGACTTTTCCAAATCCACTGAGCTCAATCCTTCTTGCATAGCTCTCCCTGTCTGAGATTCATTTCGGATTCCCTAACTCAATTCATGCCATATCCTAGCATATTCTCTTTCCCCTTATAACATTCACTATCTTTTCTCTACCACTCCATGAAGTGATGGCTGTTGCAAGGTTTTTTTTCAATGGACTAGCAAAATTCACAACAATGTCTAAAAAGAAAAGTCTCACTGGATCCCAAGAGAGATGATGTAAGCAAGCTAAAAAACTACTGAAGTTCAAAAGTAAATATAAGTCCAGGTCAGTGTCAGATTTAAACTAAAATTAACTTACTGATCAATATCTTCTTAACAGTTCTTGGGTGGAAATTTATCCAGGTGTGGATGTGGAAATGGGGATGACAACCTCTCTTTTCCTAAAATGTCAAGTCTATTCCATAAATCTTATTTCTTCAGGAAATCTTGTCTGACACAGATTATCTCCTTTTAAGGGAAAAATATATCCACAGAAATTTCCACAACAAAGATCTCAGAGTACTCTGGCTTTGCTGATTTCTATTGTATTTGTATGGCTATTCAGGTATAAATGTATTGCTCCCAGCAAATCCTTGCAGTGCAGTCTTTCCAGTGGTTTTCCAGTCTTGCACTCAGAATAGAAACTCATGTGCCTGTGTGCTCAAAACACAGAATTTTTTGTCTCAGGAGGCAGGCACCAGGAGGAGCCCACTTCCTTCTACGTCTAGGTGACCCGCTTAGTGAATAAGGCTGCGGATGTTGTCTAACTAAACTTTAGTAAAGCCTTTGACACTCTTTCCCACAGCATTCTCCTAGAGAAACTGGCTGCTCATGGCCTGGATGGACATCCTCTTCACTGGGTAAAAATCTGTCTGGATGGCTGGTCCCAAAGAATGAATGTAGTTAAATCCAGTTGGCAGCTAGTCACATGTTCCCCAGGGCTTGGTACTGGGGCCAGTTCTGTTTAATATCTTTATCAATGATCTGGATGAGGGGATCGAGTGCACCCTCAGTGAATTTGCAGATGACAGCAAGCTGGTTGATCTACTTGAGGGTAGGAAGGGCCTACAGAGGGATCTGGACAGGCTGGATGGATGAGCTGAAGCTAATTGTATAAGGATCAACAAGGCCAAGTGCCAAGTCCTACACTTGGGTCACAACACTACAGGCTTGGGATGAGTGGCTGTGAAGGTGCCTGGCAGAAAAGGACCTGGGGGTGCTGGTCCACAGCCAGCTGAATATGAGCCAGCAGTGTGCCCAGGTGGCAAAGAAGGCCAATGACATCCTGGCCTGCATCAGGAACGGTGTGGCCAGCAGGACCAGGGCAGTGATTGTCCCCCTTTGCTCGGCACTGGTTAGGCTGCACCTCAAATGCCATGTTCAGTTTTGGGCCCCTCACTACAAGAAAGACATTGAGGTGCTGGAGCGTGTCCAGAGAAGAGCAACAGAGCTGGTTAAGGGTCTAGAGTACAAATCCTGTGAGGAGCTGGATGGAACTGGGGTTGTTTATCCTGCAGAAGAGGAGGCTCAGCGGAGACCTTATTGCTCTCTACAATGACCTGAAAGGAGGTTTCAGAGAGGTGGGGGTTGGTCTCTTCTCCCAAGTGACAAGTGATAGGACAAGAGGAAATGGCCTCAGGTTCTGCTAGGGAAGGTTTAGATTGGATATCGGGAGAAATTTCTTCACTGAAAGAGTTGTCAGGCATTGGCTGTCCAGGAGGTGGTTGAGTCACCACCCCTGGAGGTATTTAAGAGATATGGGTGAGGTGCTTCAGGACATGGTTTAGTGGCCACCATAGCAGTGTTAGATTAATGATTGGACTTGATGACCTTAAAGTTCTTTTCCAACTTAAAAGATTTCATGATTCTATGATTTACTTGCTTTTCCAATTTTTTGTCCCTCTACCTCAATTTTGGTCCTCCAATTAAGCTTCTCTTTAACTACATTTGTATGTTAAATGGCCTTCTTTTAAACTAATTTCTCGTGAGCTCTAGCTTGACTCTTTCTTGTATATTTTGTAATTCTTTGCTTCTTTTTTACAGTTCTGTGGGTTTTTTTGTGAAGTTTTAATTGAAAAACTAATTTTTGTGAGTTTCAAATTTTACTTTTTAATTTTGCAGATTTTGGAAACTTTTTTTTTTTTTCACTTTTCCTTTAATAAGCAGCTTTCCTCTGTTAAACTGTCCATCTTGAAGTTGTATGTGATCTGTGAGGGAACTATCATTTATTCTCAGGGTCTTGTCTATTGGCTATTTTGCTTGCTTATCTGGTCACATTATATGTTAGCCATAGCCTAAAAATTAGAAACGGAAAAGGTTATGAAAAGACACATTTTTCCTCATTTCCACGATACTGTTCTAATTGCCTTAGACAAATGTGAATTAGGCCACTCTCTTCCAATTAAAATGAAAACAGGAGTCCTTTGAATTAGGAGTTCATCTTGGGGTCACAAGAGTAAACTCAGCACTCTCTACTAGGTCTTGCACTAACCTAGCACAAATATGGATGGATGGTTTTGAGGCCAGCAGTTTTAGATCACTTAGTTTCATGGGTGGGTTCCCAGCACCACCAGATTGGCTCTCCCTCAATTTATGGGTCTGGAGTCAACTCTGCTTGGTTGGTTTTGATTTGGGTTTTTTTTGGCTTTGAATGAACCTATTGTTTCTCTAGTATCTCTACCACTTTTTCTTATTACGCATTTGCATGACATGCTGGATGTAAACATTGCCTGTGAAGAACAGTTCTTCACTCCTAGACAGAGTCCGGTCTTGGCGTGGGAATATTTATGTGATGTCAAATGGACTGTTCTGCTAGAGAAAGTCGCTGATGATGTGGAAAAGTAGGAAAAGAGAGAAAAGAATAAAGAAAATATAAAATAAAATTAAAAAAAGCTAGAAAAGAAGTCAGAAAGGAAAAAGGGAGCAGAGAGGAAGAGGAAAGAAGGAAAAAAGAAGGAAAAAGAAAAATAATTTTCCTTTAAGATCCTAAAAAAGGTTCTCCTAAAAGGACTCAAATACCAAAACACTCACTTCCCTGTAACACTTCTTACCAGTCAGTGAACTCACAGGAAAATACTTCTCCATGTCTTTCACTTCATCTTGAAAGAGCATGAACCTGAGTTCTAAAAAGGATCTCAGATAGTAATAGGGTATGCTTGGCCTGCAACATAGCTATTCAGGGCATATCCCCCAAATTCAATTTGTACTTCATAGACACTAACAAGAAATGCCATTTATTTGTTAAGCCTCAGGACCAGTCAATTCCTGACAATGGTGACTTTTCCCCTGCTATTTTTTCTTGATGTTTCCTAAGAAACTGAAATCAAAAAACTGTCAACCAGCAAGACTGGATGAGATTATTTTGGTTCCAGTACAGATGCCCAGACTTGGCCTCAAGTCAAAATTTGCTACCATCAGGTCTTTATTTGTTCAAATAGGGTTCAAGATCAAGAACATCTGAAAATTATTATTGAATAAGCTGTACTAATATCTCTTAATGTGGAAAGAGTGTAATCAATAAATGAAAAGAACAGCTGAAATATTACTATATGAGAAGAAGAGAGGAAGTCTCTCAGTTTTCCTGGTAATGTCACATTGCTGCACAACTATAGCTGTTTTATTTATAACAACAGAGAAATATTTAAAATTACATTATGGTCTGCTTTGCCATCTTAGAACGGGGCTGTGTTTTACTACAAGAAAAAAAGCATTATGTTTTAGTGATGGCAACCTCTACGTTACACCTACTTTATTTTCACTAAGATTTTATGTTAAAAGTATTTTTGCTTTTACAATGACAAAATTTAGTATTAAGCAATAGCCTTCTCACCCATCATGTAGAAGGCCAGGTATGTTTTACTTTCATTTTGTTACACAACTCATTGAATTAGAATTGTAGTAACATGCAACTCAGTGTAGAATATTGTTAAGTAGTCAAACAACCTTAACTCTATCAAAGCCCCATTTTTAGTAAAAAAAAATTACATAGAACAAAACTGTTTGTATATTTGCAAAGAAAACATAAAAGCTCTTCTTCCCTTAATATTTATAACATCCTTTGTATCTAATACTAAAGTTTCCCTAAAATTATGTTTAAATTAATGTCTGAAATGCAACCAGAATGTGTGATTCAGCTTCAACCAAATCAGAATATTCAGTGTAAAGATTTAAGGTGCAGCTGTTCCTGCCATTCATTTGGGTAATCACTGTACATAAATTTATACACCATGAAAAGCTTTATTCATGTTCATATGGTGTGAAAATTGAAAGAAAAACTCTAAATTAATTACCTTTTTAAACAAAGCAATTTAGATTTATCACATGGAACAAGGGAATTTGTTCGTATATCATAAAGCTTTTGTGAAAAAAAGAAATGAAATATGAGTTAGGAAAAAGGCTTTACACTCTGTAGAGACTTTAAGATGTGAAAAGCAAATTAACTGCCCCTGACTTCAATCAACATGCTCTTATGAGTTTGGGTAAGGTCTAACTGCAGCAGCAGCCTCGTGCCCTTGAGGCTCCAGAGGAAGACGGTGCAGAAAAAGCCTTTGTCTAGAACCACCTGAGGTTTTGCCATCCCCAGTTGCAACTTTTAGAATGTGGACTTCAGCTTCCAAGGTAACACATTATTATTTTTCTTTCACACCTTACTAATAAATGTCAGTCTAAAGCCACTATATAGCAATATATCTTCCTGAATACAGTAAAAAGAACTTATTCTCCTCTGCTAGGAAGTGTCATTTTCTTCCACACGAAGCAAGCTGGTATGTAGAAAAGCATTGCTGCTTTGGTTTCTGTGAATACTTCCATTATTTCTCGTGAGGTACCTCAAGCTCCTCACTGCAGATCATAGAATCACAGAATGGTTTGGGTTGGAAGGGACCTTAAAGACCATCTAATTCCAACCCCCCTGCCATGGGCAGGGACACCCTCCACTAGACCAGGTTGTTCAAAGCCTCATTCAGCCTGGCCTTGAACACTTCCAGGGATGGGGCATCCATGACTTCTCTGGCAACCTGTTCCAGTACTTCACCACACTCTCAGCAAAGAATTTCTTCCTTACATCTAATCTAAACCTACCCGCTTTCAGTTTAAAGCCATTGCCCCTTGTTCTATCGCTACCTGTCCTTGTAAAAAATCCCCCCTCAGCTTCCTTGTAGGCCCCTTTCAGGTACTGGAAGGTGCTGTAAGGTCTCCCTGGAGCCTTCTCTTCTCCAGGCTGGACAAGCCCAACTCTCTCAGCCTGTCCCCATAGCAGAGGTGCTCCAGCCCTCTGATCATCTTTGTAGCCCTCCTCTGGACTCGCTCCAACTGGTCAATATCCTTCTTATGTTGAGGGCCTCAGAGCTGAACACAGTACTGCAGGTAGGGTCTCACGAGAGGAGAGTAGAGGGGGAGAATCACTTCCCTTGAAACTGCTGGTTCTTTTGGTGCAGCCCAGGATACAGTTGACTTTCTGACAAATGGACCCCATCACTCCAGGTTTCTCAAAGTGAGTCCCATCGTGTAAAGTAGGCAAGCCCCTGGCTGTAGCACCAGTCCTGTAACCATTTGTTGATTTGCCAGGTTCAAAGGGCCCTTTCAAACCCCTTCCCTTTGACTGGGAGGATTGATGAAAAGACTACCTGTGCTCCAGAGTCCCTTACCACCACTCCCAAGGCTCTGTAATCCTTCTTGGTACTCCTCAGACTACTCCTGCTGTAACACTGGTGCTCATGTGAAACAAAAGCAGCAGATAATAGTCTTGAGATATATATATTAAGACATATATATATATCTCAAGGATAATACGCTTGATTATATCCCAGTATACTACCAGTTATTTATTCAGGTAGTTTGCCAGCATGCATCCACCTTTAATTTACACTCAGAGAAAGTAACATAGACTGATGAAATAATTTGCAGCCTGAAATTGATTTCCCTGAAAAGAAAATATACCCAATGCCTTCTGTCAGAAGAAAACTATGTCATAAAAAACAGTCACCCAAACATGAAAGGTGAAAAGATTATTTTTTTCATTTCTTTCAAACACACCCATGCACAAATGTTTGCTTCACAGACAATATAACATGACCAGAGGATATCATTCAAGGAAGGAAAATATTTTAAGACTTAATTCTTCAACACTGTTGTTTCAGCATGCTAACAAAATCAATGTTAACAAAAATCACCTCCTTTTAATCTGTTATTCTTTAGTTCCATTGAAGTAACTCAAGATCAATATGTATTGATTTGTTCCCTAATTATATTAATTTTACTTTAGAAATTAGGGAGGCCATAATGAGAATGTGAAGTTACTTGAAGACAGTACATTATAGGTAGTCTAATTTAGCAGGAGTCTGTGCATGAGATTAATTCATTAAAAGCAGGCAATTACCATACAAACAGGGGAGATAAATAAGATTTTCTCCTTTAATTTGCATTTTATATATTCCTTTGTAATTTTTAAAAGCTTAAATGATTTTACAGCCTAACTATACCTTTAATGTATATCCATTTTATTCCTGGGGAATATAATTGCATTTAATTTTAACCTTTAGCTTTGTCTTTCAGGCGTAGCATTTTAGAAAACGAGATCATGGCATCTAGATATGAGACATTCTATGTGACATTTTAATTAAGAAAAATAATGAAATGCTAATACTTTTAACATTTTAACTATTCTTTCCACTAAACTTTTCTCCACTTACAGATAGCAAGATGATCAGTTTGTAGATAATGATACAGGAAATGAAGGTGGTTTGACCTGTCTTGGCTCAGGATCTGGCTTATAAATGAACTCAGTCACAAATTACTAACTCTAAAGATAACAAAAATCATTATTTCAATTGGACAGCTACATATTTTTTCAATGCAAATGAATACTTGATGATATGATTTCTTTGAAGGAAAGAAATAATATTTGTTTGCTGTTTGATGAGATTAAAATGTACCGGCTTATTGTTACGATGATTCTCTCCTTGCCCTTTTTGTACTATACCACAGCATAATCTAGAGAATTTGAAATCTATGTGAGACACTTGTTGCTTTACAGCTGGAGGATTTGGAGTATCATCTCCAGTGAAATATCACAAAAGTAATCACACTTGTGTAATTAGTGTCTGTAAAGAGCGAATTGGACCCAATAGATCTTTAAAAGAAACTTAGTGTGATTTTAAGCCTTTTCTATTTCCCTCCAAAACTTTATAAAAATTTCCTTTAGCAAACTGAAGACTACCTCTCACCAGAGGAGATAAATGGTGTCATTAATGTTTTGGGAAGTTAGAAAGCTGACCAAAAACAAAAGGGAAAAAAGAAAACAAAGCATGATGAAACAAAAAAAAAAAGAAAAAAAGAAAAAAGAAAAACTGTACTTCTTAAGATCCATAAATTATTATGTATATAATATTGTTAATACTGTGTGTTGATAATGGTACTTGCCATAGATAACACATTCATGCAGAATGTTTAGTCTAGTTTATTTCCTTCCTTAACTCCCTTCCCAACTCCTTTATATTAACCTATACTAAAATTATGTTTGACAGTATCTCTGTTCTGGAGCGTTCAAGTAAATAATTGCAGCTGCGTGATGTGGACCTGAGGATAAACTCATGGAAAATACAGGTCTTAGACAAGTGGAAGCAGTCTCTTAAGATGCCATGAATATGTTTAGTTAATGTCAATGGATGATAGTGAGGACCTGGACTAGATTTACTGGCTTCCTTAGGTGCCCACAACACAGACATTGGTGCTAAAGCGTAACAGAAACAGCTGAAGAAATTAGTCTACCAGTTGTGATGAAACGGCACTTTGCTGCAATTTCTTTGTGTGCTGCAAGCTCCAGGAAGCAACAAAGACAAGTTTAAAAGCAGTTTTAGCAACATCTGGTGCCTTCTTAAATCCAAGCTGCCTTTCTCTGCCAGCAATAATTATCTGCTTCATGGAAAAACATGACCAATATGAAGAATTATCATTCATATTGCAAGCAGATTGCCAGACAGATAACACATCATGATAATGATGATGATAATGATATATAAATGTTACACATACTGCATTCCTATTACATTCCTGCACTGAATATAACACTGCAAAGCATAAAGGAGCCTCCATATAGAATTGTTCAGCGAAATCTGAGGCTGAGATTTTCAAAAGTGATCAACATCTATTTGTCATAGGATTTTCTACTGTTGCCCTGTTACTGTTCTGACTGTAACCACTGAACACATGCTGTAGCAGTGGAATGCTTCCACTGTATCTGGGTGCAATTTGAGAACAATGGAAACTGTCATCCCATTAAGCTTTTATTCCTTTTTTTTTTTCCTCCCTAGGCTTGCTGAGAGACTGAGAGTATATCTTTGCTTGATAGGCCACAGTAGTAGCATGAGGATTACTGTTACATAAGGAACAGGATAAATAAGCTTGTGCTTATTTACTGCTGGCTGCTTGGCTTGTGCCTGCTGCACGCAGGTTAGACAATGTAGAGCTGAGTTGGGTGTGCCTGCAGCCTCCAAGTCTTAACTGCAGCTTTATTTCATGCTCCCTGCCAGGGCCCACCTGTATCCTAGCCATTTTGTTCAAAAGTCTTCTGTTCCTATGTGTTTAGTCCTAGGATAGTCATGGTGCAGGTACCAGGAACAGTATGTTTTCTACTACCTTTAGTCTATTCACCCAAATTTGCAGTTAGAACTCTTCTACCTAGTGCTGCCCTTATAAACCAAAACAAACTAATAAGACTTCCCTCCATTCAGAAGGAAGGAGTCAGACCCTGCCAAGGTGCTTCAGATTTGCAGAAGTAGCTTCTCCTAAAAGTGAACACAGTTCCAGTAACGTGACTGTGACTTGCCCACACTCAAACTAAGTTAACTTGAATAAAATTTAGAATAATAACTATGTAGTTACTTACAAAACACTGTGGAAAGCAGGTGTATAAAATCAGAATAATAGGTTTTCTATCTTCTGTATTCACTCATTACCTTCTCAAACATAAACTAATTTAGGTTGGAAGGGACCACTAGCTGTCATCCAGTCCAACCTCCTGCACGAGTGCACCTTGTATTTTCTGTACTTACATGTCAAACATCAAGCAGTGTGAAAAAGTCAGTCAGTCTGGTTGGCAGTGCTGAGCAGGCAAACTTTGGGTCTGTGTATCTTTCAACCATCTACATGATTAGGAAACTCCATTTAAAAAGAAAACGCAACAAACTTATTACAATGCACTGCATATTTTTCTCAGACAAAACCAAACTAGTTTCAAATAAGGTAAATCAAATTTTATAAGGTTTTGCTCATCACTTCTTATTTATGATGTCAAGTTAGTCAGTTGAAGTTGATAAATCAAAATTAGTGGCCAGTATTCACTAGTCATATCACACAAGCTATGTGTTTAGGAATTTTTAAAATTATATTTGATTATATATAGGCCTAATGTAACTGGGAATGAGTTAAACACTGGCTTACTGTCAGCTTCAGAAGCCTAAATAGCTAAACTTTTATTACACATTTCATAAATTTATGTCTGGGAAGAAACAAGCAAGAGAAATTTCAATTCACAAACGAAACTTTTCAAAACTTCACCTGAGGCACCTCAAAATAAAAGATCTATCTTTCATAATTACATTTCCATTGTCACAAGGACATTATGTATAACACTATTCTAAAAAGTAAATGGCATTTGATGTTTGGAATTACACCCCAGTCCTGAAAGAAGCTGGTCACTCTACCTGTGTTGAATACAGCTACAGATGTAGAGTTTCAACGGTGACTTCCTTCCAGGCACCCTCACTGCATTCTACACATTCTCTTACAGTGACCATCAGCTTATTTTCAAACCATTTATTTACAAGATAGGGTGTGGAAGTTAAGTTTGACATGTTTGTCAATATTTTATCTCCTCAAAAACCATACTGAAAAGGGGACAAAAGTGATAAATGCAGGAATGTTTGGAAGAGCCACCTGAGTGTGAACAAGCCAAGTAAACAAGGGCACAATATAGACACAGCTGAAAGCACTTAATTAATTTGTGATAATTAGAGCAGTCATGTGAGCAGCCTCAGCTGCTTTCCTTTTCCAGAACACTACCTAAAAATTCCCCCAAAAACCCATAAGCCTGTTTTCTTGAGGTAAGATTTTCAGAATGCTGCATCTTTCCCAACCATCAAGTTTTTTTTAATGGCAGAACACTGCAACTCTGGGACTTCAGAAGGCTGTGTACATTTTGCTCTCTGCAAGAGGTACATTTTCAGTACTTAATACAGCTGTTTTCGTTTTCCAATCTGGTCACTTAAGTCATGCTAACATATAAGAGAGGTCTTTTTGCAGTATGAAGCACAAAGCCATCTGGGATTTGAATTTATAGCTGACAGCATAACATACATGCACTGGATTGTGAGGTTTAGTTGTCAGGCTCATTTAAGATTACTATGGAGAGGTACCTTTTAGTGAGGTACCTTTTAGTGAGACCCAGATATCTATGGAACTAACAACTAACAGTTTTTAAGCTATCTGCTAATCATCTCATACATGAAGCTTGAACAGCTACTTTGCCTAAACGGCTTTGCCTGGCCCTTTCTCATGTCCTTGCGTGCCAGCCTGGAGACCTGTTGGACTCTTAAGCAAAGGCTTGATTCTATACAGCCTGCCAATTTGTTTAATCTCCACCCATTCAGCGTAAGCAATTTCTGTAACAAAGAGGTTTCTGAAATAAAAATCAAGTGTTCACAGGCTGACAACAGTCAGAAAGGCTGCTTTTCATTTTTGATGTGCAGATACTGTGCACATTTCTTGGATGCAGATCTATTGAGAGAAATCATGCTCTTTCACCCCCAGACTAATAGTTCATTCTCTTACTTTTATCCAGAACCATTAGAGCACATTTGGTTCTTGGCATAAAAAATGTTATTTGGTTTTTGCAAGCTCATAACTTGCAAAATTCTGGCTCAGAGTCTCTGTCCCTCCATGTACTGTCCTGAGTGAGATAAAGCTGAGGTATTACAATCACCCTTTCTCCTCCCCTCTGTACTGACTACTGCTGCTGTGGTGAGGGACAGCATACTGTCCCTGGAAGCTCCCCAATTATGGAGCTTGTACAGGTGAAAACTAAAACAAACTGCAGTTTAACTCCCACTTGCTCAGCTCCTGGGGCAACAATATATGAAACTGGCTAAGACAAAATACCCAAACCATTCAGGAAACAGGAACATAAACCCAGTGTAACACCTCATAGCTCTAACAAATAGGCTACAGACATACAAACTCACTTGTTCCCTCCTCTTCTTCCGACCTGAAGGCCCTTGAACTTTCAACTGTTTGCCTTTAAGAGTAATGGTGAAGTATTCCCCCATCCAGAATCCTCTGTACCCTGGCAGGTAAAATAGCCTCACGTGAGATGCGCCTTTAAAGTCATTCGAACTGAAGCTGGAGTGGTTAACATAGATGCCTCTCCTCCTCTGTGAATTTTTTTGTCAGCAAGCTGTTCTGCAAAAGTCAGGCATTAACTTCTCTTTCTGCTACCTTCCCAATAAAAGAGCATGCAAGTCACACACAAGGCAGCAATGCTTGTGTGTCTGTCCAGGGTGTACTCCAGGCTGCTGGCAAACCTCTGTGGTTTTGTACATAGTCTCCATCCCCAGCAGGGTCACTGGGGGCTCTGTAACCCTGTGCTTCACAGGCACATGGTGCAACCACCTGGTCTGGGTCTGGGTTAAGAGCCAGTAACTACAAGGGGAGAGTTTTTAAGGATGTATGGCTTTCTCCTCCACCACTGGACTTCATGAGTGCTCCTAGACAATCCCATCACAAAAAATGAAACCAGAGTAGCCTTAATCTGTGCTGGGCAGGGGGTTGTTTGAAATAACTGAAATAACCTGCTTGACTTCACTGTGACACATGCTGGAAGAGTTCCTCAGGCAGCTACAGCTGACAGGCAATTAGGAAATTGTTCCTTGCCATTTCACAAGCTGTCAGCTAATGGCTCCCAGCTGAAGCACAGACACCGCCTAAGCGGGTGCTAACCCTGCTCCACCGAGGACCACTGGAGGAGCAGAGCCAAAGACAGGAACTCACTCAGAGATAGGCAGGAAAGCTGTAAAGTTACTGTTAAGAAACAGTGGCTCCTGGTTCTGATACCTAAGATATTTGATTGGGCTTGTGGCCATCTCCCGCAGCGGTTTGCAGTGGGAGAGGCTGGGGAAGAAGCTCGAATGCAGATAGTTCAGCTGGAAGCCATTAGAGTACAGCTGAGAGGCAGCAAGGAGCAGCTTCCTAAACTGCTTCCCTGCAATACCTCCGTGAGCATTTCCTTTTCAAGGCAGAGGCAAGCTGATAACATAAGACTAAAACTTAAATTGAACTTGCCCCATGCCAAAATCAAACAAGCAGGTTGGAAGTGCTCATATGTTTGAGAATAAGTGAGAAGTAGTTTATGGACCTGTTTTCTATCATTCCTCAGCTGTTTGATCCTGGCTCCCAGCTAAGACCTGGTAACTGACTGTGAGGATGCATGCAGTCCCTTTGAAAGCAAAATCAAACAGGTGAAGACTGAAAGCCATGACTCTCAGTGATTTAAACTTGCATCTTTAACTTTGTTCTGAAACAGAACAGAATAGCTCTCTCAGAAACCAGTAATGTAAACTGGCGAAGTAGTAAAGACCAACCTGTTATATGTCAGGCTCAAAAACAGCACACAAGTCCCCTTCATCTGCACTTTTCAGTAAAAATGGTGAAGTCCAGTTTCAGAGCTTGAGCTCTTCTATGTTTCCTCTGCACTATTCTCTGCGCTCCGTCCCTGAAGCAATTTCATTTTGGATTATGAAGATGGCAAACTAAAAAAATAAGCTTAGTGATTTACTGACGTGGTCAGTGAGACAGCACAGACTGCCAGACAACAGTCCTTCAGGATTTCTTCTAGGGATTCTTGGTGTAGGTGGTTTGGTTTCTGAGCATGGGCCCTGCTGTGGTACTCATCTTTCAGCTCTAGCTTTTTTTGTAAGGATGGAAGGCACTTACTGTAGCCTTATGGAGTCCATGCCTAATAGCAACAGTTGCTGTAATGATACTGAGTGGATTTTGTGAGCTGGGCAGAAATCACTCAGCTGATTTCTGAAAATATTTATTTTCCTGAATGATATCTGACATGTTTGACACAATCTCATAGTGTTTCAATTTTTTTTTCTTTTAAGAGCACCATCAATCAAACAGTCTGAGTTTCAGTCCAGCAATATATTCATGAATATAACTAAGAAATATTAAGGCTTTTTTAGGCTCTATATTGGTCTTCTTGACAGATATGAGCTTAGGACAATTTTACTATGTTATGTTTCCTTTAAAATTCAAACGTATGAGAAAACTGCTTCTCCTATTGATCTGATTGGAATTATTATTTCAGTGATGTTCTCTTTTACTACATGAATTTATATCATAATTTGATGAGATGTTACCAAATCATAAGCCAAAAAGTTTATATTTATTTTAGAGAAGATTTTAGGACAGTTTAACAGTCACAGAAAATTTCAGTTATAGCAGAGGTATATTTTCAAATTAAGTGTAATAAAACAAAATTGTCCTTTTTTGCTTTTATGGTAAGAGTTGCATGCGTAGAACATTGCAGACTGGCACCAAGTCTGCATGTTAGTGTTTAACTGATTGGTTTATCAAGTCAACAAGATTTTCAGTCCTGTTTCTAGATTCTGTAATAACAGTCTGACAATATGAATACAGGCTTTATTTACTTCACTAGCAAATTTGAGATTTGCTGTGTGAATCTTAAAACTGAATTAATACGAATCTTAACACGTTAAGCTTTCTTCAAATATAATATCCTCTGAGGGCTTTTTTTTCCCTAAGTGTTGTGTGAACTACACAACACTTAAAAATATTTATACAGTAAAAGTTACTTCAACTGGCCTTTGATCTGAAATGTCAACTTTAAGAGCTAAGTTTAAGTTCCTCTATTAAAAGCAAGTAAATGTTCTCTATTCCTGCTATGTAAAAACAAACAAACAAACAAAAAAAACCAAAAGAAAAGGAAAAGAAATTTCAGCTATAGGGTTTTTGCTTACTATGGATCCTTGAGAAAGATGTGTATTAGTCTATTTATTTACCCTTCTCATATGAACCAAATTATTTTTCATTTTGAAAAGTATTATACTGAGCTCAATTACTTTTCAGTTTGCATAGCATTTTACACTTTTCTATTAAAGTTTCTGTCAGTATTTCTGGAGGGAGGTGTCCTGCTTTAGGAAGCTTCTTTGTAGTATGTTGAAGTGTCTCCCTAGTGGCTGGTTCCACAGGATTCTTCTTTCAGACAGATTCATATATGGTATTAAATATTTTAGTAATGGTTAAAATTAGGAAGGTGATTATGCCTAACGGCTGTTATAAAGAGTATAAAGATTAATTAGAGTCACCATTCATTCTTGGTGTGTTTACACTGATTATATTTTAATACATAAAAATATGCCACAGTTTCGTAAATATAAATCTAATTTTGCCAAATACTACACCTATGTAAATACATCGAATTTAAGCATGAATTAATTGATATCTATTTGGCATTTTTCACACTCAAATGAAAAAGTAGTTTTAGTAAATCCAAATTATTTGGGAATTTAATTAATGTCTTATAAATAGTTTCAATTAAAAAGGAACAACTAGAAGTGTCAAATAACTTCAAACACTTTTGGGATTACGGCCCTTGAGTTTTGAGGCTCAAATGTGACAATTTAATGAATGATGGAGAAAGAGGAAGTTTCTCTACACACACAGATGAGATAGTCCATTAATGTTCATGATGTTCATGCAAAGGACTGAACATCAATCCCTCCTTTCCTCTTTTAGAATATGAATTTGAGCTCAGGACATTTAGACTGTAAGGCTTTTTCATGATAAATTCATAGCATTTGAATTCTTTTTATTGATTATTTAGATTTTAATACTAGAAAAACTCAGAACTCCTTTTAAAAATATTTGTATAAGTTTGTCAATCTTCAGTGACCAGCAATAAAAACTGAGTTCAGAGGTTTTTGGTTTTTTCTCATTTACATGCAATGACAAATTCAGAAGAAGCAGTAAACTTATTGCAACTTCTTCATCTATATCTGAAATATTTCTAGGTCATAAGAAATCAGCTCATAACCTCTGGCTTCCATTTTGTGAAAACAAATAACAGGATTGGAAATAACCTCAGAGTGCTATGAATCTTCCAAGGTAGAATATCAATAGCAGTACTCAATCGATATTTCAATTATCACCAGAATTTTCTCAGTATTTCTAAGCCATTTTTCAATCAAGTATTGTGAAAATAAATAGAGCAGCTCAGGGATTATGGAATGTTGTGAGAGGTAGGTGGAAATGAACGCCCCAGTCCTGCAGCTTTGCTGTATGAAATCACACATGCCTCTGCCACCAGTTAATTCAGTGCCCAAGCTGAAGCACAGCCTGAGCAGTGCAATCCCCAACTCTGTGTTGTGATACCAAGCAAGGTACCAGCCAGCATCACTCAATGACCTGGGCTTTCTTTGGCAAGCCAGAACAACACCAAGCCACACAGAAGCCAGGCTGGAAAGTGGAAGCTAAAAACTGAAAGGGTTTGGTTTTAATTTCCCCACTGGCTTCATTGAGTTGGGGGGAAAGAGGAGCACCACAGCAAACAAGGAACCCTTAGACAGATGCAGTTGAGGGAAAGTTGAAGGAAAAAAGGCTATGTTTTCAGCAGTTAGTTTCTGTCCTCCTCCTCACTCCATGAGATGAATGTTTGAACACAATGGCAACAAGGACACCAGAAGCCCAGGCTCAGGGTCTAACATGAAATGCCACCTCATCTAGCCTGGCAGTCATCAGTCAGGTGTTGGCACATGCAGTGAATTGGTAGAGTGGGACCTAGTTTTCTTGCATGCAAAGCCGAAGAGGGACTAAAGAAACCTTTGTGAACTTGGAAATAGACTATAGTATCACTCTTACTCATTGTATCAAGGGCAGAAATTTCTCACTGATGCAATAGGGGGATGTGATCCTGCCTGAGGTAGTTGGCAGAAAGATCAAAAATTAAACACTTTGAGATCTACCTAAATGTTAATTAAAACAAAGAGATGAAGGTCTTCAGAACTATACACAACCAAGAAATAAACAACCTGAAACATATGAAAACAACACATCCATGCATGATACAGACTTGTTAAATCAAACTTCGCAGGGGAAAGGGTTTGTCCTTTGGGTATTGTCTAGGTATTAGGCAGCAGTGGAAACACGGAAGATGTATTTTATTTAATAGTACTGATAAATGAAACCAAATGCAGCTTGTTACCACTAGCACTGGGATGAGTCATTCTGAAATACAATATCTTGACAACTCCAAGTCAAACTTTAAGCAACTCGACAATGCTATCTAACAATGTCCTGTTTATATCCTTATTCCGCCATTCTGTTCTGACTTACTCGTGGACAGTATGGTACATGAACTCTGGATAGAGTCCTATGAACACATCATATCTTACTATAAAGGAAATAAAAGAATCTATAGATTTGCAAGGTCATCTCTGTAATTGCAATGACTTCTCTCAACTGGTTCTATGCTAGAAACTGTCATCTGTCGACTAAAATACTGTTACTGAAGTCAAGTGCTTGAGTTTGAATATGGAAAGAAGGAAGGAAGGAAGGAAGAATATAATCTCACACTGAAATTATGCACAATGGCCATTATGTTACATAATCCCCCTCTTCTCCACCCTTATTCTTAAAAAAATAAAGAATAAAGAAATGGGACAATGTGGAAAGCTTTTTCCCTAACAAAATGGGTATAGCATGATTCTCTGAAATGAAAACAAGATGATTTCGCAAAAAATAAAGAGGTTATTTGTTGCTCATAGATTGTTCCAAATTAATGTCTTCCACATCCTGTATAGTTTTGAGTTTTGCCATTGTGTGAACACCACTGATCATGTGTGCTGGATTATTCCTTCCAGAGTAATGCAGAAATTTTGCCAAAATTGCCTCTACATTCTTATGAAGCTGACGAGATTTAGTTTGTATTTATTTATACAAAGTCTATTAATTAAGGACCAATCCATTCCTGACAGCTCTGGTACTGATTGTGCTGCAAGGAATAACAACTTTTCCTCTGAGATAATAGAACTTCATTTCTGGAGTGCCATCAGCAGTTTCTTATAGTCCACAACAAGTTGTTAGGAAAATGTAAACACAAAAATAAAATTAATTTTCAGTTGACTAAAGGATTCAGATTTTCATAATGTAACCACCATATAGTTCTCTGAAAGTACAAACCAATACAGTTTTGTCAGTCTTTCACTTGGTAATCTTAAAAGGAATGAAAAGAGTGACAAAGCTGCAGTTTCCAAGGATTTTTCTGATCCTTGCTGATAGATATTATGTGTTCCTGTGTTATAACTGCTGTTTATTAATAAAACAGATGAATTATACGATCTTGGGAAAAAATAGTAGCCTTTGATGTCAAAATCACAACAATAAAAGAGTGAATATTGCAGTTCCTCTACGCACTATTGCATTGAGTACTAAATTATAGAGAAACAGCACATATTCCTCCTGGACTTGGTCAATTATTAAAGACTCAATTTAAATTGTGGAACCTTTTGATGGCAGAAATTATTGGCTAAAGTTACTTTCATTACAAAAGGACAGCAAAGGATGGCAGCTGCTGATGTCATATCTGACCTTCTCTATGGAGATTCCTGGACACTTACTTGTATTTATGGTGAAGTGTTAGTAGCTTAGATTTGCCCTTAGCCTAGGAAAATGCCTTTGTCACGTGCAAAGACAATACATGTAAGTAGAAACTGTACAATATGATGGAACAAATATAATTTTTTTAAGAGGAAAATATTTAACAAATATACCTGCGCTAAAAATAAGCACATTTCATGTGGTATTTCAATTTATTAAAAAAAAAAAAAAAAGAAATCTCCAGAATATCCCTCTGTTCTTACTCTACAGTATCCTTTGTCTGTTTCATTTATTACTCCCTTTGATGGCACAGTTAAAAGCATAAGGAAAAATGAATTTCTGCATGTCCTGGGTTGCATGCATTTACTGTAGTCCATCATCACATTCACACCCCACAACATTGTAGAAAATCAATCACCAAATATCACCAACCCTTCAAGTAGAAGAATCTCAGATACATGTGAGGGATATCTCCTCGTCAAGGCACTGATCTCAATAATGAAAACATGACATGCAAGGGAAAGCAGTGGGAATGGAAAGACAGATGCTCATGGGGAGCTTTTACCACACACTCGGTCATCTTATAATTCTAACCATTCAGTATAAAACAGGCAACAGGGATGATTGCTATTGTTTTACTGATTAGCCACTCTCTCCCTTTTTCCCAAAAGGCACTCTGGCCAACTCTACTTAGTAAATATTGACACCTGTAAACCAAGCTGGCTGATGCCTTTGGCTCTTCAGCTCTCTTCCCATCTGTTGCCTGGGAATTTTAAGTGAAGTATTTTGGGACACTTGCTCTCTTTTCATTGAAAACTGTAAAAAAAAAAAAAAAAAAATCATGACCCAGAAGCTAATCCTAGAGCCACATGGCTCTAGAGAGGCCTGTAGTAACTAAAGGGAAAATACAGCATATGTAAAATGCATATCCCACTGGCCTCTTCTGACTACTCTTCTTTAGTTAACAGCATGCCAGGGTAATCTGCTTAGTTACCAAGTGGAGCTTTCTTCCCTTTCCCCCATGAGATCACCCTGACCACGATCAAAGTCCAAACACATTCTCAGCTAACTCTATTGTTCCCAAGAGTGGGATTAATGACTAATTATGTCAGGTCACTCATCCAGATGGCCTCTCAGATGTTCCTTTGTCATTGCCTGACCTTCCATATGCCCCTTTGACCTTGAGGTTTATTTCCATGGCAACATGAAGCCTCAGTTTCCTTGCTGAGATTGCCAAGAAGTGGCCAAAAGGGGGGATATGGGATAATCTACCCACACTTTGTATTCTGCTTCCATCTCATGCCTTGTTAAATCCAATGAATAGATAAAAAATGCTATCTGATCCCAGCTGAGCGATGACCATGGTCATGATTCTATGTTGCATGCTATGTTTTTTAAATTAGCAGACAGCTTTGTACATGGAAACGTGCATTTAATTTGAAGAACATCAATCGCCATAATGTGATCTTTTTATCTCATTAATGTTAAGCAAGGGTAATAGAATGGAATTACAAAATATCACTGTGAAAGGAATACAATTCAGAGAATTATAGATATCCCCCATTAAAGCCCTAGAGATGTTTAGATAAGTCTACTTGTTCAGTTTCATAAATTAAAGATTCTTTTACCTTTCCTGAGGTTTAAATTTAGCCTCGGGTGTTGATCTTATTCTGAAGAAGGATTTTAATGTGGTTAATGCAATGGAGAAATTTTCTAAAACAACCAAATAAGTAAATAAAAATATAAAAGGCCAGTGACTGATGAACTCAATTAAACAGGTTGAATGGTATTTCCATGAGTTGAACTGTATTTTCTTTTATCATTTAAAAATTAGTATTGGACAAGATCCGAATTCACTACTATGTGCTGTCAATTGTAGCAAAACTGGTTAACCCTCTTACTACCTGGCCATAAAATGAAATTATAATCTGCTCCTTTTTTTCAAATTTACTTCAATGTTATTCATTAATTAGTTAAAAACAATTATATGTGAAAGAGTGAACATCAGATTTACTGTCACCATCCCAAACCAGCATCTTGACTGAAAAGTATCACTGCTATGCCACATCCCTAATTTTCACCACAGATTTTTTTTTTTTTTTTTTAAGAACCGCTTATGTGAATTAAATAGAACATGGAACATAGTAGCCAAATTTGGAGGGTCATACCAGCCATATTTTTTCCCAGTTTTTAAGGATGTCAGTGCATACTACTTTACAGATTGCTTTGCAAATGCATTCCAAAGATTTTACTTGGTCTTCACTTAGCGCAAATTCTTGTAAGTCTCAGAAACACCCACAAAGTAAAACAGAATGTAATGCAGGGCCCTCAAACTGCTTATTCACTCTTCATTCTTAGTCTTTTGCAGTGGACACTGAAAGTGTCAGTTATCTCTATGTATCCATGTCTACATCAAATTCAATAAAAACTACACTGAAATAATAGTATATGGCTTTTAAAGATAAATGCAGACAAATGCATAGCAAACAGGTTCAGAAATAAAGGTGACATTCTTATGCTTCTAGCTCTGCCCTCTCTATATGTGTTATCAACCAGTCTTCATCCAGATTATAATTTCAGTTTTATAGTGATATAGCTCCACTGTAGGGCCACAGCATTTAACTGAACGAGACAGATATTATTTACATAAAACAATGTACATGATTTCTGTCTCATGCCCTCCCGTTCTGGAAGGAGAAGAGGGATTTTTTTTATTGTTCCATTCAAGAAATCTCTTATATTTTGTCCCCTGCACACAATCAGCCACTGAAGAGGAGAAGCAGAGGACCTCTGAGCTGCCACATTCTTTCCCCTGATGTGCCAGCTGGACGAAACCAGTGACCTGAATAGAGCCTGATATATCATCGTAACTCCAAAGTCTTTACCATGATATTGGTACACAAAGGATAATGTTAAGATTGTGTTCATTACTTTCAGTTTGGTCCTTCTGAAATTTTAATTTCTCCACTTTCCAACCTTAGTACACTAACAGTTTTTGACTGAGCTTCTAAATGTTTCTAAGGAGAAAGGTGCAAAAGTAAAGGAAATTCCATTATATGGTACAAATATCAGTAACGTTCCCTGTTCAGAAACAAATAACCTTAGTGAAACACAGACTGGATGTACAGTTCGTTCAGAAGGCAAGAAGCCCATTCTCATAATTTGTAATACTGTGAATATTCTTTTACTCAGGGGTAATGTTCCACAAATACAAATTAGAAATTAAATACCATTTGATCACTGTATTCACAAATGCACATACTCTACAATCACTAGAATTTGTTCACAGACGTACTTACGCATAAATATTCAGGTAGTACAATGGCAATGTACAATACAAAGAAGTTAAAGTTTTCAGAAATGCAAAGAACATTTTTAAATACTACAGCATTACTAAATCAACGTATGTAATTGCACACATTGAAATGCATTGGATAAATGTATAAATTGAACAAATACAGAGATACATTGTAAAAAGAGACTAACACGGAATAATGGGATACTGTGAAAAGCACTTCATGGTCCTGCCTATGTGTTCTCAGAAGCCAGGTTTGACTTAGGAAGAAAAAGAAAACCCTATGTTTTCCAAAATGGCTTCTCATCATGTGTAGGAAAGCAATTTTCACATCTAATTGAGGTTTGATGTGTGGACATTCTATTGATTTTGCACAAAAATGACAGGGTGCTGAAAGACCCATAAAAATGATTTGCACATAAACTTGCATTCATACAAATGCAGGTTCCACCAAGGACCACTGGAAACTTTGCAGGATGAGTAATATGCTCAGAATAAATTACTTAATCAATTCATCTACTGGGAATTATGAGAATAGTTCAACGATTTACCATAAGTATTAAGCCAATATATACTAGTATTCCATTAAAAAAAAAAAAAGTTAACATGGGTGAAATGTCTGAAAGATAGCAACTCATTGTTTAGTCTTCAGAACAGCAAATTTTTTAGAGGTGACATGCACACAGAAATGCCTTAGTACAGAAATGCAGACGTGATACATGGAGAAATCCATATAACAGATGAGAGAGCCAATTCCTTCTTTATAACGTAATTAATTACTTATAAAGTAATGATAGTGCCCAATCATTAATACTTTGAAAGTGTCTATTTCATCAAAGTTTATTGGTGAGTGTTTTATCATGCTCCAAGAAGTGATTAAGTGGAATTCAATATGTCTTTCTAGGTCTGGCAGGATTGTCATGTGGTTAAGGATAGATCTGGATGTTCTTCATTGCTTTCCCATGTAGCTGAGGTAAGTCTTTGAACACATTGCACAGATGTTCAATGTCTGTTTTCCTGCATAAGAAATTGAGCTAATAATAATAATTGCTGACGTTATAGATGTGCAGTGAGATTACATTAACTAGCAACAGTCAGGGATAGTCGAAAATAATGGCTCACATTTTGATAATCCTATGAAGGAAAAGCAGCTTGGTGTGTGCAAGGGCTGTGGGCCTTTGCTTCCCGTTATTAAATAACTGCTCCTTCACTCACACCACTAGTTTTTGTAGGAGACTCCACATGACATAGAGAATAAGAAATAGATGTCTGAATGAAAGGCTTATACATGCAGTTGTACATCGAAGTTCATCAAGAAAACTTTGATGCAATGCTAATCACCACATCACCAGAAAAATAATTTCTGAATGTTGTGTGAAAACATTTCCTACAAATATGCAAAGCAACTGAACTTTTGCCTTAGTGCAATGCAATGCCAGCAGAAACAACAGAGGAGGGTTGTTCTATCTCAAAAATCTGTATGTGATTTTGAACGTTAACTATGCATTAGAATGACCAAAGCATGATTATTCCAGACTGTCAATGCATTAAGGCATATTTTCCAGGTATTTGATCAAAGGAATGGGGGATTTTACATGAGCTGTTTTGAAGTGTAGAGTGGGTAAATCTCTGGAGTGATTTTTCTGCATTTAACAACATTGGAAAGTTGTTTGGTATGTTGATATATGTGCAAGGATATTCTGCACACTTTGATGTTTACTAATTCCATTAAATTTATTTTTTAATGAAGTACTAATAAGACTTAAAAATACCACCACTGACTCTCAGAAATACCCATGCTATAGTACTTTTGCAGATGTGCTATGTATATGGCACAGATATCTTGCACTGAATTGTTTTGTGATGAGCAGGGGAGAAAAAGTGAAAGACAAAATGCCAGGTCATGACTGCCACACACAGAATACCTGTTTCTTTACCTTTGGATATGTGTAGACTCCTTTTTGCAACTATTTTTTAAGGTTGCACACACAATGTTCCAGGCAGTAAAGAAAAAGAATAGAACCTGTTTTATGCTAACAGACATCTATTTTTCCCTTTTTCCTACCCACAGCATATGCAAAATACTTTTATAGAAGTGTTTTTAATATTGTAGAGTTACAACTGATTATTTGGACAATATAACAACAATACAATAGTTATCGTTACTTTACAACCCAGAGGTCCTGATCCAAAAAGATGCTGTAGTGCATAGGAAAAAGTTGGAAACCATTTCACTTGGAGACACTGAAAAACATCAGAAGGACCTGTGCTGTGAGCTGGGACTGAGCTGAACAGAATTCCAGGCACTACACTAATGAAACCGTCTTTTTAATCAGAGTGAATTGAGAGAGACATACCTTGACACCAACAGCACCCAGAGCACTCACCTGGGCTGTGGGAGACTCAGGTGCTTTATGTCTGTGAGCTGCACCACAGGCAGGTTAGAAATCCCTGGGCAAGAGCTCTAACCAGAACTACAGGAAAAGCAATGCAATAAAAGACCCTTAACACCTCAGGGAATCACAAGTGCGCCAATCACACAGGGAAGGTATTTGGGTTTGTTGCCAAAAAATATTTTTGTTTGTTGCTTAAAAAAAAAGAGCATGCAGAGAACTCTGATCCTAATCATTGGCTACTGGATGGCTACACTGGTAAGGTTTTTCAATATTTCTTGCCTACATACTCTTTGGATCCCTGCAGCATCTCCTTCCTCACCAATTTCCAAACCACTGGGAGAGTCAGCCAAGGAAGAAAGGAGCGTCACTTACCCTACCATAATGCTGGGTCTCAGAGCTGCACTGCTTACACGAATCACTTCAGCCTGGTTAGCTCAATCCTCTTCACTCATAGAGGGGTTTCCTTTTCTCTGAGGGTCCTCTGCAGTGGAGTCTGATGCATACCTTTTCCATCACATGTGATTTGACTACAAGCCAACCGCTTTATTCCGTATATATGACAGCCTAAGTGAGCCTTCTTTGAGCTCTCCCTGCTAAGCAGGTGGCTGCATGGTGATCTCCACTTGAGCTGGGACATCTTTCAAGGTTGCCTCTCAAGGCAGAGAAACCTTTCCCCAGCTGCAGTTCTTTGGTACGCGACTGACATCACACATAACCTTGTATTATGATGAGGTTGATTTGTGTCTTGGTAATTTTGGTTTTGTCTTGGTAACTTTGAATCTGTCTTGGTAGTTTTGAATCATTGTTACATCCTTTGTGCAGTAAGCAATAGAGTGAACCTTGCCACTGAACTTCATGAAGTCACACTTTTACAACATCATATTTCAATAAAAACACTGTTGCTGATACCGTTTTTGGTAGTGGTTCTTTAAGCAGTCTAAATTGCCCATTTTCTACAAATTGGTGTAATCAGCAGGATCCTGAATCAGGATTCACAACAACCCAACCTTGTTCAGCCACAGCATTACTGATTCTCAGTGCCAACAGTTAACTTCTCTAAATATAAATCAAGACTTAATGTGAATGAAAACCTGAAACGATCTCATCAAAGAACCAGGATGAACTGGTCATAAAACAGGCTTAGGGATAGGTCTGATTTAAGCGTAGGTACTTTATGCCTAGCCTACAGTTTAAATTCCTGACTTCATATGGTTATATCTCAATCTCAGTTTTCATTTCAAAAGAAATTTTGTCTTCTCACTCCCCACATTTTTTAAGGAAGGATTGAAATTCAGGCCAACTATAACCACACAGGGATGCCTGTCTGGGTTTTGAAGTAATCCCAGAAAAAACTCTACGAGTAGAAAGCTATCTCTTGCAGCTCAGTAGGATTCTACTCTCAAGACTGCTTTCTTCTGTAGCCCAGAAAATAGTACCATTGTAGTGAGGAATGACATGGTGTCAGGTGGAGAGAGGAGGAAGACTCTGAACGCTGTCATCTAAGGTGTTGAGATAAACATGGTATGAATCTTTTCCTTTCCCATTAGAAGTGGGCAGAGCTGCTTCCACAGTTTCCTGGGGCAGAGTGCCTGTTTCTGCTCATAGAAGGATGAAGATATGAACATCCTGAGATACACAGTTATTATCTAGATACAGACCAAGGCCATGATGCTAGAGTGGGGTTATGAGTTTGAAAAGTATGTGCTTTGGACTTTACAGTTTTATTTAGCTGGTTGTCTGAAGCAAAATAGATTGTGCTTCAAAGCCTGCCGCTGTGTAACTAAATATATAAATCAGTCCAATTCAATTTCTCTTTTAACTTATCCATTTAGCGGCACCACTGGGATGGTCTAGCAGTACATTATTAATCTTCCCAGCCTGTTATACCGTACTGCCAGCCTGGTCTACAGTTGAGAAATTATAAAAATCTTTTTTATTCTCTCTCTCCCTCTCTTACATTCAGCTGCCCACTCTTCTCCTTTTCAGTTCAGACTCACCAACCAGCCACTCCAAGGTATGGAATAAGGATGGTACCATTTCACTAAAGTTTTCATTAGATGGCCCTCAGTGAAGACCCTGGGTCTAGATGGTTCTTCTAGGAAAAGACATCTCTAGCAGTCATTCCTAGAAGTGCAATTAACCACATATTGTGTGCAACGGAGCACAGTATTATGTTACATCTTCACAAGAAGAGCTAACAGCTTTATGGAACTTAGCTAAGATGTAGGATTTTCTCTAACAGCTCACTTTAAGTATTTGATAAACCTGTGGATGAGTTACGGAAGCTTAAGAATTAAATGTGCTTTTGCTGTTTAGTAAAGAAGCATTATTCTCCACTGAAGACATAATGATTAACTCCACTTTGTGGCTTTGTTTTATATTGCAGGTTGTGACATAATAGTATTGATCTACAGTTGGCAATGATTTATAAATTGTCATTAAAAATGCTCTTGATTCAGTCTTGGCAAAATTTATCTTAGTCAGGAGCTACAATTTTCCTTATAGCTATTATTATTGGAAGGAAACATCTGTGAAGACTGGGAGAGAGGATTTTCTATATTTACTAAAAGTTAATATTTATTTTAACCTGCTAGGATGTGTTCAAGCTGCATAAAGTGAACAGCATTCCCAACTATCAGACTTCTTAGTCTATAATAGCCTGACAAAAACCTTTGCAGAAAACTCAAAATCTGAGAAGTAATTGATTTTATCAAGCATAGTTATCAGTATGACTGTGAGAAAATACACAAAAATTAGTAATCTAAATGACATATAGCTATTTCTTAACAAAAAAGTCTCCCAAAGTGTTTTAGACCCTAATATTAGGGTGGATAAGGACTAGCTAAACTACAAGCTTTATGACCACTCCCTTTCCCTCACACTGCAGGTGATAGGAGTGCGTATATCTTTCAGACCTATAGAGTGATAACCAATTGAAGTAAAAATGTTCAGTGGCTCAACACTGTTTTGAAATTATGCCCTTTCTTTAACTTTGCTAGCCTCAGTTTCCGACTGAAGTCTAAAATTGGTAAGCAAGATTTTGGACATGCTTTCTTAGGGGGATGGACAGCAAAATGTTCCTTTGAATAATTTCCTCATGGAGGCATGAAGTATAATGTATGTGCTGAAATTATGCTAAGTGACCTGACAACTTGAAGACCTTGACTGAGCTGTTCTGTCACAGCCAATTAGTTTTATTGTGTTGTCTGGGTCCTATACATTTTTAAGGTAAATAAGACCTGTAGCTGAAATAGGATATATATATATATTATTTTGAATTCCTCCAAACCTGCTTTAAAATAATGACTGCAGATATTTTTTCAAGTCATAACATGTGGCTTTGGAAAGGAAATGGATTACTTTGAAGTCATTTGTAAAGGTGTTGGTTGCTGTGAAAACATTCACTTTCAGACGGTCACTTTGGAATTCTAAAACGGGGAAGAAAGGAGTAGTCAAATGAATCGCATATGGTTCGAAGCCATCATCGCCAGAGCGCCCTGTTTCATCATCTGACATCTGTGGGAAGCTCCTTCTGTAATATTAAAAAAAATAATAATACACAGACTAAAGCAAAATGGGCAAACACATTTCTTTTATCCTCACATGGACAACCAGACCGCGCTGATGCTGCAGGTAACCCACTGGCCACGTGCACGCCAAGCAAAACACCCTTACTCGCCTAAGAAATCAGAAACCACTGACAAGCACCCATCAAAACTCAAGGCTGCTCCACCGGTGATCATGTTTCCTGCTGTATGTGTGTATGCATTGATTGACAGTGCTTCCTCTTCCGCCAAGCAGGACCCTGAGGGTAGCAGCCTGGCAGCTTGTTTTGTCAGCTGCAGCCGGCCGCTGTCAGCCTGGGCAGGGACCCTGTGCGCTGCGGGGGGCCCAGACCAGGCCTTGCACCTTGCTGGTGGCCACAGCCAGTACCCCCATCGACCCCTGCGCCAGGACAGAGCCTCCTGCCCACCCTCAAATAACAGATCACTGTCATAATATCAGCCTCCCCTCGGAAGGGAAGAAAGGCAAAGGGAAGGGGGAGGGCGACGGCAAAGCCTTCGAAATCTGAAATCACAGCTAAAACATCTGTCCAGTTGGATATGAAATCTAGGCCTTCAAGACTAATTTTGTAAACACTCACACGCTTACCTGCTTTGTTCCTGATGTATATCAGTGGTACTGCCTACAAAGAACAGAAAGCAAACCAGTTTGGATTTAGAACTATAAAATGAATGTTGAGAACTAACTAAAAAGGGAATTGAATTGAGGGTGTTTTTACAATTCTAATTTTCCATTTAGCTTGAGGACCAAATTCAGAAGACAAGCTTGTTCCCTTGTCTCAAGTCCCACATTGATCTTGCATTTAAACACTCTTATCTGCTCTTTACAGGTACCTAAAGGATACAGTTCATTTGCTGAGAACCCAGGCAATGTAACTCCAAGAAACAGGTATCTTATTCTGGTCTTGTGGTAGATAAATTAAACCAACACGGATTCTATAGAAAACATGAGATTTCTGTTTTTACATTAGCTTACGTCTTACTTCTAAATTTCATACAGAATTTTCAGATTTAAATTTAAGTATTTGCACAGTCCTATCTGCAGGCTTAGACACCTTTAAGCAATTCTTTCAGCTGCACAGCATTCTTCCTACTCAGTCCTCAGTGCTGATTCATAATGCTCTCCTGTCCCCCCCAGGAGCCACCTCCTTCCCCAGTCTCCAGTTATTTCCCAGCTCTTTGTGGAATTGCTGCTGCCTTTAATTGCCCACTGAAATACAGTCACTCATTCTCCTCTTTCTGTCCCACCAGTATGACAAAAACTGGTCTGAAAATTCTGGAAGAAGGCAAAATACATGCACCCATTTTAACCACAAGATTGAATGCTATCTAATTGAGGGAAAGATTTTCTTTCTGAAATAATGCGGCATTGCTCAAAGAACTTTTAGGCCTTTTGACTGTATAAATAACCTTTTGCACTTCAAGGGTCATTAGATCACGATAGTTTGTAATACAATTATAGTCAGCACTCTGCTCTTATGGGCTGCCTGGTAATTTGCTTGTTAATATATTAGCACAAAGCATTGATCAAGTAGCTAATCCAATCACACGCTTGTTATTGATCTCTTATTGAGCATCCTGGCAGTGATCACTTTTTGCTCAGGCCCGGTCAATAGCAAATGCCAAATAGGCTCTCCCACACCTAATAAGCTTACGAAATAAACCAAACATTTTCCTTTGCCCTCAAGGCTAGGATCAATTGAGAGCTTTTAGAGCAGAATTCAGATTATTTTTTCATCAGCTTTTCCCCTTTCTTTCTGCAAGCATGCAGGTTTGCATTAAGACCTCTATCTAAGACTTTCGTTCTAATTTGAGGACATCTGAAAAGCAGCTGCCATGTCTGAAATACTCGAACAGCTGTAAACAATAAATCGTGCGGGTGAGGAATTCTGGGCTGCACGTTGGCATGTGGTCTGTCAAGCCAAAAAAATAGAGACATACAAAAGATCAAGAGGTCAGGGGTACCTGAAGTCTACAAAAAAATGAACTTGTCCCATATTTCATCCCAGAGAGCCATATTCTGGAGGAAGGCCTACACAGCATTCTTTTACAGGAGGATCATGCCTTCATACATCGGGGGGGGGGGGGGGGGGGAGGCTTGGGGGTACTGCAATGAATTAGACATGAGCCTTTTCATATTGCTGCTATTGCATTAAGGCGATTCCAGTATCAGCTAATGGAATTTCACACTACAGACACAGATTCTTGTTGATGAAAAGCACACCCGAATTATGCAGAAAGAAACAGTATTTCAGTTACATGCATAAGTGCCAAATACTAGTTCTTTAACTTGTAACAGTTCCCAGTCGCTTACCATGCAGTACACGAATGTGACCATAATGGATTTACAGTTACTCAGGAAAGAAAAGAGTGAGGGAGAAGGAAGGGGAGAGGTTTTTCAGAAGAGGTAACTTCTACTTATCACAAGAATTTTGTAACTTTTATCAGATGTCTTTTCAGCTAAAACAGCTTAAGTCTCTGAGGAAAGTTCTTTGGAAAGAACATTTTTCCATTTAGTCAGAGGCCTTATAGCAAAACAATAGTGCTGTAATAGTAGCTTCTATTAGATCATAAAAAAAGAATGCAAGATCCTTAGATCTTAAATATCCTTGCTTCAGCTATTACTATTAGCACTATTTTATATAGCTAGGTTGCATTTTCACTTTAATCACTTTTATTCCATGATCTTGTTTTGATTATTGTGGTTACTATTTTCCTCATTACCGTACCAGATTTAAATTACAGAGAGACACAATCTGAATATAAACCAGGTACAGATTTAAAATCTTTAAAAGCATTTGTAACATGTAAGCATGCAATTTAAAACCATTACCAAAATCTGATTACTTGCCTGGGGAAAAAAAAGAGTTCCCCTAGAAACATTGGTGATATATTTTCAAAATTTTTCTTTTGAATTACTCACAATTATGCATTACAAAAATATTTGTTAGGCACTTTTTTGATGTCAAAGGAAAATGAATGCATCTTGTGACTCCCTATTTTGTAAGTTTCCACTATCTATGTCTATGCAATCCTCTTAATAACCAGCTGTATAAGTCTTTACTGATGAGTCTGGGCCTTAAGTAAGAGGACTTTCCTTTACATGACAAGACCTTGTCATTGGTAAGTCTTTGGGGTCAGCTTCCACTGACAAAGAATTTACCTCTGTGTTTGGCCTCTAAGTTTCACCACCTTATTTTCTCACTGCCTAAACTTATTCTCAGGCTTTCTTTCAGTGTGCTCCAGACAATTCCTCCAGGATCAAGGTATGCATGCTTCCCGGGATGGTTTGACCCTGACATGATTCCTGAAAAGACCGTAAGACTGAACTGAGTATGGGCAGCATCCACCTTCAGCCTGAATGGGATTCACTTTCTCAGACATCTACCTGCAACTTCATGCTGCAAAAACACTGGTCTGGTGAATGTGACACTCCCCATACTGGTTAAAGTATTTTTGTTGAAAAAGATACACACCTCAGAAACAGCATATGAACCCATGGGAGCACCACAGCAGGCCCAGAGGACAGGGTAGGCCACATGCTCAGTATGTTACTCACTTTGCTTAAGACAACACAGTTAGGAACCACTTTAATCCATTTGGTTTTGAGGCAAGGGATTGCTTCCTGGGTGGGGTGCCCTTGGCTGCACAGGCAGAGCCATCCAGCTGATTTGAATCTTTCTTATGCAACCTTAAACCAGGAGAAACTCCACTAAGACAATGGACTTAGAGCAGTATACATGCTATTTGAGCTCAGCCTGTGTGTTAGAACTGCTCAGACGAGTAGAGTCAAGCCAGTAGGCCGCAAAATTGAGGATTTAACTGGTTATGACAAAGTTCCTAAAAGAATCACACCTTCTAATGCAGGTGGTATTCTAGTGCTCTAACTCTATCTTCAGTTAAAATATTTAATGATCATCGTTTAGCATAACAAATTCAGTTTATACAAATACTCTGATTTTGCAAGCAACAAACAATACCTGGCAAAGTTAGGCAGATATGACACTAAATGTGAGAACACATCCTATTGAACTTACATTTAATGGAAAAAATTGGTCTCTAATGTATAACTGGACTACTCATCTTGGTTTGTTGTTTAAATGGTTATGTAAACTTTTTCTTCTTTTTTAAAATGTTTTCTAATAGGCACCTCTTGAAGAAAAAGGGCAATGCCCAAATTCTGTATCACATCATGTCCTTGCATTATTGCACCTCTCAGGTTAGTAACTAGGTTTTCAGAACTATATATTTGTTCTTGAGTTAACTCTGCAGGTGTAATCAGGCCTTTCTGACTAACTGCAAAAAAGACTCCATGTTCCTTGCACTTAGAAGGTTATTATGTATGTAAAATGCAGAACACACTCTACATGGTGGGGGCAAAAAATGGGAGGGATTTTAACAGTCCGGAGAGAGGAGAGTTTCTATGTCCCAATTCCACATCATTGTCAAAATCTAAAAAGAAAGACTTCTAAGTTGTTTTTCCCCAATACTTTCCTAACTGACCACCAGAATCTCTCAATCAACCACTCACCGACTTGTTACACTTTTTGTAATCACATTTTCATGCTGTACAGATCTCCAACACAAGGATCAAAAAGTAGGAAGTGACCATTAATAATTTTGACTTTTGAATTAAATTCTTGTAGGTGTTTTGCAAAAATACTGTAAATTAACCATAGGAATGTGCTTATGGCAGTAGTGGCTCACCATCTTTTCCTCCTTACTCAGCCAGTCTTGTCCTTATTAGAACTAGTCATATGAAATCATAGCAAAGGCACTGGGAAAGAAAGATTTCATTGTTTTTTGGTTTGGTTTTTTTTTAAATTATGCTTCATACCCCCATGCATAGCAGCTTAATTTGGACAGCATTTTATGCTCTTATGAGCTCTACTGTGCCTCTTGGAGAAAGAATTTTTTAGAAGCATACATTTCATATTGTATCTCTTTACAGAAACGATACAGGCATGAATAACAAACAATAGCCTGTTTCTTGTAACTGGGGAAAGAGTCATAAATCAATTTGTTTTTCTCTTCTTGTGACCTATTGTGAACAGACGCTTTGTTCTGTAGTTAGGTCTGTACTTTTAGGTGCACCTCACTAGGTTATACACTGTATGTAATTGGACATTTTAAGCTAGAGAAGATGAAAATCAAATATTAGAAATGTGGCCTTCTACCATAATAATTTCCAAGAAAGAGACTGAATTGATAGAAATAAAGATCTAAAGATCTTGCTTTTCATACACCTATCTGGGAGTGGGTTTTCTTGGCTTCCTGGCAAGTACCTGGCATTCTTTGAAATACTGAAAGCTTTTTGATGAAAATGAGAGTCATACTAAGACAGCTGGAATAAGATTTTAACATAATATATTGAAGCGTATATTTTATCATTACCTGAATTTGCATTGTTCTTGGTTATTTCTTCAGTGTTGATGCAAGCCATTCTGAAGTTCCACAGTGGCAATGAAGTAGCTTGTCTCTCTGAAAACAAAGGCTAATTGGTTACACATTGCAAGGTAAAGTGCTGTGAAACAACACAGAGAAAAAGAAAATCAGTATGTTAGCATTTTCATGGTGGAATGACACTGATAATGAGACTGGAATGACAAATTTAATTAAATAATACAAATATTATGCTAGAAGCATAAGCATAAGTGGAAATATTTATTTTTCTCATTCACCTATGAAAACTGACAACAATGTTAAGCTTGATCAAATACAAGGCATGTGTCACAAGAAGCTGTAAAAATGCCCTTTTTCTCCAAACCATTTAGATGAGTGTTTTTCTAAAACAGTGGATAAGAAAGCAATTCCCTGCTTTAATCTGAGTAGCCACCAACATTCTGTATAGAACGCTGCATGCGATCATTATCTATTTCTTTATAGTACTTCAAGAACAAAAAAATCACAAAGCCATGCTCGGTCAGTTCCCTTGTGAAAGAAAGGAATTAGATGGACTATCAGAGACGTACTCCAGGAGAGATTGATGTCTCTAGAATGTCAAAGAGATTCAGAGTAATGATGATTCCAAACACAAATCCTTCCCTTCATGTGATTTGATAGAAGTAAAAATTAAAGATGCAGAAATGTTAATATGAAGCACTGTAATGTTTTACATGTGCTGCTTTTGAAATGCATATTTGAAAACTCTTTCTGTAAGAAAGAACTTCCTAAAAAGAAATCTGTACTTTGCCAGCTAAAGATAGCTATTGAAAAAGCTATGAGAATTTCTATCCTTTCAATAACGTTATGAAAGAAATCAGTAAAATGTGTAGAACTAGTGCCTTCTGTGCTTCTTATCCACAATAATTTAAAAGCATTAATGACCTTTAAAATAGCTTTTTAATACTCTTGTAATTACAGATTGTCAGTTTACAAAATAATACCCTGTTCTCAAACTATCATCCAAACACATTAAATCAGCTAACAGGACCCCTTAATTAATAGCATTAGCAGACTAAATGGAATGAGTGGAATACCTTCAGAAAACAGATATACTAAATGTCACAGTCAAAAGTCCAAAATGCCCACATTAGACACTCAACTTAGATTTTAAGATATTGACAAAGACAGGCTTCAGACTTGCTAGACTGAGTTAGGTGCTACCATGGTGCATACTCCAAGACAAACAGCTCAAAAAAGCCTGAAGGTATATAAAGCAATTTAACTTTCTTAAAAGCTACGACACAGAAGACATCTTTAAAAATTTCTTATGTGACTTCCATCACCTTTGCTGCTGGACTCTGCCCTCAGAATCTATGCCTTATTTGGTATATGGAAATGATTTGAAATTAAGTGGAATTTATATTTTAATTAAATGCTCCCTACAGGAACAGTGCTTAGAGTGCAGGTCAGGACTAAAACATCTTCTGGCTGATCTGAATATCCTAGCCATCACACCACCAACAGTTACAAGTCTTGTCCCTCCTGGCTTTTTCCTCTTCTAACTCCATGACAAATGGATGAGAGGAAGATGCCTCTGAAACACTGTCTGGATTGAGTGCAGCACATACTTGGCATGTGGAGAAGGAAAGAAATTTTTATGTTCTCAGGATGTGAAGGGAACTGACCCTCAATTTCTGCCTTCCTAGGCAGTTGCTCAAACCACTAGGTCATTATATAAAAGCAGGGCTCTCTCTCTCTCTCTATACATATATATATATATTATATAAAAACAGGTTATATCTATATAGATGTATCTGTATAACTTTCTCCTTTCCCCCTTCAGCAATGTTCCCTTTATTATTAGTCTTTTTTAACCAAAATAGGGTTTGTGCTCTCTATGCTAGACTTCTAAACTTAGTGTTACCAGTCTAGAGTCTGCTGTTTCTCAGGGATAAGATATTTGCATGTTTTTCTGCTTTCCAGCTGGACCATGATGAAACTGAGGGGGACTTTGGTCACCCAGTTGCTCAAGTCAAAGCATTCGTGCATATGTACAAGATGTGAACTTAAGACATCTAGAAAAATTTTAAGACCACCAGCAAGATATCTAGAACGCTATAGTGCCTCTAGACCTTTATAATACTGGGGATAATCTCGCTAAAACACTTCAGTGGTTTAGGTGCCAGCATTATAAAAAAGCCGCAGTCTAAGTTGATTTTGCAAGTTTTATCTCACCTTTTAAGTGTACTTAAAGACTAATCTGCAGGGGTTTATTTTGGATCAGAAGATTTCATGTTGAAAAATAATTTATTCTATAACTAATTCTATTCTCATCAGTGGAAGCCTTGAAGGAAGCTGACACCTGACATCCATTAAAAGCATGAATGGCTGGCACTATCCTAAAGGTTTTGTTCACTCCTAATCATGTGAACTCCACAAAAGTCAATGGGAACAAACAACCCAAAACTTTAGAATTTATTCAGCACCAAACTTTAATATCTGGGCTGGGGGGGGGGGCGGGGCACACGGGGGGAAAGGGAGACACTATTGGAATTAAAAAAAAAAAAAGAAGGAAACAAGCATGGTTCTTTAATGTGGTCTCACACTTTTCCATAAACTCTTAAAAATATTCCCTTATTTCTACTCATAGATGTAAGAACCATTAGATTATTGCAATAGCAAGGGCTAAGTACGTTTCAAGTTGTTGCTTCTCTTTAAGTGAAGTTTATATACGTCTTCTTGAAGACACTGAGTTCCAACTTGAAAGATGTCAGACTTAAATTGTAGTAAAGCATTAAAAAGCTATCTGAAAAATTAATTTTAACTTTATAAATGTGCATGTTCTTTGCTTATAATATAGATCTACTATCTAGTTGTTTTAAAGTGTGTATTTTCTAAATTAAAACCATTTGTAATTACATACACAAAGAAGGTTGTAATCACACATTAATGCACATATTTATGCTTCCTCTATGTGACTGAGATTAATAAAAACTTAAGAATTAAAAGGAACATCAAAAAGTCCACTCAGTTATTGGCACAGGAGAGTTATTATGCTTCTTAGGATATCTACTTATTCTAAAATTAAGATGCAAATACAGAAGGTAGCCAACTGAGGTACCAGCAGTGCCATACAGCTCTCTCTGGATCTAATATCACTGCATTTCCCATGCCTCAACTTCATGGTCGTCCTATGCAGTGCAGTCCCATGGGTTTTCTTCCTCTTAAATATGTCCACACTTGTTCCGCCTTCGGAACATACGCAGTATATCATATAGATAGCAGTTACAGTAAAAAATAGACCTCTCTCCTCCCAACATAGCAACAAAACATCAACTCCTGCCAAAATAAAAGAAGCATGAAGGAATCCCAAAAGTCTCCCTGGTCATTAGCCCTACTTAAGAATGACTAATCAGAAAACCCAGAGACTTTGAACCATGTCCATTTTATACACTGAACCAAGTACAAATGGAAATTTCAGAGAAATTCAGTGAAACAACCTTGCACTAAAATTCTCTGTCAAGCTCTGCCACCATGGCATCATCTGAAAAAAAATCTGTCAGGACCTAGAAATACAAGGAGCAAAATGCATATTTTCCAAAATAAATTTATGCCTGATAAAGGCTACAAATCATGTCTCTAATGTGCTCACTGAAAGAAGTTCTGTTTAGTGAATTCTCACCACAGTCTGTACCACTCAAATGTCTAGTCATCCATGAAGCAGAAATGCACATTAGTGTAGGCTTGTCTCATAGGGTTCTCTGTAGGAAGATTAATATCTAATATTTTAAAATAGGTCTTGGCAAGGACAGATGCACATTAAGATTCCAGCAACATTTTTTGAATATGGCTCCAGACGGCAGAAAAGCAGAACTCCTTCTGCACACTGATATGTTAGAAGCTCCACAGATAGCATCCACAGTATTGATGATTGCCTTTGACACAGTCACAGTGAATCTTTTATTTAAGAAGGAGATATTCTTCAGTGTATCCCTGCAATAAGCAATAACAAATACTGTGTGTTCTTGGTTTCCTGCTGCAGTGGTAATGGGCAGAAACTCAGAGCATTATTGTTGCCATATGTCTCGACAGTCATATTGATTTAATTGGTTGACATAAAAATCTGACAAGAGGGAAGCCAGTTCATAGCTGGGTATGGGCCAGAGAGTACTGGTGAATGGACTGCTTAGATCTCTCAAGAGCCTCTTTGTCTTCTATCAGCGTCATTGAACTGGTGGTCTTGTCCGTAATCTAGAAACAATACGTTTTATGGGTAAAAATGTAGGCCATTTACTTTTGCATCCAATTTGTCGTACAGAATTACAGAAAATCTCATTCTGTGTAGAAACTATCTGCATTAAAATATAAATTCCCTGAAACACAAAATGTTTTCACTGAGGGCAGCAGATGGACTGCCTCATCATTTGTCTCCATATCACCCACCCGTAAATCTGTGCTGTATTTAAACTGCTTCAGTCTTTCCTTAACATCAAAAGACAACCACATGCAAGAACATCCATATTACATAACAGAATATTTAGCACTTGCATGAGAACTGTCATACAAGAAGCTTAATGCACTCTTACATATCTGTGGTTTACTGCAGGATAGCATTGCTACCCACATTTTGTGGAAAGGGAAGGAAAACAGAGATGCTAGAGAAATTAAGAGACTGGGCTATGGTGTGAGGTAAAACCAGGAGTGGAGCACAGGGGCTCTGTATTCAGGCTATGAGCTTTACTAGCAGACCTGTCCTCTTACTTTTTTCCTGCCATCCCAGCTCTGGAGCAGTATTAAAACATTCATTCTGTTTGGAAGAAGAAGTTAGCTTCCCTCCATGTTGAAAACCCAACAGCCGAGAGATATTCTTGTCTGTGTGTTCATTTTATAGCATGTAGTTTGTATCACGTGAGTTCATCCATGAAGAAGTTTAGGTGCCCATTCTGTGTGGATCACCTGGGCTGCTTCTATGTTTAATGTCTTCTCTGGCAGCTGTTTCCACTGTAAGATAAATATATCTAATAAGCAGAGTGAATTATCCTTGTGCATTGAAAAGAACAGGCAAGCATCACCTAAGAAAGATTTTGAAAAATTTTGAAACAGGCCAATGTATCGACTTAATATACTGCAGCTGTATGAATCCTTTCAGATGGATCAGAACTGCTGCAGATTCAATGCAGACTTGTTTTGGTGAAAATGCAACTTTAAACGTTTAGTATATTCAATATATTACATTAGTAAAAGATTTGCCAGACTATATCCATCAAGGCTGACTATCCAAAATAATTACTGTATTTTTCTGGGCACAAAGGTCTATCAATGCAGGTAATTTGTAAATTTAGACATTTATTCCCATAAAATTGTACTATGAGATAAACAGATTTGACAAGCTTATCTGAAAAAAATCAAATTAAATTCTTGATTTTCATGCCCTAGTAAACGGTCAGCTAGTTATGAATGAATTTAAATATATAAATTAGCATCAACCTACTCCTGAGAGATGATTACTGAAAACAGCATACCACCATGGCAAGAATTGTACAGCAGAGGAACATCTCCATGCAACAATTAAGTTGATACCCATTAGCTACAGCAGAGGAACATTTCCATGCAACAATTAAGTTGAAACCCATTAGCTAAGGACAATGTATCCAAGCCATGAAATTGATTGAGCAGAGTCTGCACAGTAACTGACTCCTATTTCAAAATACACAAGTGAACAATCCTCTGTCCAAATACAACATTATTAAATTGAAGAGACCATAGCTGATTTTGGCTACTGTGGCATAAACCTTGAGAAGAATCCATGCTACTAATAAATTTCGTCAGTTTCCACCATTAAACGTGAGATTCACTCACCCTAAGGAGTGTATTTGATGCGATAGGAAAAGTAAACCAGTTAGATCACACTCTGTGGTGAATTACATCTGTGCAATCCTACTCACTTCTGTTGTTTTATTTCAGATGAAAGCTGATGCAAAGCCGAGTGTTGAACATTTGTATGTTAAACGCCTGATGGCTTTTAAATTCTTAAGAGCTTACCAAGCTCTAACACAAAAATCAATTGCATTAAAGCAATACTAAGCAGTTTATTGAAGACCCTGGTTTTCCCTTGTGAAAGGTTTATCTGAAATTGTTTGAGATGGTGGCAACAATTTATTTGAAAAAAAAAAAGGCTTTTCCATGAATCCACATAAAGAACTTAAGATTCCAGCTATATTATCCAGTAATAAAGTGAGTGCATAAACCTTTTGCTGGCTTATGAGGAAAGATAAATGTCTTTACATTTGTTAAAATTAAAAGAAAATGTAAGATATTCAAGCAGAAAAAATCAAAGATATATTTTCAACTTGAATATATGGAGTGAAATGCTGTGTTTGGACACAGCAATTCAGAGCACCTCCAAGAAAGCAGATAAAGTCATTTACTTTCAACCAAATGCATGACAACAGATTTTGCCCTTTCCGTTTCTAACCTTACATCTCTATAGGTCTTAGCACGATCTTATAAGCACTCTAGCATATTTTTCTGGTTTATCTGCTATTAGATTAAACACATAAAGTTGAGGACCTATATGGACTTTAGGGACTCAAGTCCACTACTAAATAACAGTGAAATGATGAAAACCAGCAAATAACTGGTTCCTAATGCACCGCATACCTAAAGTATCTGTGTTTTCCCTTGAAAAATTTGAGCTGGTCAGAATTTTCCTTTTGAAACCCAATAAGCATTTCAGCATCCCCAAAGGCACTCCTTTAGTCCACAGGTATCACAACAGGCCGATTCAAATCTATCTGCACCCAGTGCTTAGTGCTAGGGGGTAATGCAAACTTAGTCCCAAACTTAGTAGGAGCTAGAAGACCTTGTAGGACTCCACTGGCTGCATGTCGAAGGCAGTGGCTGCCAATGCCTGCTAACCTCGGGAATAAAGATTTTAATGTCAGCTATGCCCAGGCTCACAAGTTCTCTCCAATCCTGCTGAGTTCCTCTGAGTCCTGTGATGTTCCATGCAAGGCAGGAGCTGCCCCATTAGAGAATTTTTTGTGTTTCCACCTGTATGACTCAGTTCCTTATCAGTTATGTCCACTGCTGAGCTGAGGACCTATAAAGTTCTAAGCTGGCCAGTTGCAGTGAAAGCTCTTCCATATTAAAATAACACCTGAGGCAAACAATGTGTTTCATGAAACCAGCTGGAAGATGAACCAAAGCTAATTGTTAAGCCAGCTATGACCAAATAAAATATTACCTTTTTGTATATCACCCATTTATTTTGCTGTTTGTATTTTATCTTTTCTATAAACAGAGGCAAGTCATATGACCAGAACAAAAAAAAAAGAAAAACATCAGTTAGAGTAGCCTTACGGAGGACAGCAATTAACCTTCTGCACAACTTAATCTCTTCCAGTGGAGTAATGACTTAGTTATATTCTCTCTACTCCTTCTCAACAATGCTGCTTTGTGCTGTCCAGGCTGACAGTATTGCTCATCTGCATTGTTTTTTGCATTGCTGTTCTGGAAAATGAAATCAGAAACTGTGTTCAGTCAAAGTATTATATTAATATTTAAATTGTTAATGTACTTTGGCTCTTTCAGGTTTTAGCCCTGTCCCTATATTTTCCTTTATTTTGCTACTTTAAACATGAATAAATCATTCCAGCAATCAAATAAAAACCCCAAAAGTAATATTTTGCATTGTTGAGGCAAATCCAAAACGACACAATAAATAACTTTTGTGGTGTCTGGATTGGTTTCAAACCAATCTTTGAAAAAGGAAAAAAAGTCACTGAAAAATGTCAAGTGCCTTTACAATTTACCAGGACTTATGATTTAATTTTGATTAATGCTCAACTTAACAATTCCACCAGCATTTCAAATCAGTTCATCAGCATTAAATCTTACAAAAGTAGGTAAGAGCTACATCCATCTCCAGAGTGCATATAGTAATTAATAGTTCACAGCAAGAAAGCAAACCACTCTAAGAGAAGAAGCTAAGCAGGGTATCATCACTCTATATGAGAAACAGCCATCATGACCACTCTTCTTAGTCTCATACCAATGCACTCGCACTGCCAGCAGCCACACAGACTGGAGATCTAGGGAAAAGAAAAGTTTTGGAAAGTGGTCCACTGGCAAAAAAACACAGTTTCTCTCCAAAGATTTCACCATTTCTCTGCCTAGAGAGGGTTGGGGTGAGCCATAGCAGGGCAAGCAGAAGCCTTCATGGGCTTGCTTACCCACATAACCAGGATTCCAGAGTATGTAGCCTCTGTCCTCCAAGTTACAGGTAGCATGCAGTCTAGAAGCTTCACTTCAGTAGACGAGAAGCTACATCTGACTAAAAGCCATGAACAGGTCACTCCTTTATGTATATCACTCCTTCACTACATTTTATGTAGTATAACCATTTGGAGAATTTCATTTGGACAAATACAATTACTTCCATGGCATAATGGTCAGCATCATTAGATCAACACAGAAAGAGCTATGGGCTCTTTAGTTAGCATCAGTGGTTAGGTCTTTATTTCAACTGGAAGATGGCACCTCCAACAATAAAAGGCCCACTAACTTCATGATGAGCCATTGGTTCAGTGAGATGCAAAACTTCAGTGCCAGCTACCGAATGACCAGAACCACTTCCTGCTCCTCCTATGTCCTGCCCTTGGGTCCGTCATCCAGGCATTGATCCTGTTTGCTGCTGATTTGGAATCAAATTCAAAAGCCAAAAAATATAGCAGTTCAGAGACACAACCTTAAAAAAAAGCCTTTAGAATTAAGTTAAAGAAACTAATATTTGTTTGATTGGTTTTGTTTTTCAAAATTCAGATAGTTCTTTCTTCTAAATATTGCAAAGACATGATTGAAACTCTTGCACAGTTAAGAATTTATGTTTCTAGCACACAAAAAGGATTCCTATTTTAACTCTTTGTTAGAATGTTAGTCTGCAGGTACACTAAAGGTCAGATGTCTTGTCTACATTAGTCAAATTCAGAAGTAATTAGCTAATGTCTCAAGTATGTTGACAAATGAGTCAGTCATGTAAATAATGGACAACACTGGACAAAGAAAATAGGAGTTGTGCTTGCCAGCATGAGGGATTTCACTGCAGGAGAGTTCCTGTGGCTTTCATTATTTCAACGGTCAATGGATGTTGCTATAGAAACTACATAGTTAGCAAGCCATGTAAGCAAAAGAAATATGATAAAAACAAAACTAAAACAATGAAAGGATAAAAACCCAAACATCTCATCTATATCCAACAACTTATAATGAATTTGTCTGGTTTATCTTTAAACCATATCACCAGTTGATGAGATTCTTAGTAATGATATCATCTATTCACACAGCACTTTTTTAAAAGTCCCATCATGTATTATAGCACATAATAATCAAATTCAGCATCAAACAAAACCCTTTCAATATCAATTTAAAATCGAAATAACATTGAGTTATTTAAGATGCAAAAATAGTATTCGGCTTCGTAAGAATATATTAGCTCTCCATAAATACTAATGAGTAATTATTAGTACCTCTTGCATTATATACTTTCTTTGCTTAGAGGAAAAATAACATTTTAATATTTAAACTAGCTTTTATATGTGCCAGAAAGTACTTGCGAATACAGTTACCTGCTTGAAGTACCCAGGCATTGATGATCAGCTGCGTAACAGGTTGGCTTGTATTCAGTGCATGTCACATAGTTTGTGCTGATTTGAATATTTGCACTGAATGAATGAAGCCTGAGACTCTTCTCCCATTTTGGATAATTAAGTAAATAGCCAATCTGAGATTTTAAAACAAGTGGGATTAAAGAGATTTAGAGACCTTTTCATTCTAAAAGGAAGGATATATATGATAGGTGGCATATATAATTCTGATTTTATACAGAATCCATGGACTCTATCCTGTGAATATGTTTTTGTCAATATTTTCATGACCACATTTTCCTCTAAACTGATTTCTGTTTCGTACCCTTTCAGTAACAAGACAACATGATTTTTTTTTCCTTTTAAACATGAATATGATAAATATATACAGAAAAAGAGATGTATAACAGAACCTTCAAATCCTCTTATTTCCTTTCCTAGTCCTGCGATCAGGGTTGCATGGCAGAGCCCTGAGCTTTTCATTCCAACTGCTGCCTAGCTGGAGGATTTTTTGATAGAGGATTCCACAGCATTAGTCACCAAAAGAGATGTATTAAATAGCCAAAAACCAAGAGGATGAGAAAATCTGATATATCAAGATGAGAACTGTGTCAAGTAACCAAAACCACAAGCATTCGCGTCTTCAAACAAAGAAAAACAACTTGAGGAACATAACGAAACCACACATTTGCCCTCTATTCAACTGCAGCTTGTTCATCTAGCTATCACAAATAAACCTTTCATTATCACATTGCTTTCCAGGTCTATGGAGGAAAAAATGCCAACATATAGAAATGATTACTTGCATTTCCACTGAAAGCCTTGGTGCTTTTAACTCCAAAGTCTCTTGAGAAACATTGATAAGCTCTTGCCACTAGGTCGCATTAGCAGAGAATACCAAGTGTTTCATAAATGTTGGCACAAGCACTACAGAACAACGTGGAAGGATGATTAAACAGAAACAGCACATTCAAAAACTTTTCCTTTTTTAATAGAGAAAGCAAAAAACAAAACAAAAAAACCCACAACAATTTAAATAGGACATTTCTGGTTTGCACTGGTCCATGATCTGGTCAGTTTGGTCATTTTAGCTGGATTATTAAAAGTAATTCTCAGAAAAGACACTGAGTCTTCAAGGGTCTCATTCCCTTATCATCCCAGAGGTCTGAGATTAATGTCTACTATGGGACTGTGCCAGGAACATGGTCTTTTCTTGTTAACGCTGCTCCTGGAAGAAAGAGAACTATTCTAAACCTCTTAACGCACTTTCCTCTTGCCGTGTCTCTCAACCCTGTCACACAATTTGAAAGGATATTAGAACAGACAGAGAGTGCAGAGTTGAAATCAAGAATAAGTCCTTATTCCATGAAAGCTTTGCATATCACAGAGCCTGTGTTATAAAATGGTCAACAGTTTGCCCCTGAGTTCTCATCCATTACATCCTCATAAAAAAGACCATCTTGCAGTCGGAGCTGTGCAGACTGTTGGATGCTGCCTCAATCTGGCAGGAGGGAGGAAGTTCACTGCCCAAGCCCGCTAGCTCAATATACCCCCGGGGGCCCAAGCCTAGCCAAGTCAGCTGAAGGACAGGCATAAAACCAATTTGTTACTTTGCAGAAGAAAACATCTGAGGCTGTTATTGGTGTGTCTAACCTTTGGATTAGGGGTCTCTCAGGTAGAGAGAGTTTAGTGCTATGCCAGTGACTGGGGCAGAGCATACTACTGTGGCTGGTGATGAAGATCACTTGGCAATACAGAAATTCCTTGGAAAGAGAGTGAATTTGACAGGTTTTCTATAAAAGGAAATTATTTGTGTGTGGTTTAAGTACCTTTGCTTGGTGTTAAAACTGTCTACACTTTATTAAGTATATTAATTCATTGGAAAATAACTTGAATAATTGACTAAAATCTACTAATACTAAATTGATCTGCTGCAAAACCACAAAGCACACTATCACTATCTAGCAAAGAAGAAACATCCAGTGCTGTAGAAGATTTGTTCATGGAAAATTCTCTGAGAATGGAAAACAAATATTTTTCAACACCTCAGGAAGGTAACTCAGTGTCTTTTTTACAGATAAATAACCTAAGGCACAAAGGTCTGGATCCATCCTACTCAGTTCACATCTGTCAGTGAGTAACCTCACTCAGGTTTGCAGTGTAATCACTAGAGGAACAGGGTCATCCTGGAGAGAGCTAGCACACTTCACATCTAGATCAGGTTGGGAAAATCTGTCAAAACACCTTAATTCAGTAGCCCAAAACCATGCACCAAGTTAAAGACAAACCTCCGAGCAGAACACCATCCTTGCCTGTTTTAGTGGTGGTTTCAGTCAGCCGGGAGGATAAGTGGGTTCTAAGTGTAGGACAATCAATAGTGAACAGAGGAAAAAATAAAGAAGGGAGGCTAATTTTATGTGTCTGTGTTGACTACATTTGTCCCAGTGAACTTATCCAGGGCCAGGCTTTTCTATATTGTTTAGTTGTTATTGTGCTCCTTGGCACAGCTTTAGTCAGTGCCCCAGAGGTCCAAAAATTGCCCTGGCACATTCAGGAGAGGACGCAAGCTGTGGTCTGCTCCCAGTAGGCTTAACAGGAATTTGTGAGCGGGTGGGTGTACATGAGGTTAGCTTTATGGACACAACTGTCCTGTGCTACTTGCTGTTGGGGTTAGTCCTGTCCATGTGCGATCTCCAGGTAAAGCTGTAGTTGTCATGTTTGTCACTCTTTCAAAGACAACATTTCAAGACATGTTAAAATGTATTTTCAGCTTTGCTGTGTTTGGGGGAATGTGAGATATCGGAAAAATTTGTGCTAGGTTAAATAGCTATCCAATCTCAGAATGTCTTCCTCTGGAAGCTTAATGTTTTATTTATACAAGGAAAGCTTAAGAAATGGCCTAATTATAACCTGCATATTCACAGCATTTCAGGATTCCAGTAATTCAGTCTACTTTTCTAAAATCTCTGTGGTTTTACAGTTTGTGTTTTGTACAGTGGATTATACAACTTTAAACAATACTATGTGTTGTGCTCTCTTCTAACCTTCAGCTGATATTCCTTACTCATACCTAAGTGACTTGCTACTGTGGCTCTGGATTCTTTTCCATGTCACCTAATTCCAGATCAATACCATCCATTTGGTAGGCATGACCTACTTTGTAGTTCTACATTAGCAGGACTAACTGGAGAAAAATTGATGGACTCCTATTCCATCTAAATATGCACTTCCTTCAGAATCATAAAGATCTTCCTGCAGTTACATTCTGGAAGAAAGATGTTAGAAGCAATGCTGAGATTTACAGTTTGAGAGTAAGATATTTGGTTTTCTGATTGGGGGGGGGGGGGGTGGGGGGTGGGTGGGATTTAACAAAGGAATTAAAAATAAAATTAGATATTAAAGTAAAATAAATATAGACAATTTTTTTTTCTTTAATGCAAAATGTATAACTTCATAGTATAAATACATGAAGGCAAATTTTGAAATCTTAGTTTGTTCTACACTTCATGCAAAGGAAATTCATTGTCTTTTTCTCATAGTTTTATTGTCATTCAAATGTGTTTTTTTATCATCATCATCATTTCCTAACCAATGATTTTACACTTTCTTCTAGATCACAACAAAAAATGGGTATATATCATTCATCAGCAGGACCCGGCAGGACCTAACTAGACTTTTCACCCCTTTTTGAATGTAAATTTTCCATTTGAAATTAGTGTTTGCAGACCAGTTAAATTTCCTTCACATGGTCTCCATGATATTTTGTATTAAAATATTTTTAACCAGAACATAATGTGGTACTCAGCCCTTACACTGTATATGATGTCAATACAGTTAACTTCGTGAGCTGGCTTTGATTATGTAAACGTGTTTTAATTTGTTATTTGACTATGCATGATATGAGCTTTTGCATGGCTTTGATCAGAAGACTAGCCAGCTTGAGTACTCAAAATACACTATTTCTCTTCATATCAGGACAGTATATCTATGTTTCTTACAACTCAAGAACAGTGACTAAGAAATTCATGAGCTTTTGTGGATGTAGATGTGGAAGTATGGTGGATATAGATTTTCCAGTCATGTTGATTCAAATTCTCTTACTATATTAGACTTGGTTTAACATTCTTGCAAATTGATGGTAGCTTTTGCACTGTATCTGACAGCTCTTTTACCCTTATCTCATACTGGAGCTATAGGAACAGCAGGATTTTCTTCTTTTTTTCTATTGTATTGTAAGTATTTATTCTTAAATATCTGTTAGCTTCCCATGTCTATTATCAGTCACTGATGCCATTTATTGTTGATGAAATATTTATATATCTATATATGCATGAACACGTTTTTATGGATTGTCTACATATATGTTGCATTTCCATGTTCTTTTCTAACTAGGATGACTTGGTTTGTTTCAGAATTCCTATTTACTCCTCCAGAAAGTACTGTTCAACAATTCTCAGCTAACAGGTTTAAGTCAGTCCTGTTGTAATGGATATGTAAAGCAAAATACTGAAAACATTTATGAAAGTAGAGAGTTATGATTTTGCAGACCAGCAGTTTTCAGTGTTTTATTTGTAGCACCTGGGGCTTGAATCTCAGGATCTTATTGCTGGCAATTTACAGCAACTTCAAGAGCCATAGTAGTGCTGCACTTTTTTTTTCCATATTAAATAATTACACATTCACACATGAGAAACCACAAGGGTACCTTAATATGTTGTATATTTATCAAATATTAAGCAGTAATTATTTGGATTTTAAGAAATGGAACTGCAGAAGTATGTTTAACTTCTGTCCACTTCTAGCAATGCAGGTTCAAAATAATGTAGAAAAAATGTTTAGGTTACTAGTGTTTTAGTAACATCATGCCATGTTTCCTAAATGAAAAATAGGATGTTAACATAATGAAAAATTTTAAAGGGCAAAAAATCTCTTCAGACATCACCCACTTCAACAGTTTCCATTAGAGGAAGCTGTATTAAGCACATATGTTAAGTGTCTGCTGGAGCTGCTGTGCAAAAGCATCAGGCTATTCAGCTCTTCCCAAGGCTCAGGGTCTGAACCCTACATGCCAGTCAGGCTGAACATCCCTGTGAAAGGGACATTTGCATGAAGTTCTGATTCCATCATCAACACATTACACACTCAGATCGTCTTATTTTAACGAGGCTCCTCACTGTGCCAGTTCCAAATGGGCATTAAGGCTGAACACCAGAGTAAACAGTGCGGGCAATGAACTTCATCACGTCAAACACCTGATGACCACTTCCACCAGCCCTTTCTTTTCCCTTTCTCTTGCAGGCTGCCCATTATTTTGGTCCTCCTGGCAGCAATTAGCTTTCATCAGGCTCTCCGTCTCGGCCACCCTTTCTGCTAGAGACTAATCCCCCGCAACACAGCCCATTCTTCTGTTTGTTGCCATTCTTTGTTGGTTACACCGTGTGCACAAATTAATTAGGGCTCGATTTAAGGGCTGACTCAGCTGGTTCACAGCACAAGTGAGTGCAGCTGGTTTTCTGCATAAGGTTTTCCGAGTCTTTTTTTTCCTTTTTTTTTTTTTTTTTTTGGTCTTGGTTTAGAAATATACTCTCTCTCTGTGTGCACACGCAAATTAAACATGAGATTTTTGGCAGATGCAATTGGCTAAGGAAGTTGACAACATGGAACTGTTTAGCCCATCTGCCCCTGAGGATCCAACTCAATTTCTTGCAGAGCTATAGGGTTAGGACTACTGAGTTTCCAGTGTCAAAGGGTGGCTTCTCTACCTCAGACATGCTGGCATTCTGATCCTGGGAGGTCCCCTGTCCCAAAAAACCAGAAACATCTGGAATCACATGGGCAGTTTGTCTGCTGAGTTCAGCAACAGGGATCCCTGTAGCTACAGCTCCACCCCACTGTTAGGGGACCTAGAAGGCACTTAACAATTACTGACTTTACTATAGGATTACAAGTGCATTCGATATCATATGTATAGTACGATCCTTGAGATTTTACACAAAAATATTCTTGGGGTATAGTTCACATTGGAATATATCCTCAGAGAGATAATCATCATGATGTTTTAATTTAATTTGGTAAATAATCCTGAAATAAAAGAATATTTTACTTAAGTAAACATGTTATGTTTATATCCTATTTCATATGTTGAGATTTTAAAATTCTGAGTCATGATTCAGACTCGTTTGGCTTCTGTTCTCACTGAAGTCAAGCGAGAGTGTGGCTGCCACCTTCTATGGATGCCTGTAAAATGTTAGGATATATGAGTTTATGAGACTTCAACCAAAATGTTTACTACTTTGGGCTTAGTTTCATTGCCACTGGGCTTTAAAGACGACAACGATAGCTAAACGCTGCTATACTTACCTGGTTGATAATTAGCTCCCATTTACTTAACGGAGTTTTGCATTCCCTGTGATCAACTGTGGGCTTATTTTATTGAGCTATATCATTGTTTTAGAGACTAATTGTCTAAATATTGTTGAAAAACAGTCAAGTATGGGCAGAAGCCTCAGGACCTCTGGAATCTTCCACAAGCTGGAACAATTAGTTTATATTTTTATGTATATATACATATATATAGACACGTCTTTTTTTCCCCACAAGATTTGTAAACTCACTGGGGTAAGCGTTGTCCCTGACTAAAGTGCACCTACCATTCAACAGGAACTTGAAGATGAGTTCAGTCCCTCCATACTACCACAGTCCAAACAGTGGCAAAGACAGCCTGGCATTTGGAATCAGAAGACTACTTACATGCTTACAATTAAACAGCTGCTGCAGTGCTTTATTAAACACTGGGTTAATCAGCTCCTCCCCAGAACACACCTTCATTTCAATAAATGAAGTTCGGTGCTACATTTACTGAAGCAAAAGTCGTCTTTTTTTTTTTTTTTTCCTATTTTAAGCAGGAAGGAAATAAATATATATTATTCAGTCTGTTTTATCTTCCTTTTTCTAAAAAAGCAGCTACTGAGTTGTCATCAGTTCAGATGTGAACTACTACCTTGAATGTCGAATACAAATATTGCATAAATTATGTGTTTCAATCACTCATGGAATAGATATGGAATTATTAGACATACAGTACATAAACACTAGGGCAAAAGTCTCTGAATTGACCTTTGAAGGAAAGTTATTTAAATGGGTAGAGTGAAAACAAGAGGTAAAAAAGGTGCAATTCAGAAGCAAAACCAGTTTCATTATTTCCTAGAACACACATGCAAATTTAAATTCAGCTGTGCTAAAAAAAAAAAGGGCAAATATTTATGTGACTCTCACCCAGCCCAGTGCCAGCACTTGTACACATGAATAACTTTACACACTTTAGCAGTAAGATTGTCTCAAATGGCATTCCTCAGTAAGAAATGTCCTGTGTTTGCACAGTCTGTCCATTACCACATAATTGTTATGCACCATAAGGAAAGCTTGCTAGACTAAAGAAAATATTTTGACAGTCCAAAATAAACATTTCTTGATATAAAAAAATTGTATTTACCTGTAGGCTTTGCTATTAACAATCACTGATTTTTAGGCCATACCTCATTAAGGGCTTCTGTACTAATGAAACAGCTTTCTGGATTGACAGGTGGCTGATTTAACAACAACAACAACAAAATCTTATATTTTGAAGGTTTTTATCATGAAAAACCCTCTCAAACGGCCCAGTGCATTGTGATTTCCGTGGTTCTTTTTCTTCTGAGCTGTTCAATTAGTTGGAAATCTCTTTCTGATGGACTGAAGCAGCTTGAGTGAACGCCTGAGCGCACAACCAATTAGGCTCGTTTGAAGTTGCAGAATTGCCTTCTTTGGTGTTAAAACCCCATGTCAAACACTGGGTCTAAGATCATTTGTAGTACAAAATGAGATTGACAGAGCAGCTGCAACAGGGGGCATGCCTGCTGGACGACTTAATTGTGGAGACTGAAGGGCCATCATGAACTGGCGTGTGGAGATTGTATCACCACTGCTGCATTACAAATGCTCTTTATTAACAGTGATCTGTAATCAATGAGCTCAGGCTTTTTGCCAGAGCTCCAAAATCAGATAGGCAGCTCTCCTCCCAAGGAAAAGGAGGAGCCGCTGGAACAGGGTGTTGTGCTGAGAGAGGGAGCAGGGATGCGCCCAGGCTCCCTGGCACCTCGTTGGGGTTGGGAAGCTGCAGAGAGGGAAATAACCATCCAATGACACACAACTTTCCTCGTTTTAGTAGAATATGCATTAGCTGGGTTGAGCATGTGGCAATGCACAGGTAATTGCGCTTGTATTGTCACGAACGAAGTATGGTTACTTCAACAAAGTGATATTTTATTAGCCAAAGGGACTACACCAACTCACACTGGTCTGAATAAGTAGTTTTGATGGTGACATGTCTGTAGCTTAATGGTAATCCCATGATACAAATGATCAGAAATAAATCCAATAGACTTAGTTTCAGCAAATTCATGGGGGAAAAAAGGATATTTTAATCTTTGGGGTAGGAAACCCTTTGCTTTTGTTAATAAGACATATTGTTTTTGAAAAGAATAGTTGCTTTTCACGGCTGCCTCCAAGCCAAAAATTCTGTGTATTCATTATTAAAAGCAACATCATCTTACTGTTGCCTTCTAGGTCAGGTTCCTACAAAGAAATCAATGTATCTGCACAAGTATTCAAAGATTACATTGTCATGAGGTGTAACAACAATGTCGAAGTCTACTGTTAAGTTAGCAAAAATTGGCAGTAGTTGATAGCATTTACCTACCCAATGCCTTTAGCTGCGAGAATAACTTCACTGCTTTTTTCCGAAGGCATTTATTCTTACTTATTTCACCCTCTGAAAAAAACACAGAGAAGGAAATAAGAAACTTGAGTGAACGATACAGGAACAGCTCAGCTAACATGGCAAATCACACATGCAGATGAGCTCTAGTATCATAAAATACTGCCTTAAGTATTTGTTTCTCAATTATATGAGCAATTCATGCTTAGATGCATAGTCTAAACTTTTGGCTTCTCTCATGAGTCAGTGAAAGAATTTACTTTCAATTAATTACAGGCTTTTTTCCTCCCCCCTGCCCTATTATACCACAAAATTATTATCAGTTCAGGTGTTTATTAGTTTTGGGGGTTTGGTTGGGTTTTTGGGGGAGGGGTGGGATTTTTTTTCTGAAGGGTTCATTTTGCTACTACCAATGATTTCCACATATTTATAAAATCTGCCAAAATTAAACAGATTTGCACTTGCTCTTGATGCAGATAAATTTTTATTCAGAGAGAAATTTTTGAAACTAGGTGCTAGAATTTCACTAAAACCATACACAGAACGTGTTTGCTTGTCCTGCTTTGTTGAAGTCCCAGTATTTTCCCCTTCTCCCGCTCACCCGCTGTGAGAGATGCAATCACCAACCTATTACGATCCCATTGTCATTTTGTTAAACACTGTGATGTTCCATGCATACATGGCAGAGCACCAAATTCAGGATGCATGTAATTAAAATAGGTCAGTTTTGAATGATAAAATAAACAGAATATGATAAAATGAGAGGAACTAAATAAACAAAAATGCTTACATGGGAGTTTGGAAAGCTATTATGACTTCTAATATAATTCATTTTTATTTAAATGATCTATATAAAGAACCACAAAAGAAAAATAGAGAATAAGAAAAAAAACTTATGATCACCATACAGTTCTTTAAGCAGAAATAAAAAGAGGTAGCTGCTGGACTTATTTGTAAAAATACTTAAAGTTAGTTGTACGGAACAGAATAATTACAATTTGACAATATCCAAAAAGTACAGAAGGACACATTCTGCACCCAGAGACTCAATAGCATAATTTCTGACTGCCTGCAATAGAAGAACTGTCAAGGCCCAGCTCTTCAACCTTTTACTTTTAATTTAACTAGTTTCACGTAAACACATTATTGGGACTTTTTTCTTGAAAAGTTACCTTTTTTCCTAAAAAGCTATCTGTAAATTCAGAAGTTACTCTTCAAAAGTTATCCAAGCACTGTAGTCAACAAATAAGAGGACCTAAAATAAATCATGCTATTAGAACACACTTTGAAAATATACCCCTTACATTCCACCTTCTGAAGGCAACAGCTGCATTCTCTGTAATCTACAGTAAATAGGGAAAACCTGTCACTGTATAAACACTTTTTTAAAAATAGATCTTACTTCCTTAAAGCTGTGCAAATTCTTCAGCAATTATTGTCTTTGAATAATGTCACAGATATAAAAGGAATTACTGTTGATGCTTCCAAATTTTCATGCTCATTTTTATGGTATGGATTTTTGTATAGAGAAATCAAATTGCTCACATCTGTGGAAATACCACATACTTATTTGAACTTCCATTTAGGGAAGTCAAAGCTTTTTCTGCAACCCATGCTTTTTTGAAAAACAGAAAGAAAATTAAAACATTATATACAAAATGTATTGGCATTGCTAATCAATAATCTGTGACTTTATACCTGGTTATAAAAAGGATATTTCATGTAACCAGTCATTAAAGAACAGAATACTGCCTCTGGTATTCTTAAGAAGAATCTTTTAAAGAGGAATCAAATATTACAAGATAACCAGAATATCCAGCACTACACTTCCAACCGTATCTGGGACATACAAGCATACCTTTAAGACTTTAAAACCATCACTAATATCATTAGGTCGATACAAGACTTCCTAAAACAGGACTTATTATTTACCTAGCAGCCACAGGCATTTTGTACCTTTCTCTCTGGTGGCACCGTTAAACAAGCTTTAACTAAACAGACTCTGTTTAATTCTATCATTCAGAGAACAAAAATAATTGCTATTATTCAAAGACTAATAACAAGCTTCAATCAATTTATTGAATAGATAAATGATGAATAATAAATGAAATATTTATTGCATTTCTTATCTTTGTTATCTTTTGTTAGTTATCAGAATGTAACAAATTTCTTAAATAAAAATATTCTGCTACTGAAGTTATATATAAAAATTCTAAAGCTGCAATGTAAAAATAGTACAATGTTTGTTTTAATTCTGTGGCAAGGCTCTTCTTTCTCTCGCACCAAGACAGGGAAATAAAGCTGATGATAGACTCAAATACCAGTTGACTTGTAGCAATATACCCAGATTGGGATTCATCTTCTGTAATCTACAGTTCCTCATTTTAGTAGTCCAAGTCACCTTGCTCTCCTTTATGGTCAATAGAAGAAATCATGTAACTTCAGAAAACAATTCATGTTGCTTATCTTAATAAAACTAGTTTAAGATTAAATGGATTACTTTCACTCATTGACTATACCTAGTCCCTAGGGAGACCAACCTGAATTTAAACAACTAACTTTTAGCACCTAAATTAGGGAAGATGAACCTTCTCCCAGTCTGTAGAATTACTTCGTTTATAAGTAAGCCAGAAAATCAGCTGCAGTAGCAGCATGAGACAACACCCAGGCTGCTAGGGTGACTCTGAAAGTTCTTACTCTTTTAGTTTTGCTCCAGTCCTTCTAAGTCATTAATATCTCCTTTATTTTCAGTGATTAATTTCCTCTCTCATTGATTACCCTTTTCCATATGTAAGGAAATGTTGACCTGCTTCTCTGAATAACATTTAACATTAGCAACAACTATTGTCTCTCTATGTGGCCAGGCAGGATTAGAACTTAAAAAAATCCTTCCTCATTTATGGTTTAGCAACTCTTTTCTCAGGAGCCAACCTGCTATTTATATTAAAAAAGTTAGAAAAGGAAGAATGCAACCCAGGAATATATAACATCGTAAAAGCAGTAGAACCTCTACAAAGAAAAGATGTAGAATCTGAACAGGCTGCAGATAACCTTCAAAGTACAGTTGTCTGAGCCTTTTTTGTTCATTTTGTAGTTCTATTATCAAGCCTATTTATAGATATTTGCAATGATAAAAAAGACAAAAATAATTAGAAAGTCAGACTGTGACTTCATGAAAGAACATGAAAGAACAGTAATAGTACATATATTTTATGAACAGTCTGAATTAGGTTATCCTCAACTTTGGTGTGGTTACTTGCAAATGATTGTCGTTTTGGATTAGATGTGAAGGTGATTTGGCATTGTTCCTTGAGTGAAAACTGATCAGCTGACAAAGATTTTGTTGCTTACATCTAGATAAGTATAGAAATTTTCCTCCAAGAAGAAAAATATTTAAGTAACCAATGATTCAGGTTGTTGCTCATATCAGGTGCATTGCTTGCTGTTTGAGCATTTAACCTGTTAACAAAACAATTTTACATCACTTATACAAGTAGAAGCCTAATCTGTGCATACTATTTATAACTCATCTAGCTGTGTCACACATTAAAATCAAAACGTCTATGATATTTTCATTGTACGCACTGGTAGTCTGTTTCTTGCCCAAACTTCTAGACATGCATAAATGCTCTGTGTCAAATTCCAAATGCTTTTGAAGAGATTCTCCAATGTCATTACACAAATTATCACAGGATATAATGAGATAATATGGTAGCACATAAACTGCTGCTATAGTTTGGGATCATCCAAACAATTACCACTCTACAGTGCAAATGAGTCCTGCCTTGTTTCTAGTACCAGTGGATGTTCCCAGAGATTGTTCTTCACCACAATCTTGGGTGATAATGCACTTAATGACTCAAATACGAAGCTGCATAATTACAAGCCCTTCTCCATAGACAATTTCCTGATAAATATAATGGAAAACTCAGCTGCCAAGGAATGTATCTGGATTTTTTCAGAGCCTGAATCTGTAGACTTCTGAACTTAATATTCAGAGGTATCAGGTATTAGGTTCTTCATGTGACTAATGATCATATTTTTAATATGTTCTGCATCCTTTTTTTAATCTCCTATACTTCTTCCTCCTGTTTTTCTTTCCTTTTTTCTTTCCCCTTTCCTTTCCTTTCCTTTCCTTTCCTTTCCTTTCCTTTCCTTTCCTTTCCTCTTTCATATTTTGCTCATCTTACTTAGAGGATTCGTCTTGCATAAGTACAGCCGTAGAATTGGTATTTTGTCTAAGGTAGTTATCCCAACTCCCTTTATAGTAAACAGAGAATAAGTATATTGACCAAAGTTGTTTCTACTGTGCACTTTATACATCAGCTGCAGATAGGGTCATGCAAGTCATAGCAACCTCCACAGATGCAGGCTGGACAACTAGTTTAGACTGGATGATGAACTTTAAGATAGTTATAATCTGGCAACATAAATCCAATCTGTTACAACTATCTCATCAACTTCTGCCTTGAGCTTTAAACTCTCTCATTCCACTTGACTAATCCTAACTATCGATACATGCCCACTCAAGCCTCCCTTTGTCTTCTGCTTCTTCTGCAACTTTAAGAAAAAAAAAAAAAACAGTGACTAAGGATCTTGAATCTTACTAGTGTTGCCTTCCTTTATCCTTTTTTGCCTTTCCCCTTCTACATACATGCTCTCAGTGAGTGAGATTAGACTCTGAATGCTACAAGTATATAGAGATCGTATATTTATTTTTCTCTAAGTCAAGTAGTACATTTTAGATACTCTCTTTTTAATAGGCATCCTCCCAGGTGTTGATAGGATGAAATGTGGACCAGAGGCATAGATTTTCACCTGGAATAGAAGATTGCCAACTTTTCCTGGGAGGGCTGAAGAACAATCCATGGGTTCCTTGCCAAATTCTGTAGATGTTCATTCTGATGATGGAAATATGGGATAACCTTCTAAGGGAATGCTGTGAACCTTTCTTCTCCCTTTTTTTTTCCACCAAAGGAAAAAGGAATCTATTGGATCAAATATGCTGTGTTTAACTGGGAAAAAATCTCTATAACAGTTTTATATTACACCTTTTTTACTAGATGTCCTGCACAGATAATTGGTAAGTTAAATTCATTTTAGTCAACTACAAAATTATAAGTAATTATAAGCAATGTTTTATTTAGGAGCAACATAAATATTTCTGACAAGTCATATAGCTTTTCTAAGCAATTTAAATCTGATATACAACCCTGGTTATCTTTTTACATCACTTGAAATATAGCCTAAATCCTTCCAAGAAACATATAACTGCCTTTTCCAGGATGAAATAGAAAAATATTCATACATATTAAACACCTTTATTTCTGTATTTCCCAGACACTTCAAAACATTGATGTTCCAAAGGCCTAGTCAGATAAGTCAAACACTTTAATCACTGTTAAATACCACAGCAACGGCTGTTAAACATCACATAGCCACACATTAAACAATCAGTTTTCAAATAGGTCTTCTTCCCTTGCCTAATCAGAATACGAACAAAAAATAGGTTGAGAAGTTCAAGAATCATTTCACGGGCAGAGACTGATGAAAGGAAAAGCAGAACATGCTGGCTAGGAGAGACGGGGGAAGACAGCAGATGAGCAGCAAAACCTCTTCAGCTGAAATAGCTGGGACACCCTAACTTAAAGACTTGCAGCTGTGAAAAGTCTCATGGGCCTTTACTGACATTAAGAGCTGCATCCAAGGTTTGAAGGAGAGATTCCCTATGTTTTCTGTCCTGAATTACACTGTCACAGCTGCGCTGACTGTTCCACAGTATTTTTTTTTCCTAAAAATAAAATGATAAGAAAAGAGGTCTTGTTCATTATGTTTGAAACACTTTCCTCTGAGTGTTCCTCCAACCAAGCAAAAGTTATTTCAGAATTTTACACCATCTTGAAATGCAAGTATTAAAAAGTATGAAAGCACCCCTCCTGACTTTTCTATACCACTTCACTTCCTCCAAAAAAATGAAACCAGATGACTTTTTGGTTTATTTATTAGTAGGAGGAGTGGGAAGAATCTAATGTTGTGTACATCCTCAGTCCATTATTTCTATGCCAGCTTGAGTTTCATAATTTAATTCAGTTCCAGTAGGGCAGAGCAAAGCAATACATTTCATAAAACAGTAAACTATGCAAACATGACATCCAAGTTATAATGCAGTATTCATATGCATGCTGAGTTGTCATTTTTTAACACAGCAATTCCACCAGAGGGACATTTAATTAAAAACAGATGCTTTGTATCTGGTATCTAACTAGTACCAACAATTAATTCATTCTAATGCTATTTTTCTATCAGGAGCTGGTCTTTAATTGTGTTGAAAAATGCAGTATGCACATTTGATTTGAATCAAAGAAACAAAAAGTGGATAACCACTTTGTAACAGGGAAAAAAAAAAACTTGCACAAACTACAGGAGACCATTGTCTTTTGAAGAGAAGGTGGCTGTCAACATTATACGATATAGAAGATGGACAGGTGTAAAATGTTCTCTCTTAACATTATTGTCTTAAGTTATTTAATACTAACAATATCCTTACCTAGTACTACACACAAATGAAGGTGTTCCCTGCCTCTGTGCTCTGACTCAGACACACAAGGGATTGGACCCTGCAGAAAACACCAAAGCTAGCACTGTTGGGTTTGACGGTTTTCTTTTCTCTTAAATTCATTTCTGAGTGTTTAAAGAGAAGAAGTGGTTTAGAAAGCATTTGAATGAGGACAATGTGATGGGTCTGTAATTAAAGGTGATAAAAATTATCAATGCATTGCTGGAAACATGGAAAAATACACAGAAAACTATGGCCATTACTGGTGACAAGACTGGGGTGAGTTACAGTAGGGACTGGATGCTTTTAGGCAAGAAGTTAAGTTCAGGAAAGCTTTCACTGGCTTCAGTAAGCTTAGGCAAGACTTTTTTGCAAGAGATTTCTGTGAAGATCTGCTACCAAATATATTTCGGCATTCCATGAGCAGATGATTGCCCAAACATGAGCCAGACCTTTTTACCTGAGAAAGACTCTCCCTTAGTGTCAATGCCTCCTGCCTCAATGCCCTGTGTCACATCCCAGTGGCAAGACACAGGGTCCAAAATGTTGGTCTCCAACTCAGGGAACTGCTCTTCCAGAATCTGAACATGGGCAGACCTATTTCATCTCACCCGCCTTATATTCCATTATGAAGGTTCTTAAGATGTTTCAAATCAGCCTGACTGTGCCTGCTTTGTCTGTACGTAGCTCTCCTTTGAGTCAAAGGGAGACTCACCTCCAAGTTGGCCTTGCTAACTTTTCCCACAATCAGTGTAATGGTCATTTCTCACCAGTCTGTGGCACAGTGTGTCTTCTCTCTCTTTCAAACTCTCTTTTGTGAACTGCTACTTCAGAACTGAAACCTATTGCAGAAATCACAACAGGTCAGACTGCCCTTATACTGGGCCAGAATCACAGTTCCTTTTGGCCATTTTGAGTCTCCAGTTTGTGAAGGCTATAAAGAAAATATGTCCACCTCAAAAGTGCAAATTTTATTCCAACAGTGATGTGGGATCTGTCTACCTAAATGTGAACATTACCAAACGTATAAATTTACATTTGAGGAAACAAAATATTATTTTCTTTGAGTTAGAAAATAAAATAGCCACTTTCTAATACTGACTCCAAGACTTCTCAGCTGATATCTCAATCTTGATTTTATCTATTTTATTAAAGAAAACAATAAACAGTGGCAGGCTATCTCCCTCCACTGATTATAAAGGGAGCCTGGGGTGCACATGTCTGATCTCCTGTGAAGATAGACAAGATGAAGCTAACTCTCAATTTCTGAGACTTAAGCATAGCTCTACTAGTAGCTGCCACATGCAAATTCTTGTTATTAATATAAACTTATTAGAAAATAAATATTTTTCAGGCCTCAAGAAGGAAATAAGGGTAGAGCTGCACCATTTTTTTTTATCATAACAAACCTTTTTGACAACCCATCTTCAAATCACTTCCGTAAAGTGTTCACATATAATGTGAAGAAGCTATGTAAGGCCAATAGTTGATTTTTTTATTGACATGGTTCATTTGGGCAGTTCTTTTAATTTATTTTCATTTTCATATATATTCTTTTTCAGGCTGCCCATACTGATTTATTTATGCCCATGGTAAGTTCTGCCCAATGTACTTGGATAGAAAGACATCACAGAATAACATTTCCAAACCTGCTACAGGTTGAATAGGCAAAATATTTCATTTCTCATAGTGTTCTAGTAAACACTGGTAACTGAACAACTGGGAAAGAGTTCTGCGGACAACTTGGGGACCGAGTTCTGGGCTTGGTCATACAAGACAGCCGTGAACTTACTGGAGGGCAACAAAGATAGGCCAGCAGGCAAAGACAGTTGGGCTTGTTCAGGCTGGAGAAGAGAAGGCTCCAGGAAGACCTTATAGCACCTTCCAGTACCTGAAGGGGCCTACAAGGAAGCTGGAGGGGGATTTTTTACAAGGGCCTGTAGCGATAGGACAAGGGGTAATGGGTTTAAATTGAAAGCAGAGAGATTTAGATTAGATATCAGGAAGAAGTTCTTCACAGAGAGGGTGCTGAGGCACTGCAACAGGTTGCCCAGAGAAGCTGTGGATGCCCCACCCCTGGAAGTGTTCCAGGCCAGGCTGGATGAGGCTTTGAGCAACCTGGTCTAGTGAAGGGTGTCCCTGCCCATGGCAGGGGGGTTGGAACTAGATGGTCTTTAAGGTCCCTTCCAACCCAAACCGTTCTGTGATTCTGTGAAGATGATGAAGGGATGGGGTTGTTCAGCCTGGGGTATAGAAGGTTCTGGGAGATCTGATCAATGTGTGCAAATACCTGATTGGAGGTGGGAAATGAGAAAAGAGCCAGACTATTCCCAGTGTAGTCCAGTGACAGGAGAAGAGGCAATGGACACAAACCGAAATTCCATTTAAACATTTGAAAAAGCTTTTCTATAGTGAAAAGAAGTGGCACAGGTTGCCCAGGGAGGTTGTGGAGTCTCCGTCCTTGGAGATATTAAAAACCTGACTGGACACAGGTCTAGGCAACCTGTTGTAGTTGACCCTGCTTTGAGCAGGAGGCTTGGACTAGAGATCTCCACAGATACTTTCCAGCCTCAGATCTTCTGTGATTCTATGATTCAGCAATTTATTATTTCAATGAAAGATAAATATTTCTATAAAAGCCAATCTCTTCAATAAAAATTATATTAAAAATAAGCAACTTCACATAAAAGTTCTGATAGAAATTTCCAGTGCCTGGTTTTCAAGAAGACAACATTTTTAGGAATTTCTCTGCTGCTTTGTAAAGTGAATAGTTATAAATTTAATCTATTTTTGTTACCAGAGAACTTAATATAACAAGGTTGAATTTATTATAAGAGAAGGCAGAGTAAATTTACTGTCTGTGTAGGCAAACATGCACAGAAGAACATAAGCAAGTAATTATGTAATGCTCTGATTTGACATGCAAGTAAGTATAAACTAATACTGACTTGAGCCTCCTAATCATGTTCACACTGATTCAAATGAAAATGTATGTTTTCTATTACAATGATTTTACCACTGATTTAATGGAATTTCTCTCCAGCTAAGATTGTTTATTAGTCACAGAAGTGCCTTAATGCTCTGACCCTTTCAAACTTTTACTGTGAAACAGTTGTTATTGCATTTCTAATGTACAAATAGTTGCAGTTGGATTCACATAATTTGACAATTATTTTGCAACAGAATGTCCATATGCAATTTAGAGCTTTCTTACAATGTTCGTTTTCAGAAATACAACACATAGTACCTAGTCTATTGACTGGAATAAGCAGTAACTGTGTTAGAAATATTCCTGTCCACAGATTTTGCAGGATCATTTGCAATAATATTCAACAAGACAAAACAGACAAAGCTACATCATTGCAAGACTGACTGTTGTTCTTAATCCGACTGTAACACTGATAATGTATTTTCAAACAGATGATAATGTATAAATGTTTCTTGACCTTGCATCCCCAGCATGTGTTTAAAGGAATTCTTATTATCTTATTTATAATTAATCTTGTCAGTTTATGTTGTTTTGTACCCTGTGTTTTTTACATAGGAAAAGCTCTAGGGAAAACCCATGTTAGCAGGCCTATATATGATCTCTACTATTATGTATCTTTTCTATCAATATCAGAGATAAAGGTCAAGTGCAAACACATAATATGTAGTCTATTATTATCTCAAAAATAAAGTGGGACAGATTATTAAAAAGTATGCTAATAAACGTGCCTGAATGATCTTTCTTACATTCATCATGAAATAGTACTTTTAGAAGAAACAAAAGATGTTCTCAAGGATGCCAGTAGATAGCCCCAACAATCTTCCTATTCCTATTGCTTGAAAACACACTATTGCACATATTTAGATGTGCGGGGCTATAAAAATGCTGTAGCTACTATTTTACTCACAAGGCTTCACTTTAATTTTCTTCATCTTCCAGTGTCAGACTCATCCTGGACAGAATAAATTCTAAGTACAGGTGAGTAGACACATATGTGCATTAAATATACAACATTTTTGGTTAAGTGAGCATGAACTGCTGACTGAAACTAGTGGCAACGAGTACTAAATGGGTTGGAGACACTGTCCCATGAGTTATTGTGTTCCTTTGCACATACTGGAGACTCAAAACCAGTAGTGAAGAAACTGCAGTCAAAAATTTGCCACAGCATATCCCTGTGTTCCCAGACACAAGAGATTTTTCTGTGTTCTTGTAGGCTTATAATATGCTGTTAGCAAAGTTTGCATGGATACCTTTGCCACATTCAGCACAATGATGAAATGTGGAGGTAGAGTTGTACTCTGAAGTGACATAAGTGTATTAATATTGTATGTCCAGCAGCAGCTGCTCTGGCACTAGGGTTGTTAATAGATCTTCAGCTTTTTTAGTACTTACCAAATAATAATATTTAAAATCCTTGGACATAATGAAGATAAGTCTTCTTTTTTCTCTTTTTTTTATTTTTTGGTATAAACAATCATTTAGAGAAGTTGGCCAACTGCCAGTTCAAGAGAAATACTAAATATGAGAAGTACTTTAGACATACATTAACTAGATAGATTAGATAGCTTGAAAGCTCCTTTCCTCACTGTCGAATAATCAAGGAACTTGGTCAACCTCCAATTCAAGATATTTATTTGACTTACTGCAAGCAGAAAAGGGATATAAAATACCCCATAGCATTTGGGAATATAGAACTAAAACAGCCAAGCCTAAAGAAAAAATACACTTGTGAATACCAGCAGTCAGGAGCCATCCATCACTGATGCAGAACCCCAGAATCCTGTCAGCCTGAATTGATTTGGTTTGATATTTGTAGTCAGACCTTGCTCCTGAAAGCAGTGAAACAGTCCTCTGTGACACTACACTTGTGATAACAGACCCAATGACTTCTTCTCGCAGAGGTGAGACTCTAACAAACCTGCCAAATTCTGTAAATATCCCTAAAAATCTATTTCTTTAAACCATGAAGAGGGTTTAAAATTCACTTAGCCAGATATATGCAGAACTATACATTCTGAGATTTACATACTTCATCGTAAGTTTTCCCATAATCGTCATCTCAGTTCTGCAGTGAGGCATTTCAGAGCAGACGGCTAAAGGACTGCAAATGGCCTGGCTGTTATCCACACACAGGCCTGTAAAAAACCATGACCTTAGAAGAGTAGCTGGTGCTAGTCTTTGGTTTCTTATTTGTGTTTTGTGTCTGCTGTCTTTGCCAAACTTTGCTTTCGGTGTCACAGTGCATATAATGCCTAGAAAGCCTTTTAAGCCTTAGACATGTTGGTTTGTGGATTTTATTAACTTGGTTCTAGATTAAATTTTATATGCTATAATGAAAGACACACGTCTAGTTGTAGGTTCACCAAACTATATTTTGTCTCTTTCAGTGTCCTGACAAGATTTCAGAGGGTCAGGAGAACACCCTGGCCTTTGTTCCCAATGCTTTTCCTCTTGCTGAGAGGGAGACCTAGAAACACAGACTCTCTCCCTCAATTTTCCTGGGAAGGAGCCACAAGGTAAGCCACCACCCTCTTAGACCTGAACATCTGAGGAACTGGGAGGGCAGCCTGCCCCACCGAATGCACCTGCTCCACAGTCTAGACATCCAGCCAGTCTTCTACCGCAAATGTCTTTGGCTTAAGGGGAAGCACTCAGCAGGAGGCTGAACTCAGTCCAAGTGTTACAGGACTCGGTCTACGTAATGTTTAATTTTGGCTCTTTGGTCAGACACAGTCAGGATATTTCATGCTACCTGCATAATAACTTTCCATGATTTCCCAATAGATATTTTCTGCTTTTAAACTTTAGCTGAATTTTGTAGTTGTAGGTTTTGTAACTCAAAAGGGCTTGACATGTAGGTGAATAGGGAGGCTAATCATTTTACTCTAAAGAAGAAAAATATGTATATTTTCTCATGCTTAGTAGAGTGTAATAGATATCCCAGATGATAAAGCCTTGGCATCATAGAGTAGTTAAACCAGGGCTGGTCAGTTTAAATGAATTAAACCCCCTTGAATTCCTCTGAGACCTCTCGATTTCTGTTCAGATTTAAACTGTAGTCACAGCCTCCTGTTAACTAATACGCATGCTGTGGATTTTCCATCCTATTCATCACAAATTCCTGCAGTAGTGGGAATGGGGGAGGGGGGAAGGAAGGACTTCAACTCAGTTATAAATTGCCAAGAAATGACTGACAAATACCAATGCAGACCTTTGCACAGCTCTGTGCTGGAAATGGCACATTGCCAGGCAGGCTGCAGATACATGTGGTGTTATCTCTGAGCAATTTTAGGGAAATTATATGTTTATTCTAAAGTAAGGGAGGAGGAATTAAAATGGAGATTTTGCAGTTTTGGTTGTAAGACAATGGAAAAACCTATCTGAATCGCCTTTTCCAGTTTTATTTCATATGCACGTAAGGAATGAGAATAGGAAAAAAAAAAGAAACCCAAGAAAATTCAATATACACTGTGAAATATAAAAAAGATAATGAAATGTATTTAGTTTATTCTAAATGTGTTGTGCATTTAGGGTTCCTTCTCCAGGCTTTGGTCATATTTTGAATTTTTTATATGTAATATATTTGAATTCAAGAGTATTTTATATTTCTGAAGCAAGCATTTTTGCTTGAAGTAAAAAAGTAATTTCCAAACCACTTACATGTAATTCATGATATATGCTGTATATTTATTTAATAAGGTCTTTGTAAATTCAGTCATTTATCTGATTTATGTACACAGCTGTCTGATCACAGTTTGGTACTTACTATATAGCTACAACTATGCAACATGAAACTTAAATTATAGTTCTTCAAGCCTGTATCATTTTTTCTTGATAGTTACAAGAGGACAGAATGATCATACTTTAACATAGACACTAATATATGCAGTCAGTGTGTATACTTTGCATTGATTTACTTAATTGGCCACAGTAATCTATAAAATCTGAATACAGGAGGGAAGATTTCAAGAAATGTTGAAGAAGAAACAGAGTCTGGCTCTGCACACTGCTCTCCTAAGGTACACATGTAATATTATGGGACATAGGATATGCAGCTCACATCCGTAAACTGTCAAAAATATCATGCCTATTACACCCCTGTGAAAATATTCATCTTGTATTTTCCTGGGTGTCAGTGTCATTTTTTTTTTTAATCAATAAAACAGTGATAAGTTTTTTGGAAGAAAATTGCCATTTTTCCCAATCAGTTTTATTTATACTGATAGCAGGAAAAAAAATGAATGAATGAAAAATATACAGAACTATTTTCAGGGTTCAAAAAATACAGAAAGGAAGCATTCAAGTCCCAATCTCTTTCATCTTTTGCAGCTTACTGATCACAGACAGAAGGGAAAAATGTGGAACATATTCCAGATTTCCTACTTGACTCTGTTGTTTCAGTGCCAAGAGGAAAATAAGTAAAATATTATGTAAAATATTAAACATTATGAGCCAAATATTCTTTAAGGGAGCTGGAGGAAAGACAGCCAAAAGAAAATGCTTTTCAATGGGGGTAATGATATTGACTTCCTTTCCAAAACACTTTGGAATACATAGCTCAAAAGCGACAAGTATCTTTAACAATAATAAAAAAAAAATCCACTCAGCATTCTTACAAAACTGACGATTCAGCAGAAAATGCAAACGTGAAGGAAGCCAATTTCAGTCACATTTCCAAAGAATTAAACCCACTGAGTTTCAGAGATGATGAAAGTGAAGTGTTAATTACTAACCGCATTGCTTAGTGTTCCTTCCCTTCATAGCACAAATACACTCTTGGAGTTACACAAGCAGTCGTGCTCTCACTGGAGTTCTGAATAAGCCAAGCCCAGGGATCTTGGTGGCAAGTTTAGTTACGCCAATGCCATCTTGTTAGTTTTCCTTGTCCCTGTGAACAGGCATCGGACAAGGATAGATAACTATCACTGGGGTGAAAACATCTTGCATTTTAACAGTTAACAACAAATATAAAAAGTCATCAGGCAAAGTAACACAAAAATTAACAATTTTATTTATGCAATTGGGGGGGGTTTTTTGTTTGTTTATACCACACAGATCGAATTCAAAATAGAGAGCGCCTTTTACTTGACGCAGGAAAACCTACAGGTTCCAGAAAAGAGAGGGCGAGGACTTATCAGAGTATTTGTTTTCCTTTTCATTTCATGCTTTCCTTTTGGAAATGAACAATCCACAACGGCAATTCTGCCTGTCTGACATCCCTGGCTGATTACTTGCAGCATCCAGCAGAGATCATCAGAAATGGGTTTGGATGAAAATAGGCTAGCAGCTTTGCAGATTTATTTATGGAGGAAAACCTGGGTGACCAGCACTGTGATATCAGCCATGGAGATGATCAAGAGCAGAGCTGGATAAATTGATCTTCAATATCATATAGACCGCAGAACAAATACATTTAAACCCAACATTGGGTAAGTGGCTTTGAAGAGGGATACAAAATAGACGTGATACTATGGAAACCTCTAGAAAGTTTCTAAGATAGGCATGGTCTGCTTGATGAAAGGGAGAAGGAAACTATCTTTACATGCTAAAGTCTACATGGATTATTTGGGTATGAGAGAAAGAGTGGAAAAAGAAAAGATCAACATCTCTGCAAAAGAAGGCAGCATTCAAGGAATTAAACACCAGCTTCCAACATCCATCAAGACAAATTGACTTTGCCATCTCCTTGAATAACCAGACCTGTTTTTGTTTATTCCTTTTAGTTATGAACAGAGATGTGCAGATGCATCAGACGTGAAAACTGAGGTGTGGTGTAAACCATATGTATTGTTCAACACACACATATATCACACAGACCTGCTGAAGAGTTTAACACAATGTGGAAGGAGTCAAAGTTTTAATACACATTACCACAAATCATGCTTAATCTTGGCAAGCTAAGTCCACCCTTTCTAAGGACTATCAAATTCTTCAGATATTTTGAATGTGTATATTCAAATCAACAACTTAGAGAAGTGAGAGTGGTGTAGCTGTAGTCAGTACATAGCAGAGCTAGGTGTAATGCGTGCAAGCAAAACGAGAGCTCCTCATGTGTCTCTGCCAATGTCTCCTAAGCTGAGCAGAACAGGCCAAGCTGCAAGGCGATTCTGTGAAGTTGAAAATCCCTTGGTCTGCAAGATTGGGTCAGCAAATGCATTGGTGCTTGTTGACAAACAATGAGCCCTGATTTTGACTCAGATCTCTTGAAACTGAAGTTTATGCAACACTTGACATATTTATTCATCCAGGCTAAGCCAGAAAGCATAGCCTTAAGGATTTATTTCACTTTATGTTTAATTTACATTCAACAAAATCTATTACAGACACTCGCTACTTGTCTTTGCATCAGTGTAGGGACCTGAACCAGCAGAATTTTATTCGTAAGTTACTTTTATTTAAGATTGTTTGGGAATAGAGACAACTGTATCTTAACAATTTGTCAAGTGGACAATTTCTACTCAGGATAATAAATATTTCCAAAGATCTGACCTCATCATTTCTGTCCCCTATTGACTACTTCGAAGAGATGTGAGAAAAGACGTTAGAAAGAACGCTGACTAACATCAGTAAGCTTCATTTTTCACATTGAAAAAGGATGAAATTAGACACATAATTTTACTCAAGGTGTCTCCAGATGAAAAATGTTTGAAAACCACTGTTCTGTAGTAATCTGCAATTACATTTCTGGCTGCATTCTTTCCAGAATAAGTTATAAAATCTTGCACATTTAACACTGGGGAACTGATAAGACTAATCAATTTCTATAAGTATCATTCTCCATTTCTTAGATTTCTAAAAGTGGCATTATAATCCAGCATATCAAAAGTATATGCATGTGAGAGCAAATACTTGGTGAAAATATAGGAAGTAGTACTTTTTACTTTATGCCTTGCTTAATTTTTTATCTGGAAAAAAAATCAATTTTTAAGTAACAAGTTTTGAAAAGTTTTTAAAAATTAGAGTTTAAAACTGAAGTTTAAAAAAAACATTCTTTCAGGAACACAATATTCTGCTATAAGGTGGTGAAAATGGCAATTTTTAAGTAGGTTTAAATACACACAAGGCAAGACTCCTTTTTCCTCAGAAAAGTTGTATGATAGATAGGCAGGTAGGTATGCAGGCAGGCAGGCAGGTAGTTAGTTAGTTAGTTAGTTAATGTGTTCTTATTGTAACTCACTAAAGCTTTTTTTTTCAAAGCACTACAAAAAAAATCCTGAGGTGGAAAACTCTGTGTATATTTTAGCAAAGGAAGGACAATCAGAAGCTACACAAACACCTTATGAGCTAGCGAAGCAGGATAACATTCCTCATTTCCTTCAGAGTGCCTATAGCTCTCTGGTTACATATGTAATCTTAACTTGTTCATCTTTACTGTTTGCGTTTCTAATCTGTGCTTTTAGGTTCAGAAATGTTGTCTGGCTGCATCACAGCACATTTGCTAATATGCCAGTTCATCTTCATTTAGTGAGATAAGCAGCATGATTTCATGTATAATGTCTTCTCAGGATGCTCCACAACCCAGACAACTTTTTTGATGGGCTAGGAAGAAATTATTTTCCCTCTGTTGTGCTACTTGTTCATTTAAACCATAATTACACTCTCAGAAAATTAAAATGCCCATAAAAATTAAAAGAAAGTGTCTAAAATAATTTTTGATTTAACTACATGGAACTAAAAACAGCACCAAAAATGTAGCCAGATTAATCAAAGGGACTGAAGTCACCTGGAGAGTTGTAAAGAAAATGAATAAAGAGTGAACAGCAACAAAATGCGCCATCATGACACCACAACCTAACTGGACTTGATACTCAGAAAGCACTACACAGTTGTGTGTTTCTGACTGGCTCAACCAAGAATTTGGTCTTGTTCAGTATTTTTCCATAAAGTATTTTTCCATGAAGTATAAAGTACTTTTCCATAATATGGAAAGCATTGTAGTAGTCCAGCCTTGGTGACACAACAAAACCAGCCATGCCAGCTTATATCAGCCAGGGACGTCTCACCACAGCAACACAAAGCAGCTGAAGAGGAGCAGAGAGGAAAATTAGTATTTCTGAACTATATACAATGATTCATTTGCCACAAAAAACAAGGATTGTTCCAAAAGTGTTGATAACCTGGAACCAATGATGGAGTGACACAGTGTACTGCCTTTATATGAACTCTTATTACAGAACTTGGTAATGTAAATATATGCAAAATCAATAAATTTTACCAGTGTCTTTACTTTCTTTCTTTAATTTAATGTTGCCTTGGTAAAACATCAGATTTTCTTCTCTTAGAAAATCTTACAAATATGAAGACCAAAAAACCATAGCATGCAGATAGCTCTGCTGACTTAGTGGTTGCTTTTTTTGCCTCGTAGTTCATGTTTTGGAAGCTAAATATGTAACTCATGTTTCTGTCCTGTATTTGCACTAAAACTACAGCACTGTGACAATTGAGGTTGTTTGGGGTTTTTATTCTTCAGAAAATCAAAACCTTTTGTTTCAATCACAAGAAATGGCAATGTGTCACACAGCAGGTAATAATTCAACACGGAGGAAAATCAGATTTTTAAAATGTTGCAGTCAACATTAAAAATTTGCTCTAAATTTAGTGGATTTGTTTTATTTTATTTTATCCCTGTTTTTCATTATTTTTGTTCTCATCTTCTGTTGAACTTCTAGTCAAAAAAAGCCAAAAGATACTGACTCACTGAAGAAGGGCCAGTAGCTCACTCTGGCTTCTTGCTCCTAGACTTCATCATAGAAATTTGAGAGAACTTTGGAACCAGCTTTGCTCAAATGATGGAAAGACTGACAGCAACTCCTTTCCCTTGTAAAAACCCTCAGCCAGCATGAAGCCTACTTAGTACAATAAACAACACAGTGTGAACTATTTTTGCAGGTGAGATATCCTGCTGGTGGCCCACCCATAAATCAAGGACACTGCCTAACAGCAAGGGAAACAGCCAGAGCTAAAAGAAGGGGAAATGAAGTGTTGCACATAACCCCCTACTGATTAAAGGTCACAGACCCGTTGAGACTGACAATTTATTATAATTTATTAGTGTTGCATTTCTTCGTTAAACCAGCAGGAGCATCAGAATCCAAGCATGTGAATTCTGAAAACCTGAGGAAGAATAGAAGGTCTTTAGACAATGTGCAAAGTGCATATCAAGTAAAGGAAAATAAGGTAAAGGTAGCTAATTCAGCCAATTTGGTTTTGACAAAAGAAAAGTTTGGATGATGAGTGAAAAACAGTTTTTGTAAACTACTTGGAATGGACATAAAATATGTCAAAAATTATTAATCATGTAGTCATTAATATAAATGTGCCAGAATTTGTCTTTCAGCAATGCCTGGTACTTAATATTTAGACCTCATATGAAAGAGTTTCTGAAATTATTACTGTAAACACTGATTAAATGAACCCATTCTTTGGTTGTTATTAGGCAAGATATTAACTCCATGTGAAGTCAGTAGCAACCCTCATTTTTCAAAGACTATTTGGACCCATTTTTGAAGTCCTTCCTTAAGGAAGAACTTAAAGTCCAGAAATGACTGAACTTCTCTGATGACATACTAAAAGTTTTCATCTGATGCCAGCTTACATAGCTCCACAGAAACTGTTCATCCACGACATAAAGAGACAACCCATTACCTACAGAACATCAGCATTGTTTCTTTAGCAGATGGGTGGGGGAAAATGCACTAGGTTTTATATCTATTTAAAAAACAGTTCCTAACAAAGGGAAACCTGTTTTCCTACCTTTCTGAGTTTTTTCTCTCATTCAGATTAACATTGTCTAGTAAGTACTGGTGCTCATGAACTATTTAAAGTAAGAATCTTCACATTTCTGATCAAAAAATTATGGGGTTTGGAGATAAAGTAGACTTTGTGTAGTCATAGAATCATTCAAAATAAAATAACAAAAGCAGCGAAGTGAAAATTCACTAGCTTGACGTGGCTGGACTGATAAATCCTAAAGATTTCCTGGGAATGAAACATGAATATCAAAGTCATGTGTTGGGGAACATTTTTTTAATCAGTCATACCATTTAAAAAACTCCTAAACCAGAACAATACAGTGCCCCTCAGGAAAAGGAATGATCAAAAGAGCAAACCCCTCTGGCAGATATAAATCACCCCACTTAATGCATTGCTGGAGGGTTCTTATATTCGGGCAATGAGGGCAGTTTAAAAATACAGTTTGACCATATGGCATAACGTCTCGTAATTTGAATGGTAAGATGCCAGCTTCATCTCTTTGGCTGCAGATTCCAAATTCAGCTTGTTCCCACTTCCACCAAGGTTCAAATGACCTTTTGTTGTAGCTTAAATTGCTTTGATAGTGAACTACCACTTTCTGTCTCTCTGGTTTGTCTTACTGAAATTTGGATCTGTAACAGGTATTTCCCTGCTACATTATTACATGCCCAAATGCTCTTACCCTGCTTTTTTTTCCCACTTGAAGTGATCAGTTCTGAACTTGGAAATGCCATTTCTTGCAGCACATGGGTGAAAGCATGCTCCTTTAAGAAGCAGGTACAGATGGCAAGTCCATCAGCTAAGTTCAAACTGGAGGTCAAGAGAGGAAAAGGAAATTACCCCTGGTACTCATCTCAGACTCTGCCTTCTTCCAGTGTCTTCTCTGACTGCTGGTAAATTTAGCTCATCATTTCCCCAACCAGCACCCAGCTTAGCCAGTGACAGTGGGAAATCAATATATTCACCACATTTGCCCTTGTCACCTTTAAACCAGTATCTTACAAATCATTCAGGATAAACAGTCATGATCACAGAGTTAGTAGGGAGGTCAGCTAGTCTGAAGGAGCAATCAACTATACTTAAACCATTCCTGGCAGATGTTTGTCTAATGTTTTCTCTAAAACTTCCAGCAATTGAGACTCCATAGGTCTCCTCAGAAATCTCTTCCACCATGTAATTATCCGTACTGATAGAAAATCTTTCCTCGTGTCTAGCCTAAATCTTCCTCATTGCATTTCAGCATGCCATTTCTCACCCCAAAGATCAATGGATCAACATCCTAAATAATGCCTGGAGAACATTTTGCAGATCTCACCTTTGCAGCAGCCTTTTACATATTAACACTTATATCTACCCCTCAGTTTCCTGTTCCTTGTACTCCACCATCCCAAATCTTTCTTTAAAGCCACACTTTCTAGGTTTCTGATCGATCTTTTTGCTCTGCTTTTGCCCTCCGCTTCTTTTGGTCCACAAACGTCTGGAAATATGGTGCCTCTAATTGGATGCAGTAATGCTCCAGCTGAGGCCAGTATTCAGCAGAGCAGCTGGTTTACATATAATACTCATGTTTATACATCCTGATACAGTGTTTGCTTTTTTAAAAATATTTTTGGCAGAAGTTTAACATTGAGAATACATGCACAGTTTGGGGGCCATTCTAGGTCCTAGGCTCTTTTCTGCAGAACTGCCAGCCAGGTGGAGATATGTCTTTGTGAAATGACACAAAGCCAGGGAAGCCCTCCCTGCTATGTGAGAGGACCATGGTGTGAGGAAATACTGGGCTGGCTTGACAATTTCTGTTAGTTGTTACTTAACAGGTTATTATCATCAAGGTGCTTAAATGAAATGTGTTTGATTATTTCTTCCCTTGTTTCTCTGGGGCTCTAATTATACCAGCTCTTCAGCAACTTCTTCTTTTAGCAAAAAGAAGACAGAATTGGCTTCCTCGCCAGCCTTTGGCCAGGATTGATACATACCTTACATGGGTTTATAGGTCTCTTTAGAAAAAAATTCTTATGAGTAGATGATAACCTCTCTCTCATAACTAAAGACAAAGGGAAGTATTTTTTAAAAGACATCTAGGTGGCCTAGGAACTCGGATCCTACTAATTATATCGGAGAGCCCAGCAGTAAGTCCTTGTTCAAGTAACCCCACTGATTTAAACCATTTGTGTGGTAGGACTAAAGGAAGAGGACCAGAGACGTTTTATGTGCTAATAATAGAGTCTGCAGTGGTAGTCCAAAAACAAAAGAATTTACTCAGGGATGTTCCCAAACAGAAACATATTAAGCTGTTTCCGATGAATCAAGAAGAGTTTTAACTTTCAGATATCCAAAAGAGCACTGTTTGACTGCTTTTATCACTTAGACTGTGTTACCTTTTAGCAGTAGTTAATGCACAGCGAACAAAAACAAACCCCACACAGAGCATGCAGAGTACAGAAAACAAAGAATATTAGTTTCACAGCTCAGCTAAGAAGCACTTGCAGTTACAGAGCACACTGTTTTCAAAGGCATTTCTACTTCATATTCTGGGTACTTGGACCCGTGTTCTTCCTGCCCAGCTTTAATTCATTTGTACTGATACATTCGGACTAGGCATTTGTACTCTTAACTTTCTTCTGGGGTCAATTAAGAAAGGGCAAAAGAATTATTCAAAGTCTCTAAGATCTGAATCATCGCCTGGAGGTATTAAACTCTATTAATTATACATCTTAATATATATATAAAAAACCATATATATGTTTTATAAATTAGTAGTCTTTGCGCTTTAAATCCCCCTGGTCTAATAATAATGGTTTTCCTACTTCTTAGGATCCTCAATTGTAGATAGATTGCTAAAAATTGGTGGGGGGGAATGCGGAAACTTGCTGTGAATTAAAAACCAAAGGAGTTCTTTTCCCAAAATTTGACCCTATCAGCTAAATTTCTATCTCCACCACAGCTGTGCTTCATAGCAGAAAAGAAATGGCTACCGTCTAGCTTCCTGGTTTTAATAGCCACTGCATTCCCTATGTGACTCACACCTACTAAGCTGTGCTGATAGAGCTGGTTGCTTATAGATTTCATGTGACAATGACTAGCAAAAAGAGCTCTGTGACAGCTCATCCTCCATCCAAATGCTTCTGTGTCACCTGGTCAGGTATCTTATAACAACATTTTTAAGGATTAAAAAGCATTAATCAAGTTTCTCTGCTCAGAGGGGCAGGTTTTTTTAACACGCTAGCTTGCAAAAAAAGATGTATTCAGAAGTGCCTAAAAATTTCTTTTGACAAATATCATCAAAATTAAAGCTTTGCTTTTCAGATCAATGTCCCTCTCAAGTAACAAAGTATTTTTGAAGGATTAAAATGATTACACTGATTGTATTTGATTTCTCTTTTCCTAATCCATTCACAGAAGTTTTATGTGTTGATATTTCATGAAGAGTCTAAGTCAGGAAGGTTTCATTGTTGCTGTAAGGGTTAGAAAAATTACCAATTGACCCAGATCTGGTTTTGAGCCCTTCTGATTATTTTGTATTCTTTTGTCCATCTATTTTTTTCCTGAATGCAACTTATTTTTACAAAAGTTATTTCCATTATTTCAATATGTGCATTCATCATTTGAACAGCTATAAATATCCTCACTTCCCCCATCCCTAATTACTGCTCTGAAGGTATCATTAAGTCCGTCCTGCGTGTGACTTAATTTGTAACGGGGCACGTAATTATGAGTGTAGCCTGGACCACTCATCTATGTTTAACACCTAGTGAATTCTTAGAATAAACTTTTGAGGTATTATGGATTGGTCTGTTTTTTCTACCACTAATTCAAGGATCATAGAATCATAGAACGGTTTGGGTTGGAAGGGACCTTAAAGATCATCTAGTTCCAACCCCCCTGCCATGGGGAGGGACACCCTCCACTAAGCCAGGTTGCTCAAAGCCTCAAGGATGAACATAGTCAGCATAATACTGAGTGACTTTGAGACTTACTCTCACCCGAAATTTTTCCAATAAAATACATCAAACTCTAAAGTCTTGCACAGCCACTGGAAATGGAAGTCTTTGCATTCTTCCTTGGCCTCTACTCAGGGAAGAGCAGTCATGATTAAATTACCCATATTCTCTACTGTATTGGTGAAAATCTAAACTTACAAACCCACAAATATGGGGATACTTCCAAATAAATTCAACCTCCCTGAAAATGTCACTCAGAAATATGAATAAACCCATTTGACTCCAAGTGTGAAAATCCAACCGCCAAATGTTCTGCAGTTTTCATTCATACAACAGCAAACAAAGCATGTATTGTAATGACTTTTGATCCTATAATCCACACCAGAGCTCAGAGGTGAGCTAGCAATTTGCAGAGCTTTCTCCCTGAGCCTTGCTGGCACTTTGCTGCTATTCAAGTACACACTGTCCTGGTGGCTGATCCAAACTACAGAGGTGGTTGAAAGCAAAAGAGCTTACAGAGTGTACTCTGAACACTTCAATTGCCATCATTTTTTACCAGTGTTGTTAATTTTTTTTTTTTCTCCTAAGGAAAATTTCTCATCTTACTCTTAAAATTGTCATGTGATTCCAGCATACCATTAAGCCTGCCAACAAGTCAGCATAAAAGTGGAACACCAATGAAAAAGTACATTTTCACATGCCTTTTTACTTTATGTCACACACAAAAAAATAACAGTTTCTTTTCTTCGGTTAGGATTTCTAGTTCCCAAAATCTCATCATCTGCATTATAACAGAAGACAAAACAAACTCAAATTGCAGTTGATTTCAACCTGTGAACTGCTGTGCAAGTCTGTTTTCAGGCACTTCACTGCAATATTCATTAAAAAGTTGAGTAATGTTTGGTTTTCATATTTTACTGAGATTAAAGTGACTGCAAAGAGAAAGCATCTCTGATGGGAACTTTGGTTATCAAAAAAAGCATTTTGCTCTGGTTGATTTCATGGCCATATTACCAAAGAAATCCCTAAAAACTGAATTCAGATTTGGAACAAAAAGAATGTCCTGTCAAAAATGCACTAAATACCAGAGGGAAAGCATGACCAGTCAGAGAGGGTTAGAAAAACTTCTTGTTTGGATTACCCAGAACGGCTGCAAATAAAAATAAAGACCACTGGGGAAAAAAAGAAAAAGAAAGAGACTGAAATCATCCAGATTAGTTAGCAATCATTGCATCAAAGGACCAAACTGAAGCTATCTGCAGAGCAGGGTAAACTTACCCAGGACAGGGCAGCAGAGGAGAATGCAGATCTCTGCTCAGTCACAGGGCTTCAGCATGAAGCAAGTCATTTTTCTTCTTTTGATCTCAGCCTCTCATTAGTGGGAGAACAAACTGCCACTGCTGTCTGGGCCACTTATGCTTATGCATATTTTTTCTGCTAGATGTTTTTTATTCTGCATAGGAAGTTTGCCACAAAACAGGCTAACTCCTCAAAATGTATCAAGGTTTTACAATAACCTGTTGGGGAGCACTAATGAGAGCCTAATTCTCGTTTCAAAATGTAGATATTTTGATTGGGTTAAATGGCAGGTCCTGCCTGCTGATGCACCTGTGGCCAGTGCCAGATAGTCCACAAAAGGGCACAAGGTCCTCTGAAATGTGCAAAAAAGGGTTAATAATGGAAGATAACACCTCTTAAATTTTAGGAAGTAATTGACTTTCATTCTGATACAGAATCCTCACAACTGATTTTAACCTCTTTTGCTTAATTCTATTTCTTAGCATCCAAATAAATATAAACATTTTAAAATTATGGTGGGATTTTTCAGCAATTAATTCCAGAAAAAAAGATTATGTGTTGTTTAATGCTTCTTTCTTTTGAAAATTTGAAATTTTTCAACTTTTAAATTATTTAAACAATCCCTCCTCTCATAATCAGAAGCATGTTAACTTATGTTGTCTTTACCTTCTCATTCTGGTGTTCACCAACCTTACCATTCCTTCAATTTATCTTTCCAGCAGCAAAATTTCTGATATACACATTAAAAATATTATATATATCAGAAGTATTTTTTATAGGTTCTCATATGCAAAACGGAATTGATGGCATACTGGCAGTTGTTATTATTGTCACTAGAATAACATTGTGATTTTCCCTCTCCTTTTTTGCAACATTCTCTTCATTGGTTTCACTGTAACTGCACACTGAGATGAGAGTGTGATTGAGGCAAACTTGATGCCAAGGTTTACTTTCCTGAGTGAAAGCACCGAACTTAAACTTGGCAAAATTCACCCAGGCTTTTCCATCTCAGCATTTAGGAGCAGTTAAATTGGCACCGTGCTTTATTTCCCCTACGCTTTTTATGATTCTTATCAAATCTTGATTAGTCTTAAGTACTACTAGTCTAATTCAGTTTTTTGCATTTGCCTCTTCTCTACTTTTTCTAGACTGTTAATAAATAAAAAACAATAGTTTTGGGTATTCTACTCATAAAAGGGGTTAAATAAAGCTGATAACATACTCTTAGTCTCACAGGTGCAATGGTTCTAGGTACAACAATATAACTGCTTATTCAGTGCTTTCTCATGGGTCCTCATATTGCCTGCATGAAGGAACAACTTCAGTGCCATACATAGCAAAGCTGTACCTGAACCCAGAGCTGGCTTCTGGAGTCTTTGCCTGTGTCAGAAATAGAAAGCAGTGTTCAGCCAGTTTCACATATATGTGAATACTTTGCCCCTCAGTGAGTGAGGGAATTAATTATACTAATAAACCTACTGCAAAGCTTTGAAAATCAAAGAGTGTCTTTAGGTATTTATTGGAGCAAGGATGCCTCCAGCAAGCTGCCCTAACCACTAACCACAAAACAGAAGGGATTTGACAACCAGGGCTTATTTCTGCCACCACTGAGCAGGAGACAAGACAAGATATCACTCTTTGATGAGTGGATTATCACTGTCCTAGATTAAGCAACCTGTTATTCTCACCCACAAATCCATAGAAAAACAACAGGCAAAATTCCTGGGATGTAATGTGCTACAATCCTCTAGCAGCTACAAAAGTTTTTGAAAAAGAGGGATACTGTCTCCTGACCTACTTGAAAATAGGCACCAAAACAGGAGTCAGCTCCACACTGTTAAGGCTATGAGATTTGAAAACCAGATTGCACTGAGATGAGCGTCTTGGATGAGGATTCCCCAGTTAACTACATTCCCTTACCAACAGTTTTGGCCTGACCCAGCAACGAATCTCCAAGATACGCACAATCCACTGTCTTTTCAGCCTGGCTGAAGAAGTGTCTGGTCAGACATCTCAGTTTGACGTGGAACAACCCACCCTCTAGTGGGAAAAATGTAAAGAAAAAAGCATTCACCCAAATCTTTTCATGACCTGGGCTTCCACTGCTGCCCACTAATTTTGTAGTTCATCTCAGGATGAGTCCATCTAAGAGCTGGTTTTGCAGATGGTCTCAGGCTGCCTCAGAAGGTCTTTTCTTACACAGATTTCTACATAAATATAAAAGAGCAAGCAGCTACATCATTCTTGAGCACTTCAGGAAGAAGGAAAATACAAGAAAACACCTCCTTGCACCATTCCAAATTCAAGTGATTGCATCAGAAACTTGCATAGCACCTAGGTTATGTCCGGGAAATAACAATGTGATATGCAGTATACAACATCCCCAGGCAGGATTTGCACCTTTCAAGGTTCCCTTTTTCCAATTCTACCCCAACAGCCTCATATCCTTCCTCAATCTGGATCCCAGTGAGCCATGCTATGTGCAAAAGCCATGAGTGGGAGAAAATAACATACAAAGGCAACAAATACTTCAGCATGGTGCAGACCACGAATGTAAGTCACCAGGGAAAGGCAGAATGATGAGTTTCCTGTGGGGTTTCTATCCCTAAGAAACAGCAATGGCTCATGAGAATAACCACCGCTGGCCTGAACTGGTTCAAGATGTGTGTTTCCAGACAAAACTATCTGAGTCCTGTACATCTCTTCATTGCAACTGCAGAGCATGGGATAGGGAAATGGGAAAGCTGAAACAGAACCTCTGCAGCAAACACTTCCTTCTCATTTGTTTTTATTAAAAAAAAAAAAGAACCTGAAACTAAAGTATGTATCTGTTTTCCTGCCTGACTGCACACATTGGAGATAGGAAACACTGGGACCTGCTGAAAATGGGTTTTCCAGCATGGGGCAAAGCCAGCAGTGACCAGGACTGTGTACAGGTAGTAAGTAGTCAAGGCGTGTAGATGTCATACAGTTGTGATTAGCTCATGTCATCCAGATGCATGGTGAAGCAGGCAGGTTCGGAAGGCATAACCTGTACAGATCACCTCTTCAGCTAGGGACACTACCTGAGCAGCAGCAGTTTTCAGAAGACCTGACAGTGTGTGGGTTCTTCTGTGTGCTCAGTGGTGAGCCCAGATTCCTCATTTCCCAAATGGGAAATCTGGAGGATAGTGGGATTTCCTGAGACAGCACAAAGCTCTGTGTAGGAGGGTGCTGCAAGGCCAGATCTGAGGCTCCCACCTCTGCAGGGTTCTCAGCACCCCACTCATAATACACATGGGTCAAGGCCACAACAGAAGGCTGGGGAACCTACCCCTAAGGGAACCATGTGGGGCTCATTAATAAGACAATGTAGATGCTGTCTAGAAGAAAAGAGCAAGAGGCATTGCCATTGCAAGACTTTTCAGTGTTGGGGGGAGAGCACACACAACATGTTGATCCCTTATGGATGGTTTGGGAACACTTAGCTGACAAAGCCCCTCAGGAATGAGTCTTGTGAATCGCAGTGGGGTTTGCCTAGGATTTAGGCTCCAAGCTGCTCAGTGCTATTGAGACTAAGATGCTCCCAGGTCCACAGAGAAACAAAATGTGAGGGCCTATAAAACTCTGAAAGCACAGTCTCCTCTCAATTTTACGCTTGCCTCCCACATTAGGCAGGGCTTGAATAGGACTTTTACAGCTTTCCAGAGTTGCAAGTAAGCAGCTAAACCTTACATCCTTTTATAGGACTTTCTACTGTCATTTGGATTATATAATCTGGTCCTAGTAGTTTGCTAGTTCATGAGGCATCAGAATGTTCTAGCACTTTTTTTATGTTTTCAGCCTATGACAAAGTCTATACCTTTCTTTTATTATTGCTAAAAGAGTTGTCTGATGTTCTTTGCACTGTGAGTGTCCTCTTCTTGATTATGGGTAATGTCTACTCCTGTCTTCAATGGGAGTAACCAAGTAGAGGTCAGGAACCTGCAAGAAAGAAAAGGGTCTTAAAAAAAGTTTCTGAACAGTGACATAAGAAGCCAGTAACCCTCTGGAGCCAATTTTCTCATAGTACTCACACATCCTTAAAATTAGAGCAAGCAGTTTGCAGACTACAAGTATATTCCGTGAAGCCAAACTTCTTACCCCATCTTATTTGGATGAAATACTGTGCTGTTAGCTAGAAGCAATGATTCTGTTCATCAGACATACTATTGCCTCATCAATAATTGCCATGCTTATTTTGTCTGAGATGGTATCTTCAGAAAGGTAAATGAAGATTCTTAAAAAAAAATGTACTTTCATCTGAATTTCTGGACGTTTAATGTTCTCTCTTACTGTTATGTTTTGTATTGCTGGCCTGTGCTGTTAACTGGATGATTTTATTCCTAATCCTACTTACTACTTTATTTAAAATACAATTTGTAACATCTTTTTTAGCTTTTGAATCAAACCTTCCTGGTACTTTCATTGTGTTTAGGATTTTGTTCAAATTCCTCTAACCTTTAGTTTAGTCTAACACCCTAACAGTTCATAAACTAAGACCCATTTTTCCCCTTTTATCAAGGGCACAGGACAAATAGTGGTTTTAGTATCTGCAGGACTTATATGTTGTGCATACATCATACTTCCTATCTTAAGAATGCCAGATGAAATATATAAAACTGATCCTGGTAACTGACATTTTGCTAAACTATTGCTTTTAAAATGAGAAAGGTGTCAATAAAGTCACACTGTAAATACTCTATAATAAACATAAAATATTAAAAATACATTATTAATTTTGCACGCTAGATTTGCACTATTGCAAATGGCAGCAGCATGCTCCAATATATTGTTATTCCAGTCAGGTCTTTTGTGATATTAATTGGTTACTTTTGTATAGCTTTGAATCAATAGACTGATTGAAGTCAGCTGCTTTAGCTTTCAAACTTTTATTCAGCCTTTAACTTCTACTCAGCAGTATCACAAAAGCTTTTACTAGAGGCAAGCCCCAACTACCGAATGCTAAGGAAGTTGGGATATGAATGCCACAGCTGGACTCCTTTAAACCAGAGCTGCCTTAGAACAATCATCATAATTTTTAACCTAAATTTTGGACAATTTTGTTTCTTTAGACCTTGAATCCCATCAAGGAAATTCTCACTGAATTCTGAAGCTCAATAAAAATTTTGAGCAGGAATGAGAGTCAGGACCTTAGCTATTTCCATGTTTGTTGTCTTATAGCTATAGTTTCCTTAAAATAAGGTGAAATACAAAATCAAGTTGCCGGTTTGGGCTGTGAGGTTTTTTCCCATATCAAAGTGTTTATATGCTTACTTTAAAAACCATTAATTCAAAGCATTGGTCCAGCTATATTTTTAGCTAAACTTTGCAAGGAAATGCATCTTTTCATATTTTCTCAGGAAGAAAAGAAATCATATTCTGTTAACATACCACTGCTAGACTAAGCAATACATATTTTTGTGTATTAAAATATCTTATTTTCTATATAAGTATTATTTTAATACTTATGTATTAAAAGTATTTTAAGTGTTAAATTTATATCTGCTGAAAAAAATCAGTCTTTTGTGTAATATTAAACCAGTAAGAATCACATTGTTTTTCATATTTTTCCTGTGTTGTCAATCTGCCATTCCCATTTTTATCTTGCAGTATAACAGAAAATATCCAGTAAGTGTTGCATCGTTGTGCTGAATCCATGTCTCAAGTGCACCAGCAACTGCTGGTATTGCTGTTGTGTTTCTTTGCTAAAGCTCCCGTATCTATCACTACTTATATTAGTGCCAACGTTCACTTCAGACAGCAGGAGAAATGGAAACCCTCTGCTGTGACCCAGATCTGTGTTCTAAATGTTTAAAAAAATAAACAGCATCACTCTGAAATGGGTATTACTTATGGGTTAGAGCTTTTTTTTCTTTTTTTTTTTCCCCATTTAAACACTTTACAAACTTTACCATTTAACCTAAGGGAGCCAGTTTACCTCATGGAGATAGGACTTGTGCCTGCCCCCTACTAGTGCCCATTAGAAGACTTCTTGATGTGCCAAGACACAGGGAGGTCAAGCAGCAGTTGCACAACATTCAATTTATTGTCCACTCTTGCATACTTACCCACATCCTAAAGGAGCTCACAAGTTACAGCATGAGGTGAAATAAGCTTTGCTGCTTGCAATTCTACAGCCATTGAATTATTAATACTTGGGCTGCTGCTCAGGAAGGTTCATTTCCACAGTTCACAAGATCACCGCCTGGTGAAATTGCTCTTTGCTGTGCTACACTAATAGCTCATACGCTGGCCCTAATGGGGCAAAGTTAAAAAGCCATACAAGGCTTTCCCTTGTAAACACTTGTGCGTGGGGATGTGAGTATGTGTAGGGAAGCGAGGTAGGGAGGGAGAGTCATTCCGACTCTTACATACCCACATCTGTCTGCAAGGTGTGCAATTCCTCAGGGCGGAAGACCTGAGCCTGGCAATTGGTAAAAGCTAAAGAAGTCACCCTAACTGCTAGGAAAAAAATAGCTAGCTAGAAAACAGATGGTCATACATGTGGGGTTTCTCCCAGAAGTTCTGCTTAAGGCTTTCTTGTTTTGTTTTCACAGCAAAATGGAAAAATGTGAATGCACACAGAAAAAGCCACAAATTTATTTTCTGATTTGGGTCATAGGATTCTTATAAGAATGAAAAACTTATAGATCTGGAAAAAATATTACTGTCACATAGCTAATTTTTTTTTTTTTTAAAAAGGAGTGTAGACTGTAAAACGTGCATGCAATTTCCCAGAAATGCTTCCGTGTGCATGAATGATAAGATTTTATGGGAACTCTATTTACACGTGCGAAATTATGTCGTTACCTAGTGATGCAAAATCACAGGCATAAAATAAAATCACAACTTCTGCTCGCAGACAGCAGTCACAGAAAACACCATATAGATAGACTGAAGCTACAGCTTGATGTGCAGCTTCTAAAACCAGCTCAGGAATAAAAATAATTATAATATTAATATCTTTTTTAAAAATCAGGTTAGTGGAAAAAAATGGCTCTGTGCTCATTCACTGATACGGTTTGGCTTACTGACCATGAGCCATACAGGGTGTGTTGTTCAGGTGCATTACTTAAATAATATATTAGTTCTGTATTGGTTTGTCTGTCTTCATTCCAATATTCTTGTGCTGACATAAGGCAAACACGGCATGTGACAACTAGACTGAGTGGGGGGGAAGGGAGTGAGAAGGGAACATAAAACTGACATGATTAATAGAGCTGCCACAATTTGTTTACCAGAATGACTTTGATGAACATGTACTTTTTTCAAGACTGTTAGTTCACTGCCATTTGTCTGTTGAATCACATTAAGGGTAAAATCAGGCCATCAAACTGTCTGGAGAAAAAAAAAAAAACACCCTAGCAAGGTGGTTAAAGCAGCTAAAGATATTACAGGAATGTTTAAATGCTCAGTGATCACTGCGTGGTGTGTTTGAGTCATCCTTGTATGCACGAATGTAGGCTAAGGACAATGGGGGATGCTTTACATTATCTTCTAAAAAATTCCCTGTTAATTCACAAATAATATTCCTTATTGATAAAATGAATCTATGTTCCAGTACTTTAAAAGGCTAACAGTAAAGTAAGTTTGAACCAAGCTTTTCAGTCTGAGTACTCTAATCTTATGTACAGATTAGAAAAAATCTAAATTAAGATCCTTTTCCACTTATAGCCATACTGTTGCCCTTCTTCTACATGAGCGATGAGCCAAATTTAACAGATTTGCAGCTTGCTGTGATAGAAGAAGATGCTGATTCTATCAAGGTGTTTCTTATATAAATTCTTGTTTACTTACAGAGCATATCTGGAGTCCCAGAAGAACTCAAATAAGGGACAGTTGATTTGCTCACAGACACAAGCTTCTTCAGGCAACACCTGACCCAAAAATTACATTTCAGATTTTCTCAAGGTCATACTCCCAGAACATCTCTATTCTTTCCTTGAGTGTAGCCAAGGATTGTTTGTACCACTTCTCTGCAATCCCTGATCCGTTCATAACCTATCTAGCCACTCAATTTATCTTACTGAAGAGTTTTACAGATAGGTCAAGTTTCAGATGAAACTACAGACCAGCCATCTAGCCCCATGGAGAGATTTCTTTTTTTTTTTTTTAACCTGGATAAGAAACTTGAATATTGTTCCAAGAACATTTCCCCCAATCCTTTGCATAACAATGCATTACATGTCTTTTTTTACTCATTTAAAACCTCCCACATAGCTAAAGTTATACCAAGTCTTCAGGTTTGCAAAAGGGGGGGAGGAATTGTTGGAGATCATGGCTCAATAAGCTGAATTTGTAATTCCCGCTGTCTCCCAGATGACAGGTGCTTGGTTTTTTCATTATTTCATTGACTAGGGGAAATGCAGCTAAGTAACCAAACTTTTTCAATTTTCTCCTGTTGGCTTCTCTTCAACATCTCTCATCAAATCTGTGAATTTCATAGTGATCAAAATGGTCCCTGTGTGGCCCACAGGTGTTGTCTCAAACTAGGAATTTAAGAGCCCAGAATAAGGCATCTCAGTTGGGGAAGTTCTGGTCACACTTTTGAAATATGAGACTTCTGTTTCTCTTGATAACATTGTTGACCATGTTCTCAACACCTGTAGATGTGCAAGTGAAATAAAAATAAACCAGAAGCCCATAAACTGTTAAGATAGAAAAAAGACAGAAAATCTGAATCTGTTATGTTAAAGATCAAAGTGGTCAGTGTCTCTTAAAAGTTTAGAACTGAAATTCTCAATTTATGGCGTCAGTCTTACGGCTCTCTCAGGTGTTTTATGCACCTGGACTTGTGGAGCCTTACTGAGTCTTTCAGTTCCTGGGTGCTGTCACTCAGGCAAGACAGATATATAAGCAGATCAGTAGATTAATTCTTCGCAAGCAAGAGTGAATCTTCATACTATCTACTAAAATGTGACTCATGGAATATTTTTAATTTACAATAGTCATTCAGTTCTTACAATTAGATTCCAAATTCATATTGTATTTGAAAGGTTTTTTTGATCAATCTAGTATTCCATTTTTTAGGAGGAATTTTCTTCAGAGATGGATGTGCTGCACTCTTAAATAAAATAAAACTAAGAAATTTGAGGTTAAAACTCAAGCCACTCTATAAATAGTAGCAATAATAAAATAACCAAATGAACTGGGTTTGTTCATAAGCTATTGCAACAAGTTTAATTAAATTCATATCATAATAAAGGACAGAGATTATAGTCTGCAATATGCTATGCCTCCTCCTTATTGTATAAGTTAGCAAACTCAAGGCATCATGTCTGTTTAACAAAAAGGCAGGGTTCAATTTCTAATGTTTAAAGCTTCATTTCTGGTAGCACATAGGGAAATTGTTCATAACTTTATAGAAAATTATTAAAAACCTTTTTTGATATCAGAGTTCATCAAGTTACAATCTTTCTCCCTTCACAAACCTTGAACTGTAATCAACATTCAAAGCTTTTCTTTACAATGCGGTTGAACTGGAGGGCCACCTAAACTCCTTTTACATAATCAGAGTTAACATGGGCAAATATGACCTAAGTACTCCAGTTCAAAATCTTACAGAGCAGCATTTTCATTGGACAGACGCTTAGAGTATTTGAAGGTTAGTTGGGCAGGGTGGACATTTTATTTTCTCCTTCAAGAAAAAGGAATTTTGATGTTATGTTTATTTGCCTTTTGTTAGCTGAGTGCTGTTTGTCACGGGAATATACAGGTACATCTGAAAACAGCCAAAAAGGTATAAGCCTTTTCTCAAACTGTATTGTCAGACTGCAGATCACCATATCACAGTGATATCAATAGTTAGCTTGTTTTTCAAACCATGCAATGATAGGCAGTGGTATATAAACCATTCTACAGAATCTTTACCAAAAGTCTATGACAGTAAAAAGTCTAAACGTAATGACAGTGAATATTTGGGATAAAGAAAAAAATTGATAGCCATGGAAGAAATCTCACTACAAACACATATTTTGTAGTGAGAAACCTATGCGCAAAAAACCATTTCAGTCAAAATTCAAAGTTCTCAAGGAGCATCACACTCCCAGGAGCAACTACAGACCTAAAAGAAATAAACGGTGTTTTTCCAGTATGAAATTGAAGAGAAAAAAATGAGTCAAGAGTTTCTCTTCATCCAGTTATTTCTATTTTCATTGTATGAAATACAGTTCTTACACAGTTCTTGCAAACCAGAGTATTATATATGGACAGAAACAGAACAAACTGTGCAATAAATACAGCAATGTGAAAATCCAGAAGACTAGTACATGAAATCCAATATTTTAAAATCTCATCTAACCCAATCTATATTTTAAAAGAGGACAGCTAAAGAAAAGTAAGCCATCAAAATATAATTTAAGTGAAAGTATATAATACATAACATTAAAGCTCAAAGTAATTGTACATGAACACTGTACAAAATACTGTCTAAGACAAAGAATATTACCAGGGTCTTTTAAGAGAATTGCTTTTAATTCTTTCACTGTTTTTTAAAAATAAAACATAATGAGTCTATAAAAACAAGTTTAAAAATCACATGCAATGACTACCCTCCAGATATATCACAAGAAGGCCTTTTGCCAGTATAGCATTTAGACTCCCTTCTTCTCAACCCCTTCATGAAATGCAGCACCTTTCATCACTTAGCCAGATAAAGGCACATTTTCTTACTGTAAATGCTAATACATATTATATCATCTTCACTCTAGAACTGACAGATCTTCTAATCATTTTGTACTCATAAATTTTAATGATTTAATATGATAGCTAGGTTAAAATCAGACCATTTTTGTTAGAGATGATACAAGTGTAGTCAGTGGTGGAATGTCATTTGAGATTGTCATACTGAGACCTTCCTATGTTGTTTAATTTGGACAGCAGGGGTTAAGATACGTTTTGTGTTACTCTATGTTGATCCCACATGGAGTAAAGATCTGTTACTAGAGAGGTATGAATCAGTCAGGCATTCTGATCAACTTTTAAAGAAAAAAAACGTTTCTACTTTTCAGTAACGCAGTTGTAAATTATATAGTAAATAAGTAGATGATATAAAACTGGGGGGAAGGGAGGGGGAAGCTCCTTCTTGTAGCTAATGATCTAAGCGTTCTAATATTCCATATCTCTCAAAAACTTTTAGCCAATGGTAGAGAAACCCAAACGAAACACATCTGCAGAACAGAGACACTGTTACTCACATCCTTCTTCTCTATACAGCAGAACTATAGTAGTTTTATTGCTTACAAAGACTTCCAGAAAAAGTAAGTCTGAATAACTTCTCCAATTTAATATTTCATTTCAGAGAACAAGGCTGAGGGTCAAATCAGGAACAATTTTCAAGCCATAATACTTAAAAATCTTAGAGGTGGGTGAGAAACAAAAAAAACTCTTACAAGATGTTTAGTCCAACTAGGCATGATGGTTTTGGTTTAATTTTCACTTCTCCATCGGCACATCTCAAAAAAAATTCTGTTTTAATAAGTGTTCACAAAAATAATTTCAGGCAAGAAGAAGATATTTGTTCAACAGTCTTTTGGACTGGTTTTCGTGACAAAGAAAGAATCAGAAATGGTATTATACCACTGAGATGGTCAGGCATACAGACCAAGTAGTGTGACTAACAACTCTATGTATCAAATAACTAAAGTAATGCTCAATTTTTATGTAGAAAATACTATGAAACATGTACAAATAAAGTAATATTCCATCAGATTATGATTAAACTATTTGTATTTTTTCCTGTATTGGAGAGCACTTCACGCAGAAATAGCCAAAGTTAATCAAGAGAAATTATTCACACTGAAAGGATAAATTGCCCCACACTCTATTAATTAGCAGGGATTTGTCTTTGAACTGACTTCCCTACACCTGAATAAAAGTATTAAGAACCCAGACTTTTTCTCAAAAACTCTAATTTAAAAAATATGTAAATGCCAAGGTACAATTTGTGTTAGAAGATCTTACACATCCAATTTTATGCATGCAAACCTATGCGTGCAATGATATTGCAGAGAGTGTCCAGGAGAAAGTAAAAGTATTTCCTTCTAAACATTCATGAACAGTACCTTTAACTCAGAGCAGATGAGACCAACCCCACAGGAAGATAATTTTTTCTCTTCCTAGAATTACTGCAGCAAGTTTCTGATATTGCAAGATGAGTTATCAAAAACAGTTTATGTTACGTGTAATAGATTAGTAAGCTTTAAAAAGGACAATACTCCTCACATCTACCTTTAGTTGAGTTCAGCTAGAGCTTCAGCTACTCAAGAAAGGATATTATTTTGTTCCAAAAGATGGAAATAAAAAAAAAAACAACCCACAACTCTTGTATATGCCTGATGATGAGACCTAAGAATCGTTGCAGTAGATTCCTCGGTAAACCCTCATCACCAGCTTTCCACAAATCTTTTTTTCTCTCTGGTCAACAACCAATACTATGTTCAGTTTAATTCTTCTCAGAGATGTTTCTGTCTCTGCATCCATTTTGAGAGGCTCATTGACTTGGGAAAGACCTCATTTTTCTTCAGCAATATTTCCAATAAAAATATTCACATTTATATTCATCAGGAGATATATAAAAAAAAATAAATAAATGCTTCTGCTATGCCACATCCTGAAAACTTCAATTTTTGTTTGGTAGTATCGCTGGTTTCCCAAAATTTGCACCTATCCAATTTTATCCTGAATAAATCACAGCTCTTTAAAAAACAGCACAAAGAGAAGCTTGTGAATCTTTAGAAAATGAAATAGAAAACATTTTTTTCTTTATCAATCAACTTTTGTATTTGTACATTATGTTTTTATTTTTTTAAGCTACAAAAACTGTTGTGTGAGTTAGCATGTAGCACACAGAATGTCTCTGTTCCTTCCCCATTTATTCTCTATTTCCATTTTTAAATTTTCAGATGCAATATTCAAGCTAGTAGAGGATCTTATATTCATCTTCACATTAATACTATGCGGTATCCAAATTGTAAGTTGTCTTGCTTTTAAGAATTCTAATAGCATGATGCATACTTCATACATTACCTCTATTTTCCTCTTGCCCTTTCAACCTTGTTTACAGTTTTGCATAATTCGTAATCCGCTCAGGAGGGTGAGATAATTGCCTGGTTAAAGTGGAAAATATTGAGGCAGGGCTTGAGCCTGAAAATCCTTTCTTGGATAAGCAGTCCTTACTCAAATAGGTATTAGCCAATGAATTCAATAGAGTTTACATAAATGTCATTTGTAAGTGTCTAGTCTAGGAAGATATTGAGCACTGTGTCTCCAGTTTTCCTACAGAAATGGATATCAACCATGCTTTCATTTTCAGTACAACTAAAAAAGAATTAGTTCATTAGACCATGATGGCTCATCCTGCACTTAGCTTTCTAAGTTACGATAAATTTTTAAGGTCAGAACCAGTGCATCTCCAGAAACTTCAGCAGAATTGTGCTGCTACTCACGGATTCCTACTCTCATTTTACAATAAATCTTATTATAATTTCCAAGTCATATTGTATTTCACAGAAAAGATGGGAACACAAAGAGGCATAACAGTTTTATAAATCACTGCAAAGACCCAGGGGTTCAGAAAGAAGGGAAGGTACAGAATAGAAAACCATAATAATACTTATTAATTTTTACTTATTGGATTACAGATAAATATAGAGAGATATACAGAAGATAAATATATAGATAACAACTATTTCTTAAATTCTGATTACTGTCATACAGTCTTAAAAATGGAAACAGGCAAGGAAAATTGGATGTCTAGCAAATTACAATGTGAATAAGATAAATCAAGTCAATGCCACTTATTTTTCTTTGAGTCAATGGAAAATATTTCCGTTTTGTTTCCAAAGGGAAAGGGGTAAAGAGGCTTTAATTAGTATTCCATAAACAACTCAAATACTTTCATTAGAGAACAATCAACAAATGACAAAGAATTTAGATCTTCAAAAGTGGCGAAGTGTTTGGAGAAAATCTGTAGAAGCAGTGGGAACAAAAATAAAAAAGAGCCTAATAGATGAGGACAAGATGCACAGGGGATAGGGGAGAGCATAGGTTAGTTGGGGTTGTTGGAACTGACACGTCTAATCTGAAAAGTAAACTAAACACAGAACCTTTGTATTTCGAAACCATCTTAGGTAGCAGACTTTTGTGTGCCTTCTACCTTTTTAGTCTAGAAAGGAAAGTTATAAAAACCCACAAACCTTTTGATGGAGAGTAAATGGCATACTTTAGAATCTCACTAAATCACGAGTCCTTTGCTGTTTGATTAGGAATGCATTTGAGAGTCTGGACACTTTCTTTCAAACTTGTTTGCTTTTCTTCCTCCCTGCCTCTCTTTACTTGACATTGTCTGTCTGTGGAGCCAAGATTTTAGAACTCTCTTTACCCTCTAAACTGTTGCTGTCAAAGACTACAATAGAAGGGAGATTCATAATAAGAAGCGCATTCTGCCAAAACGCTTCTCCAATATATATTGCCATTATATATCTTGACAGACCCTTGTGATTAATACTGTCATTCTAAGCCAATGAAATTGATCCTGTCATCACCTTTAGAAGAGAAGACAACCAAAAGAAAAAGTTCATTTCTAGGGTTTACCCAGGAGATGAAATAAAACTTTTAAACAGTCACCGCGCAAAAGGCAAATTAATTCTTTGTATGTGTTCATCGCTGACTGCTGTCGACCATCCCCTACACAACAAAACACCTTGGACTTTATCACTAAGTCTAGTGTCCCTGATACACTTTCATTAGTTGCATTCTCCAGCAGCACAGAGAGTATTTTCACACAACTTGGAATGAACCATATGTTGTTAGCAATTTATCATCCTTGTCTTAAATTCTTCTGCTCCTATAGACACACAGTAAAACTCTCAGGCCAAATAAAAAGTGTCAGGGAACAACACAAATCAATCTTACAAACAGGTAATGGAACAATTTCATTGATCTAAAAGCATTTACAATAAAAGCGATAAAGACATAAACACTGCACCTTTATCAAATTCATTTTCTTTCTCTAGCTCACCTTTTTTTTCCATTCCTCCTGCTGACAGTACATAAATGTCCAGAGAAACTATATCTTCTTTGTGTACGGGCGATCTTTTTGATAATAACTTGCTGCTTCCTTCCCTTTCCTTTTTGTTGCTTGAATGAAAAATTCCTCTGCAAAACTGCATTTTTGGCTGAATTGATTGCCTGAACCTTTAATTCTAATGTTTCAATACATTGACTCCTGGAGATTATATATGTGTCTTGTATTTCATAGACTTTTAGTTGTGATAATTTAGACTTAGATTGCTGATAATGTTAGACCATTAGAGAATATATAGTCTGACAGCAGTCATAAAACAGGCATTTGTTACTGCATTGTGTTTTATGTTGGTTAATGGTGTGTCCACAAATGTTTGAAAAACATAAAAGATACCAATATTTTAATGATGCAATAAGACTGAATCAAATAAAAAGCCATATCTTTGTGACAAGAAAATTTATTCCAAAACAATGGCACCAGAATTTAAATGAAAAGTTTTATAGAAAAGAATAGTATGCTTGTCAGAGGTTTATATATGTGTGTATTTATTGGTGTGCTAAATTGATTATATACAGTAAATGGCATTGCTGCTGTTACACCGTATTCTGATCATTTCCATATGCTCTAGGCTTTTATTTTGACTTTGCAATTATGAATGTATAATCACAGTTATTTGAGTAGGTTACATTCTGCAGGGAGAAAAAGTGATTGATTGAGTAACAAAATAACACACCAACACAGGAAAGTTTAGGCACCGTACTGGTCAGACAAGAAAACCAATGTGCTGGGTGTTTGAAGGCTTCAGAATATATGCTACAACTTCGCTAACTTGAATTTTACCAGGAGTCAAGGACAGATAAGCAACCTACAGTAACAAATGTGAAGCTGCCAGATTTTAAAGTAGCATAGCTGTGCTGACAACAATATTTGTTTTGTTATATCAGTGTTTTACAGGTAAGAAACTGAGACAGGCGAGGGATTAAGCCACTTGCTTAGATCAGAATCGCATACTCAAATTCTACCTCACATGGTATTTTGCAGCAACAGCAATACTGCCCTTCTTTTCTGTCCTAAACTGATGCAGAGGATTAGACAAAGAAGGGCTGAATTCTACCATAGCAGCATTTTCCAATCTGTGCTGGATACAGTTACATCCTTCATCTCCTTGTGGTTTTTCCCTGGGAACAGGGAGCTCGCTAACCTCACCAAAAGGTGCCCCCAGCAGTAGGACGGCTCCAAGAGGAGACTCAGAGACCCAGACCAAGTGTGCAGGTGCAGATATGGAGCATGCAAGCGAGGGAAATTACTTTGACTTATATTAGTCAACAGCTGGGCATCGTGCTGGTGAAACCACAGCTGCACTGCCACACAGGGCAATGGCATCCCTGCAAAGGCAGAATTGCCTGAATTGAGGCACCAGCCTCACCAGTTTTTAGATCTCTTCCAAGTTCAGAAGCAAAACAAGAGGCAATAGTATGGGGACATGAAGTGGTGAAGGTAGAGACAGAAAAATGGCTCCCATTTAACAGAAAGATACTGTCCTAAGAACACTCATCCTGCTGCAAAGGCACGGGCAGCAGAGAAACCAACCACATGGGTGACGAACGCCAGGGAAGCCCCCTCTCTTCTCTCTCAGCCTGGAGTGGGAGAGACATCGGCATCCGTTCCTCACTTGCAAGAAGGACTGTTGCAGTGAGGTTAGATAATTTGAGCCAGTGATATGAATACATGTGATATGTAGAAATCAGCTGCTTAAAACTGTTGAGAGGGTCATTATGTGCATTAAAACAATAAGCAACGAACTGCATACTTTAGGTTGTATATCCATAAAGCTGAAAAACACTCCTCTGCTTCTAACTAGAATTGCCTGCAGGGCAATAGTATTTGGCATTATGAAAAAGTAAAAACACCTTATAAATTCATACTTAAATTAGCACGCAAAAAACTCATTATACCAGGAAGTGTTGTTAATCCTTTTTTATAACAGGAGGAGAATAAAACAGAAACTTCTCTAAATACAACAAAAGTATTCGTGTTTAATGGGGAGGAGAAGGCACATCCTTGATCAGTCCCAGTAACTTCCTGACAGTAGAGGGAGAAGAGGCTCTGAGACTGTATTTTATGCCCATGTGCCTCATAACTAATGGAAGTCAGACAGAGAGACACAAGCAATTCACACATTGTACTTTGTGTTTCAAGTCTGATCCTACGATTTTAAAAGAAATGGGAATTTTGGTGGAACCGGGCCCTGGCAGAAGTACGGTGAGTTCAGAAATTAGTATGGTCTATATCACATCTTCAAGAAAACTTTTGAGAGGAAAAGAGACCTACTTTGCCTGCTTCAAATATCCAGGAAGCTGACAGAAATTTACCTTTGATTTTAATACAGCTACCCCTCACAGTAGAACAACGGGCATGGAATAAATATTTCAAGATTAAAGGTTGTAGATTTACATGCCTTAAATAGAAGAAATACCACAAAACTGTACTTATATGTTACTGTCAATAGAGCAAACCAAATCTGCCTACAGCCAAACTAATTAAAAAAAAAAGCATATGTTTTTATTCAAGAATTTACAGTCTTCATTCACGTAGGTTTGTTACGGCTATCTGCAGATTGTTTTCCAGTTTGTGGTTGCCAGGAGTGACATGTTGGTAAATAGCAGTTTAAAGCATGTTATCCAATAAAGGAGGCATATTTTTTTCTACTGAATTTACATTAAATTTAACTTAATGTGGGGAAGTAGTTTACTATAAAGTAGTGGCCTCAGCTTCAGCAAAGTATTTGGGTAGCTCTGCTAAAACAACATCCATCAGGCACCACACTTGTGCTGTAAGACTGCAACATGCACAGTCAACTTGACTGTAGACAACACCACCCCTGATGACAATAACCTCCCAAAAGCACAGCTACAGCTCCGCAGCTACTTGCAAAAGTGTACAGTTCAATTTTAACGTCATATTCTCTATTCAACAGCAGTTCTCCCATCCCCAGTTCAAAAAAGCAGCAGTGGTGTCAACAGGCACATTATATAAAAATAAACCATTTGATAAGTGGATGGAGAAGAACACTCTTTGATCAGCAGAATATACAGACGTCCATGAGTGCAAGGGGCGCTGGAGGAATGCCTAAGAAGTAAGTTCCAGCAAGGGTGAATTTGCTGTAAGGGTAATTGTGTGAGAATCTGTCAGGCAGCAAGAAAGGGATGTAAGTTTCCAAACCATATGATACAAACCAAGGGAGGGAAAAAAAGCACTTTTGCTTTCAAAAGTCTCCCAAAAGCCTAAAAATAGAACACAGGGAGATGAATCAAATAATAATTTATTCTGAAAACTAACTTGCAGACAGCATACACAATCCTTTGATGTTTGAAAACTATTGAAGGTCAGTCTATTTCAAAATAGCACTGTTTGAAAGTTTTCTGTCTTCCCTCTTATTTCAGTAGTTTGCAATGTGAGTAAACTTTGCTATTGCTACTGTATTTTCAGGCATCAAAAACAAGTAGAAGAGAAGCCTAAGGTTCTGGGTAGACAATAGATTTCTGTCTGCTGCAGCAGAATACACCCACAGTTAAACAACCACCTCTAGGATTCTCCAAGACTATATTTTGTTTAACCTCTAGATAAAGGTCAGCTCTTGTAAGTAACTATTTTTTACTCTTTCCATGGGCCATCAGCTTACAAGTTTGAATGTACGTTTCAGAAAAAACAAACACACAAGGTTTTATTCTGTAAGATGTCCTACTTGTAATGAGAAGTGAAGGCTTTAAAATGCCTTGCCTTGCATAAACTCTTCATGCTGAGGAGCCAGACTATTTTTAAAGCCATGAAATCTGATGATCCATATTTTCTATACTAATTTGAAGACAGAACACTGGGCAGACGAATTGTACTCCCTGACAAAACCTGGCAACAGACATGTTTAATATTGATTATTTCCTTTTGCATTTTAGGATTTGAAATATGCAGTTAATTTAACCAATCAAGCAGAAGAAATTAGGGAGCTATTTTCTCCATCTTATTTCTCAGGTATATTTTCATTCTGTAACAAGAACCCAAACAGCTTATCAAGAGATAAACTTTCTGGGAAAGTCCCAGATTGCTGGTTTTAAAGACTATCAGCAATTAGTGAGGATACCAAACCACTGAGACTGGCAAATCCAACACCTGCAGAAAGATAACAGAGGACCCCAGTCCTGTTTCAGTAACACCAGCAGTATCAGAGTCACAGCTAGATAAATATCACATGACAAGAAGCGATAACAAACATACTGCCATAACCTCAGGAAGATCTACGTTTACAAAGATTAAGGGGGAAAACAAGAGGAAATGCAGTTAAACAAAGAACCTAAAAGATACTTCTATTTCACATCAGTTGTAGAAAAAATCAATAGAAAAATACAAAGAATGAACTCGGTGTGTTGAGATCCTTATAAAAATAACTCAGAGCAAATGCAAGCAAGCTGGAAAATCAGACCCACGCTGGCGGTTGTTAGCGTGCTACCAGGAGGATTTAAGCTCTGCACTGCGTAGGCTTTCAGATGCATTCGGTTTGCTTTACAAAGGAGGGGGGGGCAGTGTTGCAACTGAAAGTGTCAGCTTCTATTAAGTGGCGACAAAATGGGAGGCACAGAAGGAGCTGCTCAGGTCAACCTGATGGACTCCATCTCGTGCAACAGCAAATGGCATCACCCACCCCCTACCCCTCGTTTCACAACTGGTGCTTAGATAAATGATGCTCCCTTTGCTGAACTGTGCTGCCTCAGCTCTTCAGGAGCTACCAGACTCTGCGTTAATATTGACACTGCCACTTCCACCCGGACTGATGCAACACATATTTAGAAAGAGGATGGATGGGGAAAAGAGTCATATATTTTTCAGTGACTTGCTCCATATTTTGTGTTCTCAATATATTAACTTAATTCTATTCTGCTGGTGCCTGTATGAAAGAAATATGAGACTAAAACACCCTTCTTAATTTGTTGGGTATATGATTAGGAAAACAACAATTGTAAAAATTTTGAAGACTTTGAAGCAATGAGTATATCGAACTCTATAGTGTTTTTACATTACGTCTTAAGGCTTAGACATATTTTTTCCTCCACAAAAAACTTTCCAACTTAGATGTCATGGTCCTTGCTATCATTACTGGATGAAAAAGTTACAATTTATTTGTTACGTGCCGTGAAAAGGTTCCACAGATAGGCCACCCTTCTGAAATTAATGGCATTTTATTTTAGACAGCGTGTGACAAAAATGGGGAAAAAAACATAGTAATAGCCACTTTTTTATCTTGCTTAACAAATATGAACCTGTAAAGCACTGATCACATTAACCCATGTTGATTTATCTGAGGCTACAGGACACTTCGCAGATGCTGACAAGTGTGAACATGTAAGCAACCTGGTAGATCTTTGACGCCTTTCCTCATTTCTTCCCAAACAAATTAAATAAAAACAGGCTTTTGAATGAAGGATCTTTCACAGCTACTTTCAATCACAGGCATATCGCACAGCAGAGGTAAATGTTTCCTTCTCACCCACACGTGACAGAGTACATGTGGGATTTCCTACCTGACTCTATCCCAAGAGGGAAGTGTTGTGCTTTTCAGTGCTACTGATTGGACCTCAGCCTCCACACAAGGCTGAATACCTGTCCTCAGCATTTCTTCTCCCTCTTCAGACCAAGGATGCCTATTACAGGCCAAAGAAAGGCTGTTATGGACCTGTTCTAGCAGATGAGGTTTCAAAGGGCTATTGAACATGGTCATATACCTTGTACACAGCATTTCCCTTTCTCTTGTATTTCAAAGGGCAACAGAGAAGGAAAAAGATTTTTTAGTAATACTTTTCAAGCTAGTTACAGCTTCTAGATATCATCCATAACCTCTGCGACCATTTGCTGCCAGTGTCAGTGAAAGAGTTTTAAAGATTTCTCTTAACAATGTTTTCAGTTGTGTGAATTAACTGACAAGTGATAAACACCTGCCCCAGTCATGACAGGGAAGACATTGTGTACTATCCTACCAGGGTGATGTTTGTTTTATAAGGTATCTGATTCTGAAGGTTATCATTAACACACTCAGGTGTCACTGAAACTGCAAGCAGGTTAACAGCAGTGCCAGGGACTGCTGAGGTAAACAGCATATTCAAGCACTTTGATTGTCTTACGGGTAAAACTGTTTGAACGCTTTTCTTATGCCTTCACACAAAAGGTACCTCCTAACTCTGGGTAGTCCATTGCCTCCAAAGTCATTGAAGTACTCAGAAGTTTTATGACCGGTCTTCCGGCAGGAAGTTACACACTAACTGAACTTCAGGCATGTGAACCATCCCATTGAAGTTAGCTGCAGGTTTCAAGTTCATACCCAAGTGTCTGTAGAATGACAGTACCTCAGCATCTTCATGCCTTTCGATTAAAGGCTGGTAATTGGAGCCAGCTTCTGGTAGTATGGGCAACATTTCCTTCTGCAGCTCTGAGGACTCAGTATAGGGCTGCTCCTGTAATAAAAAGTGGAAAAAGGACAGCCCTGAGGAGCCACACTTGCTGGAAGGAGCTATCTCCTGCACTTCAAGTCCCAGTGGCTTATCCATGATTCTCACGGAGGCAGAGTGATGGCTGCAACAGCAGTCATTCTCAGCATTGTCACAGGAATTTAGTGAGCCCAGAGATGCAAGTAGAGGGACAAAAGATAACTTCACACCCTGCACAATAAAAGGAACACAGATGTATCAAGCGTCCCTCCGAAGAAATGGACATTTCTCTCTTTTGTTCTGGAGCTGAAGGTTATCTTCAAGGCCTCTTAAGAGTACGCTTTCCAGGGACACTTTCACACACCTGTATACGAGGCATAACTTCTAGCATATTTTCATCTCAACTCAAACACTGAAAAACTAACAGAAGGGAACACCAATGGAGAAAAATACGATGGAAACTCCTGACCCCTTGGAAGACAAAATTAAAGAAGGTCCAGGTAGTTCTCATAAATGAGCTTTGGGACCACCACCTACCTCTATGAAGACGAATGTTGTCTTTGCTCCATTCCCAGTAGTGAAGACATTTGGACTGCATTAAACTACAGACTGGGACAGGATTTAAAACAAAATTTCCCCAGCCAAAGATTGCATGTAAGGCTGCTTTAAGAAAAAGAGCATGATTGTCATAAAGCTTAATGTTACAATGTTTTCAATTAGTTTAAAAGCTTTTTTATTGATCATTTTTATTATGGTTCTTCAGTTATTTTGTAACTTTTATTTTGAATAATTCTCAGTTTATTTGAAACATTTTAAAACTACATTACTTTTTCAAGTGCTATCAGCTATGAGTACTTTGCAAGGCCAGGTTAACGTACGTACTTTCAACGTGTAGTGACTATTTTTGATTTAAAGTTTCAAAAAGTTCAAGTTGGTTATTTTTTTCCATCCATTGATCTGATTTAGCAAAGCTTTGTGTGAGGTTTAGCTTTGATTCATTTGGAGTGCTAAGCACCTTGCAGAATTTTAGCAATTGTTAGTTCTAACTGAGATTCAATAAATTCAGATACTAATGCTCTGTGCATAAGTCAAATTTGCTATGGAGATTTCTTTCATGAATAAGTTAGTTTACATTATTATATTCTTGCTTTTCTAATTTATATAATGCATTCCTATTTATTTCTATTAAACTATTTCAGTTTGGGCTAAGTGTTTTTGTTCTGCCTTGAATCTAGGTTCTGCACATTTTGTAAATAAGTTCCCAATTAAAGGTTTTAAAATCCTGAAAATCAACTGATATGTCAATAAGCTCTGAAATACTTGGATGATATCCATGCCACATACACTTTTAATACACAGACACAACAAATAAGTTACAATGAAATATCTATGTTGAAGATTTGCTACAACTGAAAATTTAGTATTAATTGGATACAAATTGTTATAACAGAATTATCCTGAGTGAGTACTTTCACCTATTAAATACAAGTAACTTGATCTATTTCTAACCCAATTATAATCTGCAGGGAGTCTGGGGCAGAGGGAGGATATGGTGAAGGAGGAAAAAGGGAATGGAGAAAAGGATTAATTGAACATGAGCAGCTGATTTGTATAAAGGGAAACATGTCTATAATGCTACCTGTAAGACTTACAGAACACATGAAAGCCTTTCTGCTATTTTTGCTAATAATTTATAGACAAGACTGCTTTTAAAGTTTGCCACATTGTACATGTAAGAAAAGTGTAAGCAACGCTTAAGAAGTTACTTCAGTAATTCTGAATATCTGTGCTTCACAAAAAGAGATGGGAAGGGTTAATAACTAGATTAACATTCCTAAAGTTGATATCATGGTTATTTTTTCCCTTCTGCCACAGCCATCGTTCCCCTGCATAACCAACCCCAAACCCTAACGTATCTGACAGCTATAAACAAGGTCCACACTATAGCAGAAGTACATCACTGAGCACCTTCATTGCACAGCTTTTGTTACTAGGTTGTCCTTAATCTAGCAGAAAGCAGACACCATGAAGCTGAGATCAGTTTATGCAGGTGTCCAATGATTTGGCACTTCTTCAGGTGTATCACTTTTCTTCTACAAAGGTTTTTTTCTTTTTCTTTTTTTTTTTTCCTTTTTTAACCTTATTCTCTAACCCTATCTGATGTTGGCTTCTTAATGCTATTCTTGTTCAGAATGTTTTGACAGATGGCAAGCCTGGGGCATATTCCCCTTTCCACACAAAATTCAGTGGAATAAAAGAAAAGGAAAAAAAAAAATGTTGTCAATGTTTTGAATAGCATTTCTGAACAAATAGACTCATCTCAAATCACCAAAAAAATAGAAAAGAGGGAACAGGACTATGACAGGAAATGAGAGTCAACTATTTTAATTTTGTTTCAAACTGCAAAAGTGGCAGATTTACTCTGAACCTGTTGCCAGAATCCAGCATAGAAGCAGGAGGAGGAAGAAGAGGCTGAGAAAACATGAATTGCCTATGCCCATCTTTTGGCACCATTCTGTTAATATGGAAAATTGAGACCAACACATGCAAGGGACTTACTTAAAACTTTTGCAAGATGCTTCCCACATCTCAGTGATTCTTTGTATACAGGTTAAAAAAGTGGAAATACATTACCACATGAGTAGGATTGGCTTAAAATTACAAGTTTGCCAAAACTGTAAGATAAAGATTTCAGCAGCACTCAATCTGAAGCAAAAAAGCTAAGCTTTTAACTTCAGACAGTCCTCATTTCTGATTAAATTCTTTACCACTCTGATTTCCTTTCCCAGAATATGAAATCAGATCACAGAAAGGGAAAAAAAAGATCCCAGAGAGGAGACCATTACTGACGGAAGCCATGTGTCATTAATTCAGTTATAAATTATTAGCTGAAAGCAGCCTCTCAGCATTTGTATTTGATGAACAAAAATTGATTGCTTCAAGGGCATTTCAATCCTTTTGATGTTACCATCTTTTAGTCCACCACAAATCTGAATCCTTAACAGAATGATTATAGCATTATAGTAATCCTAAGAGCCAATACTAAAGGATTTGGAAAAGCAACAGAGATCAATAGTTTGAAAAAAGCATGTCTTTTTGAGTTGACAGAGCTGTCTAGCCTGATAGTGAACCTGAAAAAAATAAGTGGGGACTAAGTAAACAAGCAATCGTGCAGACTGAGCTAAACTGAGATGGTGAGCCATTTTTCTGAATTGTTGAAGACACCAGGAAGCTCTGAATATTTCTGCAGGATTTAAGCAAAACTAATGGCAACCAAGGGATATTTTGCCCACAATAAAAAAAAAAAAAAAAAAAAGGAAAGTTTCAGAAATATGTTTGCAAGTGTTTTCAGAGCTTTGTGAACTATTCTGGAGGTTTGGACATTCTGTGAGGTCAACATTTGTGTTATGCATAGATTTGGAGATTATTTGAACTGGAATTTGAGGGAACATTGTCTTAATGATTGTCTTCCTTTCACTTGCTTTGAAATCCAGAATCTGGGCCATATTCCAACAGAGAGATGAAAGTTCAGTCTTCTCAGCAATTGGATTGTGAGATATACAGTAGACAGAAGGACCATGCATCCTTATCATGTAATCTCTACCAAATTTTTAAAAATGTTGAAACTAAGGAAGAAATAGGTAATATTTGTAAAAAGTTCAGGTTGTGCCAGGTTGTAAGTAACACGGTTTCCCTAGCACAACAAATCAGAAAATGAGCTGAAAGCTAATGCCCTCTTCAACAGCTCAAGGATTAGCATAAAATTATACTTTGAAGAAGGAAAAAGAACAGCATTGCAACAGTGGTGTATTGTTAAAGATCACTGGAATGGATAGAGGGAAGAAAGAGAAGAAAAAAATCCTTACACCAGAACACTGCAAACTGGTATGATGTTTAGCAGATATTTAATGATTCTTTTGGTGTGCTAAACAACAGATTAACTTCGTAGTACTCAAGTGAAAATTCAGAGAAATTCAGATGCAACACATCTGGAGAGCATCCCGTGGCAAATGGAGAATGGCTAAGTAATCTATTTCAATAGCAAGACATGTAGTTATAATTTATTGTTTGTAACAAGGGCTGTGAGCTTACCATTAATTCTAATGCAAAAACTTCTGAAATTATTTGAAGGAAAAATGCAGGACTTCCAACACTCACATTTTTTTAGTAAGACATATGTCACTGAAACATACTATTATTAAAAGATAAAATCATAAAAGCCATTCAGAAAAGGGTGTGTTTTTCTATTCCGTATGTTCTTGCATATGAAGACTAGTGAAAAAAGTGCGGCATGTACCTTTTACGCTACTGCAGATGATTTTCTTTATGGGCCATAGCTTTTTAGCTTGGTTCATGTTTTCACATTTCTTACATCTGAACGAGTGGCACGAATTAAATGCACATTAAAGACATGATTTCGGAACATTGTGCTGAAGCAGGTTTAACCCATTATTTTGAAGCTGTGCATGATAACATGTGATCTTTAAGCTTAACCTTTATCTCAAGCTGTTTAAAATGTTTTGTAGCTGTTCTTGTCTAAACGAATAAAGAGGACGATAAGCAGGGACTGGCATAAATAATAGCTGTTTTAAAATGGGCAAAGAAATTGATAGGTCTACAAATGGCAGCCACCTGTATCAGGAAACTGAAGAAAGAGTGAGCATTCAGTGGAGAAGAATGATTGGAGACCTGACAGCAAAGGATAAAAATTGCAAGTGGAGAGAGGTCTTTTTAAAATGCTCTGTTGTCTAATCATGCCGTGCCAACTTCAAGCCATGAATATAGGTTATATCATCACTGGTGGTCCGCTGACTTTATCCAGCCACTCCTAACTTCAGTGAGTTACAAAATTTCATCAGTGTGGGAAGCCAGCTTGTCTAATGAATACACCAACGTTCATTTTTCCTTTTAATGGGAATGTTGTTTGGACTATGGTCTGTACTCCTTCCACCACAGCACACACCCTCTTGAGCAGAACTGGATATTATGAGCATGAAAGAGGACAAGAATCTGCCTATATGTCAGGGAAAGATCTCATGGAAAACCTGCAAGCAGTGATGACTTTCCACAAAGGTTCACAGAAGCAAAGGGGATTAGCAAAGACAAAATCTGAAACAGTGCTTCCAATAATGAAAGACAAAAAGACAAAGCATTATTTTATGCCATGTTACCATTTCTAGAAGACCATAGTATCCTATTTGCAAGGCTAAGTCCTTGAAAATCATTTACATCTTTTTCCTTCTGTGACCCACAGTCACACAAACACAAGTGAGCTTCTGCAAAAGGACGGGGGCTTCAGCTGTTTTGAAAAACCAGAACGTCTCTGCCTCTGGCTTCATGGTATAGACTCCATATTTAGCTCCCAGGTGGGAAAAATTCTTATCTTCCTCAATAAAACTTTTCTTTGTCTTGGCCCATAAGAATTTCTGCTTTTCTACAATTTAGAACGAGTAGTAGTTCTTCGAACATGAAGCTACTGTAAAACTGCTTACTACAGTAACCAGTTGTTTTTTACATTTCCACCTAGCATCAGCCTGGACAAGCAGAAAATATGTTACTCCCTCTGTGTTCATAAAACCAGATAACCACTCTCTTACACATGAGGTTTGCTCTGTAATACTCACATCTACTTTTTACAGGTATTTTAGAGGTGTTATGTGCACATAAATTTATTAATGAGGATTGCTGTTCAAAAGAAGTCACAATTCATGTTGAAAAGCATTATATATTATTATAAAATTTTCATTCCACAGCAGTAAAAGTTGCATTGTTATGGACTCCAAAAAGAATGTCTCATATTAAGAACTATACATCGTGTCTCCTGAGGGTTTCCCATATGGTTTCAGTGAATTGAAATATAATCCCAAATATATATTTGGAATTAGAAGGATGTTTAGCCATTAAATTTGTGATTGATAGCAGCGAAAAATATCCAGTGAAGTTCACTAAACTGTAGGGACTGATTTACCAACTACCAAACCAAAAGTTTTTAGTAATATGGTAGAAGTTTTAAAGTCCAGAAAGGAAACAAAATATCACTATGAAAAATAAAATCTTTCAGCCATGTGATACTGAGAAACTATAGAGAGATGACTCTGAGTTCTGAATTGAGGCTTAAAAATAAAATAGAATAAGTCTACGTCACTTTCTATTTTAGTCATTTTTGACAGGTTTCTGATGTAGCATCAATTGAAGGATTTTGGAGAATCTCTTCTAGAATTATTTATTGTTTCAAATAAAGGCAAAATTCTGATCATAACAAGCTGATCAATTGTAGCATATGTCTGTCACTATTTCTATTTTAGCATTGCCACAGCTTTTATATCTATTACTCAAGAAAAACTAAATCAATACCATAAGTATTTCCTGACTAAGTGTGGCATACACAAACTACATTAAGAGGAGTATAGGACCAGAGAATATCTCACTCGACCTACCCAGCTGCTACTGTAGGCAATCATATCTACTCAGAGGTTGCCACATCTTTTAATTTGTCTGAATTTCTTTGTTCTAGAAAATTGCTTCCTCTGACACTCAAAATTGCCCTTCGTTTTCAACCTAAAACTTTTTGAGACCATCTTCTACCCATTTATTCTTGGATCAAGATTCTCCTTCAACTTAAATATTTTTTTCTCCTTAGGGCTTGTTTCCATCATACATTTTGAGACAGCAGTAAAATTTCTCTCAGGTCTTGTTCTGCTATGCTACTCAAAGACAGCTCCTCTAGTTTGTTCTCACACATTGTCTCTGCATCTTTTGATCACCTCATTCTCCTCGCTTGGAACTTTAGTCAAATTGTAGGTTTCTAGGACATGGATAACCAGATCCATGCACAGTATTCTGAAAGAGTACTCTGGGTAAGGGTAAAAGCAATTCCTCACCTCAGTTGAAAAAACCTTGCAGTAGAAATCCAGTGACTGAATTTGTCTTTCCCATGGTTGTATCCCATCTGAGGATTACAGCCATTTTATGATTAATTAATACAAAGTATTTCTCCTCCTCCTCTAGTGATGACCTTTGAATTTTGTTATTAACCCCCAAAGGCATGAATATGTAATTCTCTCTGTTCAGTGTCTTTTACTGCAGTTATAATCCAGGCTGATTATTCAAGATATGTATATTTTTATGTATTTAGTTCATAACTTCAGAACTAGCACTAGCACCTTCCTTACACCCTAACACCTCTCATTCAGTACTCACTCAACATAGTCTCCACTCAAACCAGTTCTTCTGCCTGTACTAGCCAGTAATTTCTCACAAAGCACAATATAAGTTTACTCAGGTTGAGATATCTTACACCTACTAAATTTAACTTGTAAAAACAAAAGAGTACTGCATACATTCCTTAAACTTTTTAAAAAACACAGCATATCTTTTATCCTTTATAAAAATAAATCTTACATTTGTTATTCTATGGTCAGACGTTACAGTGGCTAAATTTGTTTTTACATATCTTGCCACCCGTCTTCCAATTTCATATGCTAGTCCTCTCAGAACTCTGGAAAGCACATGAAATTCAGATTTTATTCCCACATAAACATAGTAACTTCAGTCTTGTTATTTCCTGTAGCTGTCTTGCCCCTCCTCACCTGTACTTCATATTTTTTATTAAAAATTGAAGTATTTAGCTGTGGGACAACGTTCCATCCATTCCTACACCTTCCAAATGCAGAGTAGCCGTCCTTCTTCCCTCACCTTCATTTTATCTATAAGGCTAAAGAATCTTTTGTTCTTTGTTTTGAATTCTTTTGTGATGTCTAACTTGGCTCAGTTTCTTCTGGCTTACAAGTTTTAACTTTTCTCCCTGTACCTCATGAACCCTAGAATGTCATTTCCTTTGCTTAACCATCCTTCTTTCCACCCATATTCTCTTCCCTAAACCTTAAATCTGATACCTTTCCTCATATTTTTTTCTTATTTTGAAGACGACTGTTTTTCAGCCAGCATGAGCGTGACTCTCAACTTCGCATAGAGTTCCATTGAGTTTTTGCTCCTTTGAGCAAAGTAAAGTAAATCCAAGTATTATCTAGAGTCTGCCCTCTTTGTTCCTTAGTCCAGGTAATACCACTTCCTGAATTCACTTGGTTTAGTAAACAAATTAAGGTTTCTAAGTTGAGGAGTCAGAATTCAGAAGATATCAGTTATAAGGTTGCTTGTACTTTTATTCAAAATCTTTATGCATACACAGTGTGAGAGAGTCATTATGAACCACATTATTATTTCATTCAGCTTCATGCTACATATCATATGAACAGTATTTATTTGGTACATAACAATCCATAGTCATTTTTTTAACCAATTGTTCATTGGGTTGCTCCCGTCACTACTAGATGTTCATCATCCAAACCCTTCACAGAATACTGACACATTTCCTTTCAGCTCTGCTTTTGTGCTATGCTCATCACCTGATTTAGGGAAGATATCCACTGCTTTAACTTTCAGTAACAAGTGACAGATACTTTAGTAACTCAAATTCCAAGAACTTAAGTGGGGACTGCCAAATATTTTTTTTTATATATATATATATATATAGTTGCTGGTAATCAAAAATGCTAAACAGTTTTAACTGATTGCCTAAGGAATTGCTCATGGGAATTCTCTTATAAGGATACAGATAGGAGGGAGTTGTCTGAGACAGCATTTAGCTCATATAATTAGTACAAGACTACATGTCCCTCTACATCGTTTCCCTTGTTCTGTGCACCAGAAATTTATCTTCTGTCGCCAGCTCCAGGAGGAAGTTGGGTGCGTTAGGGAGTGAATCCCAGACTGAAGAAACAGGGTTAATTGCTAGAAGCTGATGATTTTAAATTAACAATTTGGCCTTTCCACAACTGAATGAGAAGATTCCCTCTTAGTTCACTAGGTCCTGCTCCCAGGTACCTGATTTCAGGTTTCACTGGATGACAGGGTACCCAGGAGTTTAGACGTAGCCGTGCTGAAGTGGAAGGCCCCCTGTAGCTCTATTTCCTACTTTTTTAAGAAAAGAACATCAGTTCACTCCAATGTGAAAGAAGCAGAAATGTGGATTTACTTGTCCAAAATCTACTCTGATTTACACAGAGCTGTGAGTTATGCAGGAATTCACAGCAAGCCTGATCTTACTTTTAAGTGGTAAAATCTGCAAGTTCCCAATTGCAACATTTGCAACAAATCATACTATTGTGAGGACGAAGTTTACAGGACCTGTCAACAGTTTAGAATGACAAAACAACGTGATCAAGTATTCCCAGAGGGGAGCATAAGAAAGCTGTGGAATATATGGAGGCAGAATGTAGCTCTGCAACTCCTCAGGCAGCTCAGGACTGACACCTATGCAAATACTGTCTAGCCTTGCAGACACAACCGTTAACACCACGGAGACTGAAACTACAGAGCCACAGAAACATGTAAGGCACAGAAATCTGCAAAAAAGTTAAGTATTTTAATCATTAATCGTTCATCTGAAAAAAGTTAAGCTGGCATTTTTTAATGTTTCATGCTAAAAAGTAGCAGGCAAAACTGCACAGAAGACACCGTGCCCCGTTTACTCTCTGCTTCCATTCAACAGCATCTTAACTAACTTTGCTGTGGAATGGACTATAATATGGCACAGATTGCCCACTCTGACCAGGGAATATCTTTATATCTTGAATCAAAATCAAGAAAGAATAACTTCTTGACATGTAAAACATTAGGAGACATCTCAGTAAAACATTACAAAACTGAGAGCAAACCCCTATGTCTCCTGAGCTTCTGTGCTAACTGATAGGCCTATTACGCTCTTCACGAGGCTAAAAAGAGATAACCTTTCTTGAATTTTCTTAGTGGTGTTTCCCTTTCCCTTATGGGCAGTGCAACTAGTATTAGGTATGTCAATCTAGTTACGACTGGAAAAAAGGATCCACATGGGGCAGCTTTTTGGTATGTCTGAGATCACTCATTACTGATGTCTATAATGAAGTCATCAGCTTTGTTTGTTTGTTTGTGGACTTAAGTGGATCCAATTTTATTTCTATTTTGAAGAATTATGATCTCACTAGAAAAGAATGAAGATCTGATAAGAATTGAGCCCAGTACAGCCAGCCAATTCCATGTAACACTAGGGCAGTATGCCATACTTTTCTCATCGGAAATTGGCTTAGTCCCACAAATGGGAGGCAGGTCAGGGGAAAAGATGCCAATACAGAAAAGCAAGATCTTAAAAGTACAGTGCACAGACTATAACTAAAATTATTGTATAAAACATCATAATGTTTCAGGGGACACTTTTAAAAACCAGTTTAAATGCAGAAGAGCAGTTCCAGTAGAAACAATAAAGGACCACCTTAGACTTTCAATATCTTCTCTATTACTTGCACCCCATGGAATATTGGCCTTTTGCCACACCATTCATGAGGTTAAAATCCACTTTATGCTTACCCCTCAGTGGAAGTATCCTAAGTTGCCTGTAGGGAACATTTATGTGAACACCCCTCCCTTTCTCGCTTTACATAGAGTAAACAGTTCCCAAGATAGAACAGTTTGCTCTCCAGGCTCATGGTTAAGACAATTCTTTCAGGGTCCTACAGCCTGCTGATTTTAGTATTCCCTTTGTTCGTTGAGGCTCTCAGAATGAGAACGTGTAGCCTGAACCTGGGTCTCCTGCCCTTTTTTGAGTACTCTTTTAATTCATATATATGTGCTGAGAATTAATAGAGCTCAGGAAACCAGGTCCTGTTAAGAAAGAGGGATTTTAAAGCACTTCACTGAGAACAGTTGCAAAATTCAGCAAATAAGAATACGTCATACCAAAAAAAAAGAAGAAAATATGCACACTAACTTAAAAAAAAAAAAAAGGCTGACAATTCAGAAATTGTTAAAGTTTTAAGATGTTAGAAAACACTAGCAGCTGGCCAGTCTGTTAGGGATAAATCTTGCCTAAGTCTTAGATGTTAAGCTGCAAAGAAATGGAGGTCTCATTGCATTAGCAGATGGGAACTTTGGCATGAGTACGAGTTCAATGCCAGATGAAGGCTGCCTCATGGAAGAGTCCTCTCTTATTACCTAATTGCCAACATTAAGCCACACTAGTACAAATAGGGCAAATGAATGCACTTAATGTCTCTGAGTGGACTAGACCTGACTTTTGTCCTAATGCTTATACATCGTTGTTATCTAAATGAGTCCAATATTATTCTGTGGTCACTTTTGCCTCTGTGAATGTGAAGAATGAATTCAGTGACCATGTCTTTTGATTCTTATTCCCTGAAATCTTTTTCTGACCCAAAGGCCAGTCAGAGTTTGCCTAGAGGATTTAACTTACAAATCTTACACCTCTAGTATCCCAGATGCACCCTTCCTGTCTTCCTGGAAGAAGTATTTTCACCCTATTTGCAACACCTCCATGCTTCGTTCTAGAACTGTTAAAAGGTTTAGGGCTAAAAAAAATTCCTGGGAGGTCTTCTGGATCTAGTTCCCTGCTTTCTTACCATAAGTACCCAAAGTTACCTTTTATTTGTTTTATGCCGAAGGACAGTAATTTCAAACAGTTTGCTTTGGCAAGCAAAGAAGATGTTTTTCCCCCAGTATTCTCTGCTCCACTGAAAAGAGAAAAAACATTAGTCTCCAACCCTGAGAATTCATAACACACCCACAGAAAGCCTGTTTACTAGGTGCCTTAAACCAGAAAATATTGGCAAAGATCCACAGAGTTTCTGACTTTAGGTGGGCAATCAGAGGAAGCCGGCAGAGTTTGGGGACTGTTTTCTCCATCAAAGAATGTGAAGAAACAAATAAAAAACCTGTGGGGTCACAAGGAAAGTTTGCCAAACATTATGTGAGAGAGCAGACACTGATGACATATTTCTGTAGCTGGTGTTACTGTTCCCACAGGAGAAGCAATTTTATTTACATTGCGTTTAAAAATTGTAACTTTTGCTTTCAAAGTCTGTATTTTCTTGGACTGCTCAAGGTCAGAATTCATTGTGGATCGAATACTGATTTTCCTTTTTCCTAGTATTTTCCTACTATTTCAGTCCAAGCAGAATATCTTTCCATATTTCTGATGATACTAGGGCCAGAGACTGCATCAGGTATAGTAACACCTGTATTATCTGCCACTAATTTAAGCCACTAGGAAGTTACAAATTCTTGCAGGATCATCCCACCCCATTATACTACTAATAGATGTGTGCACTCTACTAGCCAGTGAAAAAAAGTCATTTTCATGGATACCATTATTTTAAAACCATATTTTAATAAAATTCTCTGTTACTGGTTCCCTGAATTTATCCTTAAATAAATTTATATCCTTAAATATCCTTTCTGGAGTGCACAGAAAGTGACTGTGCAAAAATTATTTCATACTTAAGAAAAGGTTCAGTGTACATGTCCTTGTACATGTCCAGTGTACATGTACAAGTTATAGATATAAAATGGGAAAGGGAGGGAAGGAAGGAAGGAAGGAAGGAAGGAAGGAAGGAAGGAAGGAAGGAAGGAAGGAAGGAAGGAAGGAAGGAAGGAAGGAAGGAAGGAAGGAAGGAAGGAAGGAAGGAAGGAAGGAAGGAAGAGAAAGAAAGAGAAAGAGAAAGAGAAAGAGAAAGAGAGAGAGAGAGAGAGCGAAAGAGCGAAAGAGAAAGAAAGAAAGAGCGAAAGAAAGAGCGAAAGAAAGAGCGAAAGAAAGAGCGAAAGAAAGAAAGAGCGAAAGAGAAAAGAAAGAAAGAAAGAGCGAAAGAAAGAGCGAAAGAGCGAAAGAAAGCGAAAGAAAGAGCGAAAGAGCGAAAGAGCGAAAGAAAGAGCGAAAGAAAGCGAAAGAGCGAAAGAAAGAGCGAAAGAAAGAAAGAGCGAAAGAGCAAAAGAAAGAAAGAGCGAAAGAAAGAAAGAAAGAAAGAGCGAAAGAAAGAGCGAAAGAGCGAAAGAAAGCGAAAGAAAGAGCGAAAGAGCGAAAGAGCGAAAGAAAGAGCGAAAGAAAGCGAAAGAGCGAAAGAAAGAGCGAAAGAAAGAAAGAGCGAAAGAGCAAAAGAAAGAAAGAGCGAAAGAAAGAAAGAAAGAAAGAGCGAAAGAAAGAAAGAAAAAGAAAGAAAGAGCGAAAGAAAGCGAAAGAAAGAGCGAAAGAGCGAAAGAAAGAAAGAAAAAGAAGGAAAGAGCGAAAGAAAGCGAAAGAAAGAGCGAAAGAGCGAAAGAAAGAAAGAGCGAAAGAAAGAGCAAAAGAAAGAGCGAAAGAAAGAAAGAGCAAAAGAAAGAAAGAAAGAAAAAGAAAGAGCGAAAGAGCGAAAGAGCGAAAGAGCGAAAGAAAGAGCGAAAGAAAGAGCGAAAGAAAGAGCGAAAGAGCGAAAGAAAGAAAGAGCGAAAGAAAGAGCGAAAGAAAGAGCGAAAGAGAGAGCGAAAGAGAGAGAGAGCGAAAGAGAGAGCAAAAGAGCGAAAGAGAAAGAAAGAAAGAGCGAAAGAAAGAGCGAAAGAAAGAGCGAAAGAAAGAAAGAGCGAAAGAAAGAAAGAGCGAAAGAGAAAAGAAAGAAAGAAAGAGCGAAAGAAAGAGCGAAAGAGCGAAAGAAAGCGAAAGAAAGAGCGAAAGAGCGAAAGAGCGAAAGAAAGAGCGAAAGAAAGCGAAAGAAAGAGCGAAAGAGCGAAAGAGCGAAAGAAAGAGCGAAAGAAAGAAAGAGCGAAAGAAAGAAAGAAAGAGCGAAAGAAAGAAAGAGCGAAAGAAAGAAAGAAAAAGAAAGAAAGAGCGAAAGAAAGCGAAAGAAAGAGCGAAAGAGCGAAAGAAAGAAAGAGCGAAAGAAAGAGCAAAAGAAAGAGCGAAAGAAAGAAAGAGCGAAAGAAAGAAAGAAAGAAAAAGAAAGAGCGAAAGAAAGAAAGAAAGAAAGAGCGAAAGAGCGAAAGAAAGAAAGAAAGAGCGAAAGAGCGAAAGAAAGAAAGAGCGAAAGAAAGAGCGAAAGAAAGAAAGAAAGAAAGAAAGAAAGAAAGAAAGAAAGAAAGAAAGAAAGAAAGAAAGAAAGAAAGAAAGAAAGAAAGAAAGAAAGAAAGAAAGAAAGAAAGAAAGAAAAAGAAAGAGCGAAAGAAAGAGCGAAAGAAAGAAAGAGCGAAAGAAAAAGAAAGAAAGAGCGAAAGAAAGAGCGAAAGAAAGAGCGAAAGAGCGAAAGAGCGAAAGAAAGAAAGAGCAAAAGAAAGAGCGAAAGAAAGAGCGAAAGAAAGAGCGAAAGAAAGAGCGAAAGAGCGAAAAAAAGAAAGAGCGAAAGAAAGAGCGAAAGAGCGAAAGAAAGAAAGAGCAAAAGAAAGAGCGAAAGAAAGAGCGAAAGAAAGAGCGAAAGAAAGAGCGAAAGAGCGAAAGAAAGAAAGAGCGAAAGAAAGAGCGAAAGAAAGAAAGAGCGAAAGAAAGAGCGAAAGAAAGAGCGAAAGAAAGAGCGAAAGAAAGAAAGAAAGAAAGAGCGAAAGAAAGAGCGAAAGAAAGAAAGAAAGAAAGAAAGAAAGAAAGAAAGAAAGAAAGAAAGAAAGAAAGAAAGAAAGAAAGAAAGAAAGAAAGAAAGAAAGAAAGAAAGAAAGAAAGAAAGAAAAAGAAAGAGCGAAAGAAAGAGCGAAAGAAAGAAAGAGTGAAAGAAAAAGAAAGAAAGAGCGAAAGAAAGAGCGAAAGAAAGAGCGAAAGAGCGAAAGAGCGAAAGAAAGAAAGAGCGAAAGAAAGAGCGAAAGAAAGAGCGAAAGAAAGAAAGAGCGAAAGAAAAAGAAAGAAAGAGCGAAAGAAAGAGCGAAAGAAAGAGCGAAAGAGCGAAAGAAAGAAAGAGCGAAAGAGCGAAAGAAAGAGCGAAAGAAAGAGCGAAAGAAAGAAAGAAAGAGCGAAAGAAAGAGCGAAAGAGCGAAAGAGCGAAAGAGCGAAAGAGCGAAAGAAAGAGCGAAAGAAAGAGCGAAAGAAAGAAAGAAAGAAAGAAAGAAAGAAAGAAAGAAAGAAAGAAAGAAAGAAAGAAAGAAAGAAAGAAAGAAAGAAAGAAAGAAAGAAAGAAAGAAAGAAAGAAAGAAAGAAAGAAAGAAAGAAAGAAAGAAAGAAAGAAAAGAACTGCCTTGATGTTAAGAGTTTTAGATAAGTCTACAAACTACATGTTTGGGAAAACCAAATCATCTAGATACAATTAAAAATACCCACATCTTCTAAATGGTATTTTAGACAATTATGAAACCTGAATTATCAATCTGGCTATGGTCAACTTGTACTCAATTATCTCATTGCACTTTTCAGAAAGAAACATTAGTGATGTTATGATTTAATAAGAAACTATTCCTTTGTACTAGCATACTTCTAGGAGGTTTAGCACAGAAAAACATTTAACCTTTCATCAGTTCTTGATGACTGGAAACTATTTGACTTCCTCAAACAATCTTTATAATTCCTTCAAAGGAATTATCTGGACAGCAAATTCATTGAAATTGAAGGCTCCACCAGCTGAGTCAATTCATCGTAAATGTATCATCCACATAAATAATTGTCCTTTTGTCTCATACAACATCTAGCAGCACCTGCAGGCATCACAGTGTTGGTACAAGGGTGGCCATCAGCTTGTGGACGTATGAAGAGGCTTCATCATGAAGCTGTGACTGATAAAGTGATCCATAATGAAGCACACATTTCTTTAGCAGCATTATTCTGCTAATAGCGCTGTTAATGGTGGCAACCTCTGTCCAAGGTGCTTGTTCCTTGTGCCACTGCCCTCTCTCCCCTCCAGCAGCTGCACAGTGAGCCAGACCAAGGAGCTGATCCAGCATGAACACAACTTTCTCAGTTACGTATTTTTCCAGCCATACCACAGCTCTGATTCAGTTAACCATGATTCTCTTCATGGTTAACCACCAGGGGAGTATCTATCAAGGGATGGGAATTGCTTAAGTTGGTTTAAGCATCGTTGCTGCCACATGCTAGATTAATATTTTATTAATTTCTTGTAAGGGAAGCTAAAACATTTTCTTTCAGTATAGGTTAATGCTACGCTAAAAGTTTGGCAAAAGCCCAGTAGTGTATTGAGCTAACTGTTTATCCTCTAGAGAGGTGACAACTGCATGTGGTTACTTCGGGTGACATCAGCATTCTGACTTGTTGAACATGAAAATGGTCAGGAAACAAAGGGGAAAATCCCTTTCTTGTTAATTATTGAAATTTGAAGGGGGAGAAAGGCTTGGGGACAAGTGGCCAGAAAGCTGCCTGGCAGAAAAAGACCTGTGGATGTTGGTTGACAGGTGGCTAAATATGAGCCAGAGGTGTGCCCAGGTGGCCAAAAAGGCCAATGGCATCCTGGCCTGCATCAGGAACAGTGTGGCCAGCAGGAGTAGGGAAGTGGTCATCACCCTGTACTCAGCACTGGTGAAGCTGCACCTCCAATACCGTGTTCAGGTTTGGGCCCCTCACTACGAGAAAGACATGGAGGTGCTGGAGTGTGTCCAGAAAAGGGCAATGGAGCTGGTGAAGGGTCTGGAGCACAGATCCTGTGGGGAGTGGCTGAGGTAACTGGAGTTGTTTAGCTTGGAGGAGAGGATATTCAGGGGACACCTTATCACTCTCTACAACTACCTGAGAAGAGGTCGCAGAGAGGTGGGTGTTGGTCTTTTCTCCCAAGTGACAAGTGACAGGACAAGAGGAAACGGCCTTAAGCTGTGCCAAGGGAGGTTTAGATTGGATATTAGGAAAAATTTCTTCACTGGCAGAGTTGTCAGGCATTGGAACAGGCTGCCCAGGGAGGTGGTTGAGTCACCATCCCTGGAGTTATTTAAGAGACTTGTGGTCAAGGTGCTGAAGGACATGGTTTAGGCATGGTAATAGCAGTGCTAGGTTAACAGTTGGACTTGATGAACTTAAAGATCTTTTCCAACCTAAAAGATTCTATGATTCTAACAAGGAAAGGGAAAAATGGGGGCTTGGTTTAAATGGCCTTCCAAGGGAATCTTGGACTATAAAAACAGGACTCTAAACTAGACACATTCACACAAGTGCAATATAAGCATATGAAGCTGAAATAAAAAGAGGGTTTCTCATTAAAGAGGCTGTATTTGCCTAACATTTTGTCAAGCATGAAGGGTGAAATGAATCTTTGGTGACATGCTGCTAAATTAATCTACCAATGGCTTTCTTTTCACATGTGTTCATCTGTTTCCATGAACTTTTAAAATTTGCTAGAAGAGTGAGTGATAAAAACAATGAAAAGAACCTCTGCATTTGGTTTTGGAAATATTATGTTGTCCACTACCAATGTCTTCAGTGGGCTCAGTAGTAAGTTCCTGAAGCAAAGCAAGCAAAACAAATTTTAAGGAAAATATGTAATTCAAATTTAGAGGTTCCAGCTCCTTCTGTCTGAGGAGCTTTTAGAACTGAAGTTAAAGATCTGTATCACAATGGAATATAAGTGCTGAAGAATACACAAGTCATGGTATGAACAAATTGTCAATATTTCTTAACAGCTAGTATAGACATAATATATAAAGTATTATCTTGAGATGTAAAAGAATAATGGATCTACATAGGGACACTGTGAAAAGAAGCAGATGTTCAGTCAATGAAACTGTACCAAAGCATTCTGCACAAAAATTATACTTTCAAGACAAACACACATTTAAATCTTTGTTTTCCTTTAAGATCTAAAGGCTCTGAGATATTCAAGTCATGCAAACTGTTATATTGGCTTTTTACAAAAAGTTTACATGCAGTGATGAAAGGCATCTTCTAATTGCAGACACACAAAAAGGCCCATTTTTTAGAATTCTTAGAGCTTTTCTCACCATGAGTTTTCAGGAGCACTTTATCAGGTTCTCCTTTGCTTAGTATTTACGCTGTACTTAGAGAGTACCCAGTGACAAGAAGCTGTGGAACCATGGTGAGATTTATGTCCTTATACAGAAGGCTGGACCAGATCATTACATGGTCCCTGGCCTTACAAGAGGAAAAAAAAGGTGTTAGAATCTGATCCAAGCTGTTGGAATTCCCTTTTACACAGATGAGTTTAATACCCATTCACTTGTTCTCAAAACTGTTATGCCTTACTTCAAGAAGGCAGGGAAATTTGAAACAAATGTAAAAATAACAATTACAAAAACTATCTACTAGCCAGCTGGAAAGGAAATGTGAAGCAGTCTTATGTGCAGAACATACTACTACTACTACTTCTTTCCCAGGATTAAACACAAAGCAAAGAGAAAGAAGCATATTACCAAAGTCAAATCTGCATTATCAAGCCCACAGGTGACATAGGAAAACAGAACCTGGCAAGGGGACTGAAAAAGACCATTGTGAGGATTACTACCCTGGATGTTTAATGAGGAAGAAACAGAAGAAAAAATGTTTACTGCAGATTTCCATTTATTTATTTAGCCAACTTTTCCTGACTGAATAACATTTATCTAAACTGACTGAATACCATTTATCTGGAAATGTGAAATATTATTAAAATTGTTAGTTTCCATAATAAAGATTCAGTGGGATTTGCAATTTTAATACATATACAATGCAGATTTTCTTTCAGCTACTCTCCTGAAACCACTAGATAGGCACTTTCTCTCTTTTCTGTTTTGCTAAATGAAACTGTCTCTTATACTTGCCAGAGGTTGACCCCACACATTTCAGAAGACATCTTGCAACATGCAAAATCTCCTGTCGGCACCTTACCCTTACCTTGGCAGTGAGAGAACTTTGCAGTTCAACAATGTGAGAGTTGATCTTCCTTTCAGCAGTCAAGTTTTATGAATACACCCTGAATATAATTGCTAATCATATGAGAAAACAGTTCCTTTTTCAACCTTGCCAAACGGTTGGTGTCTATCTCTTCCTGACCACAAATCTTTATGCTTCTACCTCGGTTCCCCAAATTATGTTTTCCACATAGGCACACAAGTCTTCCTGAAATAGGAGTTAGTGCACTCCCTTGACAAAGAAATGCAGAAGTTTGCATAGCTATTTGGAAGTATGTGATATTTATCTCACATATCATCATGGTTTGATAGGAAAGCCATTGGGAAAGGTCTTCACTTGATAAAAGCTAATTAATTTAAGAATGTGAACAAAGCACTCCAAGATAAGGCAGTTTGCAAACTTACAGTGCTCTCAGCTTACAGAAAATGTTCATCAAGCAGTCATTTAAAGCAGATCCTCCATTGCTGGCCTCACGTTAAGGCCGTATCCACAGACAGTAAGCCCTTAGCACAGTTTAGATAACCTAGGCAGCTGGTTCAAGGATCCAGCCTCATGAGGACCCCTGCACTACTGCAACAGTTTATCATAGCTGGAGAGTCAGTCCTCAAGGCGGGTTGGGTTTTTTTCCTTTAGAAGAAAGGGGAAAGCAAACATTGCACTCTATAAATGGAGAGAATATATTGTGCAGAGTTTTGGGAGGAAAGCCTTGTGCTTTGGTACATGAAGAAAGGATGCCAGTTCAAAAACAGGAACCGTACACTTTGTTCTGGGATTGAGCCTGAGCTCCACAGGACTTATAGGTGATGAGAACAACTTATACTAAGAGCTGTCAAGGGAGGGTCCTGTAGTTGCTAGTCAGCTTTTGGGGAAAATCAAACCAGTACTGTCCTAAATTTTCCTTACACAGACAACTTTTAAAAGGGGGTTCTCTCCTCCTGCTTTTAGCCAGTGAGAATTTTCTTTTTCATAAGAGACATCAGGCCTGTTGGTGTGGAGAATCAGTTTGGGGAGTGTGAATGCTATTGTTGCCAGCAGTCCATGGTGCTGATGGAGAGATTTATATTTGAATATGGTCAGTGTCCTCAGCCTGCAGCTGGAACGGATTATTTCCAACATTTTTTGAAAGGTCAGTTGGTGCGTTTCTGTGTCAGCATTGTCAAGGATTTATAGACAGCAAGAAAAGGTCAATAATGCACACAAAATGGCCTGCCAAAATGAGTTGTGATCTACTAGTGGGTTGTTGCCCTACAAAGTTCCACTAAACTGGACAAAACATAAAGAAAAGCCACTTGTTAGTTTACCATGCCATTTGGCAATTGCTCAGCATAGCTCAGGTCTCCTGCTGAGCTATGAAAAAAAGTGGTACTAAAAGTCACAATAGGAAAAATTTTAGTATATATCATCTTCATGGTCCATTTTTCTTTCATGTTCTTCCCTATAATAATGTAGTGTTCACTAGATTTTCATGGGTGTCCAGGGTATACATGTTAAAGAGAGCTGATCGTATTCAGAGATATATTTACCTTTTTACATTATTGTCCTACAGGATCCTTAACTGCACAATATTTTCATTAAAAAGATGTTGCTGTCTAACTTCTATTAAATTAAAAAAGGAAGAAGTATGGCACATTGATATTAAGAGATTTTTTTTCTAATGGTTAATGAAAAAGGCTGGACCGTGTTGTCACATTTCACAATAACTGACAATGACTGCACATGAGAAACAGAGTGCAGAGATAACCTTCCTCTCATTCTCACCATCCAGACCATCACATGTAATAGCAACTCACTGACCTATCCTTCAACGGTTTGGATCCATTTAGCTTTTGGCTCGTAGTCAAAATCTATAGCTCTAGCAAATACAGAAGAGGAGGACTAAGTCACCTGTCAACACCCACAGTAACCCACTGAGCCCAGATCCATTGCCATTCTAGTGGTAGCACCATTCTCACAAGTACTATTAAAAAACACTAGTTCCCAAAGCAAGGATGATGTGTGATGAACACTGAGCTACTCATGGGACAGAAGTTCTCCAAGTCTCAGCCCAATAACCTCCTCACGAGTTGTTACTTCCTCTTGTGCAGAAAGACAAAACCCAGACTCCTCTTCTGTAACCCAGCCAAAAGATCCTGCGGAAAAGAAGAGAGTATTGTTCCTCCTAAAATCCTTCGCTATTTCTCTAGGCATTTGACTGTCTTCTTCTTCAGTTTTTCCTGTCTCCCTCTGAGCCATCAGAAAGGGCACACTGCTCTGACACCTCATTTTGGCCTTGTCTGAGATGGCTGAGCAGCTGCTTCTGTTTGGTCACAGCTGCAGAAAGACACAGGCCCCTGTCATGCAAAAGGTCTGACTGGGAAACCCTTCTGGGACATGCTAAGTTGGGTGTCTGTGCCCTGTCCCCCAAACAAACATGCAGAACTCAGCATGGTTATGATGTTTTGCATCAGATGAGGGTCTCTCCCTCAAGCTGCTTCTATTTCATTGCTGTTACTACATAAATTATGTAATTGTGCCAAAGAAGACATGAAAACAGAAAAGGCTTTCTTTCTTCTATATCAACTACTTATTGTTACTCATTTTTGTGTCCTATAGTCTTTTCAAGGAAGTCAGATAAACTTCAGATAAGCAATAAGAAATCTCCTAGTAGGCGTTCATACTTCAGCTATTGTTTCAACTGTCCTTCTAGCATGCCTTAGTGTGACAAACCACTGTCTAATAACAAGTATGTTTTAATTCCCATTAGAAATGTAGCAAGCAGGCTTGCTGTGGTGTTCCTGCCATGGGCTTGCATCAGACAGCAGCCAAGTGAGGAGAATAAACATGGAGGGAAGCTACTTTAAAATCTCAAAATAGTACTTCATTTTGAGTTTTGTTCATCGCTGGGATTCATTCCAATTTTAATGAAACAATTTCTCGGTCATATTTTCACATTAAGTTTCCATCTTTCATTAAAGTGGAGCCAGAAAAGCACTTAAGCACATGCTTAAAACTTCAAAATGCATTCTGAACCTATTGCCTAATTCCTGTGATATTTTTGTTCACTGGGGGTCTTCACAAGTTCAGACTAATACTAGAAATTGGCTTTGATTTAGATAAAAGCATTCTTGTCCTAAATGAGGTCAAATACAACAAGGCCAAAACCTGAAACCTTCACATATGCTGGGGGAGACAGGCACTATCATTCTTCCCTACACTCATGCAGTTAAAACTTTGGCCAGTTAGACTCAATACGAAGAGAAATAACTAACTCCACTAGCTTCCTCGCTGAAGACAGCTCTCCCACTTGCTGGCCTGTGGGCTAGGTTGGCTCAGATGCTGGCACTGAGAGCAGCGACTCCTTCAGCAGGGTGACGTGCTGACTACAAGTGCTATCCAAATCGAGATCCAAAGACCCTACAACTGGCAGTGTGGCAGTTCTCCTACCCCGTTTTTTAGGACAGTCCAGAGTCTTTGTTGTTATTACTGGCTTTCCTTTGTCCAAGCAAGGGCATTTTGTACTGTAGGCAGTTTCCTCAGCCATTTCTCCTTTTCGGAACCCCATGTCTTCACATAAAAGTGCAGAATTTCCTAAATAGTTCACAAAAAACAGGCCAAATTCTTAATCCAGTTTCAAAACAGTATTTTCTTCAGTAGTCTTCCCAAGGAAGGTTTGGCTCCCAGAGAGCAGGAGCAGGCTATTTTAATGCAAAGGAACTCAGGCCTTTAAAGGGATTCAATCTGCTCTTTATATCTTCCAGAAAGTCTTGCTCTGAATTGCATGCTCCCAGCGTCTGCTCCCTATTCTCACCTATTCTCCTTCTTTCACCTGGGGAGTTAGGTAATGTCTGGCCCAAGTACAATAAGGCCCCCACCCCCTTTAAAGGCCATCTTATTCTAGAACAACATTGTTTATGGATTCCATATGGTCTATCATTAGTGTTATCCTTGATTCTCTGTCTCTCACTTTCCTCCCGTGCAATAAAAGAGATGAAGTAACACATTGTAAAAGAATGTGTTTGCAAGATAGAATAGACATCTGCCTCTCTCCTTTGGACGCTGCTGCAAGAATACAGTTGCTACCTATTTTTCCAATTTGACCCCAACATGTCTAGGGCCTCTCAGAGCAATTGTGCGTGAACACATCAATCTGTTCATGAGCAATAGCTCTGTGTCTGAGGTGGCCATTGATTTTTATGTTTTTTGCACTGTTAGTGGAACACTTTGTCCAAAAACTACACAAGTTATTGTTGCTACTGTTGCAAAAGATCTTAAGGATCTTTCAGGGAAGATGTGACCTGATCTTTCTGGAACATTTTAAAAAATGTTGTCTTTCATTTTGTAAAGCAAATATGATTCTTCCTTCAAGCTAGCAAGCCATGCATGCCCAGGCAAGGCCAGGAAGAGTCGTGTTTCCACTTTCAGAATTGAAGACAGAATGCTTTGTACATTTCTAAAAAAAAAAAAAGAAAAATCCACTCCAACTCGACCACATAACTTGCTTTAGATCTGTCTGTCTGTCTGTGACAGCCTAAAAATCAGTAAGAATAATTTTATCAATTAAAACCACCTGCTGTTTGATTTATGACAACTGTACAACATCTAAGAATCAGTGAGCACAGTGGATATTGTTGTCAAAAAGGCTCATTTTTTCCTCTCTTTTTCTTTTGCACCATCTTAAGTCAGGAATACTTCTGGCTCATTTGCCACAATTAGTCTGCTATAAAACTGTGCAAAGGTGGACAGCTTCTGACTGCAGCGGAGGCCGCCCTCCCACCTTACACTAGTGTGGCTGAGATGGGAATCAGGCACAAAGCCTGCAAAACTGGTCTTTAACCACACACTTGGTGCCCTGTCAAGCTTAACAGCATTTGAAAATCTGTTCATGTCTCATTTCATTGTCTGCTAGCCATAAGGCCATTGTTCAAAAAAAAAAAAAAGGTTGACAGTATGTCTTCTCTTATCATCTTACGGAAAAGGATGTAAAATATAAATAACCTGAAGGCATCTGTCTTTCTGGATTATTTGAGAATAACCTCATCTTAATGAAGATATAAACGATATGCTTTAACAGAACCTGCAGCATAGACTCTGATTGAAAGAGGAATTATTATTTCTCTTCTATTTCCAAAGTAATCAGACTTGAAGGCAGGTCTCCTTGTGTTACTTCCCAGACATAACACAAAGACTATTTTTAAAACACTGAATCTTTTCTTTCCTCTTCACTGAAGATGTGGTGTTTCACTTGTTACTCAGGGAAAACTACTGTTGGAGTTAGTGAAATATTTTTGGAGTGGTATATGTAGAGAAGGGCATATTTGCTATAATGCTAAAATTATTTTTCTCATGCAAAAGATGATAACCAACCAACCACCACCAATAAACAAAAGCATACTAGTTGCTAGTACATTCACTGGATCTTTCTTTTTAAGTTAGGGGAAGCTTAAGTATCTGCCTTCCTACCAACTTCATTTCATGGTCTTGTGTCTATCATCCTTCTACACCCATCCATCAGTTTCCAGCCAGAATTATAATTATTTTGTGTGCCAGTATTTTAGTTTGTAAGCACCTGAATTACTCTTGCCATTTGTCATGTCATTTTTTAGTCTGGCTTCTAAAATCTCTGTAATCTTACCTATGAGGTCAGAAACAAATTCAGATCTGTGCAATCTACGGGAGAAACAAGAAGTTCCTTGAGATTACCTTGCAATTTTGGGAATAAAGCTGGCCAAGACAGTGACTAGATTCTTGACACTGCAGTAATCAAGCAACAGATACTCACTTTCCAGGAGACAGAGGTGTACAACTGGAAAAGCATCCTCCATTCACCAGAAGAGGAAGCCCTTAAGAATGACAAAAGACTGCATGTGGAATAGGGTACAGTGGGAGAGACACTAAAGACCTTAACCTAGATGCACTCATACAAACATTGCAAAACCTCAGGTCAGCTCAGTTGCTTGTTATTATTTTAATATTGTTGCCTTCACCAGTAAAAGTGAATTGGAACAGCGTGTTTGAAAACTGTATGTATAATGTACTTACACTAAAACGTAGATGAACTCGAAAAGGTCTGCTCATCGTTAGCCTGGGACTGATTTTTGGACACTGTTTTTATCATTGTTTCATTTGAACTAGGTACTGGTAAAGTCTTTTTTTCTCTAACATACTCAGTACGGTGTAATTTATAGTGTTATGCAGATGCTGGATCATTTGAATCTCCATTCTGTTGCACATAATTTACATTGTCTGTGGCAAATAAAGATAAGTGCAATCCATATTGCAAATGCATTGTGCTGTTGTGAATTTGCATGCTTTCTCCTTGTTCTTCTTCACCTCATGAAATTTATGTGGTCATTGTAGCAATGTCTGATATCACAGTGAATATCCTCTTAGCAGTTATGTTTGGATTTTAAAACTAGCTGTTTCTGTATACATTGTCATAGCAGTCTTCACTATCAACCTAAATAATTCCAAGCTATGGTAAAAGATTCTGTGGAACAGAAACATTACAGTAAAAGCAATGACACTGCTTGAAAACACACATATAATGTTTTCTCTTCTTTAATTCCTATTCAAGCAAGCAGTTTCTAAATCACGATTTTTTATTTTCTTTTTTTTTTAGTTAAACCACTTTACAGATTTAAATCCATTTTGTTGGACAATTTTTTTATCTCAGTGATATTTTTATCTCAGTGACATTTTTATGTGGACCATATAGCTCTTATGAAATATTTTTCTCTTCAGCATTGGTGTTTGACCATGTCAATGGATATTTCCCTGATGTAGGAGACCATCAAGCCTTTTCAAGGCTCAGACACATAAGGTAAGCTTCCAACTAGATTTGAATGGATAGTATCAGAGTAACCTTAAATACAATAAAATACACAATTCTGTGAGATGATAACCCACTGAACCTCACCCCCTGAGGTCTGATGTCTTATGTCTGAGTTTCCATGTTCTGATGTTGTGTAAGAGGAAAGCTCGTGTTTCACTTTTACTTGAGCTGCAGCATGGAAGGTCTCTTGCCTGTTTGCAGCATCCTATATTTATAAAAATCGTGAGAATTTAGACTGACATCTCTTTTGAAAACTTAGTTCAATCAGGCTGACGAGTTGCAAAGATATTAAGGATAAAGTGACTGACAGATGGGCAGAGAGCCAATGGGGTTGTACGAGCTTCATTCTCATAGGAAACCATGACAACTAGAAAGAGAGATTTGAAGATCTTTAGCTGGAACAAGTTGGTACTGCTTCACTTACCTCAGTGAGCCTGAGTGACCTGCTGGGTGCTAAAGCAGATAGTAATTAAAATGGAAACACTGAGCTGGGAAAAATCCTATCTGAATGCTCTCTCCTCTGCACCTCCTTGTAATGTAAATACAGTGTAATTGAATTTGAACGAATTCTTCATATATGCAAAAAATAGCATGTTTTAAATGAGCATCAAAACCAGCATATTAAAATAGCCATTGTAAAAGTATTCTGTGATCAAAACACGGTACACTCATTTTGGCATAAAATTCACTTCTTACCCTTGACTTTTTGACATTATTTTTATAACACTGCAATTTTACAAAACAATGCTATGTAAAAAATGGAAATACAATTTCTCTGTTTATTTTCTAATCATTTTTCCATCTCCTTTTGATAAACTATTGGTAAATTTTAATATAATTTCTAATGATATAAAGTATCAGTATTTTGCCCCTTCCTGTGTAGCCATTACCTAAGTACTGCACAATAAAACAAATAAACACCAATATGTGTATACTGTGTGAAAAATGAAAATATTAACCAAAGTCTGTTTAAAAAGTTTTCATGTGATAAATCATAATTTGCTAAAAAGTTAAATGAATTAATGTGTTTAAAGAATAGAAGCAGAAAACAGGGAACTTCAATCCCTTTTAAATTCTCTCCATAAAAAAAAAAATAACCTCTTCAATTCATTTGATGCAGTACATTAATCAAACATTATTGATTAATATACAGAACCTGTGACGTGCTAATGTGGGAGTTGAGGGAGTTTTTTAAACTACAGAGTCTTTAAAAACCTCCCTTCCCCCAGCAGGACGCTCTTAGGTGGGAAGTTAAATGTATTCTCAGCCACCGGCTGCAAGAAGTCACTAAAGCAAACACTGAAGCACCTTGGTGAAGGCAATACTATCAACCCACACTTCTGCTCAGTGACCCTCTCAGCTCTTAGAAATGGTCTTTTCGGATTCCAGGTCTTGCTGTATTGATTTCAATCAGCAGCTTTTCCTAAGAGCCCTACTTGGAAATAGCCCTGTCAGAATTTCTACGGTCTACCCCAAGTTTTATCTCAGGGTTTTCACTCGCATTTGACATCGTTCAGCTAAATGACAAGAGAGGATTTCATGTGTGTCCTTGTTTCCCTAGCCACATTTTTTTTTAATTATGTTTGTTTCCAACACGAGTGAATCTCTCTGTTTACTCACGCTTTCACTCTCTCCATCGTGGGAGGCACACTGAGCGGCCTCAAGTGTTGTTTTCAAAATGTTTTTACATTTTCAGCCACGCTTCAGTGGGACCAAAGCATTTCTGTCAACGACTTCATTAACGTTAGGATTTTACCCCTGTCTTTTGATTACTGGAGGCACCCCGCAGAAGGCTCTTTCGCCACTCAAATCCCCACGCTTCCCTCATCCTTACCCAAGCAGCAGAGGCTTCCATAGCCCTCACACCCACGCGGTCACGCCCTTGCCCAAGGCGGCGAGGGGGCCAGGCAGCCACTGCTCCACACCAGAGCACAGGAGCCAGGGCAGTAAGGCAAAGAGCTGGCAGCTGCCGTGCCCTCCATCACCCCGTACACTGTATCTCCAAGGGCACGGAGCAAAGCAAGCTGAAGGGAGGCAAAGTCGCTTAAGCTATGTTTGCACCTCCTAACTTCTATAGCTCTTGGCATAAATTTGAGCTACTTAAAGGGCTTTTTGATGGTTAAGAACTGGGAGGGGAGGAAAGGGTATTTCAGACAGTAAAAAAGTTTCAAAGTTTTTCTCATTTTCTGTTGTTTTTTTGTTGTTACTTTTTTTAAATGAAGAAAGCTATCAGGAAATCCTCAGCAGAAACTGAGAATGGGTTCCTGATGGCTGGACGGATTTTGCCAAAATCCATTTTAAGGTTTACTTTGAGTAAGCTCAAATCAGGTTGCCATATGGAATTACTCCACGCAGCAGCCTGACCTAGAGCAAAACCGAACAAAGCTGAGATTATTTACTAAACTCCTAAACCGCTGGCTGTTTTGCATCTCTCCCACACTGGATCTAATTCCCTAAGTAAATAAGCACATATTAAGTTAAAAACCCAAGTTAACGAATAGGCCAAATAGTTGCACACAAGGTAGGCTATTTGATAATACACAAAACACAACCATGGGTCAGCATTCATGCCTCAGACCATCTCAAAGCTTGCTGGCACCTGCAGTTTAGCATATTTACTGCTGTAGCCAAGAAGATTGATCACAGGAAGTCAAAGCTGTTCAGCTAAAAAAAAAAAAAATAAGAATAAGAATCAGCTGTTTTCTGTGAGCAGTCTGTCAGATAACCAGCCTAATGAAACTGTGGGCATTTCTCTTGAGCTCAAGAAACATTCATGCTGGAGAGGATACTGGAGTCATTCTAATACTTTGCAGTTGTTTTGGAGGTTAAATAGAAAGCAGGACAGAAGAAAGGCTCTGCCTTTGTGATTAAAGAAAAGGCAGAAACATAACATCAAAATGTACAGTTGTGCCCTCGACTAAAATAGACATAACACTAATGCTGTATTTTTCACACCACTGATGCACTCTAAATTGAAAACACAAAGGATGCCTTTCACTGGCATTCTTTTTTAAAAAAAAAAAGACACAACTGTCCCACAGAGAAGACAGACAGACAAGAAACGGTCCTGCTTTTGTAAAAATAATTCATAACCTGATGAAATGTGTCAGAATCAAAACCAAGAAGCTTCAGATGAAAAATGGATCTGACTCCTATTAGAACTGTGTAAACTGCTCTGCAGTCTCAGCTCTCCCCATCCTGGGCTCCAAATGGATGCAAAGGTAAAAGAAAAGCAGCAGAAGGGTCAGCACAAGGGATCCCCGTGTCCTTAAACAGGACATGTCACCAACATGGAAAACACTGTTATTCATGCACAGGCTTTTAGATGGCTCGTACATGCAAACGTGGCTTCGACAGAAGACCATTCCTGCATCCAGTTGCATGCAGACAGGACTTCACTGGGCAAGCATTATATTCTGCCATGATGAGAAGAGTCTTCTGGGTGTTCTCTCAGTTTTGCTAGACAGTGTGGGAAAAAAAGCATAGTTTCACATCTTCTGGTATCTTCTTCCTTTCATTTCTTACCACTTGTGAAGCTAGTAGCACAGGAGGAAGGTGGCAGCCTAACCTGCTCTACCTCACAAAAGAGACAATACTAATGTAAAAAAGTGGGTTTAAGTGGTGGAGGGATGCTCATGGCTATTTCAGGCCTCTTGCTCTTGTAAACTCTCTACAGGCCAGAGTGTCATTGTTTTTCATATGACGGACATGTAGACAATCCTGTTATGTGGCACAAATCTGTGTAGCTCCAAGGCTTTCCTAGCCAATCCCAAGAGGCTGACCAGTTCAAAGCTACTTCAAGCTTCAAGGGAGATAGACAGACCCATACAAAGCCCTTTGAAAATTAATCAAATGATTCCTGGCATTACATCTTGAGGGGAACATGCGTCCAGCTTAAGGAAGAACCTTAAGCTTTCTTTACCGTTTTGTCATGTTTCTCCTTATTAAAAAAAAAAAAAATCAAGTGAATGTAGCACATCTGATAATGTACAAGTTTACGTGTTTGGAAGACGGCTTTGATATAGTTTCCAAATACATCGTACTAATAATTCCTGGGAATATTGCTGGAAGTGAAAGATGGTCCCCATAAGACTTTTAGCACCTGATACATCGGGTACGATATAGTGGAACTTATAGTCAGTTGAAGACTTAGAATATGCTGATATTTTCTGGGTTATATTTGCCAGGACTCACTTCATGCTCTGAATTTTACATTATTATTTTTATTATAGAATATTTTTACTTATAGATGAAAAAGAGTATAGATAACAGGTGGCAAATATAGATAATGATAAAAAGGACAAAGATGATGACAGCTCATGATAATAATGAACAAATGAATAAAATGATGAGATGAACATTAATAATGAACATTTAATTATTTGCATGGAATTTAATGCATGCTTAGACATAGACACAGTTTTTAAGTTTCCCTCTCAGGTGCACATGGTAGCAGATTTTGTTGCTTAAAGATTGTTTCATCTTTATGTTCTGTTTGCAGGCCAGGAGTGATGACATTTTGCAATGCAGCTAAAGTAGTATGTGTATTTGGTATTCTGAAGACATCTATCATCGTTTGTCTGTAACCTTTCTGAAAAGTTCATCACCTCCATGCCTTCAACCAATAGCTTTCTTGTAGCAGAACTAATGCCTGTGAGAAAAAGATTGCAGGGTCCTCAGTATGGCATTTACACCAGCTGTATAAGGAACAGAAAGGGAAAGGGGAGTGAAAGTGATGGAAAGTGTTACAAGATAGCCATTTTCCTCATGAAAAGGAAAACATGATTTTCAGGATCAAGAGAGGACACTTTCTGGGCAAGATAGATCACAGGATTTGCAAAATCACAGGCCAGAGCTTGGGCAGAAGGGAGGAAGGGAAAATGAAAGGGATAATGCCTGAGGGAGCCAAAAATTAGAGGACTGTGGGACAAAGGCGATGACTGACTGTGGGCAGAGATGTCTGCAAGGATGAGCAGGCTCAGTGATGGTGAGGCCCAGTTGTTTCCAAATATACATAGCCTGGTCTCTGGACCATAGTCCAGTGTTGTGTGCTTAGTGAAACTCCTGTTAACATCACTGAAGAAACCGTGTAGTCTGTCAGGCTTTGAGCTGCGGTGGATAGCCCTTTTTATTTGCACAGGCACGGTAGGCTGCAGATCAGCAGGCTATTTGTGACCTTCTGACAGTCAAAAAGCTGTATCAAATGAAATTGCTGATGCCGAAACCTCTGATGGCCACCATATGGAGACAGAGGAAGTTCCTGATGGTATCGCACACTTTTATTACATGGCCATGACAGCAGATTTCCTCAGTACAGAACAATTTGCCAATGAGCGTAGGAGCCAAGAGTGAATAGAGACCAGTGGGCAATGGGTACTCTTTATGCAGTAGAAGAGAGACTGAAGAGCAGGCATGGAGGTGGCAGGACTTTAAGCACACAGCATCCATGATGATACTCAGTTCTATTGCAGAACTGAGCATGGAGAAACTAGGACTACTGTTGTCCTGTGGAGGACAACGTGGTCCCACAAGTGCCTATTGATCTCAGTGTCTCTTTTTCAGCATGGGCTTCAAAGGCAGAGACGTAGGTTAACAACGGGCACTTCTGAAACCCCTCACCCATGCATTAACAACATAAAAAAAAAAAAAACATAAAGAAAGAAACCCGACACGTGTTTTGCACAGCTAAACAGCATCGTTTCAGGAAAAGATGACACCATTTCCTGTCTGCATGGAGAATCAGGGCCAAATTCAGGCCAAGTAGAGGGGAACAGCCTAAACTACCCCAAAGGAAATGAGAAAATCATGAACATAGTTTAAATATCTAACTCAGTGCTGCAGAGTATTCCATAATCCCAGGAGCATCTCCATGAACTGAGTGCCTACATCCATGCAGAACTGAAGGAGCAATGACACAATTGCACCTCTGTTTTCTGGAATTAATTTACTTGAGACTCAAAACTGACTCTTCTGTGCATCTCACCACCATCCCCACTGCTTATGTATTTTTCTCTGAGTCTTGCAAATGGAAAATATGTGAGCAACCACTTTCTCTCCTGAGAAAGCTGCTTTCTCACCCAGTAACAGCATCAGGCTCCCACTACTCTCTGACACCATCAGTCTCGTGTTTGTTCACTTGCAGAGAAGAGCCTCAATGAGAGTGACAGAGAGGAGGGGGTTTGATGGCTCAGAAACTGGGCTAGAAAGTGAGAGCTGTGACCCTGAACCCTTGAGCTCAGGAGGACCAATACTCCAGAGCAACCAAGAGTGGCAGCAGCTAAACTGCCGCACAGTGGCTTATTTTATTATGGGTCAATTGAACTGTGCAAACACACAAGCCCAAGTAACAGCCACTTCTCAGGTCTGAATGAAGTTTAGCATAACTTCTCACCTCTTCCTTCTTCATAACACTTCTCTTTGTCTGAGTATATTATTTTAAGCACCTAAGTGGCATCATGCTCCAAGGCAGCAAGCTGATTTAGCTGAGGCACAGGGTGCTGAGTGACTTCAAGAAACATGGCAGACTACTCACAAAGTAGACAAACTTGATTAAGCCCCTGTGAGTCAGCTCTTCCTGACAGAACAGTATTTGAGCTGATGCAGACATCTTTCTTAAATGGGGTAGCAATATATTATCAGCATTTCTTTATATTTTTATAAACTTCTTTCAAAATTCAGAGAGCACTGAGGATTCACGGGAATCAAAATAAATTACTTTTCCCATGTCCCCTCCCAATTCTGAGAAATACTCCCATTAATTAAAATGAATTCCTGAATATGTATCCTATATTGGACAATCCTTAGATTAAAAATTTAGAAAACCAGACAAAAATTGCATATTGGCAGCTATATTTTAAACCAAAAAAATCTTCACATAATAAATACATCTTATGCACATTAACTTCAAATTTACTTCAGAAAGCTATTTACAATATAAATAATTATAAATGGGAACACTTTGCAAGATATTGTTGACATAGCTAAATTGTGTTTCCTACATTACATTCCAAAGGAAAACTTCAAATTACAGATGTTATGCTACAATGTCACTAGACCCTATACATTGCAAGGCATGGTATTTGAAATGCTGGCAATCTGTGTCATTTTTTCCATAAATATAACCCATTGGTTTAAAGCAAACATGAAATGCTTCATTATGTCTCAAGTGCTTTTTTTGCTAGATTAGTATATTTTATGCATTGAAATATTTACCTTGGGAAAAAGTTGCAGTGCCTTAACTTTTCTTAATAGACTGTTTCCTTAGAAATGTAAAGGTGCCAATGTTTCATAATGTGTGAGCAAGACTATTCCTTTCATTTCCAAACTTCCCACTGTATTGGTAGCTAAAAAGAATAAAATGCATGCAGACCAAAATGCAATAAATAAAAATGCTTTAAAACTGTATTTTGAACCCTATCACAGTAGGAAATTGAGAAGTCCGTGAGACAGGGGAGTTAAATAGTGAATACAACCAGACAAAAAGCTTTGTTTCTTCCTGTATTTGATCTTCCCTTTCAAATACAGTTTCATAGATGGAGTCATAAATTACCTCTTTTCAGAAAGGGATGTATTCCTAGCAATTTAGAGCCAGATTTATCCACATAATGCTTGTATACATAAGCTAAATGCCACAGTGAGGTTTAACCTCACATCATTTTTTTTTATTAATAAATGCTCTAAGGAAATGTGAAATGGAGTCACACTAGTGCTCTCACCATTCTGAACAGAAGACTAGCTAATTTCTTTGTCTTCAGAATAACAGCTCAGTGAAAATACTTTGCTAAAGCCTCAGCTACCTCTGTAGCAAGCTTTACGAACACCAAACTGAAGGGTTGGCGGTTTTTTTGGTGGTGGTGGTGGTGGGTTTGTTGGGGTTTTTTTTGCTTCTCAGTGCATACAGCTGAAATATTTAACCATCAATACTAACTGCAAATAAAATAAAATAGGTTCTCCTCCACACTGCAGAGGTGTTTGGAGCTAATCCAGTATACCTACAGGAAAGCATGTTCATCCACCATTGTTCCTAATAACAAAGCCTGCATTGCCTTTAGACCCTTAGGTGTTTTAAGTAAACTTGCAACTCATGGAAAGACCAGAGCCTGAATCCATTTGCTGCCAGACATTAACTATAGCCACCTTAAAATAGACATAGCTAGGCCTAATCCTGGAACTGTGTGCTATAATCCCTATTATATACAGCTTTGTATGCAGAAGGTCTGAAACCAATGCGTATGCCACAGCTTTGTTCCTTGACTGAAAGGTTAACTGACCTTTGGAACAGCCAGTCTGATCTTCTGGGGTAGCTGAGCATTTTCCAGAAATACTATGCGGCCTTTTATTTTTTTCCAGCTCACTCAGGATGTTCACATAAATGAACATATGGTGGTTAACATACTTAGGGACGTTAATGAATAAATACTGCATGCCCGGAGATAAAAATGAGATTCAGATAAGAGTGGTTAAAAGAGTTTAAAAGAGCAGATTTTCACTGTGGCAGTATTTCGGGCACATCAACAAAAGCCGTTTAAAGCTTAAGAAATACTTCTGGGGCTATCCAGTGCAGAGAGATGCACTCATTTTTTCAAAGCATGTATAAATAACCTCTATTACAGTAACACAGCCGTTACAGCTATTACCTTCCATAGTTTCCATATTCACAACTTGAAATTAAAAGAAAAAATTTACAAACAAACCCCAAACCTATGGCCAGTTCACAAACCAGCTTTTTTGCCCTTACACAGTTTAAGTAGTACCTTACTCCACAAATATTCCCATTTGAGTCAATGGGACAAATTGCTGAGTAAGGTTCTTCTTCTAAGTTAAGATTTGCTATTCAAATTTGTTCAAAAATACAGATTTCATGCCTCTGGGGCACAATTTTGTATAAAAAGAAGAGAGATCTTTTTTGCCATATACCAAAAGATACACCAAAATCATAATGCACCAAAGTAATAATTCAATATCCACTGATAGCAACAAGAAATGGTTTGAAAGAGCTGTGGTCACTCTGTATTTGGAGTAGCTATAAAACATTAATTTGGTGTCAATAGCAAAATACTATTATGTTAGAGAAATGATGCAACACAGCAGTTGATGTTGTTTCTGTTTCAAAACACAACTATATACCTTCTTTAAAGTAATAACCTTTAGCTAATGTGACACATTTAAAATCTATTTGGTACAAATGCCTTGCATTTTTCAATTTTATCTCATTTTATCTAATTCAGAAAAGGGAGAATCAAAAAAAAAAAATTATATCCTTGAAGGATACTAAATTAAAATTTGCATTAAAGAAATATATAATGGAAAAAACAAGCTTTATACCATATTGAAAAGTACATGTAATATGAGCTGCAGTGATATTATAGGCTAGAATTAAGATTGCAAACTTGCTTTCATGTAGCATGCAGAGTCTATGCTTACAACATTTAATGTTTTCTGTCAATTAAGAAGAAACTCCTGGCTATCTAAACAAGCAGGATGGCAAATTAGCTGACAAAAGGCATCTGTCTCCAACAGATTGTACTGAAGTACTAAGGAGTGCCAGTTGCTAGAATCCCATGAGTGGAGTGAGGATCAACCTTAGCTTGTAGCACAACGTGGCTACGTGTACAGACCTCTCTACTGATGTATTCCATTCATTATGGTGCATTTTGCTGCATTTGTCATTGTAGTGCTCTGGAACTATTGAAAATAGGACAAATAACTACAGTTTGGGAAGTTTTATTTTGGGATCACAGTAAATAAGAATGGGGAATTTTTATTGCATAGCACACTGGCTTTTTTCCTAGGTGAAATTATACAGAGTACAAGCATCTTATATTGTGCCTGTTTGGTTTAGAACTCTTCTATTTTTCAAAAGTGCCTGTCAGAATGCAAATACAACAGTGCCCAAACAGTGGTTTCCTGACTACTTGTGGCCATTAGACCATAGCCAGGGAACTGCAGCTGGTCTGCAGAACTCCCTCTAATTAAAAGCTCAATAATGAGTGCTTGGTGACCCCAAGAAATCGGGGTGCTGACAAAAACCTATTCATCCAAACGGTTCAGGAAACTATTCTGTAATACAAAATAAGATTGACACTTAGACTTATTTTTCATATGTACTAGTAGGGATAATATGATACCATGTTCCTCTACTCTAATTTGCTTTGCAAATTGCATTTTAATACTGTACAAGAGACTTCAAATACAAGTTTATTCATATTATTCTTAGGAATAAGTGAAATAAATATGTGTCCAGAACTAGATTTATCAAAAATATTTTCTCATTCCTATGCTTTAGGAATATATACAATTGTTGGGCTGAAAGAAGTCCATTTTGGTCCACTCCTTCCTCTGAGTTAACAGTTGTCAATGTTTTTCTTCCCCTCCACTATTTGCCTTGTTTTTATCTTAAAAAAACAAACCAAACAAAAATCTCTAGCTGCTTCTATTCATGACCTTTGTTATTCATTTGGCAGTTAGACAAATAAACTTCTTGCCAAATCATTTTGTTCTCATTTTGCCTTGGCTAACATTCAATGCCCTGTCTCTGATTTCTGCCTCTAGTTCAAATACTTTTAGACCATTATTTATCTCTCCTCTGTGCAGAGCTTGGTGCACACCAGTGACATTCCCCCTTACTCTTTTCCCTTACAAAGATGACAGACCCAGTTTATTTAAAGTTTTTATTAGATCTTTCAGTCTCTTTATCTTTTGCTGAGCTCTGCTCCACCTTTTCTATTATGAGCTTTAGATAATAAAGACCAGACTGTGTTGCTCTTCCTTGTGTTCAAACTACATTTCACCAGGAGTGATCACACTGCAGTCAACAAAGATTGCTTATGGAGTAAGGTACTACTCAATTCAAGATTCACAATCTGCCTTGGAGTGATCAGGACTATACACAATATTCCAAGTTCAGAGAGGTAATTTCCTCTGCTTTCATGTACATCTCTACTTACGTGGCTTATAATGTTATTATTTAGCTTTTGCTTCTGATTAGTTTTATTTGAAAATAGATATTTTTAACCCACCCATAGCGTGCTGGTCTATATTTAGTCCAATTGATGACTCAGTCCCATATGTCGAGCTTCTTAATGTTACAAATTAAGCTAGACTTAGTGATAATCTCATTATAGTAAACACCTCAACGCTGGTGTAATAGGGAGTGGTGGTACTGCTCCCACTGCAGTCAACTTTGAGAACTCATATGGAAGAAGGACAGGTCTAGAAATTGTGCCTACAAATGCCCTATTTTACTTTTTTAGCATATGTTTTTAATTTACCTTTTTTTCCAATCAATTAGTGTCTCTTTGTTCATAAGATTATTAAAAATTGCAAAACTTTTCTCTGCCTCTTTTGATGTCTCCTATAACCCTAGGACAGGCCCTGATAACATCAGCATTCTTAATACAATTGAATTTCTTGGAACCCTGATTTCTCTCTATTTTTTTTATGTACATGACTGATTTTGATATGCCTAATATGTCCTGACATTCATTAAATGTTCTGCTGCAAGCAAGAAAGTAATGCATATCTCTTTTTCAAAGTCATACCTACTACTTTACTGTATGTCAGAGTAGTTAGAATTTTCTATACTTTGTTAATTTACTCCAGAACTTATCCAAAGACAAACCACCATACAGTTTTTGTATATTCTCACCTCTCATAATTTTTACACTTATGCAATTGCCTTTGTATTTTACCACAAAATTTCTATGATTCTATTGAATTCCTTCTGTGTTTCAAATTAATTCTTTATTATTTGGCCACTTAGAACCACTTCTCCTTATTTTATAAATATTACTAAATGGCATACATAGCCATAGGGTTAAATGTGCTTATCTTGGACCGCTCCTAATTCCAGCCTATTCTCCCTATTTCTCCTGACATTTTTCTTCCATTTCACTCCACTACACACCTTGTGCAACCTTTCAAAAATATGAGGACAATCTCCCACCTCTACATCAAGACAGCCAAGCCCTATGTATTTCTCAAAACTACACTGAGGAAAGCCCTCTTTCATTTAAAACAGTAGAAGTAAATATTTGATCGTACTAATCATAAGGATACTGCTCATTCAACTCCTTTCAAATCAAGCATATGTAAATAGCTATGCGTGTGAGTACACAAGGAAATGACAATTCGAGGAGTTCTCTCTTCTTTCTCCCCTTTTTGATTTTGTATTGGTTAGCCATGGATGCTTTGTACCATGGAGCAGCACAACACACTTGGCCACCAGGGAATAAACGGATCACCCGAAGTACACATTTTGATGTGTGTTTTGAAGGAACACATTCCAACTTTCTGTATAAAGAGTGCATAGCAGTTTTGTTGGCTGGAACCTGCAGGGCACATGCAGTTCAGAATGTCTGCCCTTGGCAGCGTTTCCAAACAACCATCTCTTACACAATGTGCATAAATTGCTCTGCCAGCCTGCCCCAAGCACTCCCTGCCTAGACCTCTTCCATCCTTCTCCCCTTGCATGGCACCAACTCTGAGTTTAGCTCCATTCACTCTAACCATGCATGCCAGTGCAAGTTTATTTTTTAAAAGTAATGTGTATTAACAAATATGTCCCCAAACCTTAGGTTATTCTTTCTAGTGCACTGTGGTATATCAAATGCTGGTAACGACAAGGGCATGAAAACATATAATATCTTCCAATTAGATCTCAAATGTTATTTTTTAAAGCACAAAAGTTTTTAGAAAAAAAGTGTCAGCTTCCATTGGTTATTATAACGGATGTTCCCTTGTGTCCTTGTGCTGGATCTTGCTGCATCCTTAAGTGAGAAGTCACATCAAAGTGTGATCCGTTACAGCCTAGTGAATAGTTTCTAATGGTTTCAGTGTCATATAGATGTTCCAGGGCATATCCAGTTAATGTGTAAGCATGCTTATCAAAGTACTGCCTGTGGGAGCTGTAATAATTTGGAGAGGCTGCTGCGTGGTCCCCTGGGGTTTGATGAGGGGACATGTCTGAGTGCAGGAAGTCTTTAGCTAGTACCAAACTAGACTTCGATATTCGGTCAGAACTGGGGCTGCTTATCCTAGACAGTGTTGTGGGGCTGTTGTCATAGTCATTTTCATGTGGGCTCATAATCTTTCCATCTCGTTGCTGGATGTGTTCACAGGGAGGAGTGTTGGCAACCGTTGGGACGCGGCAGACATCCCCTGCCAACTGCTGCTGAGGGTAGTTTGCAAAACAGATAGCGTGCTTCTTCCCTGTGCCATTAATGGAGACCAGTGGATCGGGGGTTGTTTTCCGCAGCTGTAGTCTGCTTTCTTCCTCTTTAATCATTTGCTGGGTGGCTCTTATTAGAGTTTCAATTTTGCTGGGCTCATGCGGGCTGCTCTGATATTGGTCAGTACGGTATCGGTCGCCCGATTCACTGGCGGAGCCAGGGTCAGGTGAGCTAACGACACTGTCCTCATCCCAGTGTCCTCTCCCTAGTAAAGAGAGAAAGGGGAAAAGCATTGTGGTTGAAGGAAGCAAGCAATCTTGAAGAACAAGTACTCTGAACCTTATTTTACAGACAGAAAACAAAGACAGAGGCAAGTGACTCATAACAAAGTCACCCAAAATTACCATGGTAGGCCTCCTGCTTTTCAGTGACCACCTCTAGTTCCCAGTGTTTGCACGTGGAACAAGTAACCCAGCTGAAAATATACAAAGAAGGTATCTAAGCACCTCAACATCCAGTGCAATCTGAGATGCTCTACGGTAACCAAGCATCTGCATACACCCAGCAGGTAGAGCACCAACTCTACAGGAACTCTGTGTCTTCTGGAGCAGCTACAAGGCAGGCAGGGTACCCCAGGGCATGTCAAAAGGCCCTCAACACCAGTGTTCAGGCCCCTGACCTCTCACTACTTCTTTGCATCAACAAACTCTGAGTGAATTGGGACCACGGTGAAAACAAAAATCTCAAGGAATTACAAATGTACATCATTCCAGCATGTCTTCTTAGGCCTTTCCAGGAGCTAAAACATAGAGACACCACTCTATGTGACCCTGTAGTGACTTTACGCAGTCACACAACAACAAAACACAAGTAATGAAGCAGTTCTCCTTTAGAGGTATAAGAAAACATCGCTGTTAGACAGGGTTATTGTTAAAATGTGATTTCATATCCCAACACATAAATATTTGCTGCATAAAACTTCTAGAATCAGAAAACATAACTGCATTCTTACCTCTCTTTAACAAATAAGGCCCATAGACATATCAGAGAAGGTATTCAGCTTGCATGTAGCTGAAAGGACAGAATCAGATCTGTCAATCCTCAGTAGGAAGAAAGTGAGTGACTTCCAAACCTGAACCTGTGACCAACTAAGGCCACATTATCACAAAGAACTTGATGAAGGATTTGCTGAGATACGTGCCTGCAGGATGGCACGTATTGGACTTGCACAAATTACTTAATGATGCCTTTGCCTCAGCACATACAAAGTCCTCTTTTGGGGATGAGGTCTGTTGGGTTGGTTGACAGTAGTCCTCAAAGGAACCCATTTTCAGACTAGCACAATTAGTTCCCCATGCTCCGTGTTGGGTCAAGGCATACAGATCTATTTGGGTGGCAGAGTTTATGACAAAAATCAGTGATGGGCATTTATAATAAACATATCCTGCCATTTGTCGGTGGAAGTACTGCACTGTAGGGTATCTCATGAGCATTAATTTATCCTTCACATCCTCTTAAGACCTGGACCCAAAATGCCAGGGCCTGCAGGTGGAAGGGAGCTCCAGCCACCAGAGCATGTGGTACTTCAGGCACACCACAACACCCTGGGGAGCTGGTCAGCCATGGCTCTAAACCACGTGCTCAGTTTGTCTCACTGCACAGACCATATCCGCAATGTCCTGGACTTCCTGAGTGTGACCAGAAATGCATGGGCTCATACGCAATACCGGGGGCCTGCCATACTGGTCAGGCAATTGTCATTACTGTAAGGTGACTCCAAGCCAGAACTACCAGAAGATACATTAAAAGAACAGAAAAGGAAGAAAATATTTTCTGTCCAAAGGAATTGCTTTGACAGCACTGTTCATTCACATAGTAGTGTCAAAAAAAGAGTTTCATTTGTGAAAAACCAAGGTTTGAAACTGCCTAAATCTAAATGAAAATGGCACATATGCCAGGGAAGCTGACATGTTCCTTTCCTCAGCTAAGACCAACTTGGCAGGTTTTGCCCCAAATCTACATGCAGACAGAAAGCTTACTGAAACACAAGACTTGATACGTTAAATTAAAAAACTGCAGCATCTGGAATTACAGCAAAACCAAGGAACAAACTAAAATCAAATTATATTATCCATTTGCATCTATCATCCTTGATAAAGTTATGGAATAAATATTTAACACTTCTATATTTGTACCTCTGTATGATATTTCTATGTTACTATCCTTCTATGCTCAGCAAGAATTACCATGCATAAAAATTGCCAGCAAAATTATCGTACTTTGCTCAATTTTCTTTTTTGGAGTAGAAAAAGTTAGAGAAACACAAGTGTGACAGAACTACAGAACAGACACAATGAAGGAGCTGTGTTCTCACAGCAACAGTCCTCATCAGCAAAATTTAGGGCTCCTTTTCTGTCCTCATTTTTCTCTGACTGTATTTCCTAGAACTTGCTATTTAATCATTTTTATAAACCAAAACCATAATTTTCTTCAGATTGGAGTACAGTTGTTCTTGTACAGTTCTTTTTGATTTCCAAAGTCTCATTCTGCAAGTCATTGGAATGTTACTAATGTAATTAGCTCTTTTGAGACTTTCAAATACAACCTAAATTTTGACAGATTATTTTAGAAGAGCATTCTTTTAATCCTGCATTTATCCTTACAACCTTGAACTCTGACTTTTGAGTCAATTGCAGTTTTTCAACCCTCAGCCTACCCTTTAAACCCAATGACCTTTGTTTTTTTCCAAACCCAAGATCAGCCTTTCACTGTGATTTTTTTTATTAGCTTCAGCCTCTGAACATGTGCTAATGCACTGAGTTTGCAACCTGTCAGACATGAAGCAAGGCTTCAGAACAATTTCTGCAAAGACTTTAAAGATTTCTTAATATCTAGCTTGGATTTAGCTCTGAATTTTTTGCTAAATAAATTACATCCAAAATAGTCTGATCTTAAGTCAAATAAATAACACATTTCTATCAAGTGTGTCGTTTTGTTTATATTTTAAGATCATCCTTAAAATCTAACCAGTCAGATAATTCCACCTTAATTTCACAGATTAAAAAATATAGAACAAACTTATATTTTGCTGCATATAAGCCAGACTGTCAAACTCAACTTATTTTTAAGAGCTCCTCTTGCATCCATAGATGCAATCTCTGAGATGAGGACATGCATCAAGAGTCTATGGGAGAGACAGGACATGAGAGAAACAGCCACATGTTTATGTCACGTTGCTTTATCTGAGATGGTGCCACTTGTGCAAATTCTTGTCATCTCTTACCATGAATCCTGTGCACTGACGTTATGTGGGGCATACTGTTTTCATACGCTTCTCTGCTCTCAGGGGATGACTTAGTCAGGGGCAATGCTGAACGAGAACCCCACCAGCTCTCCCTTCCTGGCTGCGGTGTTCCAAGGAAATAGCGGCCAGCTTCACATCTGCCTCCTTCACAGGCCTGAGTGTGGAAATGTCTGTCATCGGTCAGCCTGGAGTGGTCGAGTGCAAAACCATAGCAGAGAGCACTGCGGTCTGAGTACTGTCTGTAGGCACAGGAGACATCGTGGTGCTGGGAGCTCGGTCTGTCTGCAGGCTCCACAAGCTGGGGAGAAGCTGTATCGGTCAGGGGGCTCCCACCCCACTGACTCTCGTGGTCAGACTCAGATCTCTCAGTGTGAAATCCAGAATACTGCAAAACAGGAGAAGCAGTGGGGAAATTACTACTCCTGGGTGCAATCTGCAAGTAACTGCACTGAAAAGACAGAGTATGTATGTGCTAGGATGTATGTTGTGAGCGCACCCACACGTCTGCACCTTCTGACTAGACTCCTGGTCCTTTCCACACCCTGTAATGAGCTCACAGATAACAGGACAGACCTCACGGAAGTCTAAAACATCCCACGTTGACCCTTAACAACCATCTCCTTTACGATGTGTAATATTATGCTGTGCAACATCAACGTTGCAATTCAATATTTAATATGTCCAGGTTTTCCTTATTTCTTTGACAGCTAGTGCTTATGCTCAGCAATGTTGCCCCAGTGCTCCTCGGCAAAACGCCTTCAAAAGGGACTGAAAAAACTCCTCTCCGGGAGCATTCTCACATGTCGTATTGGAAATGAGTGTGCCTGTGAGTTCTTTTTCTAAGGGTTCCCTCCCTTTTCCTCTTTTTTTTTTCTGTTGATGCCTTTTTTTTTTTTTCTTACCTGGAGTGATATCCTGGAACTTCTTTCCTCCTATTAGTAGGGAAAAGAAAGCCTTCTGTAGATCCTGGGACTACCAAGTCTACTACAGAGTAAAGGTAAAAATTGTGGCAGATCAGTAGGAAGCTGAAAAATCACAGCTCTATTGCCATGTGGAAACAAGGAAAACCCAGAATCTTTTTGCTACCTCTAGCCAAAGCAGGCAGAGTGGGCATTCGGCACCCTCACTTAAGCAGGGGGCTCCCAACACAGAAGAAGTAGCTAGCAGGCAGTTGGAAAAGCAGACAGAACAGAAGTATGGGCATTTGTTAAGAGAGAAGGAAGAGTTAAGTTACATGTCACAAATTTCTAGATATTCATAAATTTCAAACTTTCAAATACTTTTGAGGAAAACAAAAAGAATGCTTATTAAACCTCGTAGGATTTAGCTATCTCATTTTTAAATCTTTTTATTTATTGGAACTGTCAAACAACATGGAACATCTTTAAATCAATTTCACCCATGATCACAGATTGGGATGAGGCCAAAGCTGTACATGCTCACCTCTTCAATATTGCACACTCATGTCACAAATCAATGTATTACAACATGAAACCTTGGAATTCTCCCATCATTCACCTTCCAGATGCCCATTCTGCCTTTTCTTTTAGTAGGCATTAGGTCTCTCTCCTGAAAACATAAGCTTACCTTCCTTTTCATTAGATTGAGTTGCTATGAAACTCCTCATTATCAGCCAGGATCAAGGTTTTATGCACTTACCAATTGAAAGTACTGACCAGATGTTTGACTTACTTACAGAAACTTAAACCATCTGTGCAACATCAGTGGTAGTTTGGGCATTTAATTAGGTATTTCTCCAGTAATCCAGTTTTTATTTGTGAATACTGTTTGTTTACACAATAGGTTGTTTAAAGGAAAGAAAGAAAGGGTCATGGCTTTGAGGAGCTTGATTATATTTTGTTATTAGTTGTCAGAAGAATACCCATAGGCAAAAAGCATACCGGTAGATATGGACGAGGTCAGCAAGTTAGTACCACCATGTTCATTGCAAGGTTTTAGAGATGAAAGGATAAATCTGATTTTTCATGGAGGTAAGGTAGTTAGAGAGTCCCAAAAGAGTTCTTTTAAATGCCAGTAACTTGGCATATGTTAACTAGGAACTTTTTCAGACATCACAGTGTTATGTGACCAACCAGAACATCTAACTCTTCTATTACCCTTTCAGATCTCATTTCTTCAAACCGCTTAGTCACAAAGATACTTTCACAAATACTGACTGAATTATTGTAAGCTGTTAGACAAAAATACATAAATAAAATTATTTCCAATGAAAAAAAAATTATTACAAGATTTTGACTAATAAATTTTAGTCAAAATATAAATTCACAGAAGGAAAACTACTTTTGTATCTAAAATTCTTAATTTTAGAATTAATTTTAATGCTCTTTTTGGACATGACTTTTATAAACTAGTTTTTTTAATTTAAAAAGTTAAGCTGGAATATAAGATAATATAAGCATAAATGTAAGTATAAACAAGTTAAAAGTTCATTTATTTTCTTACTAAAAACAAACCTCATAGTATGCATTTTTTTCAAGAGGAGGACAAGGAAAATTAATTTCTAGTAATATAATGAACATTCATTTTTGCACAATTTATGATGTTAATAAATGCCAAAGTCCTTCAAACTGGAAATTCTTAATTTCATGTAGAACTAATAGATATTCTTCCACTAGTTGTCTGTTTCTAAGGACACCTTAGGGTCTAACATAGCTTCTCTTCAAGGGAATTTCTCGATTTAACTGAAAACTTGCTTTTTTTTAATCTTGAACCTAACCACAAAGAATTCAATTGCACTGGCCTTTGTGCACTTCTGTTAAAGAAAGGGAACTATTTCAAAGGGTACATGTTTCATATATCAGAAATGCAACATGTAATGTCATATAGCCACGTAGTCGAGACCAACAATACTTCATGCATATTCTTTGTACTTGGTGCAAATGATGATTATTTGGGATCTGACCTGTAGCAGCTGCTAGGCCATGGGCAGAATTAAATTAGCACAGTGAATTACTTGTGGCCCACATTGTCTACCAAGGTCTGATATGACTGCTTATTCTTAAGATACAACATAAGCAGACATAGGCAAAAAATATGCCTCATTCCCTTTAAAGATAATCACATCTCTATCTGGCATTGTCAGGCTGCCTCTACTGCTGCAGTCCTGCCACTGCCTCTTCTGGGAATCTGATGTTGACAGGTGGAGACTTCAAATACAGGCATGGGTGACATGTTGACAGGGGTAGAAATGGAAGGATGATCAAAGATACTGCTTTACTGAAATGGGAGTGGAAACACTATCTCTCAAGTCAAAATTAGGCTCCCATATGTCAAGTGATGAAAGACCATAGAAAACTGAATCAGATTTAATGAAAATTATGGCCAATTAAAATTAGTGAAAATAACTTTTTTTCATTCCCTATCCTGCGTCACCAGAAATGCTTTCCTTTCTGCTATTTTTTGCTTTCTGACTTCCATCAAGCAGAATTTGACAAAGTTTAACCACCAGACAGAAATTAAACATAATAAAGAACTTCAGACAGGCAACATCTGAAATCCCTTCAGGTGATTTCTGAATCGTCTTCTGATATAAAGGACAACAATAAATAAATAAAATGGTCCTCCATCTGGTTTCTGAAAACTGAATTGACACCTCTAGATACGAGAAATTTCTTCTAGAGTGCTAATCTGGTGTACCATCTCAGTGAGAGCACACCAGCGGGATTAGCACCGACACAGAAAGGTACTATAGGCCACCACTGACGTTATTTTCACTCCAAGAAAAAACTTCAGGAGGGCTGAAGGTGCAAGGAAACAGGAAAATATAAATTCTATGTGTAAGAAAAGTTTACTTTACAAGAGCCCATGGAAGTGTATTAGGATATTAGACAATTTAATATTTCTCGTGTGATTTTCTTTTGCCTGACCTTCCATTCCTGCAGGTGCCTCACTGGCCCGAGCACTCGTCCTGTCATACACAGCAACATCAGCCTGCTCCACACACCATGCCAGATGTTCAAACAATACATGTTATAGCTATCTAATTTTTTGGCAGCCTACTCAGGTTTTTATCATTATAAACATTAAATATATAGTGAAACCCTCAGAGTCCTCTTTTCCATGAAACACTTTCACTACATCAGCATTAGCAGCTTTCCTCTTGATTTGTGTCTTAACCATGAGAAAAAACATCACAGATGCGGGCTGCATTGTACTGAGAACATATGCATGCTTTTAAATCACTTTTATCTTACTTTTTACTAATGTAATCCTGAAATGTAAAATATGTTCTTTTTGCATTCACTATTATAGGCAGAACAGATGGTGAAAGGCTTAGATTAAAGTAATACAGCGTGTCCATTAAAATAACCCCCACTGCTGGTGACTCTTCACCAGATCAGGAGTTATGTTTACTATAAAAAGAGGGTTTTGCTTTGCTTTTGAATACGTTGGAAATTGCCAAAGCTTTAGGCTACAGGAAGAAATGAAAAAAAAAAAAAAACCAAACACACACACACAAAAAGGCTGACTAGAATTCAGCCTGGTTCTGTTATCTTTTTCCCATTGGCTGATATGCTCAAATAGAGGTGGACTGCATAATTAATCCATATTATCTGTTTTAAGGAGCTATAAAGTCAATTTACCTCCAAAAGCAGGTGTATTAATATACACATACTAGAGAAGGTTCTTACTTCCAAAAATTCATGCATGCTGTAACACACACCAAAGGCTCCATTCCAACACCTCTTGGGTACTTGTATGTGTGTGTTAGTTTTATACATACACATATATAACCTTTATCCAACAACCAAAATAAGATATGAAGCAATAAACACTTATCCAGATCTGACCATAAAACAATTCTATTAGAGGCAGACAACAAACAATTTTAATTATTTTCTTTAAACAGTCATCATTAATGGAAGATTAAACTCCAAAGCCATTGTTCAGATGATCACAATTCAAAGGTTTTTCCAATCTTATTGCCATTTCCTGTGTACAGAATAAATGAGGTCCAGGGCTAGCTTTTGGGAACACAAAATAAATGAGGTCCAGGGCAAGAATTTGGGAGCCCCTCACAATGATGATCATTACGGCAGGCTTCTTTTAATCAACTCACAATTTCCTTTTTCTGCAAATCTCTATCAAGTCTTCATCTTCCCTGTTCTTTCACCTCCCCTTTCAGCTCTCCACCTTTTGGGTAGGATAGGACAAGGAGAGCACTGCTCAAAAGTGTCTAGGCAAATCCTACAGCTGTGTCATGAAATTTTGGATTGCTCTTCTCTCTGCTTTCTCTTTCCCTGCCTGGGGCTGGTTCCACAGAACCAACTAGCCCACAGTACTAACGTCAGTCGGTGTTAACCAGATGCTGACCAATACCTCCAATTTACTGAACTAATTTTTTACTTTAAGAGTCTACAAGCACCATATGACACTATGTCTGCTTTTGCATAAGGTTTGAGGAAAAACCACTGACACTGTCTTAGTTGACCAAAACATCCAACTTTTCCCTGGCAGTAAACATTCAGCTGCAATTTATTAACATGGTTTTCATACAGTTCACATCTCATGTAGCTATCCTAGGGACACACAGCTGGCAAGGGAGAGGATTCTCAGCCTTCACCCAATAACACATACAATTCCTTTTTCTCTTCAAGAGTGAAGCAAATTAAGTGGTAAGGGGGAAAAAAAAAATAAAGAGGAGAGGAAAAAAATGAAAGAAAGTATGTACATTTAAAATCTCCTGGTTGCTAATAAGTTTAAGAAATACTTTGCCTACTGCCATTATTTTACTGTTTCCTTCCTTCACCAAAACCCAGGCTCCTGTGCAAACCAAAACCCACGACCTTACTTTTCTGCCATGGCATTTAGTCACATTCTAATTCTCTACAACTGACTGGCAAATTATGTGGGCAGGAGAGTGAGGGGGACAGGCCATACCACCTGCTGCATGTTCTTCACAACAGCTTTTCTTAGTCTTTCAACAGTTTATTCAGTGGTGGAGAAGGATGAGAGGGATTCAAAGCCAAGCTGCCAGCGTTGCTTGTGGTGATGTGCTATAATGAACGGTATGATCATTTTTCAACATATTGGCAACTAGTATGACTGCTTCTTTCTGAATGATGAAATCTGTGTGTTTACTACCAGGCAACTGGTAATGAGGATGCAAAGTGAAACTCGAGACTAAGCATCCTGAGCTTTCAGACAACAATCCCTGATAAACCAACAGTCTCAGTGCTGATGGTTCAGGATTTTTTCGGGTGGCAGAGAGAATAAGGAGGTACTGATGAAAGTCACACTTTCAGAAAGTGAATTGATGTGGGAGGATAACAGGTCTTCAGTTGGGATTGTCTTGCTAGCAAATGAGGACTTCTGAGAGGACTGTGTGAGGGGAAATGAAAGGTGATTTCAGTAAACTAAAGACAGCCATCTTAAAAACCTAATTTAGAATTAATTGTAGGTATCTTTCCTGATTCTTTAAAGCAATTTTATTACAATTATTTGTTGTAGTGCATTCAAGAGAAAGACTCTTCTTTAACAACCCACAAAAATGCATGCAAACAAATGATTAAAGGACAAGAGCCATAACAACCTCTGGCAGAATTAGATCCTTAAAATTAAGAATCTGAATTCATATCTAGGTGCTCAGTTAAATAATCCCTGTGCCAAAAGCAGATGTCATTTAACTGAAATTCTTACCCTTGGTACTTTTGAGGGGAAAAAGAAGGAAAACAAGGAAGTGATGTAGACGCCTAGGCTCACATTGTACACTCTTAGAGGTCAGTTTAGAAAACATTTTGCCTGCAGAGAAACTGTAGTCATCAAGGTCATTATCAGTTAAATATTGACCTAGACTCTAAAAATATATGGCTCTTCAATGTTACATCATGAATGCATATGTTTATATCCACTGTGTGGTGGCATAAGGGCAGTAAGACTCGGATCATTATTTAGCAAACATAATGGTTATTTTGACAAGCAAATTTATTTGGGCTAAAGGGCTGAAAACGTAAGTATGCAAGTGCTGTGGCATTGTCTGCAGAAACCAGTTGCATAAATGTATTAGGTAACCTCCAGTTCAGAGACCCAATCAAGTCTGGTCCATTCTCCAAGAGGGAACATGTTCCTTACACATTAGCCCTGAAAATGAAATCTGGGAAGTTAAAGTCTGCTGATGCTAATGGACACCTCCCAGCACTTTCTCCCTTTCAAAGATTTGTGCATGGCAAAGCTTTCTTGTTCCAGTTCATCAAGTTAGCTTGTTGTTTTCCTTCCTCAAAACTCACTCCTCCTGACTAAGATTTCAGTATTAAACTGCTGTCAAACATATGACAGCTTTCCATATATGTTGGAATTATTAACGAACAAGTAGGAAAAAGCAAGCTTTCTCAAATGGCAAAACTCACAATCCTCTCAAACCAAGATTTCACTTGTCCTTCTCTCCGTCCCTCATTAACTCTGAGCCCTGTGTTGTTATTGTTGATGAGGATGATTTATTATGCACGCTGAAACAAATGCTTCCAGCTTTTTAGAAACAGTTTAAGGAAACATATTCTTGTCTCAAGATCTTATAACCTATTAGTCTGTATTCCCTTTGAGCAACATGTTCTTTGGCCCATTCTAATTACTGAGGTAAAATAGCAGCCAAAATCAAGATATTCAAAAAGATTTAATTTTGTTTTTCAAAGACAACTACCTGTGGGTATGGTGATGTCCTTGATTTTGACTTTGTGCTCGAGAGGCGAGATTTGCTTCCCTTTCTATTATCCGTAATGGTCGGAGTTGAATTTGCGTATGAGAATGCCGGCTTGGTAGCAGTGACCTGATCCAGGGAGAGCTGTAGTCCTTTATATTCAGTATCCCTATATAAAAGGCAAAAGTGAAAAACAAACTCACTTCATGTCTTAATAGGAAACATTCCTTCTTCCTTAGTGGGGGGTGGAAATAAAAGATATTTTTAAGGAAAAAGAATAAAACCATGCAGGGCAAGCCAGTATACCCCCCCTAATACATTTAAATAGTATAGCTTACTAAACAACAGCACTATTTTTGTACTGAAAATATGATTGCTTTTTGCATCCAACTGTTATCATCCTGATCTACTTTCTTCAGTAATAAAAAACAACAGGATGGAAATTTCTGAGATTTATATTACAGTTCTGCATTGGCCACGTAGCTAAGCAGTAAATAGGATACATTGTCCTCAAAACTCTTTTAACTGTACAACTACAAACTTACCACATGTGTATATGTATGTGTATTCATGCATGTGTATGGGTGCACATAACAGCCTACATAAATGACTGAATAAATTGAAAAAAATAGGTTTTTTTCTGGAAAACAATTAATCTTTAAGGTTATATTTTTCATTGTTTACAAGGTTTCAGGCAATTGGTGCAAATTTTTCAATATTTCTTCTCCTATGAGTTTATTTGTATTATACTTGAAGAGCTTACTGGTCAGAGAAAAACAGCTAAATAAATACAAATTTAGTGATTTAAATGGTCTGTCCTCCACTCACAAAATATTAGAGGTTTTCTGTGGAGAGTTAGTTTGTTAAAACAGCAGTTTGTGAAGTTCAGTGTTAGTTTCTTCAGACTTTCTAATGAAGACATAAAAGTAAGGAAAACTGGCATTATTCACAATGTCTTACTAAGCATAACGAGGGCATATGCATTGGACTGCACCCCTCTGCACACATCTGCATGTGTGCTGATACCTGGGGGAGTAAGAAATGAGTTCTCCAGCTTTCATGTAGTCATACGGAACCCATTCTGACGATGATTTATTAAAAGAGAGCAAAGAAAGAGTTTCTTCCTGACCTACCTACCTGCAGGAAAAGGGGAGGGATGCATGGCTTTTCTCTTCCTTTGTGTTAATCAGCAGAGAAGTAGGAGAGCAAGGGAAGAACAATGATGCTCTTATGCAGTCAAGGAGGCAACATACTCATTTATGCATTATTCCATACTCCATCTAACACTAAAGACTTATCTTTAAAGAATTTTATTAATAATAAATGGTTCACCCAGCTTTAGCAACAATATCTTGCTCTATTATCACACATGTATTGATATAAGCCATGACAGTCTAGCGTTTTTTTAGATAGGAACTGGACCACAACCTGAGCATATCAAAATTTAGTACACCAAAATACTTCCAGATAAAAAACAGGGACAGAAGTATAAGCTTGATAAATCATTGAAATAAATGAAATAGGACAAATCTTTGAACAGCCACAGATAAACCTGCAGAGCAGACAAATTAATTTGTGCCACTTCTACACTAAATATTTTTTTGCACCTGATAAACAGCAAACTTGTTGATTGAAGAGGCTTAGTGTTTTTGGCAATGCAGACAAGGTGTAATAATCCTTGTATATACAACACATGACAATGGATCACTGGCATTAGAACTGTGCTGGCTACATAGCAGACAGAGATTGGCCGAGTATAATTACTGTTCTGTCATGTGAAATTACTTCTTAATGAGGTCTTTCTTCAAATTTTGGTTTTAATAGAGATAGGCCCCTGTTATAATATTTGCATCTCAAATATCCTGCCTACAGTGAAAGCATCTGAATATAGGGATTTGCTTTGGCCTATTTGACAGGTAAGGCTCATCCACATATTTTGAAACCATTAATCTTTCCCATGGTTACCCTCAGAATTTCCAGCCAGACACCTTGACTTGACATGCAAAGCATCTGCCTCCATAACTGAGTCCTACTGAATTATCTTTAAGTTATAAAAAACATCAGAAAAAAAGGATGTCAATTATCTTCATATTTAACTACTACAGTAGCATGAGATACTATTAATAGTCCTGAAAAATACTATCAGTCTCATCCTGACATATACATTCCTCCTAAGTATTTGATTATAAGAGAAGGAGGGGTCCTGTGGTCTCAGTGTCAAATGCAGAAAGTGTTGCCTTCAGAAACGAAAATTAATCAAAACTAAATAGCTAGGTTGTTCACAGCCTTAAGGATATGAGAGAGTTCTTTTCTGACTTTCAAGCTACCATCTCTTTTGCCTCCCCTTTTTTGGAGACCCCATAGCTCTGCATTCCTGCCATTGCCTCCCCCTCTCTGGTGTACACCACCCTGTAACAGTCTGCTGCTTTCTTGTGTCAGTGGAAGAGTTATAAGAAATTGGAAGAAACACCACTCCAGTAATTCAGAGCACAGACTGTCACTCCAACACTAAATGCCTGCTGTTATGACCTGTGTAAGAGCCAAGCATTCAAATCGTAGACACTACACGGTACAACGCTTCTAGGTCATGGGAATCTAAAAAAAAAAAAAAAAAAACTGGCAAATCAGGCTGCCCAAAAACTTGCCCTTATGTCTTACTTTTCTAAGTCCTTAGTATCATCATGGTGAGGACTCACCCTTCCAGCACACCACACATTAGAATAAACACCACAAGTTGGTATTTGCAGCCAATTGCTTAGATGGTAACACATTAAACAAAGGAAAGGAGAAAACTATCTGAAGTTCTTGCTGCCAAATATAGTTTCCCCTTAGAAAAAGAACACATCTGTGCCCCCCTTGCAGATGAAACACCTGGACTTTTTTGCATCACCGAGGCATGATTCAATACCATCTCAACATTATCCTAGCACAGCTACCCTTCAGAAGAACCGATAGACACCAGAACACCAGTAACAGGCCAAGATAAATACCAGAAGGTTTTTTTTTTAAAAAAAAAAAAAAAAAAGCAAAGAAAACATAGACGAAGAGTCCTGTGGTCTCAGTGTCAAATGCAGAAGATGTTCCACCAAGAAATGAAAACACCTGAGTACATTCATATTCACTGTGAGGCAAAGGACTAGAGGAACCAGGACTCCTAGTTGCAGATGGAAATTTTGACAACTTCCTGGAGGAATTTATAAAACTTCCACCAACCACGGAACTGTAATTTCCAGATTCCTGTTCTCAGAGGCCTGAACCCTCTGAGGGTTCAGCACAGTCCCAGCAACACAGTAGTACTGCATCTTGTGTTCTGCACGTAATTCAAAAAAAGGTGGTGTATACGAGTCTCTTCCTCCAAGGTCCCCACCTTCAGGATCCCACAGGGATCCATACAATCTACATCCATCTACATGAGACTGCTGAGAGAGAGAGTGATATGGCATGTGTTCAACTGCTAACAGTATGTTGCTGACAATCTACTATTTATCTCATTTTCTGATGCAACTATCATCACTATAAAACATCAGAATAACTACAGGAAATTAGCTCTTAAATGAAGAACAGATGGATCAAACTGAATCCAGACAAGACCAAAGTGATGCTTCTTTACAAAGGGAAACACATTGAAGACCTCTACCTTTTCATGATGGGAAACAGTCACTCTTTCCACAGTTGGGTGGAAATTCTAGGTCTTCTTTGACTCCTCAGAAAACTTGGATGCATATGCTTTTGGTAGCATATGCTTCCAAAAATGTATTATTTCTCCTCTGTCTCGTCCCTCCCCCATATGAGAATCAGGCCAGTATGGTCAGTGTATCAGACACCTACAGACTGGATTACCATGCTTCACTGTAAGTGAAAAGAAATCAGAAGACAAAATGTAAAATTCTCTTGCTACAATATGCTGCTTCCCATTTTCTTCTCAGATCTAACTCCCAGAAGCATTTCCACTCTGTGCCATGTCTCTAGCTCTTCCAATGACCATTATAAAGTTTGAGCCTAATTTTGAAAGCACTTATTGAAGTACTAGAGCTGGCACCGTGAAAAAACAAAGATCAATGGCTGTACCAACCTCACTTCTCTGCAATAAAGCATCTGAAAGTTGAGCACAAAGAATTCTTTAGTAAAGGGATTTATCTATAGCAAGCTGCAGAGCTGGAGAAGGACAAAGGCTGAAGCAGTAAAACGTTTGGAAGAGGAAGCCAATCTGTTTGCACATGACTTGGATTCCAGCTGGATCTGAAGCACTTCTGTGAAGAGTTCACACAATTCAGCTTTAGAAGACACTTTCAGCCTACTACCATTGTCAAAATGTACAATATGAAACATGATGGCAACAGTCTGTCTAACAAAAGGTTGAGGAAGAAATAATGACTCATTAGCAGATAGACCCAAAAAAACAACAGTGAGGAAGTATCACAGCACGACAAAACCTGAATTCTCAGCAAACACCAGAGCTTGCACAAATACAGAAACTGGGCAAGTGGGTAGAGCTCACCATGAAACTGAAAAAAAATAAGAGTTTTTCTACATGGCACTTTTGAAGGAAAAAATACGAGGAAAGGGTGAGTCAGCATTGCCAGAAATAATTTTGGGAAGACTGGAATTAGTGACAGAGGCCTAGTGGGCAAAGTATGGCCCAAGACAAACTAAAACTGTACAGACAAACTGGGGGTTTTTTTGTAGCTGTGTTTCTCCAAGTAACAGGGTAAAGTTTGGGACTACTTTATCCAAAATCGAAAAACTAAAGTGAAAGTAGACATTAACATTAGAGAGCAAAAGGCATAAATAGTTTTCAAGATGCTAAGATTCCCTACTTAAAGACAGTGCTGGCTATAGAATAGAAGAGAACTTAATCCCTGGAAAGGAAGGAGTAAAATAATGACATCCATTAGTGAAGAATAAATACCCAGATACAACCAAAAGAACTTAAGAAGCACAACCAGACTCAAAAATAGACATCTCCTATATCTATAGTAATAAGCAATATAACCTTCAAAAAAAGAAGAAAAAATGCTCAGCACATGGAAAACTCTGCAAAAACTGTAAGAAAGAGCATCTTTTTATGTTAACGCCACAGCATGCCAGAAAGGGAGAATAAGCTATATATGCAGTGAGTGAGAATACACAGATAACCAATGAAGAGTCAAATAGTTACAGTGTATTTCATTCCACCAAAAGACACTAAATTTAGACACCTTAAAGAAGATTAACAGAACGTGGATTTAGGGTATTGGATTAGAAATGCATTTCTTTTTATTCTCTCCAGCAGCATTCAAAATATCAGTATACAACTGGAAACAGATCTTATTCTTAGGTATCTTTCAACTGATAGTCTGAACAATATACAATGATCATACTAGCACTGGAAAACACAGCTAATGAAGAATAAAAAGGCATCATGTGACCACCAAAACCTGACAAACATTAGGTAACCGACACAATTCATTCCTTTCACATATTAAAGTAATTAGTGAAACAGAAGCTGAAAGTAAAAGCATTAGATGATCTTAATGCAGCAAGTTCCTACATCATGGGTACAATCATTCACGTGACTGCAGCACAGTGGAAAACATTGTTCATGCAAAAGAAAACAAGATATAATTTTCATTGGTTGCACTATTATTTGTAATGAACACATAATATATGTTCGTCATTTCCTCTAGTTTTACATGAAAAAAAATCTATGAGAAGGGTCATATTGGAACTAGGTGATCTTTAAGGTCCCTTCCAACCTAAACCATATACACCCTACATTTCTTTTAGCTAAAAATCGTAACAATTATACTTATCAGATTTTCTGCCATTCTAACAGAACACAGAATAGAAATCATGAGATTAAACTAAAGGTGTTAATGTCATTAATGTTCAATCTATTCTACTGAGTTGTTGCAATTTAGTTAAAATCAGCCATGAAAGTGGTAAAAGTCTGCCACTTCCTCATGCATGTCTGACCACAATACTGTAATATATCATTCTTCTACTTCTAAACAATGCCTGCAACTTTTAACATTTTCACACCCCAGCTCATGCAATGCTAACAGAGTGCCATTCAGCAGATGAGTGAAAAGAGAACAGATTCTGGCTGTTTGTCATCTTCATAGCTTTCTAAATCAGCAGATGGTACAACAAAACAGACAGTTTCCTCATCTGCTCTGTCCTCTGTTCATGTACAATGTGTCTCAGAAATGTTTACAAAGGCCTCAGTCTGCTCATGAGATTTGTCAGGAGGAGCGCATGCAGCCCCCTCAGCATCTTCCAGAGCCAGTCAAAATAAGGAGGCTTCACTTTGTTCATACAGGAAGCCAAATTTCAGGACAAAGTGGGGATGAAAAAGCTATTGAACCTCACTGCTTTTTATGAAACTACACTGACATTCAGTTGTGCAACCTCATAGATACTCCCTGCCTCAGTTTTTCCATTAGTTATTGGGATGATGTTATTCATCTTCCTTTCTAAAACTTCTGGAGTGAAAAGTGCCATATAGGCCTGACCTACTGCTCACCAAAGTAATTGGAAATACCCTCCAAAAATCTTTCAGGCAGTTGTTTATCATTAGTACACTTAATGGTTAAACAGTGCGTGTACTTGGAGAAGTACGATATCTGTATATTGGATCCCTTCGTTAAGTTCCTGGCACCCATTTATCTCCATAAATAGCATAAGCAACAGTAGCTGTTTACATCTTGTTGAGTCAAAGTTTACAGCTTCTCCAGCCACGACATTCACATACATAATATCATGATTCTGTATTTGCTTTTAAAGACAAAGCAATCCAAACCAAAAAGTTTAATTAAATGATTTGACACATTCAGGAAAATCTAAGCACAAAGTTTCCTATATGGATCATTTAACACGAACATCTGAGGATATCCTCTAGACAGCTACAGTCAAAGAAATGTTATATATTCCCTGATTGGTTTCTCATTTCAGAATGCAGTCATTTAACTGTCAGCTGGAGTTAAATAAAACATCTTGGCCTCTAGATAATCATGGTGTGGCAGAGTTTTCAGGAGTCTGAAGGTACAGTTTGTCATTCTCAACCACACGTCTAGCCATCTCTGTCTCCAAAAGCAGCCCTTTTTACACTGTGTTTGCATTTATTTACTAGATTTGCCAGATGAAAATATGCACTAGGGATTTATTATTGTTTGTGAATAAAATGCCTAAGATATCCTAGGCTAATTATATATAAATAAAATTACCATTTAGAGTTACAGATAGCACTGAAAAAAAAATGTTTTAAATAAATAAAATATGATGACCTGAGTTTAACTCTGTAACATTTATTTATGCTGTGAGTGCTTTCTTTAAAATGTGAGGTGCCTAGGAGCACAACTGGCTAAAAGTCAAGTTCCATGTGTATTCACTGCTTGCCAGGTTAAATGTAGGAATACATTTGACAGGAATTTATAAATGTTTGTATATGTTAGAATCTGCCTGATAATGAGAAATTTGGATTAGAGGGACATAGCATGCAGTGTTGGGGGGATGGGGTTTGGATGGCCACCAGTTAAGTATACTTTACCTGAAGGCATGTTAAGCCTTGCAGAACTCCATGACCCGTGACCATACTGTCAGCCTTTATCAAATCATTGTGGTAAATTCTTTGTAATCATTTGGGATTTTCTATTACTTTACATTCACCTGCACATTCAAAACAGTATTTCTGAATAAACCAAAGGCCTGACAAATGAGACTTTAAAAAGTCTAATTATTTTTCTTCCAACTACCCCCTTTCAACCACTCCATAAAAACCAACATCACCTCAGTGCATCAGCAAGTGCACAATGCAGCATCCCTTTAGGAATTAGTGCCACATAAACATAAGTTCTCATGTATCCCTGCAAGACAGTTCCCATTTTGCAGAAACAGAGACTGAAAACAGTGCAACAGACTGCTGTTACACAGGGTAGATTTCCTCATTTCAGACTTCTTAACATTTTTATGTGTTAAAAAATATACTTTGAATAACAGTGACACCTTTAAGACACCGATCTAGTAGCCAAGTGATCTGGATTCACAGATCCACCCACCCACAGACTACTGCTGCCACACTGGACAAATCACATATCAGGGGATTTTAGCAAGCACTTGGCACTCACCTAAGCTTACCCTCAAGGCAGCCAATGAAACTTTTATATTTGATAGGGTCAAATTTAGCCCAGCCCTGATCACTTCTGAGAATCCCTGCCTTAACTTCGCTAAATATTAGCTCTAAAAGGGGACGATAACAATATGTACTTGTAGGAAACACTTCTTCTGTGAAATACCTTTGTCTGTATCCCCTATTTAACTTCAGTTTTTTGTTGGAAGGAACAATCTCCTACTATCAATGCATGACAGCTAATGTAACCAAGCTCTCAGCTGCAGCTCCTGTCTGCCCATCTACACAGATAATAAAAAATACATTTCCCGAAACCAGTACTCATGTCACTGTTGATGCAAAGCATGTTTTTATTATTTCAAATTCTCCATGTATTCAATGCAAATGTTTCTAACTCTGTCCTATACCATTTATCCTTGATTAAACCTCTTCTAGATAGTTATTCATTAACGATTTCTTTACAGTTGCTGTGCAAACAGTTCATTCATGCTTATGACATATCAAATTTCACAGACGAGTTCTTTAATTGGATTCATTTATTTCTAATCTCCTTAAGCCCTCACTACTGTAATGCTTGGCTAAATATACATTAAACTCACTTATTTAAACTGCTAAAATAAATTTGAGACGTATTCTATGAATAAAAATACTTGATTGAATACATGTAATACCATTGTTATTGTGTACCTAACTGGGCGGAAATTATTGCAAATAGCACACTAGATAGGTATGTGGTATGCTTGGACAAAAGGATTTGAGAGGATGCTGATGATTTTTTGGCAGAGATTATAAATTAACGGATTTCTCAATCATAAGGATTCCTATAGCATGTTAAGGAATGAAATAAGGAGAACCAAAAGGAGCTCCCCATGATTTTCATGACGGATGTTGAGTGTTTTCATTTAAAAATCCAGATAGTTTTTTTAGAGATAAGAGCCTCATACCAGTTCTGTACCCTCATGGCAAGGAAAAGGGCTAAAACAGCCAAGATGCTTTCAAAGTTTGACTGTTCTATGTTTTGCAAATAACACTAACTGAAAACTTGGAACAAAACAGAACAAGTCCTGTTTCTGGGTACTTAGAAGCCACATAAAACAATTATCTACCTATGGACTCTGAGTTATTAGGGGCGTATACAACACTCTCCTCTATGGGACTTAAGTATGGTCTTTAAAACTTAGTTTCAGATTTTTTCTTTCTAAAAATAACAGCCTTTAACCCCATTTTGGTGAATAATCCTCTAATATATATGTATCATCACTTACACCGAGAATTTTCACAAAAGAAAGATGGATCACATCACACAGAGGTCACAGATAACACAGACTGCCCTGAATGTAAGAAAATGCACATCATTGCATAATTATGTAGTAAATTAGGATTATAAAAATGAGGATTATACCTCACACTACATGCAAACCCCTCAGGCACTGACACTTCAAATATTATATATTCTGACCATCCCATCTGAAAACCTGAAAAACCTCAGAGTGGGATAGCAAGGATAGTGGGCTTGGAACAACCTCTCTATAAGGAACAATTAAGGAGACTCCTCAGGCTGAAAAAGAGATGACTGAAAGAACAAAATAAGGTCTGTGAATTATGAGCGACATAGAGAAAATGAGTAGGAAGCAGTTTTTCACGTTTTCTTTTAACGCAAGAAGTACAGGCTGTGAAAGAAATGAAAGGGTGGCACTTTCACAGCCAAAGGAGACCTCTCTTACCACATTTACTTAGGACTGGCAGAGGCTCATGTGGTTTCAAAAAGTTAACAGATATATTTGCAGAAAAAATAAAACCACCACAAAAAATAATAACTAATACACTCAAAGATCTCACCTCTTTCTAGGAAGTCATTTGAACTTCTTGAAGACTGGGAGAAAGTGCTGGAGAAGCACTAGTGCATGCTTGCCCTGTTTTTAAATTCTTTCCAAAGTATTTGCCATGGTCACTCTCAGTATGTGTCTGAACCTGTATAGCTCTTCTTACGTTACACTCTATACCACAGTAGTTAAGCAATTTGATACTTCAGGTCCTTTGGAACTGCAGTGGGGAGTGTTCCTGACAATTTGCTATTATTACTTTTAATAATTTACTATAAAAACTAATGTATTGATATTTTAGATTTTATCAACTCCTCTATGTTCCCCACAATTAAAGCTTTTGTCGTGACAACCTTCCTAATATCCTAAGGTGAACACATAAAAAAATTATTTAGCTTTTCTGTGATGACTTTCTGGACAAACTTCTCTGTGATCTGAGAATAGATTATTTGAGAAAAACAATGAGCTTGAAAAACAGTTTACTGCCCATTCCGTTCATTCCTCCTCGGGAAATTTCCTATCTGCATGCCTTATTACTTACGTGTCCATCATTCCAGCCTGCTTTTTCTGATTGGCTGCACCCCATAGTGAAGAGGCCTGTTGAGCACAAAAGGGCTCATGAACTCCACCTGGTGAGGAGTTCCCTTTTACAGTAGATTGCTTTCTCTTTCATGGCAAGAAAGGGCTAATGTGATAAGGCTTTCACTTTCTTCAGAAGAAGCAAGATTTTTCTACACTGAAAGTCTTTCCAATTCACTTGTCCAGAGTTCCTCAGCTCTGGCCCAGGGACAACACTTGTCTCTGAGGGCTATTGTGTGCCATTATCTACCCACAGAGCAAGCAACCCTGACATGATACTTAATAAATGGTTTTTCAACTGAACCTTGTTTTGCTTAAGTTTTAGAGCAGGTAAGGGGAGGAAGACAGGCAAGGACTTCCATGTGGGTTTTGGCATTTAGAAAGTACAGCATCCTGGGTTTTTTACAAATTAGTATTCCTGTTTTCTCATTTCATTATTTGTACCTGAGTTAGACTGCCTTTTAGCTCCTTTACACCCAGAGCCAAACCTCTACTACAGCCAAATCCCACTCACATTACTTGCCACTTGGATCTAAGACCGTTCATATTGGACTCAGTCTCGGTCATCCAGCTTTGGTAGACATACAGTGTATAAAGTGTTTATGTTGATAAAACAGGAGACAAATGGCAAGAAAATCCAGTATCATGAGACTGTAACACATAATTCTCCATTTTATTTGATACTTTCCTAATAACCACTGATTCTATCTCCCCAAAGTACACATCATACATGGTTATATTTGGTAAGTGGGTCAATTAAATATTAAACCTGATACAAATTAACCTGCTTCACTACCTCAACTCTCTGGGCCAGAGGGTAAGTTAAACCACCATACATTTCACCTCTACTCCTGACCCCACACCTTCTATCAAATTCAGAAAAGAGACTTTTTTTATGGAAGTTAATGCTTTTTGACAATGCCCCAAACAATAACTCATCATTAACATACACAGTTCCAGAAATGCATGTCCATGTTAAAATCCAGCTTATGAAACTGAAGAATAAATCCCCAGTAGGTTGAATTATTATAGGTACTGAAATACTTACTAGACCTATCTAAAATTTCTCAACCAATAAATAAAAAACATACAAATAAACAAAAATCACACAATAACATCTAGCTACAATCTTTAGAAATTTAAATATATCATCTGACTAGTACTTCTTGGTCCTTGCTTTGACTAGGACAAGCAGTGGCCTTAGCTGGCTTTAGCTACTCTGTTGTCAATGCTCCACATGCACATTTATCGAGAGTTTCCAGATGCCTGGAAGTGTCCCTGACCAGGCTGCTGCATGTTCCCATAAAAATGTCCACAGCAGACATGCAGATCAGCTCTACTGCCAACCCACATCTATCCTTGGACCAACACTACAGCTAATCTGCAGCTGAAGTAACTAAACATTTGATTTTGTTTGTGCAACAAGTCCGATATATCATAAGGTGTAAGATTTACTGTGCTCGTGGTGAGCACTTTTGTAGCACATACATGGCAACTTCAGAGTATCACACCTGTGCAAATGGCATTGTTGCACCTTCTCTCCTATTGCTTTCTCAAACTCACTCTATATCATCATGGAAGCCCTAATTGCATGTTCCTATGTTAGGTTACACAGTTGCAGTCACACAGATATTGCAGTTTTCTTTGAACTGAAGCCATATCCCCACCCTCATTGCTGGTTTTCATGGCTAGAAAGCACTAAGGAGGCTGATCATCTTTCATAGGACAACATATTTTCTTTAACTTTTCTACTAGCAGCTTAGGGACAACAGAATTATTTTGGGGGAACACTGTTCAGCAGCTTGGCTGCAAATGAGAGGATGCTATCAAGCCATTTATCCCCAAATCCAGGCCTTTATTTAAGCAAATACTCTACTGGGATATGCCTCATGAAGCCCTTATTAAAGCTTATTATTTTGTTCTGTATACAAAAGAGTATTTGGAAACAGCAAGAGAAGAATAGCATGCAAAGCCTTTGAGTGAATTTCAGTTAACCAGAGCCTCTGTCAGAGGGAGAGAGTTTTCTGTAGCAACAGCCCAGGCTACCAGTTGCCAAACATAGCACAGAGGTGATTGAAGCCACAGGCTACTTGGGAACAGGCTGCCTTCAGGGCACACCATGCGTGTTTGCTTCCTAACCAGCAGCAGAGATTTAAGAATACTGAATGGGTCTAAAGATCTCCACTCTAGATTATGACAAAATATCCACACAATGCTAGGGGTGTAGCCAAACTTCAGTTAGCCAGGCATCTGAGTTTCCATAGTTGCACTGAAACTTCAGCAGATAATAGCTGTTATTTTCAACATTGCTGCCCCCAAGATTTATACACAGTGGTTTGTAGCTGAAAAACTACGGCTGTTCTTTATTAGGTCCCAATTCAACACAGTCACAAACGCGTCCTTCAAGCCATCTCCGTTTGGCAAAGCCAAGGAATAGTCTTATTTCTAAGCATGTGCCTAAGGGTTCTTTGTTTTTTAATTTCAAAACTGAATTCACTAGGATATAATCATGTACTGAAAGTTATGTCTAAGCACTTTTAGGGCCTGCCATGTGCTCAAGTGCTTTAGCAAATCAGGACTTCTGCCATTTAATTGCACTAAGTGGATGATAACAGAAGACAACAACAGGAATAAATCGTCTCACTGTGTTAAAGATCATGTGATTGACTCCAGACTGCAGCCATCGCAAGCCTTCAGAAGGGTCAGGCGCTATATACCCTTGTTCACACAGAGCGATGCCTGCCTCCATAAATAGTGTCATCAAAGTGAAAGGGGCTGCCTCTGAAGTAACCTACTGAGTACGAACATGTGTGCTGGAGCCTGGCCCACGCTGTAAAGTACAAAAGAGAGGTGAGGGAAGGAGAATTAGATTTTAAACAGATACTGGCCACTGTTGAATGGACAAAGGAGATTTATTTGTTAACACTTAATTTAGGCCATGTTGAAATGCCACGTTTGTGTGTGTATGAATAAAATCTAGCAAGAACTCCATAATGTAGAGGCAAGAGCTCACTTCAGAAGCAGTTTAGTAACTTATCACACCTGTTCTATCTCATGATAATTACAGTGAAACAACATGGGAATCACAACAGTACTGAGATGCAGCATAAGGCAATGAGAGCAAACATGCAACAGATTAAGGAAACAGAAGCAGAGCTAGCAAAATTGTAAACCTGCTCAAGGAACACATTATCATTGTTTTGAAAGCAGGAGCCAGTTCAGCATCCAGTTTTGTGCAGACTAGTGAGAGGATGATAGCTTGGAGGGAAATCCTTTGCTGGCAGTTCAACTGCTTGGCCTGGCTCTTCCACACAGCCACTATCAAAATCCATAGACGAGGTGTAAACACCCTATGGTAAAACCAGCAGACACTCCTTCAACCGCTTCACTTGTCTTCAGCTCTCTGAGCTATCACAGAGCAGTGAACACAACACTGAACTCCACAGCCTATGGTCTCACCCCCTCTGCCATGTAGGAGGACCACTGGGGCTGACCCCTAAAGGGACTGGAGCACCCAGCTACTGTGATGGTGTTCACAAACCTCATTTATGCCATTCAAAGCACTGAAGGGCAGAGTACAGATAAAGTGTGAACAACCTCTCTAGCAGGAACACCTGTGCTATGGTGTACAGGTCAAAGCTTCTGTGTGAAGTCTGTGGCAGTTTGCCTTAAACCAGAAACTGTGGCATTTTAGGAGTAAGAGTCCCTGCAGCAGGCCCTGTACCTTTCATCAGTGGAGTGAGGCAGGCAGCTGGAGATAGTAATTGCCATTGCCACTGCTGAATGTGTCTCAGCCCCAGACAATCATTTTAGAAGATCTGTAACTCGGTATTTGGGAGGAGGGAGCTTCCAAAGCCGGGAACAGCCTGCACACCGAATGGGAAAAGTATGAAGTGGAAAGCATTTGAAATCACTTTTCTTTCTTGGAATAGGAGCATTTATTTGCAATCCTGAATTTCATGCCGTGTGAGACTATCAGTATGCATGCATTTAAATTAATGACTTTTTTTTTTTTCCTATGAATCTGAGCTGCAATCCTTTAATCCTTACTCTAGCAAATAAAACTTTCTTCATATGAACGGTGACTGTAGACTCTGGCTCATGGTTTTAGTGCCTTGGCCATTACAGTCACCTGGTTTAAATACAGGCATAAAAATTTGGAGTGAATTAAACAAATGGTAGCTAAGAAAGCCTCTATATGAACAAAGAAGAACTGCAGAAACGTATTGTGGACACCTGGAAAAGCCTGTCTCCTATTTGCAAGAAATATATAAACAATGTTCCAGGGAGACAAGTCTGTAATAAAAACAAATGGCGAACAAACAGAATACTGTGCTGAATAGTTCAAGAGGAATCCTTTTATATGTATTCTTTGAGGTATATGCTTCCCAAACATTTTGATTGATTAAAACAATTCCTTTATATATTTATGTTGCTAATCAAATCATGTGAATCATGGTAAGTTTTCCAGTCTTAGGAAAAGTACATTCTAGATTCAACATACTAAGTGGGATCCATTCTGTGCACAATTATGCAAGTGGCAATATTCCCATTAATGTAGAGTAATACATAAGAAAAGTAACAGGTCAAATTGATTCTACTGTTTACAACTATTTAGGAAAAAAATACGTTATCCAGTTAAAGTCACTAAGCCTTATGTCAGGAATTAAAGGCAGATGGATAAACTTACTCATTCAACTAGTTCCACTAATGGTACGAGTAAGGGTGCCCAGGATTTCTTCTGCAAGTAATAACATTTCCAGCTTATTCACTACCCTACACGCTCCACTTGAGAGATACAAGATAACACCAAGGACTCTGTGACAGTTCCAAATAGGTCAGTTTGAGAGAAACACTTAAGAAAAGTGGGCTTCCGTTCCGTAAGAACAGAAATACAGTTTGTGGCTTCTCCCAATGACCAGGAAGAGAAGGAGGTGAGAACTGATGACCCAAAGACAGACCAAAAAGAGGATGTTTATGAAAAGCTATGGAAACGTTTCATTGTTACTGTCCAAACATATAGACCGAGCTTTGTTTCCATACGAAACACAAATTCTCCTGAAGCTCGCTTAATATGCCAGAGAAGAACGCTTTCAAAGTCTGAGCCGTCACACAGAATGATATCACGTTGCTTATACAACCACTTTAGATCTGGCAGTACACAAAGCTATAAATAGAAATAACAACCTAAAGATGAAGTGTGTAGATACAATTAATGGTTAATTTATTCTAAATTGCATTTACCACGTCATTAACTAAAACATTCGTCAACATGGCAGTTATTTGTGAAATAATCTTTCAAACAAAATGCATACAATTTGTGCTTCTAATCAGCCAGTTACATAATGCAGTGTGAGGAGGTCAACTGGAACTCTATCACTTACATACTATATCATCAGAACAGAGATTAGTCACAATTAGGTACCTAATCCATGTTAACTGTCTCTGTTACCGCTATTGCCACTCTTTTAAATGCTAAAGGACAACGAAATGTATATAGGAAAGCTTCCTTAGGGGACAAGGGGACAAATTATTATAATATTTGCTCGTGCTCAAAAAGTCAAAGGATTTGCACTTTGCATTATCCATTTGTTTAAAGGGAGGTTGTTTGCGATCTAAATATAAACTTAACTTCAGCAGTTGCGTTCTCTATTAATTGACTGATACTTGAGTCCCTTTATGTGATAAACATGTCCAGCTAATAATGATATGGCAACTGTGTGTACAGAACAAATAAGCAAAGAAACACATATTCTGTGCCTGTACTTACATATACCAAGCAGAATACTAAGAAGGGCAAATGCGTGCCTCAAAGCTGTAGTTATTAAAGGTCATTTAGATTAATTTTTGACACACTATTACACATAAAAACCCCACCTTTCTTCTTGTTGGTAAAACACCCTTGCCACTGTACCTATTTAGTTCAGTGTATATACTGACTGCAAACAATTGTTCTTAATCCTAGAACTCACTTTCTCAAAGCTTGGGATTTATTGAAGATAGAAATAACCTCTTTTTTATTTTCTTAACTGGGAGGTGCAGGTCCCTTCTGCATAAACCCTTTGTCATTCTTTCCATTTTCATCATCTACATTGCCCAGGGAAGTTGGAAAGCTACAAGGTAAGAGACTATCGCTCTTCCTACTCACCCCTCCCTGAGACTGATCCTCCAGTTTGCCACTTATGCCACTTGGTAGCCACTCCTTTCTGAAACATCAGAACACTCAGGATGTTCTCAACAGTAAGAATAAGCTTCTTATCCCTCAACCAACCAAACAAAAAAAGACTCCTGGGGCTTTTCCTGAGTGAAGGAATACCACATGAGGGGACCAGGGACCCAGCAGGTCAAGAACCTGCACCAGATCTTGCAAAGCTGATGATCCCTTTTGCTATTTTCACCCCAATTCAGTGAAAAAGACTGACCTTTCCTATTTTCAAAGGATATCCCAACTTTCAAGCTCCACCCTGCAATCCCAAGAACAACTTATTTCAAAACACAGAACCAATGGTTTGCACCTCTTTTTGCTTTTTCCTCAGCTTCCAGACACAAGACTCCATATGCAAAGGTTTGGCTTTCTCTTCTGTAGGCACATTTCTCCTAGCTGAGTTTATAACATGATGAAGGTGCTGCCAGGAACTGCCTCTGCACAAGTAGCTCTACCACACATCTTATGTCAGGTGGGTGAAGTATGGGAGGAACCCGCAGCACACACCCATATATCTCAGCTGTTGCTGGTTTACTGGAATGATCCAATGTCATCCTTAAGGAACGTCAGTAGCTATAGGATTTATACTGGAATAAAGTATATGAAACATTTCTAAATTTTGAGTGCTACAGAACCTTGACTCAGCCTTCCTGGAGTGGAGCCTACCTCATACCAGAGGAAAACATCAAGTTCACATAACCTCCCATTTTCCCCTGCATTTTCACCACCAACCTTCCTCATTTGAGTGATAACTCTGAATAGCTCATTAAAGCAATTAAGCCAATGAGGAGTTCAGCATCCCACCCCCCCACCCCCCCGCCCCGCCTGACTTTCCCCACCATGAACCTTTGCCCAACAGCTCCCATCCACCTCAGGTTACCCATTTCAGAGGCTGACATCAGCTCACATTTTCAAAAGCCAAACCTGTCTCAGCCCTCCCCCACAGCACACGGCAGGGTCTGTTCTCCTAATTTATTTTTCTGAACAGCAGGCTAGCCGTAGGATGATGAAGATGATGATGATGATAATAGTAGTAGTAGTAATAATAATAATGCAGTGAAAGCTACACCCGTCTCCTGGACCCAAGGCACTGATTTCAGCGGCAGCAGCCCTGCCGCAGAAGAAAGCAAGGATGCGCCTTCTTCTTCTGCAACGCCCTAATGAAGAGCCAGGCAGGCTTGATGAGACCCCGAGGACCTGAGCATACCAAAACTCGATTTTAATGCAGTGGCGGTGCCTGCATTGCAGCCGCTCAGCACATGACAGTTGCCGCAGCCGGTGATGGACCTCCCAGCATTTAGCATCCGCGTTTTAGCCTAGCCCGGCTGCCCTCTCCGCTCTCGAGGCAATTAAGAGAAGAGCGCAAGGGGAACCTCATTCTCCAAGGAAATCTCGAAAAAACAACTATAGTCCTCCTACATGTCAGCCTAGCTGAAAACAGGTTTCATTATACCTTGTTCTTAAAATCTATATAGATGCGCGAAAGCATAAATACGCTGCCTCCAGCGGAAAAATCAGCTCTCTCGGTACCGCTCCTGAGGAGGAAGCCGGCTTCCCCTCAGTGCCGTTTTAGGGGGACGGTGAGGGCCGGGGCTCCCCGAGCCCAGCTTCCAGTCTGCGGGGAAAGCCTGCGAACACACGGAGCGCGGTGCCCCCGGCCCCTCCGAGCCGTCCTGGGCTGGGTCGCGCTGCTGGTGACCGAGGTGCCGGTGCGCAGACCAGGGGGCTGGAGGGGGGACACATGGTGTAACCGGTCCCGGTGCTTGGTAAACAGCCCCCAGGGGTTGGTCTGGCCGGCCCCCACGGGAGCAGGGTGCTGTCTGCTCGCTTTGCTGCGCCGGCCTGAAATGCTGGTGGCCACCCCGGCAAGCAGGGGACAGATCGAGCCGGATCTCCAGCTGACTTGTAGCAGATTCGCTGGGATGTTTCATTTCCACTCGGGTCATTTGAGGTAGAGTTTCGTGATTGATGTTCACGCTTTTGGGATCAAAGGAAAGGGAAACGACCGATAATCTCAGGTGCTCATAGAAAAAACAGGGAGCGTTTCTGGTGCAAAACTACCCTGGCATGCTAGCTGCCTTTGGGTTCCCTGTCTCTTAGCGTTACAATACACTGTCTTTGCGGTTCCCTGTTCACCTAAGGCAAGTGCTCGGGCTTCCCTGAGAAGCATGAAACGTGGAAAAATACAGCGAGGGGGTGGTATAGGAGAAACGGACATACAAATGTATGGAACAGGCAAAAGAGAGGTTGATGATGCCGCTGCTTGATCCGCATCCTCGCTGGGTGAACGCCAAAGTATTACCCCGCCGCGCCCCGCATCCCTTCTCAAAGCGAATAAAAGGGATTTTCTTTAACGGGGGATGGCAGTTTACTCCCTACACCAGAGCCCTGAGCCAAATGCATGCCTTCTCACGCCGGCGCAATAACCGCTGCCTGCCCAGCTATGAGCACGGTGCCCGTTACCACTTTATGCACCGAAATGACTCCGCGCTAGCGAGGCGGGCTCCGCATCCCCTTCCCCGTCCCACCCGCACACACGCCCCGAGCCGTTGCCCCCGCTACCGAACCACATCATTTTGGGAAGCAGGTCTTAAACTCAGTTACCAAACCACTCGCCACCTCTGCATGCCCGAAACCCGCAACGGCGAGATCGTGATGCTGCCATCGCCACATTTCTAGGAGAGGGGAGGGTTGTGCCTGTCAGACCTTTCCAACATCTACATCTCCCTCCATAATGATAATTAAAAGAGAGCAGAGGAATATTCAGCCCCTAGGATCAACGAAGTACCGCCGACCTGACCGGCGCTGCCAGCCTAACGAAGCGCGGGAGTGGCGGCCAGAAGCTTACTGCCGTGTCCAGAGGAAATGCTGAAAGCCGCAATGATAAGCACTTGATAGCCCGGCCGAGCATCCCGTCCCTCACTGGGCCTCTGTGTTTCAGTTTAAGCAGCATAACTAGAGCACAGCCTAGCAACCCCCAAATACAACGAGGTGCGTTGAGATATACGGTATCTCAGAGGTCACTCTGATTTATCTTTTTTTTTAATTTTATTTTATTTAAAGTTTAACTGACCCTTCTGGTCACCAACTTTCTTTGCGGTTCACTATAAGGATCGCTCTCCAAGAACAAAAAAGAAATCTCGGAGCTTTGATAGAGACTCTGGATGAAATTAAGAACTTCAAACCCCAGATTTTTGAAAAGAAAAACAGATGTCCTGTTTGTTGAGTATAAATAACTCCGTACGTGGAAACCTTTTTTTTTTCTTTTTACGCTGCATTAAATTTTATTTAATGCTGGTGTATTTAAACTGTAAAAAAAAAAAAAGGGGGGGGGGCGCAAAATATGTGGGTGACAAACCTCTAAATCTTTTCCCTTCTCGAAAGAGAAAGAAACAGGCAGACGGGAAACCCTTCATCTAGATGAAAGTATTCAATGTGTTTCCTAGCAGACCTGGCGAGCCTGCCCTGGTCAGTGCGGCAGCGAGGGGGATCAGCAGCCGCGACCGGGGATGGGGGAAGAGGAGGGCGGGAGGAGCGGCCGCCGGGCCCGGCCGGCAGCGGCACAGGCAGGTGCCCGCGGCCCCGCTCGGCTCGGTCCGGCCCCGCTCTGCTCCCCTCAACCCCCGGGGAGACTTACGTGAGGACGTAGTTGACGCTGACGATGCAGTGCGGGCGGGAGGAGCGGCTGTTGTGCACGATGGTGGCGTAGCTCTGCACCCACACCCAGCCGCCGTGCTTGGCCAGGAAGCGGTAGTACTTGGTGGTCACTTGCCCTTTCACCAGCACTGCGGGGACAAAGCGGGGAGAGGCTCAGCGCGGCTCCCGACGCCGTTTTGATCGGCTCTGGAAAGGGGGCGCACACCACCACCCCCAGAACCCCGTAGGCGAGTAGAGGGGCCGGGAACCCTTTAGCATCACTCGGGGAAGAGGCGTGGACCGAACCCCCCGTGAGCAAGTGTGGTGGAGATCTCTGGGCAGAGCTGATCTCGGTCCCTGAGTGTCGGGCCGCTGGTTACCAGAGGCTATTCGAGGAGATCGAATACACCAGCAGGTTGAATCCCCCCAACCCACCCCGACATATCGTCATCAAGATTTAATTCTGTAAATCTGGCTTTGGGTTTTATCTCTTCTCGTTACATTTTCCATAAGGAAACTTACCGGAAATTAATATCCTTTTTATTCATCTACCCATGTATTAGTGTCATCATGATATCAAAATAGAATAAAGAACAGCTCTTCGAATCAGGCTCACGACTACAGTCAAAATTAGATACACAATATTTGTGAGACTTGGTGGAAGTGGAACAAAAGTGTTTGGATTTCACTGGCATGGCTTTTTGGAGCAAGAATAAAGGGGTTTTCCTAACTGGAATTTGAAGTGAACTGAGCACCTGAAGTTTGTGCAGGGGAGTTCTCCTACAACCGGGAGCTGAGGAGGGAAAAACAGCCTTTCATTGCCGATCCCCTCCATCTCCCTCCTGCCTCCAGCTCAGAGTTCAGTCTCTAATGACTTGTTTCATTAAAACCTGATGCAGATTTTGCTTATTCTTCCCACCAGTGAGCTGGCTTTTCCCGTTCTGACCTACAGGTAAATCCTAACAACCCCAAAGTCCATCTGCAGAGGGAGAGGGTGGGGGGAAAAGGGCCAGGGTGTCTACCACACCACCATCTCCTTACACAAGTGATGGGCGCATCGCAGGTGGAAGGTGTCACAGCCATGGACGTGGTGGTAGAGGGTCTTCTCTATCAAGTCCTGGGGCTCGTAACCCGTTAGCTCAGCTACCCTGCAAGAGACACAAGCAGCAAATATCCGTGAGTGAGAGGACGGGAGAGGAGGCCTGGCAGAGAAGAAGGGAGGGTCTAGGGGAATAGACTTGGAAATAACGCCAGCTCTACCTGGAATCTAAGAATATGAGCTTCATGTCTAGGCTGGCCCGAAACATGAACATATTGCTGTGGAGCTTGATCTCCGTCACGGCGCTGGGCGGCAGCGAGTGGCCCACGGCGACCAAGCCAACGTTTTGGTAGCAGCCGTCGAAGGGGGACATGTCCAAGCTGTACTGGCGGATCTTCAGGTACCCGCTGCAGTGAATGACCTGCCAGAGACAGGGGAAAGCTCGAGGGCTGCCTGGTCAGCGGGGACGGTGTGCTGTGACAGGTGTCCCTCCCTGCCGAGGGCACCCGGGCAGATCCCCACGCAGCCCCAGCTGCAAGGTGCTGCCACCAGGTGCCCCGGAGTTACTGCCCCGTGCCACTGCTCCGGCAAATTGGCACTGTCTGTGGGCTCTCTGCATGTCTGTTTGGGTTGAGGTTGGGGGTTTTTTCCATACCAGAGTTCAGCACTGCTCTAAGACCTATTAAAGTCAACGAGATTATATTTTTTTTTCCACTGACTTAAGTGGGTTTTGGACCACCTCCTAACTACGCTTTTATTATTCGTCTAAAACGGAAAGAAGCGGAAGTGCCAAGCCAGTTACAACTTTGTAATGAAGAGTGTATGCGTGTGAGAGAAAGAGTTTACATGTGTGCATGTGTCACATGTGTAAGACGTCTACTATGTAGACAGAGCAGACGCGATCGGTATTCAGAGTGTATCTTTGGACGTAGGTTTAGGTATGTCTCCTAAATGCATACCTGCAGGTGACTGCCGTTTACTTCCACCCTCACTTCTCTATTATTAGGGTGTTTCTTCTCGGAGGAAGTTCCACAGATGTTCTACGTACCGTAGAACATCATCTACGCCACAGCATCTTCTCGGGTCATAGGTACCCACTGCTCTTCAGCGTGTGCGACTGACACAAAAGCGGGGACCAGGTAGGAGAGCAGGGCTGTCCCCCCCTAGGAGCCCTAAGTAGAACCGCCTGAAACACGCTGGCAAAACCTCTGAAGATGACGAGTTGTCCAACAAAGAAATAAATTAACCCAGGGCTCGCGTTGTGCCACCTGACAGCTTCCCAGACACCTCGGGAACGTCAGTGGCTGTGCGAGGTTCAATTTAAAAAATCAAAATAAAACAAACAAAAAACAAACAAACAAACAAACAAAAAAAAAAAAAGGAAACCACACGGGGAGCTCGATTGCTTGGGTTTGTGGTTTGAGCTCTTTAACCTGAAACTCCTAGAGAAATTCTGTCTCTGAACCACATGAAAGAATACCGGGTTGGGACAGCCCCCGCTGTCACCGGACAGAGGGCTCATCCCCGCTCCCATCCCCGTTTTCACCGCCCGCCCTGCGTGCTCGGCGCTGCCGGAGCCGGGCCAGGGGAAGACTGGGGCGGGGGGGCGGGGGGTCCTGGCCGTGGGCACGCACCTTGTAGCCCCCGCAGGTCAGGCCCGCGTTCCTCTTAGCCAGGACGCACTTCATCCTCAGGAAAAAGGACCTCTCGATCTCGTATTCTGGGAGAGAGGGAAAGGCAGAGGTGGGGTGAGCCGCGGGTTCCGCCGCTGCTGCGCTGAGCTCTCCGCGGCCGCGCGGGCCGAGCGGGGGCGAAGGGTTGTGTATTTTACCCTGGACGAAGTGGGAGTGGTAGGGCTGGTGGGCCGTGAGCACCGCCGTCATCTCGTCGTGGTCGGCGGGATGGATGTACTCGTAAATACTATTGCCGGTCAGCTCTACCTGTGAGAGAGGAGGAGGAGGAGGAGGAGAAAGAGGAAAGGGTTCGTCGCTGGCACTGCTCACCCTCCCCTCACCACGTCCCTATTCAGCCGGGGTGGGGGGCAGACAGACACGGGGACTACCAACACCCCCCCACCACCACCACCCCCCCAGCGTACCTGCGACAAGCCCAGGTGCACCGAGGCAGTCTCCGAGATGTACATGATCTTGCCATCCGGAGCCACGACAAATATGAAACCGTCCAATGTCTGCAGGGAAGGGTTCGGGAGTGGGAAATATAAATATATCAATAGACAGATCCAACCACGAAGACAGATCCATGAAGTACCCATCCTCTGTTTAATTTAACAAACGGGCTTCCCTGTTCAGGCTGTGATTTTTTCAAAAAGTTGGAAGGAAACAGGCAAGGTGTGGATAGGAATTCCCCCAAAACTCCTGGACCCCTGGGATACAACCCACGTGTCAGAGGTATCCAGCTCAAAAGTTCCCGTGGAAGTGCCTGGGAAGTATCTAAGAAGAGCTCCTGGCTACCCGGTAATTAGTAAGTCGATCCTAGAAATCCCAAACACTTCTGTCCCATTCCAAATGTCACTGAGGATTTTAGCCCTTGAATATTTGCTAAGAAGACTTCAAGCGAGCGAGGAGGACCTAAAACTCTCCATAGTGTAAATAAGGGAGAATTTATCAGGCACAGCATATATGGGACTTCTAGGTGTACCGAGGGCAGAGTAGGCTCCCAAAAGCCCACATAGCTCCACCAAAAAATGCGTGGTGACGATAACAGCTCATATTCCTTCATATTTCAGACAGCACTGAGTTTTCAAACGTGTCCTACCTGTTTGGTGTCTATGCTCATTTCTACGCCAAGGACAGCCCCCTCCCCCTCCTCCAACCTGTCTCTAGAGCCCTTCCCTGTCTGAGGTTCAGCGCATTGCCGGGACTTGTCACCTCATTAATAATTCGGGGAAAAGTCATGCTCCTGTTCTCTGGTCCCAGAAGACACACCGGGATACGCTGTGAACCCCTCGCTGCGGACTCTGTATTGGCCATTGCTGGGGCAAAGGACCCGGAGGGACCAAACCACAGCCCCATTACAACGCATGACATTCAACCCCGACGGTTCGTATTTCTGAAGCGACATGTGTCCCGTGTCTTTACTCGCACACACCCCCCCCCCCCCCCCCCGCCTTTTTTTTTTTTCTTAAACACGTGAACAGTTAAAAATTAGTCAAGGTGGCAATTAAAAGCTCAGAAGAGGGTATGATTTCTTTAATCATTAATGCCATATGGCTGCCGTTTCCAGACCAGTACCTGCAAAAGATGGGATCCCAGTTCCCGTCCAACATTATCCAGCGGGCTGGTTCGGCTGGAGTGGCCCCAGGCTTCTCCAAGTCCTGTTTATTTAAGACACACAAAAAAAAGTAAGATGAGGAGGTGAAAAAATTACTCGTGTTGGTCTGCTGGAGAGGAGCCTTTTTTTCCGCCAATTTTTTTGCTTATATTCGCTCTAAAACATTCATGTATATAATCCTTGGGAAACTAGACATGATTTCCTCGCAGAGAGAAGCCTCTTTCGTGGATTTTTAAAAAATATCTAACTCCCATGAGAGAAAACTACCAAAATACCTATATTGAGTTAACGGTGAAGTTCATCCCTAAGACCTAAGTGAAACATCGTGCCAGATAAAAGGGCTTTTTACTGCTGCCTTCGGCTACTGGGAACTGGCTCCTTGAACTCCAGGGAAAGTGCCTTTCTCCTAATGTCACCGGAGGGATCCTGGACAACGCTGGGAGCTATTTAAAATGAAAGAAAGGAGTGTGCTCGGGAAAGCCTTTGATGTCGAGAGAAGGATGCGGTTAACGTGGCACGACAGTGTCTGGGAAGAGAAACGCCTTGGCGGCGGCCAGGCCAGCGGTGGGGATGGGTCCTGCCCCCACCTGAGCGCTGCCTGCGGGAGGCTCCCCGCCCCCGCAGAAGGCAGAGCTCGGCCACAACCTGCCGGGTAATTAGCCAGCAGGTTTTGGACGGGCTGCGATAAGGACGGGTTTAGACCCCCTGCTCGCCTGGGATCACCTTCCAGTTTGATCTGTGGCCTCTCTCTCTTCGGGGCCGCCGTCCTCTCACCTGGAAGGTTTGTAATTGCCTTGTTTGCGGAGGGAGAGAGACCAGATGCGACTCCTCCACCTCTCCCCGAGCCCCGTTTTAAAACGCATTCCCTTGTAGCGATCCCCGCTCCAGACCACGAAAACAAACTACCTGTCGCTAAGCGCAGCGCGGCTTCGCGTCTGCTGTAAGTGGCTGCTGGGGCGGCCCAGGCGGCCACTGTCCCACGGACCGGACCGCACCGGACCGGACCGTCCTCCCCCACGCCTCACGGAGCCGGATCTGCGGGACTCACCTCCCTCCCCATTCTGCCTCCTCCCCGCCGCTGTGGCCGGAGGGATGGGGTCCCTCTCTGCGGGGAGGGACGCTCTGCCTCCACACAGACCCCTCCAGAAATTAATCTCTGCGGACCTGTCTAATGTTTCAGACGCCGCTTGTTTTCTCCTATGCAAAGTGAGGAGGAATAAAAGCCAGATGGAAATTACTCCACCCGAGTAAAACTATTTATGGGCGATGCCATTTCACAGTGTTGTTGCTGAAATAATTTAAACGGGGCAGTTAAAACCTTTTACGCTTGTGCCATGAAACAAGGCTCAGCCTGCCACGCACAGACACTAAGATAAAGCAAAAGGGAGGAAAAACCCCCACAAATCCTGATGGCTGGCTGGGTTGAGGATCGCCCAGGAGAGGCGAGAGCCAGGCGGCGAGGTCTCCTTCCCGCAGGGCGGGCTCGGGGAAGGCAAGACCCCGTTTTCCGGCGATTTGGAGGCAAACAGGCGAGGTGGCGACAGCAGGCAGCCGCGGCCATCCTTCGCTATTGAGCGGCCTCACCTAGGTGTTTGCCGGTCTAAACAAAGCTAACGATTTCCCTCGAGCTGTTCGAAGGGGGCACCCACCCCACGGCGGCCCCTGCCCACCCTCCGCACTGCCGGGGCTATGCGTCCCTCTCGTCCCCGCCTTTCCCTCTTTTCTCCCTCCCTTTCTCGTCCACCTCTTCACGCCAACTTGTCTCTTCACAACTCCCGCACTCGCCTCCTTCCTCCTTAACTTCACAGCCCCACAAAGGCAGGGGCATCCCTCCGGCCTGGCCCCCATCCCGCAGTCCCAACGTGTACCAGGGTGCCAGCCCACTAATTCCTCCATCCCAATTAACGGGGACATAGTGACTTTTTCCTGCGTCCCGGAGCTTGACTCCTCCGGATTTCACTCCGAAGAGGGTGGACCCGCAGGGAATGCACCGGGGGCTGTGTAGGTAACAGCCGCCAGGACGGAGGGTCACCTCCGCCGCTCGAAATCATCAAGGAGCTGGCAAATCTTGCACAGCTTCCAGGGAAAGAGAGAAAAACCCGGTGTATGTTTGTTTTTCCCGAGCTCCTCAGAGGTTTCTCTGCTGGGGAGCCAGGACGGCCCGTGAGAGCAGCTCCTTTCCACGTCCCCCCACCTGGAGGGAAATCTGGCTGACAGGTTTCTGTATTCAGGACTAAATCTGAGGTCCCCGCCTATGATTTAAGTTGCTTATTAATCGAAGTTTAAGGCTCTAACTATTCTCCTTCTGAAAGGGAAAAATAACCCGACCCCGGCGGGTTAATGAACAGCTCATGGGCATTACAGGTTGACCTCCCCCCGGGAAGGCGGTTCTTCACGGGGCGCTGAGTTCCGCGCCGTGTTTCACGTGGAAACCCCGCGCTGCCGGGCTCTGTCTGTTAATGGTTTATAATGAACCGTTTTCACTTGTCTACCTGCACCGGCTTTTTGAAATCCTATCACATGAGACGATTCTTTGTACTTCCCAGATGTATCAGCACTTTCAAGTCGGAGACTGTTTCTATTCATTGCCAAGCCCAGCCTCTCCCAGATCGACGGGCTCTCCTGATGCCCCTTAAATACTGTTTTTAAGATTACACGAGAAAACCTCTCCATTAATATTCCCTTTTATTTTTTTTTTTCTCCCCTGTCTATTAGCTTTAACATCCAATTTCCTTTTATCGAGGGGGCAAACTGTGATTTCTTGCACTTGACCTACCGCAGAAAATTCTGCAAATCCTTTGATTGTCTATTTAAAACAAAACAAGGAAATCAGCTCTCCCTTTTGCTTCAGGATTACGCTTGGAAACAAGATCTAAAGATTCTCTTGTAATTTGGAGAGCCAACAGCATAATAGCTTTGGAATGGAAACAAGCAGCTTTGTGAGGGGAAGGATAACTAAACCGTTTTTAGGCAGAGGATTTTCCCAGCTAAAGTGGCCGAAGACAAAACAAAACATAATCTATTTTGGAAGATTTCCAAGATGTGCCACATTAACCTTAGCAGATAAAATTTGCTTTCTTCCCTGCGTCCCCTCCCCCACCGAGGTCTGGTTTATCATATTTACATAAGTAGCCTTAGAAGGGATGTATCTATTATGGATCTAAGGAGCTAGCGAGCTCACATTTCATTTGGAAATAGAGGCGAAGTTTCACTGTTGCTTAATACTTGATGCATTGTAGAACCATTTCCATTTAAATAACCCCGACCCAAGGATTACCTCAATGGACTGGCTGCATGGGTTTTCTAATTTCCTGAAAATGAGATTTCGATTTATAAAACAAGAAACCAATTAGTAACCAAATGAGGCGAAGTAGATCCACTAAAATTGACCTAATCCCACAGGCACCATTTAGGCCAGTTCTTGGCAAATGAATGATGAGCAACCGTCTAGCGTAAGCTCAAGGCATCATCCAGCTGTGTTATTCAAGCAGCAAAAATAAATGGATCGAGCTTTTCTTTCGGAATGAATTTGATACTCTTGACAAAATATAGATTATAGGCTCCTAGCTAACAATATCCTCCACTCGAAGATTTTTTTTTTTCCTAAGAATATAAACAATTTAGACCACAAGAAAGTGTCCACTGTCAGAAGGGTGGGAAAATAAATAAATAAATAAAGCTAGGCATTTTAGCCAGGCCCTGGCTCAGTTTGCCAACAACAGTCTCGTTACCTAACAGCATGGACCGAGGCTGCGCCAATCCTGCGCAGAGCGAGAGTGCTGACTCATCGTTTCTCTCAGCACTTCCCAATGGAAAACCACTGCGCTTTCCACATCAAAAAGCATCCCAATCGTTTCCATGGGATGGCAACACCGGACGAGTCCATGTGAAACGCCCACCCCCCAGCAATAAGCGAGCCGGTCCCCACCGACTGCCTGCCCCCCAAGCCAGGCTCACGGCCAGCGCCCGGCTGCCTTGGCCCTGTCCTTCCCCTCATCGTTTGATTGATGCAAGCCTTGATGCCGGCAGCCAATGGAGGGGTTGGGTGGATATCGTCTCTAACCAGCGGCGATATTGTCGCAAGAAGCTCCTCTGTCCCACGGACGGGGGAAGAGATTCCTCAATCCTTTCTAATTTGATCTAGGCAAAGACGGAGGAGGGAGGCGCCAGGAAAAGGGACTCCAGGAGGCCCGGGTAGCTCCTTGGCCCTGGGTGATCTCCGGGTTACTTGTCTCTCCGTGAGCATCTGCAGCGCAGAACCCACCCCCGACGCCCTCCTTTGTCTGGCAATAGGAAAGGGCCGCGGGGGTGGACGGGTGGGGTGGCCAGAAGATGCGAACCCTTATCTACTTTGTGTTGATTTGTCGGCTTTTAAAAGCGGTTGCTACGATTTCCCCCACGGACTATCCGTCATGAAATCTCAGCGCAAACCGGATTCACGGGAGCAAAAAGAACGGCAGAGCAGGCGGTTTGACGTCCCCGTTAAAAATCACTCAGCGGAGAGCTCAGTCTAAGCCCCAGATCCGCTCCTCTGGGGGGGCAGGCTTTGAGGGGCAGCTACCTGCGGACACACCGCCCCCCACTTGGGAACTTGCCCCTGCGTCCTGCCCGGCCCGCACGGCCCGGCGAGGCTCACGGAAGCCGTGCACGCCGTGGGTAGATGCTGGCTTGGAGCCGGGACCCTGTAGGCAGTTTTCCCTTGTTGCTGAGGATGGGAAGAGGGAAAGGCGCAGGGGGCTCGCTTGTAGGCATTCCGCTGTTGCGGGACTGCCCTGGGCGCCGGTTCGCCGGGGCAGCAGCCGGGACTCCTGCCGAAGCCTGGTCCAAGGAGCTCCACCGCACGTTCCGCTTCCAAGCGCTTCTTAAAACTCCCTCTCGGGTCAGCAGCTCCCCCCTGCCGCCGGGGGCCGCGGTCCGGGGACGTCTCTCGCTTTTGTGTCGGTGCGTTGGCTTTGCCCTTTTAACAGCTGCCCTCTGCCCATTAAAGATGGAGGAGAGACAGCTCGTCCACCCCCCGGACGCGCCGCCGGGGATGCTCACCCCGCGGAGGGCGAAGGGATGCGGGACGCCCCCCAAACCACCTCCGCACCGGGACTTGCCCTTGCCCTGCCGCACCGGGGCACGCCGGGCCCCGGCAACCTCCCCCGTGGCGCTGGGGAGGCCGAGGAGGGACGGCCCGGGTCAGGCGGGGCTGCCGGGCTCCTCTCGCCTCCCGTCCCCGGCTTCGTGCAACCTGCTCGGCGAAGCCTCTCGTAAAGCTTTACGGCTGGCAGGGGCTCTTCACCTCCGTGTGCGGCTCGTGAAGCAGCACCTTTCCTACCTCCCCGTCGCCCCTCGCCGGCACCGCTGCTGCCTTATATCCCTCCCTGCAGCTGCTCTGGGGAGAAGCGGGGCACGGACGTTATTTCTGGGGGCAGAGGGTGACAGGACAACTCGGTCCCCTTCTTACAGGCAGTCATTTTCCATCTCTCCCCAGGGAAAATGACAAATAACAGCACCGACAGCCGCAGGGACAGAAGCTGTACGTCCTGGACAGCCGAAAGCGAAAAGGCAACGGGATGTTGTATCGAGGAATGAGCCTGATTCGATTAACCGTTTAATTAAAGAGTCTACCGCCAGAGCTTCGTTCTGCCATCGCCTAACGCCCGACGGGGCTGATTTCTCAGTTAATTTAACAAGCAGTGGTTAATGATAACTCAAAATCTCAGCCAAATGAGGCTTCTGTGAAGGAGCGGGTCGCCGTCAGAAGGTTCAGATGAAATGGAATAAGCTATGTTAAAAAAAAAAAAAAAAAAAAAAGCTGCTCATTTCCAACTGCCTGCGGATGCCATTAGCAAGGTTTTGTAAAGATTTATTATCTCGGTAAATCACATGTGTTCATTTGAAGCAGAGATAAGTTAGCATCCCGCTTTCTTTATAAAAATAATAGTAAGAGGGGGGAAAAGTCCTGTTGACTAAACAAACAATCCTATTAAGAAAACAGTGGTGGAAATAATGCCGAGACTGATTCACTCTAGAAAGAAATACCAGCATTTTGGCACACACGGGCTAACGGAATTGCGCTCTGAAATGCAAACAAACGGAACCATGCCCAGATTGGAGAGAAGGGTGAAAAAAAATCAGGCAGATTTTCGAGGTCCAACTACTTATTCGCTTCTACAGAAGATGCAAATTCAAACTGCCCTTATTCTGAAAAACTTGGGGAGAGAAGGGTTTGCACCAACGCACTTGCGAATATAAGCTATTTATATGCAAGGCGAAAAATATCCTCGGACATTAAAACGGTCCTATGTTGTTAACAGTCTGTTGCTAAAGAAAATACGGTTTTATCCACTTATCTCACTTAGTATTCTTTCTAACACATAAATCTGCTTTTTCAACGATCTCGCTAGTAGTTTAGTTCTGCACTTCACATTTTAAGTTCACATCAGAACTGGAATTAAACAGAGAGGTAGCGTGGAGAGTAAACTGCAGCTTAAATGAGAAAAACTTCTGTAAGAAAATAAACACTGAAACCTAATGCTCAATCATTTCCCTTAGCAGTAAGAAAAACAGCATTAAATCACCTATCCACGTGGGAAACGGATTTTTTTTTTTTCTCTCTGCTGATCTCTTCCCTCTTTAAAATAAAACAAGATTAAGGGTTTCGATATTGAAATGTTAACCAGCCTGATTCGGCGAAAGTTTATGTAAACGGAGCCTCTGCTTTTGTCTCGAAAATCAAACACCTCCGCGCCGAAACTATCCGTCCTCACTCGGGCGGAGATTGTGAACCCTCCTGTTCCCTCTCTGGTCGCGTGAGGAGAATAGGACCCTCAAAATATTCCTAACTAAAAAAAGAAAACCAAACCCCTCAAACAAATACAGACAAACAAAAATTCACTGCGTCACTTGGGTTTTTTTGTTTGTTAGGTTTTTGGTTTTTTCCTCTCCCTTCACTTTTGGGTACTGGCGAGGGTCAGGGAAGAGTTACCCCGCTAGTTACAGAGACTGGATCGGGTTTTTTGGAAGGAAAACTCTTTTAGTCCTTCGACATCTCAGAGATTTTTCCAGATCTTTTTTTGAGGTTACGTTACCTGCCGCTAACTGTGTAATATTAAATTGTAATTTTAGTAGATATTTTAAAATAAACGTTAACTCACGACTGAATTTATTAGGAAATTCTGCTTAAAACAATAATGTTCCGTAGGGTCCTCAGCGATTCAGCAGACCTTCAGCCTTTCTGAAAGCTGGCTGATCACCGAAAACTGCTGTATGTCTTACAGGTTCTCTCCTCCGGAGGCAGAAGAGTTTGAGCACTAAAATGATGTTACCTACCTAGCCGCTGGATGCTTTTCGCCCTTGACAGTTTTAATCTGCTGGGGAGCTAGTAAAGGGAAATCAGGGGTAGAGAAAACAACCCAGGCGTTTTAATAGCTTGTGAGAATTACACAGGCATTACGAGAGGGAGCTTGTTGAAAAATCTCTGCTCGGTTTATCGTTTATCCAGTGCCACCGATTTGGGTTTAGATTTCTGGGGGTGAGACGGATACGACCCCGTGATTATTCCGTGTGTCTAACTCTCCTGGCATTTTACTCTCAGAAAAATCTCGTTTCCAAAATGAGCCCGAAACCTACCCACCTCCTCTTTCTCTGGGAATATTTCAGACGTAAAAATACGCAGACAAATGCACCCCGATTGCTCTCTGCCTGTTCCCCTGTCCTCAGCCTCGCGTGTGCGCGGCGATAAGGAGCGTATATCTTTCTGTGCGCGATTATTTACAACCAGCCCCTATGCACGCACTCTCGGGGAAGATGGAAATTCGCTCTTGTGCGGGGAGAGGCGGGGGGGGGGGGGGGGGGGGGCGGGGGGCAAGGGCTTACACTGGAAGTGCAGCTCACTCATACGGAGACAGCGCTTCTCCATCCTGACTCCTCCAAGATGTCTTTAAATGTATGTATGAGTGACATGACACTTCGCCGTGGTCCCGAGCCTCCCTCCTGCCACCCACCTCCAGCCCTTTGGCCAACTCACCGACTCTGTCCCGGTACTCGTATCGCTTTCCTCCCCAGGGAAAAACAAACAAAAGGACCCCCCATTCTACCCATCCAACATCCCTACCCTCCTTTCAAAAAGGCTTTTCCTTTGAGTCCGTAATTTCCTTGGCTGTCACTACCTGTCCTCCCTTCCCAGCGAAGCAATGGCTTCTTTCTCTGGCAGGGGTCACCGGCAGACCAGGATCGTCCCCTCCCCACCCCCCCATCCCCATCCCCATCCCCATCCCCATCCCCATCCCCTGCAGCCGAACGAGCCGAAAGTGCACAAGCACACCCGCGCCGGCAGCTCAAGCTCCGGCTCCTCCCGTTCCTGGAGATCCCGGGGAAAATCACCCGGCCGCGGGCTCGGGTCCCGCACGGCCGGACACAGGCGCGGCGCCGGGAGGCCGCTCGTGGGCGAGTCGCTCGCGGAGAAGTCGCTCGTGATTAATCGTGGCACCGGCGAGCGCAGGGAAACCCGCGGCTCCGGGGCCGGGCCGGGGAGCGCTCCCCACTCACCCGCCTCCTCGGAAATACGTGGGAGGGAGAGTGAGCCCGCGTGGGGTCGCGGATAAGCCACCCGGGGCCACGCCACGCCGCGACACCCCCCCTGCTCTCGGGCCTTTGTGCCCAGCCCGCGGTGCCCCCCTCCGCCCCTGAGCGAGGATGCGCGACTTGGCGGGAGGAGGCGCGGCGGTCCCGCGTGGATCTACCGCCCGCTCGGCGCCGGGCCTCCCGCGGCAGCGCGCCTCGGAGGGGCGAGCCCTTTCGTGCCTGCTCGCCGCCTTTCTTTTTAATTCGCAGTTTGCCTTTAATTAGGCTGCGAAGGCCGCGCTGCCTGCGAAGCCCCGCTTAGCCGCCCCCTCTGTCTCCGCGCTCGAATTAGCATCTGCTGCGGCCGGCAGCGGCCCCGGCCCCGGCGCACTTGGCCACACGGTTCCCCAGGGCATTCAAACATCCTGCGCTACCACCGCGGGACGGGGATCAGCTATTCTTCTCTTCCCGTGATTACTCACAGCCTACAAGCAACACCATATGCTTCTTCTGATCAAACAACCCGCTACATAGGCACCAGTAATTGACGAGACCTGCTCGAAATCACGCAGAAAGGTAGCCTACTGAGACCGCAGGAGTTGACAAATCATTGCTAATAATCCTTTTAGGAACATCACGGGCATCAGAGTTTGCAATAGCTTTATTTTTATAAAGTATGCGCTGACAGTATAAAGGACAACTCGGTCCCCTTTGCGACGGAGGACTGCCCCGCATAATGATGTTCAAGGTGGCAGATCACACAGAGGAGGAAAATGAAGAGGAAGGCTTTAATTACTATGATTTTCTGAAGGTTGCGTTTATCCCCTTCTTTGGTTCTTAAGTGACTGGGAGAGATACAGAAGGTTGTTTACAGAAACTATTGTAAGAGGCATTGGATTGGAAATTACTGCTCTGGGCTCTAGGTATAAGCGTTCATATGTATCCGGGCGGGGGGAGGGTTACCTCCCCCAGACCAAATGATTGTCCGAATGCATGTTTACTTTTAAAAAGTACAATTAGGACCAATAGTTCAGAGACTTAATCAAGTTAAAAAACAACAACAAAAAAAAAAAGCTAAACAAACCAATTAACAAATCAGGCCGTATACCCACTCTTGATTTTTAACACATAATAGACAGGCAGACCGACCGAGCAACTCAAGGTATAGCTACAGAAAACACGGAGAGACATGCCTAAATTCTGCTGGGGTTTATGTACATGCTTTTTTTCAACAAAAGCTCTAGCGAATTTTGTTATTAAGTCAGAAAAAAGCTCTCAGTACTTTTTCTTTCATGTAGACAATATCTCCATTGATTGAGCTATATAAAAGATTACTGAAGTATTTTTTAATTTTGTTTCCTACTTCTTATAAAAGCAATAGCGTCAGGACACAGGACAACTTTATTCCGACCCTCTTAACTTTCTGTGCTGTTTGTTTTTCTTGGCAACCGGTCTAGAAATCCCAAGACGGTTGCTTTAAATCCTAAATCTACTCAAAAGCAAGATACACTTTAGGACTTTTAAGCCTGCTTTTGCTGGACAGGCAGGACTCTTGCTGGAAGTCAACGTGAAGTTTACTACTGCCTGACCGTGTAGTAGAATCAGGCCCAGACTCGGATGCTGCGTTCTCAGCGTTGGGTGGGCAGAGGGATTGAATACCCCCGAGTACAAAACTCCTGTTAAAAATTTCCGAGGTCGATTAACGCCTTCGACCAGCCCTAATGATCCTCAGAGCGAGACGCATCACATTCAGGATGCGATTCGGTGTGCTTGGCTTATTTATTTAGGCTCTGGGTGTGTGAGAGAGAGCATGTCTGTACGCGTGAGCTGTACCTGTAAATCGCACCTTTGCTCGATACTTGAACTAAGGCTTTAGGACTTTGCATAGACTTATGTAAATATTTACCCATATATTAACTCCCCCCCATAGTACGACTATAAATAGGGGTGAATCGTCCCCTCTTTCGCCACGCACGTGCTTGGCGGGGGATGCACATCTTACTGGGAGACTGGGGGAAAAGGAACCCGTGTTTGCTTTAGCAGAAACACGCAGCAGAGCTCAGTGCCTTCAAGTGTTGACAAAAGCACTGTAAGTCCCCAACCAAACCTGTCATAGGAACCGAAGGAAAAGTATTTACGACAAAGAAAAGTGACAGCGGAGAGCACCCTGCCTCCGAGCACCCCATGCGATTTACTTGATTTACTTTTTTTTTTTTTTTTCCTTTTGTAAAACCGACAAGCGACATCTGGATCTGAATGGAAATAGAGGCGAATAGGCATTCCCACCTACCTTCTGGAAAAACCACCCTCATTTTTAAATAGCTGGTGGTGAGTCTGATTATGGATGCTTTGTCCAGCTGAGAGGTGATAGCGGAGGGCAGGGGTAGTAATTTAGCCAGTTCATAAAATTCACTGTTTTCTTTCTCCCGTCTAGTCCGGGCAGCATTTTTGGACTTCTCTTTCATCGTGTTTTTTTCCCCCTTCTTTCCTACAATTTAAATTCCAGAGATTCATCCAAAGGTGGAAGGGAAACTTTCAGCTGCAATTCATCTCTCCGGAGCATCAGGCAGTGATTCTGAGCGCGGCCATTACTCTGAGAAACCGTTCAGTTGCGTAAAATGCAAACAAGTATTGAAGACCAGAGAGGTGTTCTTAAAAGAAAACAATAAAATATTCTCTGAAAAGCAGAGTCAATCGGATGGGAAAGGCATTTATCCAATGCAGCTCAGAGACTCCAAGCAACTGAAGGAAAAAAAAAATTTAAAAAAGCTAGAAGCTTGCGGCACCACGCAGCAACCAAACGAGGTATTTCTGGCCTTTTTTCCTACTCATGGCGGGCAGCATAGCTCCTCGGAAGAGGCTCATAATAATCCCGTTTCTTCCCGCGATCCGCTGTCCATCCGAGGCCCGAAACGCCCGGCCGCAGGCTGCCTCCCAGGGCGCTGGGTGACTTCCCGGGAGCCTCTGTGAAGACAACAGCAGCCCTGGGGTGAGAGAGCCGCTACACAACGCCGCAGCGGGGCCGCGAGAAATAATAATCAACAAACAGCCTCCGGCGGGTGTAGTATTTGCTCCCACCAGAGGGGAAAAAAAAAAAAAAAAAAAAAAAAAAGTAGTATATTTTCCCATCTAGCGCGCCCGTAGAGGAGCCTACCCCGCACTCTCCTCCCACAGCCCTCGCACACCCCAGCCCAGGTGTGCAAGGCATGACCAGAACCAAACCAAGGCACAAACCAGCCCCCGGCCAAGGCGGAGGAGTTACCGGTTGGTGGGGATGCTGGAGCAGTCCCCTCCGCGCTCCCCCAGGGCTGGTACCGCGGCGGCGCTCAGCCCTCCCCGCGCAGCCAGCCCCGCAGCGGGGCAAGCATTTCCAGTCCCAGGGTATTTCTGCGTTTCTTTTTTTCTTTTTCTTTTCCTTTTTTTTTTTTTTTTTTTTTTTTTTTAAATTTTCCCCTCGCCACGGCCGCTCTCCTCATTCCCCGGCTGAGATCGGGGGCGAGGGGGGGGTGTGTGGGTTGTCTGCCCCAGCTGCACCCCGGCCAGGGAAGGCACTCTCTGCCCGGCCCTGCCCCGAGCCGGAATCCCCCCAGATCATCCCATTTTTCCAACCAAATTTTGGGGTTTTCTTTTTTTCTTTTCCTCTTTTTCCACCGAGGGGGGGAGCGACCCACAGCCCAGCCCCGCACATCACTGCGGCTCCTTGCAGAGGCTGGCAGCTCCTGGTGGGATGTCATCTTCTTTTTTTACCTACCTTGAGTCCCTGAGCCCGGCAGCCTGCAGAGAGCTCTCCCGGGGTGAGGAGCCCAAACTCTTTAATTGGCTCATTAATGGCACAGGAAAAAGTTTGCGCCTGTCACTGCTCCTCACACCGATGGGCAGACAGACATTGCCGCCTCCCCATCCCCTTTATCGGCTCCCAGGCTCTCCCTCTCACATAACGGGGAGGGGGGTTAAGGGTGGGGGGTGGGGGGGCGAGGTTAGTATTAATGAAGAATCCCTAATTTGCGGCTGAGAAATGCCTAATAACTTCTTGATGGCTAAAAGCCTTTTAGCACAACTTCATTTCTCTCCCAGCCCTCCCCCCCCCCCCGCCCCCGGCTGAGCCCTCCCTTAATGCCACTCACGGACCCACCTCGCTTCCCATTGGCCGCTGCCGCCCGGCGCCCGGCCTCCCACTGGTGGAGGGGACGGTGACGTAACCGCGCCGCAGGCACACCCCCCCCTCCTCCCCACGTCCGCCCTCTGACCTGGCGGCGCTGCTGGAGGGGGGGGGGGGGACGACACGGGACGGGACGCGCGCGTCCCCGCGCGACGCCCTCCCGGGAGTACCTGCCCGCTCCGCTCTCTTGGGGTTTATTTTTGTTTATTTGGGGGATGTTAGGTGGGTTTTTTTGGCCAGTCTCCCCTCGGGACAGTGGATTGCGTGTGTGTCGTCGTCCCCCCCCCCCGGGAGCAAATTCCTCGCTCCAAACCCCCCGTGCTTGGTAGAAATAAGCTGTAGTCAGGTCTCCTGCCCCCTTTTAAAGGGGTACGGTTCAGTCCCGGGCTTGCGGGACAGCGTGAAACGAGTGGGAGGGATGGAGAAAACTGAGGAGGGGGATTTTAACAAATGTTCTTGATACATGCTGGAAACAAAACAAAACAAACAACAAAAAAAAGAAGCTAAACAATCCCACAATCAAACCAAAAAAAAGAAGGGGGAAAAAAAAACCAACCCCCATCCTCCTACATCAGGAGACAGGTATTTAAGAACCGCCCGCAAAGTGGATGTGGAGCCGAGGGGGTTTCTTTCCCAGGGAGCGGGACTATGCCTAATCTCGCTAGTCCCCTGGAAAATAACCCCCACTCTCCTAAAACGCCTGGCTCCTAAAAAGAATAGATAGAGCAGGGAGAGCCTGGAGTGGGGGCAGAATGGTTGTAGAGTTTTTCCTCAAACCAGAAGAGACGTTCAAAAGCCTGGAATAATTGCCAAACCAGTCGGTGCGGGAGTTCGGCTAAAACAGTGGTTTAAAATGAAATCGCGCTGGCGAGGCCAACCGTCAGGATATTTCTGGGGAAAAGGAAAAGGGTCTCCGTTTTCGAAAGAAGAAAAATGTCAACAACACCACTAAAAAAGCCTTTCGAAAGAAGAAAAATGTCAGTAACAACACTAAAAAACCCCATCCCTTTCATGCCACGGAGAGCTGCAGCTCGAAGCCCAGGCTTCCAGTGCCGACCGCCTTTCGCTGCTTATCACCTTAAATCTCCCTTCGGTGGAAAGGTTTCCCTGTGTTCATCTGGGTAAAGAAAGGAAGGATGGGAGGAGAGGCATTTAACAACTCCTCCGGGTGTCCAGGCGTCTGCAAGCAGCAGAGAAATGGATCCACGGAGTCTCAAATGTTCTTTTGATTGTCTCGTTTACCGAAGCGACCCGTTGTTAAACAAACACGAAGGCAAGTCATTTAGTGACGGTATGGATTAAAAAAAAAAAAAAAAAAAAAAAAGGAAGGAAAAGAAAAAAGCACCCTTCCCCGCCCCCCCCTTCACGGTTGTAAAGCGATCGCTGCGATGGGGGAAGGTGATACTGAACTGTCAAAAATCTTCCCTGTGTGTGACTGCCATCAGGTGTGAAGTGGGTTTAGGGGGAGAAGAAAAAAAAAACCAAAACCATCTTCCTTCTGGTTTTCATTTGAGGTAATTCTCTTGCTAAACGACACCGACATCTCTTCGAGGGTATTTAGACACATGGGCAACAACTGGACTAACACTGTCAGGTAGCTCACGAGTTATTTGTCAACATGAGCCGCACAAAACGTCTTCGGTAACACCCTCAGTTTGGGAAAAATAAATAAATAGGATATACTTCTGCTAATTTATACCGGGGCAACATGAGCATCACCTTACCAACCCCACACAGCCCCAGCGGGGACAGCACTTCACAGAGAGGTCGCTTTCCCGGTGTACCGGGACCTGGGTTTTTCCCTGCAGCAGCAGCCCGGGTGGGTGTCAGCAGCCGCCCCGGTTCCCTCCGTGCCCGGAGCCCGGGGGTTCGGACTCCACGGGCCCATGTACAGATTTTTAATGTATAAATGCTACAGTAGATAAAACTCAGGTTGTGAAAGGACCGGCGCACGGAAGGCTTTCCAAGCTGTACCGACCACGGACAGTCACCGCGTTACAGAATTACTAGCGCGGGGTCACGACGCTGGGAACATTGCCCGGCGGATTTCGAGAGGCAGTTCCCGAACGATGGGAGAATTTGGCCGTTTCAGGGGGATTAGTTTTGTTTCCCTCCGTCAAAATAAATACGCGACCTCTGACAGCGGAGATCAGAGCTAGCGCTGCCCTGTTGCAGGTACACAAAGGCAGCCCGCAATATCTAAATTCGTGGTCTTCGTACCAGCCGGGGGCCCGGTATGGCTCGCGGTGGTTCCAGTGAGGCGGCCACCGCGCCCCAGTGGAGCTGGTCCACCCGTCCGCGGTGCCGTTTAACGCACGGGGTGGATGCACCGCCACGGGATGCCCGCACCGCCACGGGATGCCCGCACCGCCGTTACTCCGCGGCGGACCGGCCGTCGGGGCGCACTGACGGAGCGGAGGGGCTGAGACGCGGGGTGTCCCCGTCCCGGCCCCCACCCCGGCGCGCCTGAAAGCCGGGGACGGAGCGGCGTCCTGCTGCCGGCACCGCCGGCCGGGGCACCGAGGGAGGGGGCCGAGAGAGACCCTCCGGCTGCCTGAATGAAGCACGTCGATAGCTGTGCTCAGTTTAGATGCGTTTGTTGTCGGGTGAGACAGCTCCGGGAAGCAGGTAACAGTGGAAAATTGAATAAACGGGTCCTGCCACGCCATTCGATTTAAAGAGACGCAAAATGAAACGGGGTGTCTGAAGAAAGGCTGGGTCAAAACCAAGCGTTTCACAGACGGGTTTCCAACTATATGTGGTAGAAAACTCGCGTGGCCAGGCACAATATGCAGCGTATATTGCAGCGTGCGTGCGTGCGGAGAGGGGAGGGAGGGAGAGAGGCAAGTGTGCAAATCAAAGAGGGGCGGGGGGGAGTGGGGAAGAAACCCCCTACTGGGTCATTTCCCTGTAGGACACGTCTGATCCAGTTTCTTCTCCAGTACATTCTGGCGCACTCCGATATACTTATCAGTTTATGAATTTGGATGCGCTTACTAACACCCCCCCCCCCCCACCTCCCCAAAGAATAAGGTGGCTATTTCTTATGCGGAGAGCATGAGACATCAAGCGTAAGACGTCGCTTATACACCGCTTTCCCGACAGCGTTTTAAAAAGCGGAGTATTAGCGGCTTAACCACGCGGGTCGCTCTCTCGATTGCTTAAAAAAACCTCACCCCATCGGCCTGGTGCCGGTAAGGGACAGCTCTGGCACGCCAAAGCTGCCTCCGCTTCGTAGCGGCGACAAGGCAGGATCCGACTTCGCACGGGGCGCAGCGCCTGTGAACGGGGTGACTTCTGCCCCCCACCCCAACACGCTCCCCGAGGTGCACAACCTCGGGGTGCCCGGGCGGAAGCCCGGGGCTGTTGAGAGACCGGTAACTTCAGCCACGCTGGGCACCCTGGTGAATTGGAGTGTGATGTGAATTTCCATCCCCGCCCTAATCAAGGCTTTATTGACATACACATACACGGCAAATGCTCTTTGAGACCATTCAGAAGCAATTAATGTGTTTTAACTGATCTAGATCTTAACCTCCAACATTCAAGCCGTGCTCTGGGTACTTTACTCCTGCTCTTTTGCTAATGTTATTAGGGATGTTCAGGGGAGCAGGACAACCCGAAAGGCGAATCTCTCAGGAAATAGTTAAAAGACCCTTGGATACCAGCTCCCAGATACAAAGCGGTTCCCACTACATCTCTTAAAATTAATTACAGAAACATTGCTAAATTAGAGTACGTGACCACCAGCAGGACTGTTATCTATTTTCGGTAACTCTTTTAAACCATTTTTGGCGATACACCCGTGGATTTTTTTAAGCGATGCTTTGGGGTGCACTTCGCTTGACCACGCACTCCTTTCAATTATATTGTGGGGTTTTTTTTGGCATAAGCATAACGAGATGATTTATATTCTTTTCTCCAGTGGAGTCAAAGGTCAATACCTTGTCGCCCTCATAATATTGAATACACTCCTGCTAATGATCGGAAGTCAAGCTATCTTACTGTTCCGTGGAGCAGCGAATGAAAGCTAAATATGAAGAAAAGTTAAAAAAAAAACCCTCTACTTTATGGTCAGCAGCCATCAGCACCAGACACATTTTTCTGGCCTTCTGTATGACACACTGAATGTCCGAACCGAGCTGAAACGTCCTCGTAAGGGAAAAGAGGTTCGGGAAGGATACGGGACTGGAAACGAACTTTGAAGAACTGCAAAACTTTTACCGTATTTCCTGCCCTCCCTACGTCTCCAGACATCTGGCTCCGCTCCTGTATCCCTTTCTGTTTTCCCTCCTGTGCCGGACAGCACCAGCGGCCCAGCCGGGTTCGGTGCTATATCCCTGGCTCCCACCTCGCCTGCGCCGGGCTCCCCCAGCCACACGGCCCGCCCGGCGGTGGGGAGGCGGCTCCCAGACCCCCACCCGGCGCCCTCGCAGCCTCCCGCCGGGCCTGCCGCACCCTGCCAGCCCCGTGTGGCGCCCACCCCCACGCAGGGCGCGCTCCCCTGATTTCGGGCGCTAATTCTCCCTCCTTCCTTCTGGCAGAGGAGGAGGCGGCTCTGGGGGACGCAGCCAGCCGGACGCTCCCGACCTCCGCGGGTTCTCCCTCTCTCCACGAAGCAGACCCGAGCCGGGGCCGCCGGCGCGCACCCGCACGCACCGCCAAGCCCCTGGAGCACTTCGGGGGAGGCTTCCCAGTGGCCGAGGGCTTTGTTCGGCTGCGCTGCTTCTCCCGGGTTCTGTGGTGCCCCGGCAGCGGCTCGCAGCGAGCGGCGCACCTCCGCGCCGCCGCCCCCGCCCCCTCCCCGTGCCCCGCGCCCGCCGCCAACGGCGGCGGGACCCGCAGCGCCCCACGCGCCGCGCCGGCCCTTGGCACGAGCGCGCCTGTGCGCGCCAGGGCGGGAAACGGCGCCTCACAGTGCGCCCCGCCCTCCCCACAGCGCCGCTCCCCCCCCCTCCGCCCGCCCCGAGACAGAGGGACACGGGCTGTCGCATGTCGCGCCGTGTCGGCCGAACACTGTCTTGCTCTCGCAATTAGCGTCCCCCTCACCTGCAGCGTGGCCCTGGGGTGGTGTGGGAGCGGGTATTGAGGCGGAGAGAGGGGGCTTCGCCTCGGTACAGGCCGGCTGCAGGGAAGCCAGGCAAACCGCCTCACGGCTGGGGGAGCCTCCGTGGGAGGGTGGTCTCCTCCAGGCCTCAGGTACAGCGTGAGATCTGTACTTCGCTCACGTATGCTAGCGGGGCTGGTGTTGCATCAGGCTGCCTCCAACCCCTCGCTATCACTGAAATCTCCTTTCCCGAGGCCTGGCTTTCATTAGCAAAGAAGTTATTTCATTAGTCGGGGGAAAATCTGTCAGCAGAAGCCTGTTTAAATTTCAGCACCCCCAAGAATGATGCTTAAAATAGTGAGATCCATTCCACAGTCTGTTCTTACTATCAACCTGATAATGAAGAGGTCACAAATAGACTCGTATCACTGCCTTGTTTCTCTGGAGAAAGCAGCTTAACCCATCTCGAGGACACACTTCGCTTTGAAATAACGCATGCCGTTTCAGATGAAATCAATAGCAAGAGGAACCGCCCCCTCCGCCTCGCTGAAACTCTGCCTCCAGTCTCCCATCATCTGAGAGAATAGGCTTGATCAGACCAAAAAGGAGGGACGCAGGGTGCGAGGCTGCCTGACAGCTCCAGAGCTGGTGCCCATTGCACTTGGTGTGTATCCTCATCAGGATGCTTATAGCTTTGTGGTAGGGTGAGGTGGGAAACCTTCCCTGCGTGGATTTGCTTGTTTTACTCTTGTACCTGTTTGTGGTTACGAGTCTAATTAAGTTTATGAGCATCGCACACTAAGATGGGAGCAACCCCTCTGTGGCTTGACAGTTTCTGAATCATTTGGGTGCTCTGCAAGCCTGTGGCTACTCCCCTCTGCATTCCCTACGTGGTGAATAGATGCCTCATTGCAACTGCAGTGCGAACTGAGTTTGTAACTGTTTTCTTCAGAAGTCATGTGGGGGAGATGATGTCTCTGAGGAAGAAACGCTGTGGGATCAATTGCTTGCATTGGAAGGGGGCACAGGGAAACAGCACCACACCTGTAAGCCTGAATCCAGTTTTAATCTATTTCAGACTATGCTAAATCTGTTGCTGAGGGGTAGGGGTGTTTCCCAAGGCCTGGCGTATGCCTGCGATTAATATTTTTTTATTCAGGTCTTGCCTCACTGTTGAAATGTTCTGTCTAAACTCTGAATTCTGACTGTTATTCAGCGATGGTGGGGCTGCATTTACATAATGCGACAGCTGGATGTAACCAGCTGAAGCTAGAGCCTATTAGAAGGGCAGTTTGCTCACAGTGCTTCTCCTCACTGAGGAGTGTCCACTACTTGCAGCTGCAGGAAGGAAGCTCCAGGGCTTGCTTGCTCTGTGTAATTCCTCTCAGATTTAGCTGGTAGATGAACAAGGAATTGTCATTTCTTTGGTCTGGCAATAGCTTGGTGATGTTGATGCCACATTTTTGAAATGTGCCAAAACCATAGGATGTTCTGGAGCCTGGTTTCAATTTTGGCTTCAGCACAAAACACTCCTGGTGCGTGGCTCAACCCAGCCACTTATCAGAGCAGCCAGACTGGTGAGAGAGGAGATGACTGTGGGTGTCAGGTCCCTGAGGGCACTAATAAGCCTTAATTACCCTGACCAGCCTCACCTGGCAGCTCTGTGCACACCCTCTGCCCTTGGTGCTTTTCCAAGCCAGGCTGTAGGAGTCCTTGGCTCTGGTAGTATGTCTGTACCTGGCTAGGGACCCTGTTGACCTGGACTCTGCCCTGTGGACTGACTCCTTGGCTTGACCTTGGACCTACCTTGCTGCTATGGACTTGCCTGGCAACCAGCTGCTATCCCCATGCCAGCCCTGCTGTCCTTGCTCAGGTAGTGTGGGGTGGACAGTGAGGCCCCTGCCTTGCTGGCCTTGCTGTTAGGCTTGGTTTGTGGCTCCCTGTTCTGTCCCAACAGCTCAGCCCTAGTTCACTGATGCTGGGCTGCTTCTATTCATTGTAGAGTTCCAATGAGCCGTCTGCTTTCCCTCCAGGGCAAAGGGTTCTCTGTCTCTAGATTGTCTATGCTCTTTTGCTTTTCCAAGGGTGGTGCCTGCCCCAGAAGCTGTTGTGCTCTAGGGAGCTTCCTGAGAGGTACATCTGTATTGGTGCAGGAGTCTACCTGCAGTTACGGGGCCTTAGAAAACATGGCTGGAGACAGAAGGGTGTTGCATGGCACATCTTCCTCTGATTTCCTGGCGGGAGCAAAACTTTTGCGTTTGAGACATGTAATGGGTCAGAAATTTGGTAAGATGGTGGATTCATCTAAGCTTGGTGTAATTCAGCTGCTGAAGCGCAGGAGAGGGATGGATTGGAAAGCCTCAGGCCCCCTGCACCCAAAGCTTGCTTACTGCTTCCCCACATAGGAGGGTTAGGCAGGAAACTGACCGCCTTGGAGGGCTGGGGGGCTCCACAGGGGCACAGAATCTATCTGCCCAGATCAGTTTACAAGGCTAGGACCATACAATGCAAGCTCTTGGAGGCAAGGGCTGTGTTTATCTCCATACAGTGCTGATCACAATAGGATCCTATTTCTGTTTAGGGCTTCCAGATGCAATGCTAGTCAATGTCTATAATAAACAATAATATTAATAATAAGTATTAGCATGCCAAGCTGCAAATCACTGACATAGTTTTCTAATATTGCTGGTTACTTTCCAGTATTGTCCTCCAGTCTTACTGCAGTACATTGTATGCAAGAGAATTGAAACCCAATAATCGGCATGTCAAGAGTTTGAAGGCAGGATTGCATTTTTTCTTCTGAAACCGTCTATTGAAACTGACATCACAACAAGTGAGTTCATTGGCCTAATAAATCCAGTGTCCAGCATGCACACACTGTTCTGTGTACCAGGATGTTGGTAATTAGGCTGGTAACGAGGCTGCTGTTGCATAGAATAACTAGCATGAAAATGTTAAAAGTTAAGCTTAGTGGGAGAATAATGTAGGGAAAATGTAAACAGTAGACATCAGATATGACATTTATTTTCACTCATGGGAAGACAGCTGAAAGGAAGACTTTAGCTATAATTTGTTTTCTCTGCTTTACTGAATCTATAAAAAGTCTACAATGATTTTGTTCTGACCACAGTAACGTAGTTTTACATTTGAACAGAAATACAGCTTTAAATTTAGATTTTAATTTCATGTCTGATTGCAGACATAGTAGAAACTTTATCCTAAAATAACATTTCTTCTATTGCCAGCTCCTTTTGTGCTGCTGAAAGAAATAATAATGAGAAAGTATTCCAGCAGGAGGAGCTGGTTTAGAAGCAAATGGATTCCATGGCAACTCCTGACTCTACATGACACCTAATAACTAGCATTTATGTGGGAAATTGTCTGTGTTATCTTGTACCCCAGATCTGGTCTTCTTATAGGGCTTTTCCCTCATTTTAAAGCAAAAAAAATTAAAAATATAGAATTAGCATGACGTGAAACGAGTTAGTCTCCCACAAATGTGTGCTTACGCAAGCTATTGTCAACTGAATGGTATTAATTAATTTTAAAAAATATTTCAGAGATGAAATATTTGCTGAGAAATGCATTGATCTGTCAAGGGAAGAGTTGTATAGGATCAGAACATTGGGACTGCGTACTTTTTGACGTCATGAGATATCCATATTCAACAGTTTGAAACATAACACAGGAAGATCTAACCGAATCAGACCGCTATCTTGGTTCTCACAGTGCTGAATACGCCAGGGGAATCTTGTAATGGGCAGCTGGAGAATAACCCGGTGCTATGGGCATCCTGTCTGCAGTCAGTCAGCCAGTTTGACCGATTTATGATCTGAAGAATTTGGATTTATATCCTTCTGTGCCATGATCCAACCTAATGCACGTGTGGGGCCTGACAACTGTTGCTGTTTGAGTGTGGAATATTGAAACTCGCTATTTTAAACCTAAATTGAAAGGGATCTGTTCTTAAACTGACATGTGGTAAGCAACCTCTGCCTATGACCGTTGCAGTAATACTTCACGAACAAGAATTAGCTGAAATTAACCCTGGAGATGGAGTTTTCTCTAGACACTTTCTGGCCTGGCCGGTTTCTCAGCTGTTGTTTAACTGTTCGCTGGAGGGCCTCAGACTGTAGAAAACCATAGTCTAGGCTTGGGGAAACAAACAAAAAAAAAAAGCGTCTCCTGTGGTCAAATGAAAGCTGATTCAGGTTTGTGTTGCTCGTCTCTCTTCCTGCCCACACAGACAAGATGGCCCTTGTTTGTTACCTGTCATTCAAAACATGGAGTAGTCCTGAGCAAATACACTGAATGGATGGGTAGAAAATGTGAAAATGAGGCTTGGTTTAGCAGGTCAAGGGAAGAGATCCTCCCCCTCTACTCTGCACTGGTGAGGCCTCACCTGGAGTCCTGTGTCCAGTGCTGGGCTCCTCAGTTCCAGAAGGACAAGGAGCTACTGGAGAGGGTCCAGCGCAGGGCCACTAAGGTGATGAAGGGCCTGGAGCACCTTCCATATGAGGAAAGGCTGAGAGAGCTGGGTCTGTTTAGCTTGGAGAAGAGGAGGCTGAGGGGGGATCTTATCAATGCTTATCAATATCTAAAGGGTGGGTGTCAGGAGGATGGGGCCAGGCTCTTCTCACTGGTGTCCAGTGACAGGACTAGGGGCAATGGCTATAAACTGGAAAACAGAAGGTTCAACCTGAACACGAGGAAACCCTTCTTCCCTGTGAGGGTGCCAGAGCACTGGGACAGGCTGCCCAGAGAGGTGGTGGAGTCTCCTTCCCTGGAGACTTTCCAAAGCCACCTGGACTTGTTCCTGTGTGATCTGCTCTAGGTGATCCTGCTCTGGCAGTGGGGTTGGACTAGATGATCTCTAGAGGTCCCTTCCAACCCCTAACACTCTGTGAACCACGTCTTACTGTAGCTCACAATTAGATGCTGGCATGGAGTTCCTTCAGTGGAGAGCCTGATCTGCTACTGAGGTATTTGTGACTAGTGCTTGGGATCAAAACCAAACTATAAGAAGGGTTATAACAGATCACATAACAAATATGATGGGGGGGGGGGGGGGAAGGCAAGACCACAGTCAGGCTTTAGAGCACAGTTTGAAGATCAAGGAATAGAAATGAAAAGGCAATGGAAAATACAGAAAGCCTGGAGAAAGGTGCTCTGGATAGCAGCAGTAATAAGAGAATAACTTTTTAACTTTTTTTACGTACATGTGTTTATTCTTACTTACAAAAGAAAAGAATGTGCACCACAGAAAAGAAAAAGAGTGGCATAAAATAGAAGTAGTGCTAGACAGATTGGGAAACTGAAATGGAGGTGAGGGCTGAAATGAAAAAGCACATGTAATTATGGGAAAGGAAGAAGAATTAGGAGAAATAGAAGTTTAAACCAGGGAATTACTTGATTTATCCTCATTCCTATATCTTCTGAAATTGCTGTTTCTCATAGCCTGAAGTTTTGTGGTTTGGAGAAGAGATGGCAGAACAATGTTGCTTTGGTGATCTGAGCTGAACAGGGATTCTTACATGAAAAGACAAGTGGCAGATTAAAAAAATGAAATGATGATTGTAGTCAGAGTGGGTTTTTTTTCTTTCCTTTTTTTTTTTTTTTTAATTGCAGGGAAATAAAGGGGTGTAAGTAAAGAAATGGAGCAGTGAAAGTTAATTTTAAAGGAGATTGCCTTCTGCAGTTATTAGTAAATGTAACACATAGATGGGGATCTGATTCCAATCAGTAATCTCTGTGCTCTTCCAAAATTTTTAAGACTTATTCTTAACATCAGATTGGTATGATGTAACAAGAACTAGAAGCATAGGTGTGTAAAAGGGAAAGAAGAGCACATACAGTTTATAAAATGAAGAGTATGCATGTTTTTAGGCATATAGCCAAGAAAGGTTTTTTAAATAGCAAGAATCTCACCCCTAAATGCACTCAGAGTAAAATTCAAGATGTGAGGTGCTGAAATGTGCCTAGCAAAAATCAGGTATCTCAAATAAGACTGGATAACTGTGTATGAAAAAGATGGACACAGAAATGTAACTTGTATTTGGTACCTTGCCTATGATTGCGGGAGAGGTGCTTGTCCGTTTAGGATATGTTATGTGGAACCTTCCCCTGAAATCAGAGGCTTGCTGCCTTTCGGAATGAGAGTTGTTAAATAACAAAGCACAAGTCCTATCTATCTCATCTGCTCCTATACAAAATTCCCTCTTTCAGTTCTTTCTTCCCTTTTCTGGCCATGTTTTCCCCTAATGTGCCCTAATCACCAGGTAAATGGGAGAGGTATGCTTTTGTGGAAGGTGTTCTATCATGCCAAAGTAATTTAGTGTCATGGAAGGAGACAAGATTGCATAATAAAAACAAACAGGACTGTTGCCTCACAGCAGCCCTGTCTTCATGATTCAATGCGCTGCCCCCCCTTGGAGGTGGAATTCTTAACCTGTTTTTCTCATTAGGGATATTTTTTTCATCTAATTTCATCCGATTAGCAATTTTTCATGGTCATGAGTTCTTAGTCTGTTCCTGTAAAGTCAATGGTTCCTAAGAATTAAATAACTTTAGGACATTACCTACCCATCCAATTTAAGAAAATATGATTTATCCGTCAATTAGAAATGTTATAAAAACTGCAGCTGTTAATCTTTGAGTCCTAGGTCTGAGTGAAGGATTAAGATAATACTAATGCTACTGTCTATTCACCAAATCTTTTGAAAGTAATAGCAGAAACTGAATTTGATCTGCTAATAATACATGTTGGGAATGCATTTCATCCTCCGATCTCTGCAGCAAAGGGCAATGCACCAACAAAAAAGAAACTAGCATATTTTTTGGTCACTTAAGGTTGAGGTTTCTCTTCCAGGTTCTGTTAATTTCCTTGTTTCCTGTATTTCCTAAAAGGTTTCCACTGTTTTGATTAAATAAATCCAGCTGTTCCCCAAGACTTTAAAACAAATAGGTAGCTATTGTGTGTCTTGAAAATGAAGAAACAAAGTGTTTGGCATTCATGGCAGTATCCTTTTGGTGAGACGTTTCTTTTTTCATTTTATGTTTACTAAGAATAGAGAATTCCAGAAATCCATCTGAACCACTTATTTCTAAATAAAAATTCCCTGTTTCTTAAAGGTTTTGGTCCTTTAAGGTCTGCATTCCCTAAGGACCCTTGTCCTGGGGAAATTTTGGATGAAGTTTGGTTTAGTTGAGGTGCATTTATGTTTGGATAGAAATTTTGGCTCCTCTTGCCACTACAGTGCATCACAGCACCTTTCTGGGTGCACTCTGGCCAGTGAAGGAAGCTGAGGCATGACCTGAAAGGCTGACATACTTGTCCCCTACCCTAGGATCGGTAGGGCAAAGGAGTGGATGTAAACTTTCACATCAGCTAGTGCAGCTCGGGTGCCTCTGTCAAGAGTCACAGAGCAACACTGGAGAGCTGGCACCTGACTGAGACAGAAAATGAACGAAATGTCTGGTGCAACTCTTTCTCAGAGTATTCCCGGTCTCAGAGTATAGAGTAACATTCATGTAGCTATTTTGGTTTCAGTAACAGAAGGGAAGAGCTGTCATTGCATGTTCTGTGACAGTTTTCCAGGGAGATCCAGACTGTATTTATGTGCCAAAGATGATACACAATAACCTGGTTTCTGTCCCAGAGAAAGCTAAACAGTATAAAAACCCCAAACACCACTTTCCACACATGAACAAAATAAAAATCATTACCCTACGACTTTTATATTGTGACAGTATGATCATGCATTCAGCTTGCATAACCCAAGTGCCATTTCTCCTACTCTTAAGCACTGAATGAGTTTGAATGTCATTGCTTTTAGTTTCATGGCTTTATGAATGTACGTAATTGTAGGAGACTGGTAGCACATCTTGGCTGTATAGTGCTGGGCCAAATGACTTCAGTGATTGTCAATTCCTTTTACTATCTGAGTGCCCTCATGCAGCATGAACAGGACAACCAGGTGATCAGGCCCAGTCAGCATGGGTTTATGAAAGGCAGGGCTGCTTGACTAACCTGATCTCCTTCTGTGACAAGGTGAGCCACTTAGTGGATGAGGGAAAAGCTGATGCTGTCTACCTGGACTTTAGTAAAGCCTTTGACACTGTTTCCCACAGCATTCTCCTGGAAAAAAATGGCTGCTCATGGCTTGAATTGGGGTACTCCTCACTGGGTATAAAACTGGCTGGATGGCCAGGCCCAAAGAGTGGTGATGAATGGAGTTAGATCCAGTTGGTGGACGGTCGCAAGTGGTGTTCCCCAGGGCTCGGTACTGGGGCCAGTTCTGTTTAATGTCTTTATCAATGATCTGGAGGAGGGGATCAAGTGTACCCTCAAAGTTTGCAGACAACACCAAGCTGGATGGGAGTGTTGATGTGCCTGAGGGTAGGAAGGCTCTACAGAGGGATATGGACAGGCTGGATCAATGGGCCAAGGCCAACTGTATGAGGTTCAACAAGGCCAAGTGCTGGGTCCTGCACTTGTGTCACAACAATCCCATGGAACACTACAGGCTTGGGGATGAGTGGCTGGAAAGCTGCCTGGCAGAAAAGGACCTGGGGGTGTTGTCAACAACCAACTCAGTATGAGCCAGCAGTGTGCCCAGGTGGCCAAGAAGGCCAATGGCATCCTGGCCTGCATCAGGAACAGTGTGGCCAGCAGGAGTAGGGAAGTGGTCATCACCCTGTACTCAGCACTGGTGAAGCTGCACCTCCAATACCGTGTTCAGTTTTGGGCCCCTCACTACAAGAAAGACATTGAGGAGCTGGAGGGTGTCCATAGAAGGGCAAGAAGGATGATGAAGGGTCTGGAGCACAAGTCCTGTGAGGAGTGGCTGATGGAACTGGGGTGGTTTATCCTGGAGAAGAGAAGGTTGAGGGGAGACCTTATGGCTCTCTACAACTACCTGAAAGGAGGTTGCAGAGGGGTGGGTGTTGGTCTCTTCTCCCAAGTGACAGGACGAGAGGAAATGGCCTCAAGCTGTGCCAAGGGAGGTTTAGATTGGATATTAGGAAAAATTTCTTCACTGACAGGGTTGTCAGGCATTGGAACAGGCTGCCCAGGGAGGTTGTTGAGTCACCATCCCTGGAGATATTTAGAGACATGTGGTCGAGATGCTGAAGGACATGGTTTAGGGATGGTAATAGCAGTGCTAGGTTAATGGTTGGACTTGATGAACTTAAAGGTCTTTTCCAACCTAAAAGATTCTATGATTGCAAGTACTTTTATTCATAATTTAGTCATGTTAAAAAAAAAGTCAGCAGTTTTTACCCAAATATCATTTAAAAAAGACAACAGATTTGTTTATTCATTTAGAATTACATGATCTGGATAGTTTATAGCTTAGACTGATTAATTCTAGAATACTTAGAACAGGTAAAATCAAAGAATTTCATTCAGACAGGTGGATGATTTTACTCTGAGCTGCTTTCTCCTAAAGCATACACAGTCCTAAGAAAGTCTTTGTTTCAACTTAAAATCTTATCCTGTAGTCAGAATATCTTATTCTCATTTTTAGCCCCCAACTCCCATTCTCTTCTTCCTTCCCCCTCCATCTTTATGAATTCCCTCTGTTGGTAGCCATTTTCCAGTGAAACTCACTGAAAAATTAAGTGCTTTGCAAATTGGATGTCTAAGTCAAGTCTTCAGGGCTACAGTGATATTTCTTCTTTTCTTGTGTTTCCAGCTTAAGTGTCAAATGGGTTTAGGACAAAAAAAAGTATTGTTGTCAGCTGTTTTTATCAATTCTTATGGGTCTTGTAGGTTTATGGGATGAGAATGCAGTAATCCGGTGATGAATATAGCTGCAAGAAAAAAAAAAAATCACCTGTTGAGCAAGTTTGTTTCTGTTTCCTCCAAGTTTTAAGCTGGCCAGACTACTGATAAGACTGAACCGGATGAAAAAGCAGCACTCCTTGGGTGTGTCACATGCTATGAAGCTAAAACTTGAGGACCATCAGCAGTGTTAGGGCAAAAGTCCCCACTTTTGCAGTCCAGCCACAAGTTATTGACATGGAATTCAAAAGAGAAAAAAAGAAATACAATTATTTGTAGGTGACCATGTCTGTGTACAGTTTACCAACAGAAGGCAAAAATTGTTCCAGAAACTTTTGAGTCACTCAGAAGAAATCACAGCTGGGTAAAGTTTCTTAAGGGAACTGGGTAGTGTTGCAGAGGATGGCACTGCAACTGCATGTAACTGGGTGAAAGCCTTTATGAATATATTTTACAATTTCTACACCATTTGCTGAGGGGTCTTTGTGAAGACACAGGAAGCTTTTGCCTTCTGATGCACACACTATTGTATGTAAATTATGGAGGTGCTGTGCTCTTGAGAAGTGGAGAGGCATGCATTTTCCTAATATCTGCAAGGATGAGGCTGAAAGATGTTGTCAGTGTTTGCATGTAGGAGTCAAGTAAAAATGTGTGAGATGCATGAGGCAAAATGGGTACTTGGCTTGATGAGTATCCCACGTGTGGTTATGGCTTATAACTATTTCACTTGGGTCAGCTCTGAGCATTTCATTACCAGGGAGAAATGAGAAATCGCCACATCCCTCTTCTCCCAGATTAGCTCATTCCCTCTTTGAATCAAGTAATTTAGAATTAAAGTCTAAAATTAAACTTGCATTTGCCTTAATCATACAGCTAACAGTGCTGCTTATTTCACACCTGTCTTATTTGCTTAATATGTTCTTGGAGTAATGTTGCATCATATTTTCAGTTTAGCACAGTAGGGCCTTATGCAGTTATTTGTAGAACTCAACTTGCAGGAACCGAATTATGGACCATGACTTCCTCTGTGCTATGTGTCCTATAAACGGAGAATGAAATTCCTCTAAAAGTCTGATCCCAGGAAGCTTAGTCCGAGTATAACACGAGAGACTGTCACTGTGTTGGCAGGGGGGTGGGATGGGACAAGGCAGAGCCATGGCAAAGAAACGACGATTTACCTCAGCTACAGCATCTTGCTAAGATAGTCGTGTAGTCGCTCTTGGTAGAGAGCTGAACTATTTTGTGTCGTATTTTAGATGGGACAAAATAGCAAAAAAACTCTAGGGATAAATCTTGTTTTCATGTGGGTGAATGGAAGGGCCTTTTTATGGAGATGGTAGAATCATCTCGGTGTTTTTTCCAGCTCTCCCTTTAGTCATTGCAATCATTTGAGAAAATAAAATAAGGCTTAATTGCAGAATCCTCAGAGCTAGAATGATGACAGTTTATCAGAACCTGATATTACTGTGCTACTACAATAAGTAATTAGGCCTTAATTAGTTGAATTTGCTGACAAATACATGATGGGAACTCACCATGTGTTATTGGCATCTGAAACAATTTTACCCTGTTAGCTAGAAGGAAGTACCGCTATCAAGTACATAAGCCTGATTTTCCCACATTAGCACTACATGGTAGAAACGGAGTTATTTCCATTCCAAGGTGCAAATTTGCTAGTGTGTGAAGAATGCTATTTGTCACGTTTAAGTAGCAATTTAAGAGTGTAGTTAGAAAAAGATGGTGATATTTCTAGACTCCTTTTCTACTTTTCTTCTTGCCAGTAATTAATAGCATAGCAACTGTTTGTACATGTATCATGTTATTGAGAGCGTGATTTTTGAAAAATGCCCAATTCACCTCTGCTGTCCCTACAGTTACTGGGAATGATCATATGCAGCACCGAATACTTTTAATTCTTCATTCCGTTGTTTTGTAGCACGTGAACAATACTTCTAGCCAGTGTCTGCCTTTACTTTCCTTCTCCCTCCATGCTCTCATTTCCATTCTAATATCTAGGTGCAGACTCCCCCCCCAATGATCACTTCTGATATTTTTTTATTGAGATCTCCACCTTGTCCTCTCACCTGTGTGACCTTTGTCATCGTGTGATGGGGTGTCACCAATTCTGCTGTGTATGCTTCTTCTGCAAGGAGAGCTCCAAGCCTCCTGTTCTGCGTGCATGTGTTTTTTGAGAGTCTTGGTAGGACAAGGCTAAGCTACAGAAAATAAAAAAAGGCAGCAGTGAAGCCTAATGCATAGATAGGCTTAGTGAAGCTTTTATGTTCTTTATTTCCGGGGAGAGATTTGGTGGTTGAGACTTTCTAGAAATAGAGATGCAGAAGAAAAGCTTACCAGCTTGAAGAGTATTGGATTCAAATCACACTGCAGTATGGAGCTCATTAGAACATCTGAGTACCAGACATATTGTAAACATATTTAATTGCAGGATGGCGTAATCACTGTGGAGAATCCTTTTCTATAGAGCTTGTTTCTTCTGTCTAGATTGAATCCTCTGTAGGAATTATTTACAGAGACTTACTTAGTACAAGCGGTACAATTGCTTTCCAGAGAAGTTATTTTAATATAGAAGTTCCCTTCGCACACTTCATGCAAGCAGCTTAACCTCTTCCTGCTACCAGTGTGACACTAATAACAAACTTGGTTCGTGCATTCCTGAGCTTTTGTAAATCACTTCAGAAAAATGTGTGTCAAAATTTCTGCAGATGCTAGTCTTGGCACAGCCCGCTGAAGTGTGGTGTGCTCTGAAGGGACGTCATTTAACAAGGTATGTTTTTAAAAAGACAGGTAGGACTCAAACACAGCTGATAGAATAGGCATAGTGTGCAAGTAGAAACGGGGTGACCATTCTCAGCAGCAACCCTACTCGCCTTTTTTGTAGCTCACATGTCTGTCTGGGTATCCTATGGCATCCAAACATTTTTTTCAGAAAATATTTCTTCACATGAAGCAGAATTCTCCCTTCTCAGAAAATAGCTTGCACTATACTATGGAAGAGAGAATTTTGAACACTTAATGGTTCTTCGGACTTACAAAATAGCATGGCCTTGATTAGCTAATTAAGCTTGAAGATGTTGGTGTCCACCCCATGATACTGGCATATCTGCATGGGGGTAGTAGGAGTGACACAGGACCTATGGAAGACATGCTGACAACTGAACAAGTAGTAAGGGCTCAGTTTGGCTACCTGAACGTAGATACCTGGTGCTATTTTTGATGCCTCAGGTCACTTGAGGCACCCACAGAGAGTGACAGATACAACAGCCTGATGTTTCATGTCTGATAGCCCTCTGCTGATGGGTGTGTGTTCATCTGGAGCTGAATGTAGAGGTCAGGTGAGATATTGCACATACATAGCACTAGGTATCTGCATGTAAGCAAGTAAATCAAGGCCAAAGGTGTGCAAGAAGCTGGAAGAAAGGATATCTAACACTAAAAAAAGTTTATATAAAAATCACTTGGACAAATTTACCATTTTGTATGAGGTATAAAGCACACTTGGATGGATGGATCGGTGGTGGCTTTTTACACCTGTGGCTTCGTTTTCTGCTTATAGAATTATCATACAGCTTTTTTTTCTACTTTAAGCATTAGTTCAGACTGCTTTATGTGGAGATCTTTAGGATGTGGAAAAATATATGTGGTTTGCTTGCATTACCTTACTTTGTCCTGCTTCAGTACTTACTACATAGGCTGGAACAGTGTCGATACCACATTGTAGAGAAAAGAGCTTATAAAATTCCTTGTGTTAATTTACTGCCACTAATACGGATAACTGTCTCTGAACAGGTGTGACTGTAGGGTTTACGGGTAGTGGAAGGAGCTAAAGGTGCAGGCAGGACAAGAGAGTCGTGATTTAAGAACCATCTGCAGTAAATAAGCCTCTTCATAGAGAAGTGGTGCCTGTTGGACCAGTTCAATCAAACTGTCTTAAAAATACTACAGCCTCTTCTTCTTGAGTGAGGGAGAAATGTGGCAATTTGGTTTCGGGCTATGACATGCAAGAGCAGATGCACATGGGATACCTGTACTCTTTGTAAGAACCTCTCAGAACTAGAAAATTGGAATTACAGAACTCACCTTTCTTTAAATGCAGCCTATTCAGTGAATGTTCAAGCCTTATACTAGGCTCCAGGATGGAGGTCGATGACTCGGACTTCCTGAAGTTTCCTTCAGCATAACCATCTAGAAATGGTCTCTAAAAGCAAACTGATGACGAGAAAGAGGAATTTTTGTTCAGCAGCATAAAACCATGAATTCATCTGCGTGAAATTAGGGCTTCCAAAGACTCAGTGCCCAACAGAAGACCTGTGGTAGCGAAGGTGGCTTCATGGTGCCACTGTGATCCATCCAGGAGCTGGACTAGAACCAAAGCCAAGAGGAAGGTTCTAAACATCAGGTTGCATTGTAAGAGCTCCTTAAGAAGAGATGGAGAATGGTTGCACCTACCCAAACCTCCTCTAGCTCCCACCAAGTGCTGCTGTGATGCCATTATCAGATTAGGACAGGGTAAGGTGGAAAGAGTGAAGTCACGTAGGCAAACTTAAACACATCTTGATGCACAAGATGTGCGTGTTTTTTGTTGCTCTTTCCAGTTTGGAAGAAGTATCGTACCTGAGCAGACAGACAGGCACTAACTGCAGCTGCTCCAAGAAGGGAGGAAAAAAATGAAGAAAAAGCTGTTTGCAAACTAGAATGAGAAACTTAATATTAAAAATTTCTGCATGTGCTGTCAATTTGCTCATTTATCCATAATGATGATAATTACATCACCAAAGTATTTATCTTTTTTCTTAATACATTCTGTGTTTGATTTTCATACTTTTGTTAGACAGCTACTCTCACTTTCCACCATTAGATATCACTGGATTGAATGTATTGATTGTTCCTTCTAAGCAGCTGTTTCAAATGCATCAGAATTCCTTCTGTTGGATTTTTCAGATTCCAATCGATTTGCTTAAATTCATTCTATATTGCTTCAGACGTTGTCTTCGTGAATCCAGTACTTTTGTAAAAACCTGGTTTCAAATGTTATTTAGAATTGTCACCAAACTATTTCTAAAAACAATTAACATGCTAGGAAATTAAACACAATATTTCCAAACCAAAGTACAAATGGTACAAATGACATTACAGAAACTCTTTGATTGATTAATACAGAATACTGAAGCTATTGTCTGCTACTCTGCAGTTGGACTATTTTGTGATGTGCATTTACAAAGCAACAAGCCCTAGCGTCACTCTGTTGGTATGCTGTTTGACTGTGGCATAGCTCTTTTTCCTAATTAATCAAAATTGTTGAGGGACAATGTATTACTTCAGCCAAGAATTTTCCCAAAGAAAGGACTTAATTTCTGTGGAAGTTTACTTGCAGATTAGAGAAAACAATTCTCTTAAAAATGGGCGTAGGACTAGGCAAATGTGTGTATAACCAAACTTTTGCCCATGAATTTGAAAAAAAAAAAAGTATGCTGTGTGCCACACCACCATACTATATGGATATAGTCTAAATGGCAAAGGCAGCAGTTGTATCATCTAGCAGGCTGTAAATATAGTGAGGTTTTTTATTGTTGTCCCATTTTCTTAGGCAATAAAGTTAACCTAAAATATTGAAATATGAAATTTTTAACATAATGAGGTGAAGATCTCTGAAAACACTCAACTGCAGAATTGAGTATTTAAAAAACTCTTCTCACAATTTGGAGGTGCCAAACCAGCCAGCCTTCTCCCTGCTGCAGTGTGATGTTGCCAGCAGGTTGAGGGAGGTGATCAGCACTGATTGAAGCCACACCAAGAGCACTGCATCCAGTTTGGGGCTTCCCCAACACAAGAGAGGCACAGAGATACTGGAGAGAGCCCAGCGAAGGGCCATGAAAAAGATAAAGGGACTGGAGTGTCTCTCACATGAGGAAAGGCTGAGAGAGCCGGGACTGTTCAGCCTGGAGGAGAAGGCTTATGAGGATCTTATCAAAGTGTATAAATACTTGACTGGCAGATGTTAATGAGGACAGAGCCAGGCTCTTTTCAGTGGTGCCCAGTGAACAAGACCAGAGGCCACAGGCCCATAAGGAAACACAGGAGGTTCTCTCTGAACATTAGGAAACACTTTTTCACCGTGAGGGTGACTGAGCCCTAGCACAGATTGCCCAGGGCGGTTGTGGAGTCTCCATCCTTGGAGATAGTCAAAAGCCATCTGAACATGGTTCTGGGCAACCAGCTCTAAATGGCCCTGCTTCAGCAGAGGGGCTGGACCAGATCACTTCCAGAGGTCCCTGCCAACCTCAGCTATGCTGTGGTTATATGTGGATGCAGCACCACCAGTGTAATTTGTTTTAGGAAGATTCCAAGCAACAACACCGCTGTATTCTGTCATCTCGTGAAATGCAGTTGTTGTAGTTTAGGCCCAGCTTGCAACAAAAGACCACGTGGCTGCTTGCTCCTCCTCCAGTGCGATGGGAAGGAGAAAACAGAAGGAAAGGCTTGTGGGTCAAGACAAGGACAGGGAAGGATCACTCACTAATTATGGTCACGAGTAAAACAGACTCGACTTGGGGAAGAAAAATCAATTTAATTAGTTGCCAATCAAATCCGAGTAGGGCCATAGGAGACAAACCAGAACAGGTCTTAAAAACCTTCCTCCACCCCTCTCTTTTTCCTGGGCACAGCTTTGCTCCTGATTTCTCTCCCTCCTTCCCCCTAACAGTGTAGGGAGACGGGGAATGGGTGTTTTCAGTCAGTTCGCCACACGTTGTTTCTGCTGCTCCTTCTTCCTCAGGGGGAGGACTCCACACACTCAGCGTCTCGAATCCTCTTAAGAGGATTGACCTCAGAATGTGTAGATCTGCAGCCTGATCACTGTATTAGATGCTGCTACCTTCTCCCTTCAGCTTTATGTCCTGCAGGTGGAAGTGCCTCCATGGTACTATCACTGAGCTGGGCATCTCTTAGACATTATCATCTGGCAGAACTCTTCCTTGCTCATCAAGCTGTGTGTGTTAACCCTGTCTTTGGAGCCTCATGCTCCCTTATCTACAGAATGTAGTTGCCCACTTCAGCACTGAACCCTGGAAGAGGACACCTGACTTTATGTGCCTTAGTCCTTCAAAATTGAGGGGAAAAAAAAAAGAAATTGTAAATACATAATATATATGTATATACATACAGGTAAAGGATAAACTTTAATTATGATATATATATAAATTGCAGTATCCTCTATTATTTTAGCATGCCTTTATAACCAGATTTACTGCATATATAATTAATATAAATTTGTGAAGCTTTTCCTTAAGATCATCACCTTCCAAATGTAGTATGTGTAAGAGGATGATTTAGTTACTATATATATCTCATATTTTACACTGAAAAATCTAATGCAAAACATTCTTATGGACATATTTTTATTAAACATGAAAATAACACATCCATCAATATTTTCAGCAGTTCAAATTTTGTATTTTTCCCTATAAATTAAAGAAGTTGACTATTTAAACTACACTAATACTTAGGCTACAGAACGCTTTTCGAAATAAAGACTATAGCCCCAAATTTGCGCAAATTACAATATCTTTTAGTCTTTTACTTTGATGTGTCAAAATTCACTTAACAACGTGCTTCTGAAAGAAGAAACAAGAAAAGACAAATCTTCATAGAGGAGTAAGGCCACTGTGGCTAACTCTGCATTACCAGAGTCAATACAGTAGTCACTTTCAATTTCTTAGTTGTCTTGAGGTTTGAAGTTGGTTCTGCTAAGGCAAACACATTTTTGGATGTCCAGAACGACCAGATGTCTTAGCTGCAAGACCAGTTCTTTTGAGTGGACTCCTCAGACCACCTTACTTCAGAGCCAGGTGACTCACAGCATCAGACACCTCTGTTGTGACCTGTGCTGACGCACTTGCTGGTATAATGTTCAGGTGAATATCGTACTGCTGGTCCATGCCAAGGTAACTGTCACTCATGAGGTACAACGTGTAGATACACCTAAACCACAAAAAGCAGAATCATTAGTTTGGAAATTAGGTCTTGACTACTTGGAAAACATAATCATTAACAGAACCTAATTTTTAAATTTTACATACTTTCCAGGAGTTTCTGGAGTATAAAAAGCCACAGAAACAGTATTTCGATTTCTGACATATCCAGTTCTCTTCAGGGCAATGAGTTCTTTTTTATCGACTTCTCCCAATATCAAAAACCATCCTTCATCTTTAACTTTGGGGAACCGAGGAGCCACTGCTTTACTGTCTTGTTTTCCCTGTTGGGCAGAAGAAACAGTTTAGTAAAACTAGAAATCACCTTTTCAAAATGTCATTCTTCCTTAAATGAAAAACACCTCAAAAACACACTCTTGTGAACTTTTACGTAAGATGATAATTTAGCCAGACTAAAATATTTTTATTTCTTTCCAGATGAAGGGTTAAAAAAAAAAAATCACAGTACGCAGATATTATTCCACTTATTTTGTAAGTTATTAAAAATTGAATGGAAATACAGTTCCCTTTTTGTAATTTCACCCAGTGTATTCCAAATGCTATTCTCTGCAGAAGGGTTAATTGTAAACCTTGTGTCTTTAAATAATGCTAAACAACATTGTTCAAGATTAATATAAAGACAAAACCAGCACTTGAAGTCTTTATCTGAGGTTGATATAGCAAAAGGAAAGATTATGTCAGTGATTCTTTAAGACAGCGACTTTGCTGCTGAAAGCTGAAGATCTAATTATGCAGACTTGATCAGCATTCATTTCGTGTTCTGTAGATGGAAAGGTTTTACTGAAGATTTATACACAAGAAAAAGCACCACCATCACAATGAAGCTTCAGAAAGAGTTTGATCCAGCGTTTCTTATGAAAGATGGATCAAATGCTAGGAGATGTTTATAAAACAGTGATCCCTGCAGGAAATGCTCCTGCTCCCTTCTTTGCCGTGGCTGCTGGTTAGGAAGTGTCTCTGTGAGGAGCTGGCATGGCAAATAGAATGGCTTATGGAGGTGCTTTGACCTTTTTTCCTTCCTACAAACTAGACAGTCTCCCCTTGAAGCTACGGTGAACCCACTCTAGTTATGACATGAAGTCTTTTGGGAAAGAGGAGTACTTTTCAAATGTAATTCTTTAACTAATGTAACTTCAGGATTGACAACAGGACATGTATCTCCATTATTACTTTTATCACAATGAAGAGTCTCAGAACTAACATCTAAAACTGTTCTCTGCTTGTATCTTGAACTCTTCTTTGTATCTTAACAAAGATGCTGGTAATTATCAGTCTCAGTTGTTCAAAATATTAGACAAATTCATTAGCAAAATTAGAATCACGGTGGTCCATATGCCACTCACAGTATGGAAATGACAAAAAATTAATCTATAAGTAAGTGATAGCTACCGTGTCAGCAATGCCTGCTTTGAATGCAGGAGGGATGCTCTTAACTCTTCCAAGAGCTGACAAACAGGTACAGGAAATTGCTGTGGGCAGAGCAGCTGGAAGCCTGTGCAGCTGCTGGTGGTTTTGACTTGGGACATGGAGATGGGCCCAATGAGGTGACCAGCCTGAGAGGAGATGGGATGTGCTTTAACTGGGCAAAGGAGTGGGACTGAAATTTAGGTATGGAAAAGAATTGTGTGTAGAGGTTGTTCTAGGAGCTGTTCAAAAAACCTTCACATGTAAAATATGAGGAAAATATCCTCAGAAAAGGTCTGACGGTGTGTTACGAGTAGAAACATACTTAAAGGTGTGGGTCTGGTATGCAGTTTGGAGCTACATGGGAATATAATGGGGAAGCTTATAAAGTGATCTGGGGAAGGAGGACATGCAAGAGTATGAGTGGTAGGAGTTTGGGACTGGTGCGTACTTAAGTACTGCCTGTGCAATTACCATGCCTACCGTCACTGCTTGTAGTACCCCAGCAAATTAACTTTATGAGTCTCTGGTTTGTAGAAAATGATCATAGAATTTTTTTTCGTTGACTTGAATTGCTCTAAGATTTTACTGTAAGTCTATTGACTATCTTATTGCAACCTGAAAAACCATTTGCTTCATTACTAACACAGAGAAGGCTTTGAAAATGTTTATATTTACATAATACTTCAACCACACCCCACCCTCTGCCCCTGTTATGCTGTATAAAGCATTATTGATAATCTAAATGGATTATTGGAAACTTGTGCACTTAGGAAGGAAATGATAAATTAATCTACCTGATACCCCATCTGGGTTCTCTGCAGATGGATTTGGAGCACATACTCTTGATCAGCATGTAATTTGATCCATCTTTTGTCATCTCGCGTGTCCGTTGTCAAAGAAGGAACAGGCACTTCGTTCTGTGGCTGAATCGGGTCATCCCAACATCCTTTAATGCTCAGGCTGACGTTTAGAATTGGCAAACGGCACAAGAAATTCCAAGCCTATAGAAAAACCAGATCCCTGTCGATTACAAGATGATCTATACAACTCAGACCATTGTCACTGTAACAATAACAATTCAATGTGCTGTCTACATATTTATTCTATATTAATAATATTTTATTATGTATTAGAGCATCATGTATAATCATATGACTCTCAGAATCAGAGCATAAAATACTTTTCATTAACCTCTTACTCTATTTTCTTATAAGCAAAGAAAACAAATGTGAAACTCCTCAAGCACGTTATACATGCCTCACTAAGATTACTGATGTCTGAACACAGGAAGAATTCCTTACCACTCCCGATTAAAGTATTTTTTCCCTATAAGCCACTTAAAAACTAGTATAATTAAGTTTTAAATTAAACTTCCTTAGCATAATCCATAAAGAACAAGTCACTGCAGTGCTAATTAGCAATGGGCAAACCTCAGAGAGTTCAGAGGATCAGTTTGGATAATTAACCGAAAGTTCAACTGCATATCCCAAGTTATCCCCAGCTTTTTTTTAAGGTTTTCTTGCATTGATCTTCACAAACCCTCCTTCTTACAGTCCTCCTGAGGAACCTTAAGTCCCTGTGGTTTCTCATGAGCTGTAACAGGCCTTCAACTTTCTCTCATCCTTGTACAGAGAGCTGCTGTTAGAGGCATATGATTTGGGTAGCTGAACATGACACTCCCTTCAACCTTAAAGAGGCACCCTGGAAATGCAGCCCTGTGTGTCTCATGTCAGTCTCTATCACACAAGGAAAAGCAACTCTAAGAAGCTGTGACAGAAATGGAGGGGAGTAATGCAGGCTTTCATTTAGTTAAACCAGCATGTTCACTCAATGAAATTTGTTAGGAAGAAGAAAGGGGAAAAATGGCTGTGGAACAGAGGCAGTGATTTGTGGCTTTGCTATGGCTGAACAAGATAGATGAGGCTAGCACTGGAAAAGAAAAAAAACCCCAAAATGAAGAACAACCCTCTGCCCTGCCCTCCTTCCCATCCACCCCCAGTACAAAGTAGGAATCAGCACTTCACCCATGTTTCCAAAAACCACATATGAAAAGCTAGAGGGTGGGAAGGAGCCAAAGGAAGGAATACTGATCTTGGTAAAGAGCCAGCAGACATCAAAATGGGAACTTGTGGGAATGAAAAGGGTAGGCAGAGTTGCATGGGCAACACTGGCATGGAACAGAAATATTTTATTTGGAAGAAGACTAAAGTATATTTTATTTTTCATGTATTGGTTTGACTGTCTTGTGTTTCAACAGACTCTAGTTTCATTTAGATTGTGCTTGATGTGTGTCTGCTTACTTTTTCTGTGCTGGAAGGCCTAGAGCCCTAATAAATGCTCACTTTGCTTTTTGGAGATACCACCGCCACGATTCATGCTGACAATAACAGTGTATACTAATACAGAATCCAGGATACGGTAGGCAGGCAGAGCAGACCTAAGATCGCACTGCTGTAGGAAAAGGTAGTGCCACCCCTCTCCCCATCACCCTCCCCGCCAGCTAGCTGCCCCCGCTCCATCCCCGATACGTTGGCACTACCATGCTGTGAATGTGCAGCTAGATGGATCAGCTTGCTAATCATTTTGGTGACAGCATGAACTTAGATCAGATTAAAGCTGATTTGAAAGCATATTCTTTAATCCTGTGAGTACTCTGAATGAGCATGAACCTTCAGTGCCACTGAAAGAAGTGGTCCAGCCTCCTCCCCTGCTGGCAAAAGCATTCACGTCGCCACTTGGCTACAGGCCATTTTGACTGTCAGCGAGAGGGTTGATGAGATCTCTCCTCCCCTCATCCCCAGATGCTCACTCCCACCTCCTCACCCCAACCAGCCACAGCCTTTGTGCAGCTGTGCAGTGAGCTAGGTCAGGAGAGGTGAAAATGGCACCGTGAGGGCAGGACTGCCCATTTCGGCTGCAGCGCAGACTGACGTTGGATTAAAACGGCCGCATTACCAGAGCCTGGCTGAACTGAATGAGAAAACTGATTTAGGCTAAAAACTAATCTCTCTCCCCCTGCTTCTGTGTGCGCAGGAACAGCTGTGCCTGTTCAATGCAGAAGGTGGGGAGGGCCAGCTGTGAGCATGCAGGTCCCGCAGTGTAAAAGCAGGGGACACTGATGAATCCCACTGATGTTCTAATAGTGCCTTAGCTACGAGAGGACAGGCAAATTTGAACAGAAAATGCACAGCTGGAACGTTAAGGGAAAAGATATCCCTCTTTGTCCCAACCCTGAAAGGGGGGAAAAAAGGGCAGCACCTTGAAGAAGGAGAAAAAACACCACAGACATTCTTAAGTAATTAGTTGTTGCCAGGATTTCGCTGCATTTAACACACAAGGCACCATTAAACTCACCTCCCGCAGCTCACACTGGATGAGGCAACTTGAGTAGTAACACCTTACCTGTTTTTACTGATTTTGTTTAACGTCAAGGTTTTTAAGACAAAGCTTACTGTAGGAACTGTACAGACCTACCGTGTGAGACTCTATGTGCACCAGAGCAGTGTACTTCTGCTGAGTGCACTAGAGGCACCCTCACGTCTATTATCCCGGTGATCACCCCTTTGGTTATACTTTGGGTATCATTTACCTAGAAAGCTTTTTTGTGTTCTACCTCAGAGGACAAGACCTCTTACAAGACCTGTTAGAACAAAGTTTAATTTCAGCAGATACCATAATGTATTAACTCCCTCAGTGGTGTTACCTGTTGCTCTGTTGAAGACCATGATTTGGTCTGGTTTATACTGTGCAATCCCAACATACTCTCTTTGTCACAGGCTGCCATGCCCTCACGTAGCTCTCACAGTGCAAACAACAAAAGCAACTTTCTAATTATGCAGGAAAATAGTTGTAGTATGTCATTCTCCAGGCCTTGTGCATTTGAATATTAAAGGCAAAGTTAGTGCTGCTGATCACTGATACAGTATGGACAGCAGGCTGCCTTTTTATCATCCACGCAATGTGGAGAAAACGAAGAAATGCTTTTCTTACTGTGGAAAATAGTTGAGTAGCAACAGCTGAAAATGAAAAAGATTATAGGAATGCAGATACTTCTGAAGTAAAAGCAGCCAATACTACAGCAGGGATAATATATTTTTTTTCAGTCCTGGGGTTTCTTTTTTCTCTTTCAATAATATAAATATCAGCTTAGTATTTTAAAAGGTGCCTAATGCCCAAGTGACTTAGAAACTGGGAAAGATTTATTAAAGAAACATGATTCAGAATGAATCACTGAAACAAACATGGAGCTTAGGCCAAAGATCAGAGTTACAGTCTGAACGGTTTTTGAATTTAGGCTGTCAGCTTTTAAAGCCCTGCTGACTTTCAATGAGGTTTAGGATTATAACTAACTTTTGGAAAATTAAACTCAGGCTCCCATGTCCCTTAGGTATTTCTCGATAATTTTACTGTTTTTTTGCTGTGTAGGATGACACAAGCACATATGATCTCCTTTCATATATATCAACATGCCCAGTGTGTGCAGGTACATATGTACTACACATATTTATCTACTAAACCCATAGATCTAAATCATAATCACATGAAAAATTCTTCATGAACCTTTGATAACATCATTAGCATTTCTGCCAATAATCTGTCTCCCCAGGACTAAGCCTAATATTCCAAATCCATGAGCAGCTTCAAGAGCTGCTATTTAAAAATTAATTACCAATCTGCTTAAAAGACATTTTCTTCTTTCCAAATGTGAAGCTTCTTCCTTTTCCTGGCTGCTCAAATTTATGTAAAGCTCAAGCTGTTTTGATCAGTTTCATGCTAGTAACAGGCTTAAGATATAGGTTCACTGTGAGTGAGAAGTAGAAGGTTTGTTAGGAGAAGAATGTTTTTTGGCAATTTAGTCATGCACTTACCACTTTATTTGACTTTGTTCTGGCCTGGTGCCAGAATTATAACCTTAAAGTCTGTAATCATATATTCTTTCACTATAGAAAATATAACATAAAGATCTATTATTTAATGAAGTATTTTTCTCCTGCTTGGCCTCTGCCTAAGTGTGCACCGAAGGACTTTGCATATGAAGGCACTCAACAGGCAGTATCAATATGAATTTTAATTCTGTGCAAGGTACTACAATCATTTTTTTCTGAAAAAAAACCCCCAGTGCTGTAAAGAACATAAAATGTTGGTCTAAACATTTCACATTTGCAATGACCTGCGTAATACAGTCATGGCTTTGCTAGAGTCAATACCGCCTTTCCCAACTGACGGAAATGAAACTTTCTCCTTATGTGATGCTAAGGCATTATGGTTTTCTCTCTTATATGCATCTGTATTTACAAACACTGACATATAGAGGCACAGAGTCATTCACAGTGTGAATGTACACACCACATACACACAAGCTATTTTTGAAGAAACTGCTAAGACATTTCAATACCAGCCAAACATATTTATCTGAGGATTAATCTTCATCTATTGAATCAGACGAGAACACTGCCATGCATATAATTATTTAATTAGCAGCCAAATCCTCTGCCAGTCAGCAGCCGTTCCAGGCATACTGATGGGGCAGTAGATGCAAATCTCACAGTAGTACTGCTTTTTCTCATTACTACTGCAATTAGCACTTAAATTGATGCTTTAAACATACTAATTTCTGGAATAATTCAGGATTTGTATGTTACCTGGGATCGCCTCACTGCAGAGACGACACCAGATTGCTACGCAAATTGAAGCACTTTTGAGCCAAATAACCATCATCATATCAGACAGAGCCAATTTGCATTTGCTTTTAAAGATAACAGAATGGCAATTTATGCAAATAAATTAAGTAAGTTTACTTCTGAGTTCTCCCTGAACTAATTATAACAATGTTCTAATTTTTTATCACATCCTAAAGTTGGACTGAAATCAATGTGTGTTATGTTAGAAATCTGTTGTTACAGGAAGCTTTGTTTTGCTGTCAATACATTTTCTTAATTCAAAATTTTGATGTTAATTTAGTTAGGAATGCAGATGTCTGTTGCAGACATTTAAGTACTTCTTGTTTGCATACCAGTAAAAGGTTTAACTGAAGCTGAACAGTCAAACACAGGACATATTGCTGTCCTCTTAAATATTCAAATACAAAACATTTGAAGTATAGCTGTTGAAGTTTTCATCTTTCATACATTTATTTGAAATCAATGGGCTTAGGGTGTGATGAATACCATGGAGTATAGCTGCCTTTTCCTGGAAATGGCTTGAAAACCAAACTGAAAATAAGACTCCAGCAGCCTCAACATTTTTGAGATAGTATTTTTTTCTTCCCCTTGTGGGCTGTGAAAATTTCATCTGCTTTTTCTGTTTCAAATAGAAAATGAGTGCTGGATCTTTTACCAAGGGTACTGTCAGAAAGAAGAATGGTGTGTGACAGACCACTTCAGAAACCAGCTACGATGACATTTGCAATGCATGTATTCCTAGTGCATAGCTGGCTATGAAAAGGCGGATAACAGCAGATTGAACGACCTAGAGAAGCATCTTTAGAGCAGAGATGTGGTAATATCAGCCATAAACCAGACTGTTACTGGTTAGCAAGGAATAAGTGAAAATAACTCAGGAAAACGGGCAGAGAAGCAGCCCTGTAAAGCTAGCAGTGCTTTGAAATTAGAGCAATTGAAAGTGTTGCACTTTATACAGAACATTGCATAGTATTTGCTGAGGGGAAGTGAAGAGAGTGTTTCTTTTCCCAACTACTCTTCCTTTCCAATCACACTGATAATGACCATGGATAGAAAGTATTACCTGTGATATGTGTGCTGTTTGCAATTCACTGTCCACAATGGAAGCAAAAACATTCTCCTTTCCTTCACAGGCAGCCATCAGTTCGGGAAGACACTCGATAGGTCCTTGGTAACCTCCATGCACACTCTTCCTTTGGCCTTGGCTCCACTTCCTGATACAGACAGCAAAACATATGCCCAGGGAGGGAAAGCAAACATTTGTTTTCAGTTGTTTTAGTGGTAAAACTTGATACTGGTTTCTGTTATGAAATGTTGGTCATTTATTTTTGGGTAGCATTAATTACTGCATCATCTAGGCGTCTACAGAGATTAGCATTATCTATGATATTAAGATGGATACTAGTGTATTTTTTATAACAGATTAAACTAAAGAGGTAATATACATATTTAGATTTGTTAGGACTTGCAACCCTTCCAGTGATCTCTTGTTAATTTGTCTGGAATCACAGTTCCTAAAATAATCTGGGGGGGTTAATTAATCAATGAGTATTGAAAGCAGAAACAGGAACTTCATTTGGGAAGGCATCACTGTGAAAGAATCAGTTCTGCTTCTGACTCATGAATGAACAGTCTTGAGCACAACAATGACGTTCAAACACAATCAGAGGTGGAATGAAAATGCAAACCTGGAAATGCTCTGAAGAATTACATACCGAAAAAGGTAAAGGTGTTGTAGTTCTATATTGGGCAAAGTAAGCAGGGAAGACTCGTGTATCCATCTACCCTGAACCACCATCTGCACCAGGCTGGTTATATTCAGAGCAGTCACCAGCCAGCCATGATGTGCTGCAACATCCAGCATTGCCTAATCAAAGGAGACATATATAAAAATAAGAGAATGCAAATATAATTGTGTACCTGGTTCAAACAAGTAAAAGCATTTCTTTCATGTTTAACATACAGGAATTTCTAGGCCTCCAACATCAGAATTTACCTCAACCTCTGCTGATGGCAGTAGGCAGCTTTTGAATTAATCTTGAAAAAGGTGGATTAAATCCTGCATCATCATCATCTGCATACTCATCATCAGCTCTTACCCTTGAAAAGGTAATTGACACCATGTTTTTGGGGGTGAGAACAGAAGGTGGGATCTTTTGCTTACAAATACCCTCTCATTTATATAATCCAACTCAGAATGAAAGCAATAAATCTCAAAGTTTACTGTACAGGATGAAGTTACAATTAACTGCAGTATTGGTTTACATGCTGACACGAGAGCTTTGCCATAACTGCGTATTTATTCAAAAATCCTTGAACTATTTAATAACAAAACCAACGTATTTACATTTGTTCAAAAATTAATTCTAAAGTCACTTACCAGTAGCAGTTACTATTCCCTACTTAACCTAAGGACTTAAAAAAAATCCCTTGGACTACATAAAACCCCTAAAGTTTAGCTTAATGACCATTTTTGACGTTGTGTTCAACACTGACACCTAGGTTGAAATCTTGAAGGAAGATTACAAAATAGCTAATAGTTTACCTAGAGTGTGTAAGAGCAGTCAGAAATAACATGGATTTCACCCTTTGCATTGTAAACAGTTGCTTGTCTTGAGAAGGAGGGATGCTTGGCTGTCTCTCTTTCGGCATCTCTGTCCTCAACCTGAAAAACTTTCCCAAAGTACATATAACCCCCAGGCAAACAAAACCCCCTACCCAGCTACACATCACACTTTAGTGTTAACCATCATCCTGTCTTCCATGTCGGGTGAGTTTCTCTTCCATTGCCACTTATTATGTTTCAGACAATACAGGTAAAAGGTATTCTAGAAGCATCACCAGCATGAAGATCTAAACCTGCAAAACTTATTACAGATTGTGCATTGCGAGTGGCCTCATCGACATGAAAAACTCTTTATGCTTGCTTTTTTCCTGACTGTACTTAAATTCGGTTTGCTTAGTCTGAAAGAGAATTTAAGAGTTCTTCCAAAGCAGAAAGCATCAAACATGAACTCCTGGTTTCAACATAATTTTTTAAAACAGTAAATGCAGTTACTGGAACATATACTTTTCGCCCTGTCTGGAGTACATTAAAACAATTATTATGATTTGTAGAAGCATTTCAGCTGGTGAAGAAAATTATGCTATGTTAGTTGTCTTGCTTATTTTGTTGTTTAGTACCACTGCAATCACAATAAAGTGTGGGTCTTCATATTACAACACTAATTCAGTAGAAAGCCACATATTTAAAAGTGCTTGGCTATGTAGGAAATTTAGTGTTTGATTAAAATACTAGAAAATGGTTTTTTTAAGAAAGCAAGAGGAGAGTCTGGTATATTGCAGTTTCAACACTTCTTTAAATACCATCATCTTAATATCAGGAGAGCTGTAGTTTGATTTTAGGACTAGACTTAAGATGTTTCCACGGGTTTTTCTTTTAAAGATAAATGATATTGTTTGATCCTTCCTTAGACAGCAGATATGTGCATCATTTTAACTTATTTTCCAGCCACTAGTGTAATGAGGAGAAGCTGCCTCTGTAAGTCTTTACATTTAATCAAATGTTTTACGGACAAACAAAAGGCAGCATTTACTTAAGGCAAACTAAACAGTGAAATCTTCTTTAAACAAAGGAGTTGTTTACACACGCAGAGCTATTTCAATTAAATTACACTGATTCTGGAGAAATACGGAGTTTAAAGACACAAGTTAGTTTCAGTCCTGGCCAGTCACACAGTTTATTTTAGCAGTTTACAATGCAATTTCAACAGGTTTTATTCCAGATCGGGGTAATAAAATCAGTGACACTTAGAAAAATATTTGAAGTGTTACCTTGCATTACACAAATGTTGCAGATGAAGTGCCTTTCAGCTAACTCAGATCTAGATGTAACATTTAACTCGTCTTTTATGAGGGAAGAGCCCTGACACACCCTAATAACATTCCTAATGACCCTGGAAATAGTACCTCACAGCGCAACATCAGTGGTTTCCTTTCTCTGTCTTTCCACTTGGCTTGCCAAGGTGATTTCCAGGTATGATTTTTTTTTTTACCCAATAGAAAAATAAAATTATGTTAGAAGTCACATTTGAAAGGAGCAGCTTCATGGCCTGTAGATTTATGTGTTGGTTCACATGAGTTTTAGACAGATAAAGAGGGAACTGTTCTCAGCATGTATCAGAGGTAAGTCTGTCTTTTAAACTTACAGGGCGAGTTGTACTTTACATGCTTCCACATTTTAAAATATATCAAAGCTATGCATTCAGTACAGCCCACGTCTCTGAGCGTGTTGCTCAGATGGTATGGTATCTCTTTCCTATTCTTCACCACCTGACTCTTGTTATTTCCTTTCTGCTATTCTGACATAGCCTGAAACATCATGTCCCTCCGTGACGAGACTGCTGTTCATACGTGATGAATAATGGGTGCATAGATACCCTGTTTTTACCATGAGCAGCAAGAAGAATACAGTAAGTTGTATTTTCCGTCAGCATGAAGCAGTGGTATTTTCATAAAGTGCTTCTGATGATACGAGCGTAAGACTGCATTCATTGTTTCCTCTCTTCTTTTTTTTAACAAAAATCTATTCCTCTACCCCCACCCCTTTTAACAGAGGTTTGAAAAGGGGGAAAAGGGAGGAGATAAGACGTGAGAGAGAGATAAATCTAAAACAAGCCATACACTGAAATTAACTGGAGGATCCTTTCAACCTAGAAAATCTCCTAGAAATTGATAGAGGCCTACAGATAGATATCCCGTAGGGAGTAAGGAAAGCCTGTGTGTGTGAGACTCTGTGTTCCACATTGTTATAATGAATCCACATGGCAAATCCTCTTTTCCTCCTTATTTTCTGCTTCTTCACCCATAGAATTTATTCACAGCATCCCTATCTGGATGTGAAATCCAAGACAGTGACATTGTGAAAAAGTCAGAACAATGGTAAAGTTGGCTTGTTTCATCGGCTGCCTTGGAAACCCGCACACGTTTCATTTTCCGCTAAGTGTAAAACACACAAATGCTTGATTCTTAAATGGTTATTGAAATCCCTATAAATACTCAAGGTAACAAATCGAGCCATTCCCATATCTCCAAATTAGCTATATAAAATGTAGCAACTAAATAAAGAAAATAATATAATGGACAAAAAAAAAAAAAAGAGATAAGTATTTAATATTTTCTGATGAATAACGTTTAGTCTCTCTAGTTTCTCCAGGTTGCTGCTTGTTTGGTCTGTGGTTGTTTTTAACTACAAGCCAGCATAATTTTCTAGAAATTTATGGCTTCTTAAGTCTTATTTGGCAAAGTAATTTCTAAATATCTTACAGTTGATAACATTGGAAGAGATTAAGAATATTATTCTAAACTGAGAAATGGCACAAACTGGTTATCTGCCTTTCTAGCCTCAGAATTTCATGCCAGCACAGGATAATTTCATTATGAGGACAGTGAGTGCAAGAAGTGCAACAACGAAACTGTAAAGATGCTTTTACTTACAGAAAAAAACCATACAAATTCTTTTGGGTAAACCAGCAAGTTAAAAACTCAAAAGCCCTAAACGCACCACTTTTTAACAAAGTAGAAAAGATGGGGGAAATAGATGGAGTCAAGAGAAATATTGCTTGTTATAATGAAAATGTTTACTGTCATCTTACTTAGGCCTCTCCCTGCACTCAGGAGAAAAAAAGCAGAGGCCCATACTGAGATGGGTTTTAATGAAAATCAGGCGTTGGCTTTTAAGCCTTTCAAGTGTCATATCTGGACAACCACAAAGTAATAGTAGCAATTAGTGACACATCCTTTAACATTTGTTTTGTCATTATCAAAAATAGCTTGGCTTGTACCAACATCGGAAGCAACAAGCTATAAACCATGGCAGAGGTAGGACAAAAGTGCTGACGCTCAGTAACTGATTAATGTAGGGGTACCGGTCAAGTATGGCAAAAATTTTCATTTGGATGATATTCAGACTTGAATGTCAAAATGTTTGGATCAAAATCTTGCTGTTTATTTCTTCTTTCCAGGAGTGCATTAATACGAAACCCTCAGCACCTATTATCAGGTCTTCATCAGCTTATTCTCAGGAGCAGTGGTTGGTTATCCTTAAATACTGAATTATTTAAACTGATCAAATTGTACCTTTCTGGTCTAACATGAAGCTGATATTTTACAGTTTGTCTCTTTTTAGCCAAAGTTACCACCAATGCTTGGAATTTAATTTACGGTTTCTAACTTCCTACCTTGAGGGAAAGCAAAGATGGAGGCAGGATGTGGGAGAGGCAAGTGTGTGGCACACTCACTGATAGCAAAACATTGATAGCAAGGCACACTGACAGCACAACATCGCTTTTCTCTGGTGTTTCTAAGCACTCTGAATATGCTCTGAAAATACCAGATATTAAATTGTTCCATAATGAACATATCCACACCACCCATCCCCCACCCATTTAGGAGATGCATCCAGTGACTGAAATATCTTTTATTTTAGAAACTTTTTGCAAAGTTTTAACACCGTTTTTGGTATGACTTTCACATCCTTCATTTGAAAGCCAGATATTCTGGATCACTCTTGTACGACTGGGTAGGTGGCAGGGGAACAGAGACTGTACAACTAGCAGAATTTCTGATCTACTCAAATGACTTAAATAGCTTTTTCCTTTAAGATAAGTTATTGAAGTGTTAAAATGAAACAGCTTGCATCTTATTAACAGAGATTGCATGCTGCTTGGATAATTTCTTCTTCTGTTTGAAGTCACCTGTCGTATAACTGTGAATATAGTAAATATTTCTACTGTGATACTGTGAATATAAATGTAATTGTAAACACTGTAAATATAAATGTCAATATTTTGAGGCTAAATTATATTTAAGGAAAATTGTGGTGAAGCTAAATGAACAACGGTAACGACTCTTGATACACAGGTGAGCTAAGGAGACTAATGTAATGTAAGAAGTGTCACTGTGGCTGGGAGTTACATCTGTGATTACCCAAAGTCAACTGCCTACAGTGATGCCATTGGTGGTAATGACCTGGGGGATGGGGGCTGAACCTTCAGGAGTACTCACAGTGAGCTACATGGCTCAAATTTCTCCACTCTTAAAAGATTTATTTTTATTCTCTGTGTCAGTGCTTAACCGGGTATGACACACTCTTGAGCGCCTTCATTTGGGAAACTGAAGGTTGGTAGGCTAATGTGTAGAGCGCTCTATGCAGAACGACATTCACCTTAGACTGGAAAGTCTGTGTAACGTAAATCCAACAGTTTCTTGGCCAAACTTACTCTGCAGTGATGCTCTTAATAAGGAAATAATCATTTAAAAGAAATAAACTGTGTAAACTAAAATGCTATAAACTATTACTGCAGTTACATCAAAAAGCAGAGTTAAGGCTGGTTGGGTTTTGTACTTATTTTTCTACCTGAATTTAATGTGTATAGTATTCCAATACCAAAGAATCAAAATAGCCCCACTCTTACCTTCTCTACGTGCCCTAAGTTCTGTTGTCAAGGACTAGACTTCAGTTAGACATATAAGTTTAAAATCATAGATCTATGAAAGTCATTAGAATGATGCCTAATTACAGCTATTTAGGACTACTGACCTTATATGACAAATATTTATAGATAATAATACACAAAGGTGTATGCATTTTACCCATTTTCTTGAAAACGATGAATTCATAATAATAATAAATCTCTTTTGCACATGCTTCAAACCTAGGAAGCCTTCCAATATGTAACATTATATTCTGATCTGCATGTGACTTGAGATCATACTAATGGAAGTAAAACACTTTTCCAGATGTTAAAGCATGCCACGTACTGTTAGTTTCATGTTTTTATATAAATCACAATTATGATGCTTCAATTATATACCCCAGAAACAACAACAGACTTGAAAATTTGGAATTTATTTGAAGAAGTCTTACAGAGGGTTTTACGGTACCTTTTGTATGCTACATATTGGTAAAACAGGTATGTACAGAACGTTTGCACTTCAGAGATGTAGCTCAAGTCTACTTCTTAGAAAAGTATCAATTTGGGGAGGGGTTCTTTCATATCACATAAAACAGACACAGCTGTATAGTTTCAGCCTACAGACCAGCCCCTCTTCTTGCACTTTATCAGAGATATAGTGAATAAGATGTAATTAATCCTATTTAGGAGGCACTCCTTTTATACGGCCCTCGGCATCCACCCTCCCTTCACTTTTTTTACAAGCATATTCAACTCCTACTTCCACATGCTACCCCCCTACAAGAGACTAATTCTTCATTTTCCCATCATCATAAAGGTCTCACTGATGTATGCAAATTACGACCTTCCTAGCTGCTTTGTAAGATTCCTATCCCTGTATTCATCCTTCAGCCTCCATAGTAACATTATTAGTACAATCAGAACCAGGGGAAGGAGAAATCACATGCTGCCTACATTTAGTGGAGTGCAACCCTTGGGTTCTTACTTTTTTTTTGGGATAGTATTAGAGAGATAAAAGCATCTATGGAATGTGATACCAGCAATATAAACTCGGTAGGGCATAACCCACCATGTTCAGAACTTGTTGAGTCCCACTATCCAATTTATTTTCAAATTAGAAATTAATACATTTATATTCTCTATTATGCTAATAAACTGTAAATACAATAAAAATGTTTTTGAGAAAAATCCTGTAGCAAGAAATCCCAGTTTCCTAGACATAAACAATGTCTCTAAGACAGCATCTGTTCTAAATCTTACACAAATCTACCGAACTCATGAAAAATATACGGCATCTTTCTCGTAATAAAACTGCCCTCTTTAGCCTTTAAAGTCAGTTTCAAAATAGTAATGTAATATTTTGTCAATAATAAAAAAATTTTGAGTGCATTCACAAGAATCCTTTTCAACAGCAACAGTTATTCCCAGTAACTTTCTCCTGAACTTTTAGCCCCATAAGGTTAGCATTCAGGAAGCTCAGCTGCTGTCTAACAAACTTAATTAATCAAAAAGTCATTTCCGAGCTGTAACTATGAGTAAAAGTGCTTCAAGTGTGCTAGCAAGCCTACAAGTTAATCAAAATGCTAATGCAGTACAAATTAAAGTTGTGATTAACATTTCACAGTAGCTGCTTAAGTGAATTGATCACACAAATGGGTTAAGCATTACTCATTTCCTCCAGCCCCAACTGGGAAAAGGTTTGTCATGGGTGGGGGAGGGATTATATACAAGCAGCACCAAATGATCATTAAACTGCCACCAAGATGCTTCTGTACCCCGGTTCACCGATTATCCATAGCAAGCAAAAACCCCAACACCACTGCCACAAAGGTAACCCTCCCTCTTCCCACATCCATGTAACACCTGCAGGCAGCGAGTGATCCCACCCCAACACGTCCAGGTACTGCCACTCCGCAGCTATCCACTAATTTAGTTTCTATAAAGGAGCATTACTGCCCAGTTTTTTTGATTATTATTTCCACCCTCCTAATGTGAAATAATAGCCATCCAACCTTGGAAGCAGCCAGTATTTAAGCAAAATTGCAAACACAGTGCTATCGCTGGAATATTGCCACATACACAAAGAATACATGTAGTTGCTAAAGTGATACGGCCTTTGCTCTTTACTTGAGAATGCAGAGGATTATTCAGAAACAAGTTAATTTGATTCTCTTCCCTTCCAGTAAAGCTGCCCATTTATTTATAGTTGCCAATGCACCCCTTAAACAAAGCAATTATCTCTTTCCCTGGGCACTTCTGGGCTTGCATGCACAGCTGTAAAATAGGCCCCTCCTGGAACTCCTACCACCTTGTAGTGAGTAACCAGCACACCTGCTCTAACAACAGACAACATGGGAGACCAAAACACACTGAGACTCTAAGAACTTCAGGGAAACAAATGATCCAAGGGATATGGCTCCCCAGGTCACTAGCTGTAGTGGCTGTTATCAACTGAGGAGGTTTGGGGAGGATGGGAAGTCCTGAGCTGTGGGACATTCTCATTCTTCTAGCATGGGAACGGCAGCTTGGGCACCTCTGCTGTTGCTGCTATGGCTGGAAAGCACCTGTTGTGTGAGGAGCAGGAGCTACAGCTCCCACCATCAGCCAGAACAGTCTGCAGCTCAGTAGAGTAAGCATTTCCCATGTGAGCAAACTCGTAAAAACCAGCTGAATCAGGCAGCGCTTTTGTGCAGCGTTTAACAACTCTGAACATGTACCACAGTGATGATTCTCATGAGCAGAACTGTAGCAAAAGCTCCAATTCACACGACTAGAAACAACTTATTTGCTTTAACTATTTCAGAATGGGTTAAGTAGTGTCACGCACATCATCCTCCAGCCAAGGAAAGGTAGTGCTTGATCAGAGAGTTTCTTCTTTCCTGTCAAAATTAGATTCTTGGGAGGAGTAACATGATAGGGAAAGGCAGGCACTCAGTGACAGTGTTACAGGGTCCTTGTTTCAGGCATGTACAAACTAGTTTTTATTCTGCAGTTTGGAATCTGACTTCATGTCCATCTTCTCTCAGTGCACAGCTACCCTACTGAGATGCGTTTAACACATCCATAGGTAAACACTTCTCAAAGGTTAAGGCTCAGCTCCATGGCAGTTCTACTCCTGGCAATAATAAAATATTTTATCAACGATTATACTACAAGTGGAGGCTTGTGGCCAATCCCAATGCAAAGCCAGCAACTGTCACATTATTTCCGAGAAGAGACTGCCCTGCTGAATTGGAGACTGACAGCATGACTGCCTCAATTATCCATTTCAATTAATGCAAATACAGGCGATATAACAGCAGAGTAAGAACTGATCGCTGAATACACAGTCACAAAATACCAGACTTGCAAAAGAAGTAAAAAAGAGATTGGATTTAGTCTGTCTCACATAATCTGAGATAGGAAAAAGGTGGAGTATTGTCTTTACAATAATATATTCTATAAAAATATCAGACAGATTGTTTTATTAGAATTTTTATTCTTTGATGTTCTTCTGCAAGAAGTGAAGTGTTTGATTTTGAGCAGCTATGGGAGTGCTCAGCACCATCTGACTGACACCTCTACCTTTTCTCAGTAAAAATAATGCAGACAGAGTGTGAGGCTTGAAGAGCATAAGCAGACTACTGTAACTGTATTAAAGGTAACAGAGGCAAATAAAAATTAAACAACTTTGTCAAGGTCACATTGGAAGTCATGGCAGATTTTTTGAGCCACAGAAACCTTCTGTGCTTTATCTATGAGAGCCTGTCGCTGATAACAAACCTGTTAGTTTTTGAGTTGAGCTTTTCAGTATAGAGCAGGGACATTCCTTCAGTCTAGTCAATGCCTCAGTGGTCATTCATTATAGAGATGGGTGTGGGAGCAGAGAGGCATTCACCTTCCAGAAGGTTACATACTGCTATTCCCCATATTTCTGCAGTAACAGGGAAAGAATTCTGTGTTTCATCCTGGCTGCATAAGACACTAAATTTTATCTTGCTGTAATGAACTCCATCTACACCTAACAAATGCTAACCATAGGAAAACTGTAGCAGAATACATTTGAATGATTTGGGTAATGGAAGCGGGTAGATTTAGATTGGATATCAGGAAGAAATTCTTCACAGAGAGGGTGGTGAGGCACTGGAACAGGTTGCCCAGAGAAGCTGTGGGTGCCCCATCCCTGGAAGTGTTCAAGGCCAGGCTGGGTGGGGCTTTGAGGAACCTGGTCTAGTGGAGGGTGTCCCTGCCCATGGCAGGGGGGTTGGAACTAGGTGGTCTTTAAGGTCCCTTCCAACCCTAACCATTCTGTGATTCTGTGATCATGAGTAGAGATGGATAGAATTCTAGTATGAACCCAAAACTTCTGAGATATCTCACGAAAATTGAGTGGTTGAATTTTTATTAGTGGAGAGTGGAAATCTGAAATCCATCATCTACATTTATCTATCTGATGTTGTTAACATAGTTTTCTGACTGACCATTAACACTATGCAGCCTAAAGCTGCTAGCCATGAAAAAGGCCCAGAGGATGTTAGAGGGAGGACGTGGCAGGTGGGATGTGAAAGGAAACATGGGAGAGAAGGCTGATTCAGGTGAAAGGCAGCACAGAAGAGTGGGGAAGTTTAATGGTCTGTGATGAAAAGAGGCTTGCTTATGTATCGTGGATAGACATGGCAAATCTGCTCTGTAGGGATGGACCTGCTGTACGTGCCGAGATACAACCACTTGTAAAAGCTCTTTGGAAGATCTTGCTTTCTTTTAACAGAAGAGCCCTGCTGATATGGAAAGTCTGGCATTCACACACCCGCCAGCAAAAACAACAGTTTACGTTTGGGTCACAATTTGAAGGATAGCTATACACCCTTAACAGCTGAAGCACTTTGTAAGTAAATAAACAGAAGTTCAATGTAACTCAAAAAACAATTCCCCTCTCACCGAGGAATTTTATGTTTGGTGGCACACGAGCGCGTGTTCACACACACAGAGAACATCACCCACTGAACATGTTTGTCAATGGATCCTTCTATGGTTCAGTTCCTTTTCTCACAACTAACATCTTTTTTTCCACCTCTGTTGACCCCGAGTTCATCAGCAGGTCAGTGCTAAGGAAAAGGTAACAACCAGCATTGAAAGTGTAACCCTGTCTATTGCTTAGATTCTGGGAACTTTAACCTCTGTTGGGAAAGCGTGACTAATAAGATGGAACAAATATTCTCCCAAGAGATGTAAACCATGTGCCAACTTCAAAATACAAAAATGCTTGCATGTTTTTCTCTTTTTCTTGTCTTTTTTTTTTTAAGAAGAACTTTTTTTTTTCCCGATGACTCTATATGTAATGTTATGCCGTAGTTAGCCGAAGGCTGGAGCACCAAGGCACAGTACAGAACGCTGTGCTTCTGAACTCTACTTCAGTTTAAAGGTACTGTTGATGGTTTTAAGGCTTTTTCTTCTGAGCAATTATTGTTTCTGAAATACCTACTATGCAGTAACGGGATGAAAAAGTGAATTTCTTAGCAAAGCAGGATAAATATTGAGGAAAATAATTATTGAAAAGAATCTTTAAGTTACACTTTTTCTCAATATGTAATTACCTGCCTCAAACGCTAATTCCACAAATGTCTGAATGAACTTTAAGTATGTGATTTCTTTGAAACAAAGGTGAATTTTCTCACCTAAGCAAGTGACGTTGTTCTCTTCTAGTAACTGAGCATTATGAATAATAACTGTTCATACACTGAAGCTTTCAGCACCGTGGTTTTATTGATTTGAAATATTTGGAGTAGACTTGCCTTCTAGCACTGCTGGTTGCCATGTTTAAGACTGTGTAGCAATAACATCTGTGGTGTTATCTGCTTCTTACTTTCCTTTTCTTAATTTCAGTTTTGCTTTGGTTGATATTAGTATTACCAGCTTGCAGCTTTTGCTAGTGTAATGTTGAGACTCACCCAAATCACGGGACACTGACTTGCCCATGGCATTTTGTCTGTCCAGAGCACTGATGAATCATTTCCCATAGAGTGATTTTACAAACTGGTAGGCTCAACACAATGATGTTTGCAGTTACCATCTTGCCAACAGGCTTCAAACAAGATCAAAGCCTCATTCTGACAGTTGACATGTAGATCACTGAGGATATTAAAAACTGAGCAAACAGAAACGTTACAATTACTATCCCTACTTCACAGATACTGAGCCGAGGAAGATAAAAGATTAGTTTGTGACTGAGTCCTTGTCCAGTCCTGCTAAAGAGAGTATTATTCCTCTCCGGCAGAATCAGAGGGGTGGCTGTTCTCTGCGCCACCCAGAGCTCACCCTTCCTGCTGTAACTGTAACTGTGCTTCCCAGACATGGCAGCATGTCTAGTCCAAACTCAAATTGCTGCCTTAAAATCCTTCTGCGGCGTGCAGCTGTGCACGTGATCGCTGGTTACCCGAACTCTCCATGGTCAGTTTAGTTTCTGTGGGTTGTGACTGCAACTGTGAAAGTCACAAGCCTCCAGACTGAGTTTAAACTCTGTGTTTAAAAGCACGCTCTTCGTGATAATTGGGAAATGGAAGACCTCTTTCCACAAGTTAGAGAAACCCCATATCTTGTCCCAAATCACACTTCAAAACATGGGGGTTTTTTTAATGTTTGGCAGTGACTACAGCACTTTTGAGTGCCATAAAAATAAACGTAGCCATGGGAGACAGGTTCTTGGGGGTCAGCATAACGATCTGCAAGGCGCACACCCATGCAGGAATGACTTACATATGACATTCCATGTTACAGGGATAGCTAACTGTTGCGCATGAAGGAAGAGGCGAGCTCTATGGTGACAGATGCCTCCAACCAGAGTACCACGGTCTTTTACCGTAAGTTCGTTTACCTCCAGTTCTGTAAAATGGCATCTTTACGGGCATCTAGTTCCTCCCCACACAAAGTGGTATCGTACTGCGTGGTACCAGTCCTCTCTGCAAGACTGCCAGAACTCTTCAGATTCTTTTATATTCAAAATATTACAACACACTAACAATAAGTAGTAAAACAACTAGAGTTGAATGTTGAAATGTGTTACTATACCTGACATATTCTAATTGCTTGGTCCAGCACGGTCTTTGTATCAGTTGCGTAATCCGGACAAGGCAGCATGGCATGACTGAAGTGGGCTTGCAGCAGGAGGTGTGTTTTCGTGTGTGAACTGTCAAATGAATGGGGATTGACTTCAACTGGAAGATGTTTTGCCAGTTCACTGTTCATCTGATCTTCATTGTGTCTCACAGGCAGATCTGCGTACTCCTCAGCATTCTTAATAAAAAATAAAAAAAATTAGCCATTGTAATTAACTTCAGAATAACTATTATTCCATACTGAGGCATTACAAGTGTATGCATTTCATTTCCTACAGTTAGATTTCATTGTTAAAACAGCAGCATTTTAATGTTTAGAAAGGGTACTTATTTATCAAAATCATGTGTGTGTGAAAACAATAGCTAGTAAAATATTCACACAATTATAGGGTTGGGGTTTTTTTTTCCCCACATAGCTGATTTTAACATTAGAGAAGAAGAAAATAAAAGCAGTGAAAAAAACCCATTCATTGGATGGACTCAGTGTTTGAGACGACCTTCTGCAGATCTCCTACCCTGGTTGTCTCACAAAAACATAAGGTTGGCTACAAAGAAATCAATAATTCACATTTTCAGTTTTCAGGCTTTCTACATTTCTCTTTGCATTCAAAACACAGTGGGTTTGAAATAGCTCTGGTAAGGTTCTGTTAAAATACATTTTCAATATTTTGAGCAGTCAGTGTCTAAGCAACACACGATCAGCGAGGAAAGCAAAGAGCAACATTGTAAGTAGGTGCTGACAACCATCCTCTGTGCTCAGAGTGGGACTAATACCATTCATGCCAACATGAAAGCTGTCTAAGAACTTTCTCACTGTTGCAAAAAAGGGCTGCACACCAACAGGTAATCTAAATGTAGTGATGAGTAGCAACCTCCTTGGGGCTGAGGAACAAGTATGTTCCAGTGGCTAAAGAAGAGATGTTCATTCTCCTGGGGAAACCCGCTGTCTCTGACAGAAAGAAAATTCAACAGAAGCATCCAAAGAACAACAATTTAGGCTGAAGAGTCAGTTCTGTGACTTAATCAGTAATTTTTTTTCCTCCACAAAATCCTCTTGTGCATGTATGCGTATATATTCTTGTTTGGAATTAGAATGATCTTTTTAAAGTATAGAACTTGCAAGTAACGTCAGAGTTTTATAATATGTGGTATCTTTTCCATCTGTAATTTAGGAGAGTGTATTTCTTTTGTCATAAACCAACAAGTCACATGGGTAGCTCGATGAGCAACGTCTTCCGAACTATGGGTTTAGCAGAGACCATCAGATTAAAGTGCTCAGGGTTTTATATTCCTCTTAAACTATAAATTCAATATTACACATTTAATTTTCAATCTCCAGCCAGATTTCCTGCAAATCTGTATTAATGAAATAGTCAGTGGAAACCAGTGCAGAATGAGGTAAAGAAAAATGGCAATTTTAGAACACCTAATAGAACTACCTAATTGACTTGCAAAGTACCATATCCACTCGTTACTACCCTAACACACAGAACCTTCTTTGACAGTTCCTAAAACCAGTTATACAGCTGTTTTTCACACCCTTGAAAACTGACAACACACAATTTTCTGTTTTCTTGAATGGCACAATGAAACTACACCTAAACTGTGATATAATTGTAAAAGGAAAGGTAAGTATTAGACAATGTAAGGTTTGAAAAGAAAACTAGAATGTCATTAATTTATTTCATATCTCGTCTGCAGATTAGAAGTGAAGACTGACTAAAGACAACTGCTGCTTAATCCGGGATGTCTCTGACAGATCTCTTGTGAAAACTGTGGTCATTTATTCTCTGAACCTAAGGTCACAATCTTTTTAAGCCCTATAGAAGGCTGCATGTTTGCTTCACTCTTTTTATTTAACTGGCTTCTCCTTCAAAGATATTTTAAAGAATATTTACCAAGGAGATTTTTTACTTAGTTTTGCTTTGCAGTTTAAAGTAGCAGAAAGAAGAAGGATCAGCCAAGTCACTCCAGAGCAATTGGTACTCCTGAAAATGCATTTTCCCTAATTCTTCCCCAGCACATGTTTTATTTACCTCCAAAACACCCCTCTTATTTTAAACAACTTGCCTACTTAATTTCCTGTTTGTGATCATTGACTGTAAGTAAGTGAGGTTCATTTTCTTATCTGCATCATGTAGGTAATTAAAGGAAATTGAGAATGGGTAGTGAAGCTTTTATACAACTGAGAATGAAGCTGAATGGAGGGCACTGGGGTCAGCAGAGTCCATTATATTTTTATGTGAGAGGCCAGTACGTCTGCCCTGTCCTTGTTTGCTTAGTGTAGGCTGGACAGACTACTAACTGCAAATCTGTTTCTCTGATTTGCCCAGCTGTCCTTGAATAAAGACATCTTCCATTGCAAAATGTTAAATGACAGTGATTGACAACTCCGTGATGAACTCTGCTTGTAACCCCCTGCTACTGTTTTCAGGTTGCACAAGAAAAGACAGAATAAAGAAACATCCTTTGTAATCACCTCAAATGGGCCCTGCTGTTCACTCAATATTTTTTCCATTTTAGTTTTCCTTTTCATTGGGCATCTCAATCTGTTCCGCAAAGGCTATAGCTTCAACTATTCCACACGATACAAAACATATATATTATTTTAGCACATTGTGCCTGAATACCCTCCTTACTTCCACGGGGGAGGAAACAGATCAAATTTCGTATCAATCATTAATCTTCATTCTAAAGTCAAGAAACTTAATACAAATTTTATGGTTAAACCACAAAGAACTGCTGTGCATTTTTCACTTTCCCTTTTTCTTCTGTTAAATCAGGACTATTGCACCCCACATGTGAATAATGTGTTTACAAGCCCCTCCACAGTTAAGCATAACTTGGAGTACACCAGGAGATAACTAGGAATTTTAGCTATGGGTTCTGCACTCACGCATTTGGTAGTCAAGTCACATGTCTCCTTTCTATAGGTCTGTGATGGACTTTCCCAATAGTGTCTTCTTTTGGGCCCTAGAGACTGCTGCATCCTTTCGAGGGTGTAAGAGTCCTCTCAGACCCACATTTCAACCTGTATGCAATGCAGGGTCATACAGGAGACAGTAACTTCCTGTGTCAGAGAGAAATGTCACACGTAGACCTGCATAAACTCGATAGTTACCTTTTACGGGGCCAAAGGGCTATTCGGATAATTGAATTCTGTTTCCTGCATAACACCAGCCACAGAATCATCTTAGAGCCCTGTCTGCGAGATCGTGTTGCAGATACGCAGCTTATCATCACCCTTTATTTGAACTGCTAGAATTGTTCTAAAAGTAAACAACTCATCCCATTTTAAAATATACCTTTCGCAGTTTCCTGGTACACTGAGGCATTTGAGGAGTCGGATCGAACTAAAATTTAATTAAGGTATCCAACATGGTGAGTAGTATGCTCTGCAGTGTCCGTTGGGTTAAAAAACCATCCGATTTTCTTTCTATCCACAAAATGTGTACGTTTGGCTGAAATTAATGATTTATATTGAGAGCTGAACTATAAACTTATACCACGCGTAAACCTTCTGAAATGTTTTGAATCTCAAGTACCTACATCTTCCTGCCTGTTTACAGAGAAGACGATACTAGTGCAGCACAGACAGAAATGGGATCAAGGTGAGCAACGAAAGTAAGCTTGAATATTTTAAGTTAAGTTCAGTCATGGGAACAGTAAAACTTATAAAGTTAATGAGTTCTAGACTTTAAAGAGCAGTTGATTAATTTGTAACAATGAGGGTCTAAAACAACCCAAAAATAGTTTCTCACATTCCAGAGTTGAACCAGTATTCTGTTCTTTAGCGATGCTGTTATTGCAACCACCTTAGAAATGACTGCCTGCCTGTACGATTCTATTTTTTACACATGTACAGTGAACCCAAACACACCATATTTTCACCTTCAATAAACCTGCAACGTGTTTTGATCTCTTTCGAGTTTCTGATGTAAAAATACTACCAGAATAATACAAAAGGAGGAAAAATGAGGATCATTTTTAGCTAATACAGTAATCACACCCTCTTTACCTCAATCTTGGTTTAAATTATGTAAACTTCTGGTAGTCTGAGTACATGGTGAAGGACTGCAAAAATCACTTGTTTGTGCATAGAATGAAAAACAAACAATAAGCTGCAACAAATAAATGTGATTTTTTTTACAGCTGTTCTACAGTTCACACTAATTATACATTATTTTAGTTCTCTGCTACCAGAAGTTCAAAGGTATGCCAATATGCAATTTATTTTTCCAAGTGAAAACACTATATTTCGATCTTTGAGTAACTGAATAGGCAAATATAAGCTCAACAATAATGTTGTTCTATAACTGGCTTTTGTCTTTTGTTCCGTTGTACAAAGTGCTACAGATTATTTTAGTGCAACATCCTGATCTGTCACTTCCACACGGTGCTGCAGTGTGTAGGAAGTAGCTGGTCTCCCAATCTTTAAAGAAGTCTGTAACCATCCTCAATCTCCATTAATGTGCTGACAGAAATCTAATTTGACCCTGTTAACTGTATTATAAGGAAAAAAAAATCACGTAAGTTCCCAAGTTAATCTTCCTTTGTCCATGCTCTTCCCAAGAGCGTAAGACCATATTATGTGACACAATAATGACACAAGTGTATATTATGAAAATTAATTAATCAACATATTTACACTATATTTTATCTTCACATTTTCAAGTGTGAGTTTGATTTTCAAATAAAGACATGAAATTTATACAGATGTATCCTGGCAGGCAGCTGGAACACAATCATGCTTAGATTCATATTCAGAAAACAAAAAAATGTGAGAAAATGTGCTAAAAAAAAAAAAGGAAAAAAGAACAACAGCACAAACTGACCACATACTTGTAAGTCTGTTTTTTCAGCTCACACCAAAAAGTAAAGAAAATTGAAAAACGGAATTGGAGAAGTACTTGCTAGAATTACTGCTCCAAAAATGTTATCTGTGTTAGTGATTCCATTATAAACTCCTATTTTAAGCAGTTTATTGGTAGCCTGTAAATGTATATGCTTTGGTCACATTTTTATGGGCCATAATTCAAACTTTCAAAGTTTAAAATGTTTGTGTGTTTGTTTTTTTTTTTACTCTTCAACATAAAAGGTCTAGGACAATATCCTGGTTAAAGACAGTTATAAACATATATTACTAGTTAGAAGCTTTAAGGACAAACACAATGCATGTTTGTAAGATTCATATTAAAAGAAAAAAGTCATTTCTACCAGCTTATTGAAGCCACTATACAGCACAGGGATCTTTAGACTGGAAGCCTCTCTTCGACACCAGCCACTCGCACAAAGAGCTTCCTCGCTCTGCTTTACACATATAAAAATGTACTTTTAAGACAAACTTTGCAGAAGTGACGTTCCAGGTTTTTAGGGCAGCAACAGAGCAGGCCCAAGTTTTGTAGAGATCTTGAAGAGCGGCTCACATGATGCAAAAGAAGAAAACAAAAATTGTCAGGCAAGATTATAATGTATTTACAACATGACACTGTAATTCAGCAGAGAGACCATATCTAAATATGCTCCTTGCCTTCATACGCCATAGAACAGCTCTCCCTGTAGCTGCATGTGCACGTGGCAGTGCAATCAAGTGGCATCCAGCCGATTAGAGCCAACTCCGCAGTGCGGTTCCTTTCCCATGGTGGCTTTCGTATCCCTTCCTTCCAGAGTTGGTGGCTGGCAGGGAGGAAAGGCAGAAAGCAAAGCCCTGTGCCAGCCCTGGTGCCGTGGGGGGAGTCAGAGCTGCAGCCCTGGGCAGCAGCTGTCCCTGGCTGTGGAAATGGGGACTCCCTCTCCAGCACCCGTGCCTCCCACCGGGGACTCGGCCTGCACTGACTCTCCACTCCAGCCTGGGTGACAGGAAAGTGATCTTGCAACTTCTGTAGTACTCGGTCAGAGTACTCACCATTCTCTACTTTTGGAAAAATGACCATAGGAAAACAGATATGCGTAGGATGGAAAGCAACATCCAAGGGACGGGGGCTGCTCAGCATCCTTTTGCAACAAATAGTGTTTCTTATTTATTACCTCATTAGTCATTAATGCATTTTTACCCATAAAAGATACGTGTAAAAAAAAAAAAAGGGCAGTAGTATAGAATTCGAATTGTAAAGTTAACCCAATTAACTAGGTAGTAGTAAAATAGTGATGCCAGGCTACCCTGGGCTCTGCCTCTAGATTTAAGGTTTCCCAGAGAGGGCACTGGAAATTTCCAGTTGAGCGTGAGAAGTTGAAGAGATAAAATTGTAAAACCTGTCAATATGCCATTATGTAAATCAGTTATTTAAAAAAAAAATTATAACTATCTTTTAGGATTTAAAATGGACTCATTTCAGCAACAGGACCTACAAACATACATTATAAGAATGCACAAGTTAAAAGTTCTTGCAATTCTTACAAAGTTCTCACATTAGTGATCAGAGAAATCATAGACAATCGTATTCTCAGACTTCTCACTTTAAACAGGCAAGTGTTTGATTTTTGTTTTTAAATAGCTGCATGTGATAAACACCACAAATTTCACAATTACGGATATCATAAAAAGTACAAGCCGGGGCAATGAAACAGTTGAGTGATCACTTAAAAACGCCCCGAAGGGTTTAGATTTCACAAGTTCACCTTTTACTTAAAACATCCGAACTACAAACTACCGATGACATTCCTGATGACCAGAGGTCAGGAGTCTGAAAGACCTTTGCCACCGCGTGCAGAGCAGTAGGAGGTCAGCAATATTAGCTACCAGTAGCGGGGAGTGACCTGGCAGAGCTGGGAACTTCTAAAGTGCAAAGTTAAATTACAGACCTCGGCTTCGGCATGGAGCTGCTAAAAGAATACATGAGCATGCGAGCACGTGGGAGAGGGAGGATTATATAAAATAACAACGATTTGACATGGGAAAAAAGTCCTTAGGATTTCTAAACTAACTTGGAAGTCCATTTCCCTTTCTTTTTTTCCCCTAAATTTTCCTGAGCATATCAGAGAAGCGAGCTTCCGGTGGGAGGAAAGACATAGCAATAGATAATACAATCATTGTAACTGGTTTGATAAAATGGTAAAAAATGTACTCACAGAACCACTCTGTTTCAGAATAATTTCCTTTTTAAATTGCATGCTTTACTAAAAAAAAATTAAACAAGGACTGGATTCATGATTTTAAGTCTTAACTCTCACAATCCCTATTTCATAAACTTTCTGATCGCAATCATAATTCAGTGCTACCTTTTCGGCTAGTCCTAAGAAAACCCATTCCTACAATGCGTTCATTTTTCCCCCCAGTGTGTAGGTACTCTCATGGTATTAAGCCTGTCCAACTTTCACAGAGGTGGCTTTAGTTTTAAGTTACTGATTATAAAAATAAGCCTGTAACACTTGCACAGTTTAAAGGAAAGCAAATGCAAAAGACTAGGACACAAATAAGAGCAAACATCTGAAACTGGAATGGCATGCACATTATTCACCTAGAATAAGTTACTTTGACCACAGCCAAAAAATACAAATGGAATGGTATGAATTCCATTTATGAAGTGAATTACAGTGATGTGGGAGAATTATCACATTTTATCACTGGAAATGGTGTATTTGAGATTTTCAGCTCTCCAAGATGCCTGACTTTTCCCATTACTTTTCATGAGAATGCTGTGAACCTGCACATTCCGAATGCATTACCATCATGACATTTTTTTAATCTTAACACCTAGATGGGGCAGCAACCCACAACTTTCTTCTCCTGTAATCTCAACTCATATTGCAGGAAAGATTTAAAACCGACCTTTTTTGGCTCTGTTGAAGGTAATTGTATTGCACTAATACAGACAAACTTTTCAGTGCATGAACTCAGTAACGTGCTAACAGAGAACTGGGAACAACTCTCTGAGTATACATTCAAGTCTGATTGCCCTGAGAAATCTCCTTCAGTTCCATTTGGATGTTTGTCCACGTTTTGAAGCTGAGCTTGGCTGAATCAGCTGGCTCGACTACTGACTGAGACGATGATAGCAATAAAAATTGTAATAGCAAATCCTGGCACACAGCTTCCCCCAGGAAAGCGATCAGTCATTTTCCATCTTTGGCTTTGATCCTCCATTGGGATCTTCCAGTACAGAGCCCAGACCCAGGGAAGAAGCTAACAGATCTCTGCATCAAGTCAATGCACCTCTGCATGGAGACAGGAGTAAGTGCTAATTCTTGATGTGAAACGGGGCCCATACATACTGTATACGTTAATGGCAAGCTGTAAAAGCTCTGTGTGTTGAAAACCGGCTTTCAGATTTGCTGACCTGTGGCAGCTCCCCTAGTGGGGAGCCGCAAATGCACGCTGCTGCATTTTTGCGCTGGATTAAATTCTGGATCTAGACCACTGTGTGTGACCAGAGACAAAAGGGAATAGAAAGTTCACAGGCGTGAATACCTGTCATCATGTGGTGAAATGAGTAGCAGCCTCTGCTCAAGAGAGGCTCAAGCCCAGAATAATAGAAGAACAATATGAACTGGCAGAAATATATGGGAAACTTGGAAGGTGCCTCCACGCACAATGTCTTTGCAGCGAGCCAACGCTACTGGTCTCACTTTGAGCACTTTTAAATGAAAATAGTTTAATGTAATAATAAAAAAACACAACTGTAAGAGGAAGTGACAGCTGCTGCAAGTAAATTTCAATAAGGGTAGTTCCCTGCTGATAAAATCTGGCACATCTCCACTCATTTCAGTGGAACTGTGTGGATTAACATTGCTCGAAAATCTGACCCAGTGTTTGGAAGAACTCAAGAGCTACAAGGTTATGCATCGACCGAAGACACTGATAATTACCAGGGTGGGGCAGCGGGGCAATCGTAACAGGAAAAAAAGGAGTCAAAGGAAAACTATTTCAGGTCTATTAAGCAAATGGACAATCTGTTGATATTCGGTGCACTTGATGTGAGGAAGTTCTAGCAGCACTTCTGTCCTGAATGACCAGAGGTCCGATCCAGTAAGCAACATGGCAAAAATACCCTTGTATCGCACATGACCTCAACAGAACATCCTGTTACAATCCTGAAGGGGATGTACCGTGCACTGCTACAGCTGATCTAACCCTTTCTGGATGGCAAGTGATAATTTGTCTTGGTGATGTTCACTGCACACAAGCTTGTGAGAACAGTGTAGACTCAGTATTCCTATGCAGGCTTATACCTTGTCTTTTCTACCTGTAAATAGAGGCCGACTAAAGCACACTGTACGAACTGTATTAAAAAAAAAAATAAAATGGGAAGATAACTGACGATTTAAGAGAGTTGCACATATTTTGCCTCTGGTATAAAGTTTTAAGAACTTCTTTTAAAAGACAAAGAAAACAGAGATTTTCAGTACCAGATGTCTGAGAAGATCCCATTTGGATTTGAGCTACTTAAATTTGCAATCATGTATTTATACATCTAACAGAGCTTCTGTTTCCCCTAGAATCTGAAAATTAACTAGCTTTGTAGCATCTTCCTTGATCTGCCACCCGTGCCCTGAGGATTAGAGACTCCACCTGAGCTTGTTTTACAAGCATAACAGAAAAAATTAATCTCTGCTGGCAGCGATCCCACTGGGATACTGATGAATAATGATATCCCTCTCTTGCTGCCCTCTCAGTCCACTAGAAAAGCCACTCTAACCCAGCAACGTGGAAACCGCTGAAACCATTCCAGCTGTGGATTAGCAGGCAGTCAAGCATCCATCTGTTCTGTGTGAATCAAGAGAAAGCAAACATGCATTCTTATAGCTAAAGAAGTATTCAAAATTAGTGTCTTATATGACTGCATATAGTAAACATTAAGACAATCATATACAAGAGAAAAAATGATCTATTATCTACACCTCATGTTGTTTACATTTGCTTGCTGCCTTAAGAAAATGATAAAGCAGCTGGAATTTCTCTCATTAACCTAGACAATGTTGTGCATTCAATGATTTAGTATGTTTAAGAGACGATTTCTTAATACTGTATGCATCAGTTGTACCTACAACTGCTTTGTAAGTAGACATGCACACACACACTAAATAAATGTAAGCGAAGATAGTAGCACACCTTCACCTTGACAGGAGAAGGATTTAAGAGACCTGTTGTGACCGGGGTTTTTGCCATTTTGTCACCCTCTAAGGTGAGAGGAATAGACTTGAGTTATTTGCTCTTTCTGAAAACTACCAATAGTTTGAATTATCTCTGCTGACTTGCTGAGATTGGAAGACAGAAAGGAAAGGCAGTGGGAAGTTGGCATGTGGGCAACCCAATCAAATTGGTGACGTCTGGTTTGATGCTTCCATGGAAATAGGACAATGATCTACTATAAGGTAGGGAAAGCTGTATTGGGGCATCATCCCAGATAAAACTACTTAGAAAAGAGCGTAATTTGACAGTTTTCACAAACAACAATTGCAATATTTTGCTGGACGCCTGGCCCCCGTTCATTAAGCTGCAGAGGTAAAGAAAATATGCAACTGTGTTCTCTAAAAGCAAGCGTACTATGCTGCACCAAATGGACAAGTATACATACTCACTTTTTCAAATGCTAAGAAAAGTTTTGGTCTTTCATAGCAAAAATCCCTCTGCAATTTCTTCTAGCATTGTGGGCAGCATGAGCTGCCAAAGTAACTGTGAAATAAGGCACCTTGTAAATACTACGCAAATAATATGAGAGACTGATTTCTTAGAAGTTCTTCTGTGATAATGTGTAACATCTACATTTACAATAAAATTCAACCTGAAGCTAGCCAAGTTCCATCAGGGAAAGAAAGAATGAGACAAAGAAAGAATCTAAATGTAAATAGGAAAATACAAGTGTCAGATACTTCATTAAGGGCTGATCAGTAATCCTCTTATGTCCTTTTTTTAAACTACTGTGCTAAAGGAACAATATAGGCTGGATACCAATCCTGTATGATCTAATTGTTTCAGCCAAACCAATCCTTTCCCTGAAATCTCAGTTCCAATCAGAGAACAAGCTACAAAATGCCACCCTCTTTCTTAACAGTTTTACAAGTCTGAGCAATAACTTCTTTGCCGACAGAGAAAAACATTTGTGTGCCTTTAAACAGCAGTCACTAAGGCTGAGTTGGTGTCACTAAGTGAACCTAGTTCTGTGAAAACTATTTCATCAGTGATATAATTGTAACTGCAATAATCTATAGCACAATGGTGTAATTTCATCAAAAGCAAAGGAAGTAACTAGAAACCAGCGAAGCCAAAGCTGATGGCTGCAGGGGGCCTAAATTTGCCTATCGCGCTTTAATTACAAATCGGGAGGCACAAAGTAGGTAGAACTTGTACTGACTTGCTAAAGGCACACCGACCCTGTGGGACTGCCTTCGGGAGTACCTGGGGCATGAGGACCCAGGGCCACTTACCAGAGCAGCACTGCGTATTATAAAACGTTCAGCTTTACCTTAATGAAGATGCCGTTTAGAACTTTAGTTTCGTTTCAAACAAACACAAACATTATTTCACAAAATTTATTGTATATATGAAAACAGAGCCATATGGCAGGACTGCTGAAAAAAGCCGTTTCCCTTTCAGTATGAATACCTTGCATATTGGCTGCATGAACACAACCACGCACAGTTTGAAATCTGGCATAATGATGATGGCTACAGTTCTGTCGAGGGGTAAGTAAAACACTTTTGTGCTAAAATAAATAATTAGATAAATAAAAAGGTGTGCGGTTGAATCGCTAGCTGCTTTAAGCAGTCAGCTGAAGCAAGCTTTGCCGTCGCTGAACTTGCTCCGAGCACATTCACCAAGGACAAGCATTGATTGGCCACAGATGGCAGCCAACGTTCACATTTGTAAGCACAAGACCAGGGCAGTACTCCTAGCCACCCCAGCAGACACAAGCGTGGTAGCTTCCTGGCTCATCCAAATAGTTTTCAGTGGTAAATGTGAGTGTTTTGCTGCTATAACTGCATCTATAGCTCCTGTTAAAGGAATTTGTTTCCTCATTTTTCTGTCAGAAACAGTTACTAAAGCAGATCTTTGAAACAGGGATATAGCCTGAGGCTGCTGGCTCCCACTGCCACAGCTATACACACGTTCACAAGTTTTTCCCTTCGACACAGCTCTGCAATCAAAACAAATTAAAATAAATTAAAGATACTATATTATTTCCAAGATAACAGTTGTCTTACAACCTACGTTGTGGGAGATTTATGTCAGAAACCTTCAACTTTAAAATAGGTTTTATTTTAACTTTCCTGAGTATTGATTCAGATTTTTAAACTGGCAAGTAACGACAGAAGCTGAGTAAGGAGATTAGAGGGGGAAAAAAAGCTTATCTGTTGATCTGAGATTAGAAAGTCATGTTGTATTGGAGATGGGCAGGTTTTATGTTTTCTGGATTTGAACGTAATTCTTTCTTACTGATGTCGTAAAAATGAAAGACTTATGCCACGTTCAGTTAGCTGTCAGTGGTGGGCACTGTCAGCTACATTCACCAACTGATCGTGTTTTTCTGGAAAGGTGGGCAGCATACGATGCTTTCAAATGGAAAAGCAATCAATCATTTGGAAAAATAAGAAATAATTGTGCCCAGATGTTAGAAAAAGAAATTATATTCAAGTCGTACAGCAACATTCAAAACGGCTCCATCTACTGGGACTACAGAAAAATCAAGACAAATTTCACATACAAGTTTTCACGTGTTACGTACTCTTTCTGCTAAGTACAAGATATTTTGAATATACTGGACACAGATGATGAAATTTGGATGCTATTAAAATTCACTGTGGCCTTTTGTTTTATTTTCATGAAACCAAATAACATTTTCAAATTCAAACTATTCTATTAAACACACTGTGATGCTACCTCAATGTTCCAAGGGGGAAATGAAGCACAAATGTTTCAAAATATTAAATTCCAGAGAATATAGGCTGTATGAAAATTAAGTAAATGATCCTGGAAATGCCTGGGTTTAGGGTGAAATTTATTCATTGGACAGTCCTAGGTATGGATTTATTGTGAAGAAAAGCGTTAATGGTAAGAGGTAACAGTTTTCTCCTATTACAAGGGGTTACTAAAATACACATAATGGCTGAGGCCCGATCCTATCTGTAGAGTGGCCACAGCAGTCGTGTTCATATTGCTGAGAATGCAGGGTGTATGTGAAATCAAATATACAAGTTCTTCAAAGGTTAGCATGTAACACAACTGCTTTTCATCTGATGTAAAGTTTATGTAATAAAGTATTTTATTCTTGACACTCAAATGCTGTGTTTAAAAAGAATGGCATAATGAATACCATCTAGCTATACTTTTATGCCTTGAAGAAGATCGTGGTAGCACATTTACTTCCTTCTACCTTAAAGGTAAATTTAAACCAGAAAATGACTAACTTAGGAGGAGTGATCTGATTTTTTTTTCTGAAATGGCTCTTAAAACATAAACCCAGTTTTATACGAGACCTTAAAAAGCCAAAAGCAGTGTTTCTGCCACGGCTTGCAGAGAAAATATTACACTATACAGCTCACATTAGCTTCTTCTTGGACAATATTTTTGTAACTTATTAATTCCTTCTTCCCTGGCATCTAACTGGAGACCAGCAGAAAAGAGGGTTTATCACTGAGTCAAAAACCTTTGTGGCCTCTTCATGGGAGACTGAACCAACAGCTTTAAGATAGAATCCTGCCAAGGAAATAAAATTAGTTTAGACTGAGAGCGTAAACAGTTGCAAAGACTCCCATATTTCCCTGGTTAGAATAAGATGTGCCAGTGATGATGAAGAGAAACTAAAGCTACAGATTAACTGAGTTACCTAGAATCTCATAGTACAAATACCGAACAGGTAAGGAAAGACACATAATGTGTTAATAACTACTCTTTTGTTATGACTGTATTTGGGATGGAGAGCACCTGCTTCATGAACCTTCTCCTTCTACCTTCTAAATCTGCTCCTCCAGCAATGTCAGGCTTTCCTCTGAGTTTCAAAATAGTCCAATACAAGCCAGTGCAACAAACCCATGTCAACTGTCAGACAGAAATATGGGGAAGAGGTATGTGGATACCAAACTCAGAAGCCCACTTCTATATCAGAGAAAGACAGACAGGTATGTCCCAGAGTAACGTAAACACCTTGCTGTTCTGTCCCTCAGTTCCCCAGTTAGGAAGAAACCCATCTCTTGTAACCCGTTTGCATGAAAGACAGCAATAGGCACGAGAAAACCAACCAGTTCTCTCTTGCAGGTAGAATTCAGAAACATAAATAAGGGACAACGGGCACATAAAACCAAGGGCTGAAAGATGGTAATGTTCTCCCCTTCACTGTATGGTATGAACAGATATGCAAAGTATTTGCTCCATAAATAAGAATTTTAACCAGATAACCAGGTAAAAGTAATAACAAATCACCCAAAATCACGAAGCTAGTGGATCTAGCCATCACAGCCCTGATCAGTCGCCAAGAGAGACTTCCTTTCTTCAAGGTGCTACAAACGTACGTTTGATTTTCAAAAGATTTGTGGTGACTGCTGCTTTAGTACCGAAAATGACAAAAATTACCCCAAGATATCTCTCACTGTTTTTTTGCCTAGGCTTCTGTTTTAATCTTTGCACCTAACTTTCAGAATAAAAGGGAAGAGTGTTTAGGCACCTCAGGGAAATCCAGCCTGTCAGTAATAATTCATAAACACTTTCTCATCAATAATACTTAATGCAAGAAGCACCTTAACTCAGCAGCGATTAAGCTCATTTGGATTACTGCTGTCTGAAGCACAGTTAGGCGAGTTTTAAAGAAAGCTCTGCGGAAAAGCATCAAACATTTTCTGTCAGAAAAATCACAAGTCCACTAGCACAAGTCAGTTACCGAAGGAGCTGAATCTCAACTCCGGCTGCTAACTGCCAACCCAAACCAGATCAAACACCTCCAGCACAGGCTTACTGAGAAGGGAAGGGAAAGCGTGAGGGGATTGTACCCCACCTATCTGCCATGTTCCCGTTCATGTATGGATACTTAAACCTGTAAAACGTACTGATCTAGCAAAATGCTGCCACATAAATAAATGAAAAAGATAGAATAAAACCAGAGAAAAGAACAGATACTGGAGATGATGGTGAATGGTCTCGGCTACTAAGTGGAAACAAACCTTGCTATAAAGTGATTTTTTTAGACACCCATCAGCACTAGAAACAGAATGGCTTTTTCACACGAGTTGCAAAGATTCATGGATAATTCATTCGTGAATCATCCTGGATTCTGAATACTCCCATCAGCATGGCAAAATACCAATCTGAAACTCAAAATCCCTTCATCAAACTCAGATTTAAAACCCTTCATAAATTTCTAAATTCTTGAACGCAATCTTGCTTCTTTCCCCGTTTTGTTTGAAACAAATGATGCTCCTTTTTGAGTTACACATGGACAATTGGTAAGAAGTTGTATATATCCCATTTCAAACTCAGAACATCAGGATTTTCTTTTTAAAATGGCACACTTCTGCCTTCCTTATATACATCAGACAACTTGTAAATGCTCGTGAAAGTTTGCAAGGTTAGGAATAAGGCTACAAAAAATGACACCCACACGTCACATCTATAAAATCCTGCAACTGCATTTGAGAAATGTTTTGGACGGTTATTCTTAAATAACACAGTCCAAAAATCAAAACTTTATGGAGTGATCAGCAGAATAACCACAATTATAATTATTTTTTTGCAACGATAACAGGTCTCTGTGTACTATAGCTACAGCTTTCAGTTCCAGCATCATTAAGAGATCCTTCAAATTACTTTTTAAATATCCTTTTCCCTCAGGATTTTCACTTATACCTAATTAGACTACTTACCCCATGCCATGTAATTCCCTATTGCCAAAACTGCTAAATGCTTCAATAAGAAGGAGGAGGGCACCAGTGGAGCAAGGCAGATGTAATGTCATTGGTTAACAATAGAGGTGTGAAGCAAATGCCGTAATTATGAAACTCATTAATTCACAGTGTTTAGGGGGAAAAAAAACCTTGGCAATAACTCTGCTGAAATGGCAATTCTTTTCCACACTACATCAGATTGAAATAAACCTTTCAATTTACACCTTCAAAAAGACAGAATAGTAATTCCACTCGTAATTATGAAAAATCAACATCTGCATAAAAAGTAAGGAAAAATTGTCAGCTATAATGGCATCCAGCATTCATACATCTTTTTAATCTTTCAAATTGACAGGTGGCACATTTTGATGCCTAACTGATTTTATGTTTAGTCTTATTCCTTTTAAGACTGTAAATGGACAATTTCCAAGACTATATTTCCAGGAAAAAATAAAAAGGGAACAATTAAACCAAAATTAATGAATTTTAAATTTTACAGTCTGTGACCAACAGTAGGGTCCCAGATTTAATCTACAACAGAAATATTTGCCATTTACCTGTGCGCTTCATGGATGCCAGTTGTTTAAATAGACGAGGAGCCCTGACATAAGACACAGCACTAGGTTCTGCTTCCATCATTCATCTTCCATAGCTCACTAGCTGAGGCAGTGTCACGACAAGTCCCCCATCTCTGCTAATGCTATTCTCAAACCTTCCCTGTCCAAATTTGTCTGAAAAAAAATACTGAAGTTCTAGGTGGAGAAAATTTTCTCATGAGAGAAGAGATTTTAAAGAGAGAGCAGCTGGAGTAAAGCTCTCACATTGAATACTCAACATCGTATTATTTAAATTCTGTTCACTAGTGGGTATTTCTTTTTAAAATTTCAGTTATTTTATGTACAGCATATACAGGAATTGTGGTTGATTACCCTTTTGAATTCAGCCGAATACACTGAATTTCATTTCATATAATTTGCAATGTTTTCTGACAACAGAACAACAGATATTGCAGGGTCAGTGATAGCAATTCCCCTGTTTAGACCATCTAACACTTTCCGTTATCAAAGATTACTGTGGCCTTTATTTCTGAGCTGTAACACTCCGAATGTTTGCAGCAGGCGATTTAAATTTATCAGGAAGTCTCTGTACTAGAAAAGCGTCTTTCCTAGTGTCATAAAATGCCAATCAGGTTTTGTCAAGATGCAAACTGTTGAATAGCACTATTTGTATTTTTCTTGCAGTTCTCCTCAGAAGTTTTGGCAGCATCTCAAAACAATAATGAATAAAAAAGTAACATACATAAATACCCTAAAATGGGGCTATAGATTCTTAAGTTAAAACTCAGAAATTAGAATATTAAAGAATTTGGGCCACTTGTATGATGTAGACAATATGATAGAGAGTTAAGTGGGCAGAAATAAGTTTTCCTGGATAATATTCAGGCACTTCTTGTTTTCAAACAGGCGCATACAAGTGGAGTTACATCAGTCTGAAAAAGAAGATTTTGTAGATGTAACTACCTGAGTACTTAAAAAGGAAAACGGAGTGAAACCTGATTCTTTTATGATGAGAATGTAATACTGTCACACTGCCTTGTACACCGTGTCTCCAGATTTGCACCCTAAAATCTTTTGCATTGCACCTCCCTACTAAACAGTCACTAGAGTAACTGTATGAGCTGGCATTATTGCAGGTTCTGACCTCAGGGATCGTGAGGCGGCTCGGAGAAGGAAAAGAAGGAATTCTAGGAAACAGGTCTTCCCCACGTATCTCCCCTGCTTCTTAAAGCTGCTATATTTTCCAGATTGTCCCGGTGAAAAGTTATGGCTCTGGTACAGATCTAGGATGTTGATATGCAGTTACTATTCTGGCATTTTAGTATTATTCCCAACTTACTTAGAAAAAAAAAATCAGATTTGTATAGATCCTGAACATTATAAAGGGACATAAGAAAAGAAACAGGTGTATACAGTAATTTTGATGTAGTGAATAGATCAAACACTTGAAACATAAGACACGATTCAGGAATTTTACTCAAAACAACAACAACAAAAAAAGAAAGTACAGATCAGGGAACAAGGTTTTTCTTAATTTCGGTGAGGTTTTTCATACATACGCGTGTCTTTAAGAGTCCCGAGTTACATATGTTTAGGTTAAGAAAGTATCAGCACTTACTGTCAGAATTAAGAGCAGTTCTTCAACGTTGCTTTCAGGTTTCAACTGATCTTTGAACATGCCAATAGTTGGATGTTTCAAATAGTAATAGGAAGCAATGCGGCCGTACGTCAGAGGTTCAATGCTGCGATTATCCTGTTAGAAGAGGAATCGAATATATGTGGTTCCTACATGTTTCAACAGAACATGTAGGTTCCTACAAAATTTTAAGTATTTTAAGATTTGTAAGAGAGAACAGCAAAAATGATTTAAGTGTCATAATTTAGCTACAACCCCAATTAAGCTCAGCTTTCAACGTTAAGTTTTACAAATAGGTGCACAGACAAACTCTAACATCTCAAATCAGGAGCCTGTATCTTGCTGTTCCCAACTTCTAGGAGCACGTATCTTACTGAATCTTGTAAAGCACAGATTAGTCTTACCTCCCCAACTTCAATACAGTAGCAGCATTCCAGATCAAAGAGGGATTTCTCAACAAGGCTTGAGAGGTACTTATTCATAGTGTCATGGCTCACGTCATCCAAATTATAGTAACTAGATAAATTGAAAACAGATGCATTACATGAATACTTTCTACACTCCGAAGATTTTTAACAATAACATCTTGTAGGAAAACTTACAAAGCTGCTATAATACACCCTCGTACTTGGAACAGCCAATATCCACATTAAACAAATCAACACAGAACGATACCCTTATATAGCCTAACAAGAAATTCATGATTCTTAAATGGTTTGTGGGAGTAACCATCATAATACAAGCATGTACATACGGAAGGATGGTAATTTAGCTCTGTATTAATAGAAAGGTCGACACAAACAGAACTGGACTGGCTATTTTTGTTAGTGGGAGAATTTTGGTGATTACATATTTTCCTGATTATATAAGTACGAAAGTGCACAAGCAATAATAACACAGGTAACAGTATTCTAATCTCAAGAGAAAGGAAGATAACCCACCGAGCATAGCAACCATTCTTACATCCCAGAACTCCGAAAATAAAAACTAGGCATGCAGTGTCATCTCTTGAAAAACATAACCTTAAGCCAATCCAAATGTTGGTGTACGCCGTTATATTTCCATGTAAATTTATTCTCAAACTTTTGCCCTAGATGCAACTAAGGCATTGATTCAGAAAGCAATGATTAAGTCCAATGAGCAGTAAAGAAAAACTGAGCATGCTCAGAAAGTTTAAAAATTCTGAATTTAAGCAGAGCAATTAAATCATGCAATTTCAAAGCGGCATTCAAACAAACAAAAGATCTGATGATTTACTGAAATGCCAAAATCACATTAAAAAAAAAAGGTCGTCCTTGTTCATTTATTTCTGTGAAATACTGGTGCTCCAACAGACTACTGAGACTGCTGCAACGATGGAAGACGCTCCTTTGTTCATAGTAGCTGCTTTACTAAAAATTCCTACCGTTAGGATGCACTCAGTATCCCCGCTGGAAACAATACCGCATGCTGTAATGGTGATTAGGTTCTTTCAGTGTTTTTTTGTGCAGGTGAACAACCGGCTGCAAAACAGTGTGCTGAGACTCATTTCAGCTGATTTCACATAGGTGCAGCTACACCTGTGTTAGTCTTTTTACCTCCCTTTACTGCCAGTGGAGGAAAATGCGTGCTTGCAGAATGGTATTCATCTGAAGTATTTTAGAGACCTGCTTTGGGATGAGGTGAAATGACTAAAAATGAGAACTTTAGACAGTTCAGTCGTTGATGCTATATTTGGGCAGATGAATCCCATCCTTTGATTTAAGCTCTATTTCGTTTACTGTAACGCTGCTCTTAGCAAATTTCAGTAGATGGAATTGTGTTTTTGTATACTACAAGCATCCTTCCATGACTGTTTCATTAACAGAATCTGATGTGCGTTATTATTTTCTTAAACACAGGTTTTAACATTTATCTTTCTGAATAGCAACAGCATAACTGAAAAAACAGCCTGCCTGCTAAATAGCAGTACAGTCATTTCCAGCTTTCCCCCCTTGTTATTATTCCCAAATTATGGGGTTAATTCTCTGATGCTTTGAATATTCACTTATACTTGGGGAAAGTTGGAGTAAAACACTATTACCATAAGGAAAAGATTAAAAAAATCTGTTCTGATAGCAGGAAATAGTCTGCTACATTAGACAGCAACAAAGTGTATCTATATGGCAGTGGGGCATTCAACTCTGTGATATTTTATGTAGGTTGATGTTGAGATGATCTCAAAGATTTAAAAGATAGCTATTGTCCAAAACCAAACCAAATATTTATATTAACTGAGAAGTTTTACATGGTCACACATTATCAGCCTTACGCAAAGAAAACTTATTTGTAGCAAAACTACTCTCACACGGTTTTCAAAGCAACTAAATTTTCATGAGTCTCCTTTTAATTTTACTGAAGTAATATAGTAATGATAAAAAATGGTCAATATTTCCATCTGCACCTTTTATCTGCGTGACGTCTTACCACCGAACACATCTAGTTTCTGTTTATTAGCAGAAATTACTCTGTAACATTTTGTTTACCTTCTGAAAATAATCGAGCAAATTAACTAGGTAAGTCGTTGAAGGGTGTGAAAAGATTTTTTATTTCATACATCTAAACCACTAATGATTCGTTAGTATTTTTCTCTAAATTGAATATAACACTACTGAAACGATTCTAATTAAGGCACTTTGTTGTCACAGTATTCAGACTTTCACCGTATCACTGCAGCACTATTATCTGCAGTACCACAACACTGATGATGAATACGGATAAAACAAAGGAAGAGATATGGGCAATACACTGAAATTCTCTTTTGACACTGAAATTTAAGACAGTAATTCAAACAGATTTTATCTTGTGCTCTGCCTAATTTGCAGTATTTCCCACTGAAGGCAAAATCATAAAAAGCACTGTAATAACTTTTAAAAACCACGTTAATTTAAAATTTCCTGATTTTTGGTAATTTTTTTTTTTTTTTGCCAGAGCAGTAAATATATAGCTGCCTAATGCAAAAAGAAAAAGAAAAAGTAAAGAAAAATCTTAAATGGTTTGTAATCTTGAGCGAAGTGGTATCAGTGTGTTTTAACTGCTATCTGCAATGGGGTAAATATAATTTTGAGCACACCCACAGGAGCTTCTTGGTCACTCAGCACATTTTCCCCTAATAAAAAGCAAAGCCATTCATCTAGAAAGACTGTGCTAAAATCATCAGTGAAAACGGAGGTGTCGTGACAGTAGACAGTATTTTGATTGCATAGGCATAAATGCAAGATGAATTGTGCACGTTGGTATGCTCCAAGTGTAAAAAGTGCATTGTATGTGAGTTCCTCTATGAAGCTATATTACCTAACTATTTAATTACAGATAAAGAATAAAAACAGTGCAGTTTCATGCTCACTGCATTGAATCATCCAGTCATTATTTCCCCTTTGCTATAAACAGACAGCCTACCTTTTTATCAGCACACCATTTCATTTATTTCACAGTGAAGCCCAGTTTCACAATAATTGACTTGTCAGAAGCTCTAATTTATGAGGCTGGGCTCTGTAAGCCTTCTCCTATATTGGACTCAACCTGCACACAAGCAGGGTTGAATATTTACAATGCTGTTAACAGGTGCTGAGTTGTTTAATGATTCTAATAGCCAGAAGCGTACTGAGAAAGCCAGCGGGATCACAATTACAGGCTGTTTGAACACAACAATTACTCGTCCCCTGAGAGGTGTGAAAGTCAAAGGCAGTTTTATCCTAACAGCATCTAGCACATGGGCTAGACAGGCTAACTTCCATTAGTAGTCCATTGGGAAAAAGCAATAACAAACCCCTGGGTATCATAAAAATTTACAAAGTATGTAAAATTTAAACAATCAAAACATGAAGGAACTTTTTATCGTCTTTTAAATAATATATATTCAAGCCCAAACCTTGCAGAGCTTAGCAAGAATAACAAACTGTGAAACATGAACTTATTTCTCTAATCTAAGGAAGTGTGGAATTTCATCAGCTGAGAGAGACAGAGGGACGTGCAGGAACATAAAATGTAGATGAAGTTACACAAAACATTTAGGATTTAATGTGAATGGTGGCAATCATTTCCTGTTTAGCTTATGTAAACCTGACCCGAGATCTCTCTGGGAAATTTTTCATCAGCCTTGAAACGGTCCTGCTATAACTGTCAATGCTGTGAAGTCATTTGTTACAGCACCATGTTTTTTATGTTCAGATTATACGGTAGTAATAGTGACACACATAATGAAAATCGGTGGCAGAGCCGGCCAAAAATATTAAAAGAAAAAACTTGCTAGCCGGGAGGCCTTTTGAAACAAATGCACAAAAAGGATGACCCTATAGCATTCACTCGGTAACAAGGAAGCGTGCTGCCTGAGATTTTACAGTTCTGGACGCAGAATGTGGTTACCAACAAGTATGGGGGAAGTTTGTAAATCACCAATTGTGTTTACTCTCCTCAGCCTGTGACCTCCAGCAGCTGCCACCTTCAGAGGGCACCATGGAAATGGTGCTGAGCCTATGGCCCACTCCATGGACCTTCATAGCCAGAGAGCCAACGTACCAACTCACTCCTGTTGTTAAGGCATCACTGGCTGACCCTGGAGCCCGTGACTGGCTTCCTAAAACGCATTAGAGCACGCACAGATGCAGCAGACGGTAACCTCTATCTGGATTTCACGTGTATTTTCTTGCATCCGTATATTTGTGTATGCCACGTATGAGAAAGAGATACGTTGCTATCGTTAAGCAGTTTTGAGCATCCTGTACATTATGGTTACTTAGGAAGATCGAGAAAGTATCCAGTTGCTCTGACATCAGCAAGGTATTTGCCTCCATATCACTCCTACGAATGAAAATGTTTACAACCAAGTTTACCTCATAAGATGCATTTACAAGATGAGGCATCAGAGGTAATAGGCTGGGCTCTTCCGCTCTGCATCCCCACCTAAGGCTGCAGCAGAGTGGGGAGCAAGAGGCGGCTCAAATACACAGCAGCCTGCAGCTTCCCCGTCTGAGAGAATCAGCCAGACTTTGTTTGTGTGAACCGTTTGGGGAAAGCCCACTGTGAACTGCGTTCCTGTACTTTTCACATCGCTGCGACCCGAGTAATTTCAACGGATAAGCTCGTGTTATGTAATTCATAATAATGCCTATTCATGAGGTAAATGTACAAGCACACAGATCTACATGTGACTGTAAAAGAAAGAATCCACCCTGAGAAATAGCTGGTTACCCGCTCAAAATATGGATGTGGGTAATGACTGTGTGTGATATGCCTGCACCTTCTCAGCTTCTGTTCTTAGCAGCTACTGCCAAACTTCTCCATTTTATCTCTTAATCTCAGTTATTTTAACTTCCTTCTGTAATTCCCCCCTTCTGATGTGATTCCAAACTACTCCCAAAATTCTGAGTAACTGTGATTTTGTCACTGAAATACACACTATTCTATATGACTGGCTGCTATTAGCTGTCACCTCAATGCTGAAAACTGTATTGGAACAGTATATAATCATAGTTTTAATTCAGATGTTTTATTCACATGTTATTAGACAGGCTCAGCTAAGCATACTAAGAAAAAGAAATTTAAATATAAGTGTATGATGGTTAGAGCATCGATCTGAGATAATTTAATTATCGCTACATTATTCTTTCACTCCAGAAAACTTATTAAGACTGACAAAGTGAAAACACCCTCCCTTAATAATAATTCTCAGAATGAATTAATCCAACAATTTTTTTCAGGACTTCACAAGGAATTCATACAGAGAACTGGTTTTCTAAGTGTGTACATGTACACACACTCTCATATGCATTTATAAATACATAAAAAAGCACACACATTTGAACAGTGATGTGATGTGTGCTCTCAGAATATCTAAAATCTTCCCGAATGAAAGCTGATTCTGCTTAACTTTACATATGTTGCAAATTTCTATTTCTCTTTTACAGCACATGTATCTGGAAAATATCATAACCTGATTTAGAAGAAAATGGTTGCCACAGCCATTTCTCTTTTGTAGATGGCAGATTATAATCTTTTATAAGGGTAAAAGAATAAAATAGTCAAGGAATTCCATCCAAGGAAAAGAGAGAGATGAACCTCTCAAAATAGCCCCTTTCAAGGAATGGGCCACTTTGCTGATCTGTCTTGTATGACCTTGACTAAGTAAAGAACACACTGACTGCAGTTGTATGTGGGAAGGAGAACACGCTGTAGTACTGAAGCAGCACAGAAACTTTGGCTTAATGTGCAAACTCAAAACCCTCTAGGTTTAGGAATGATTGCTTTGGGAAAGGGAAAGAACAGAGAAGAAACTCTGAATATTGAGACTCATACATGTTGATTATCAGTTTTATTTGGACCACCCCCCTCATTTGCACATCGTCTCTTGAACAGCATGCACGTGACTAGCCAGTATGACCCTGAACGAAACTAGCACTCAGCTACCCCACTCCCCCAGATCAACAGCTCAATTACTTCTCTTAACTAGACAGTTAAAGCCCATTTCACAGATTTCAAGATGCAGGGGTCCATCAAACAAGGAAATTAAAACGGTTTGATGAAAAGAAGTTTTGTAATATGTGAAGAGTTTCAACAGTACCATTAAAGAAGCCGTGATTAGAAGCCTAACAAATTATCTCAAGTGTGCCAGAGAAACTTTAGGGATGACTGCTCGTTTAGAAACCTGGACACTCAGAGCAAAAGGATGCTTTGCTCTCTAACTCACGACAAAGGTAGATTAACGTTACTTAAGTAGTATGAATTGCAGGCATTCAGTAAGGCGTTTTATGATACTGGATTGCAACAGAATGATCCTAGATTTGTTTATGCAGCTTTAATATACAAGTAGCTAAAACTGGCAATAAATGAGATTATAAATCTTCTGCATATTATCTAAGCCTATTATTTTGGGGATTTACAGCACCACATGCAATGACTTTTATGCCAATGAATCCCAGGGCAATTTACCAATCATGCATACGGGAATTACTTATTTACCACTAAGGTACAATCACCTGCTGGCTGGAAAATTGTTCTTGTTTCACAGTGGAGAGAAAGTCAACAAAATTGCTTCAGGGCAGGACATGATAAACAACACTGTATCAAGTGATACCCGGTGGATAGTATGTAACTGCCCAACCTAAAATTCAGCCATTGTGGTCCTGCTCTTTTGAAAAAAATAAACCTTAAAACCTCTGGATTATTCAGGGCTACAAATAGTTCTTGTTTGGTAAGGTCAATCATTGCATATGCTCATCTATGGCACGGTAAACTCCATTACCGTATGGCAGTTTATCCCAAGTTATCCCAACTGTCACTCCAGTTTGCCGTTGGTGTGTCTCATTCAAACACTGACCACACTGGAACTGCTTGGCTTGTAGGAGGTCTGAAAATACCACAGACAGTACTCCCAAGAACCCTACCGACAGGCTTGTTTAGTAAATTTGGATGAAACTGAATGGAATTTATTATCATGTTAAGGAACGGAAAGCGTGCGCATCCATTGCATTTGCACTCGGTATCTAGAAGTGACCTCTTTGACAGTGTCAGTAAAAGCCTTCATTTTTCTCCCTGCATGGCTGAGTACAGAAGGAATGCTGAATACCTCTGTGTGGGTGAGACTGGGGGAAGCAGCACAACTTGTGAACGGTTCCAACCTGCATTCCTATCCTGCCATAATGGACACGCCTAGTCAAGATCTGTTCATCTTGTTTCTCAATACAAAGGTTCTGCGTCTCACTATGGAAATAGAGTGGGGTCCCCACCCCCTAACTTTCTTCCCACAATCCTCTCAGAGTAACACAACTTTTGCTTAAAAGTTGATATTGTTACACCTTCAGATTTAGCTTTCCATGACACTGCACATTAAAGAAACTGCTGAGAGAAACGGCCCATCAGTCAACGTGCCAACCTCATACTCCAGTGGGAACCTTCTTTTATATTGGGAAGAGCTCGCCTATTAAATCCAACGACTCCATTTCTATATTCTACACTGACCTTTGGGCTGGATGTTGCGTCTTAAAAATCAGCTCACCACAGATACCACGTGATCAGAGCTCGCCAAAGACAAATCAACAAAATGACTTGAACACAGCAATTCAAGAGCAAGGCATTTTAAAATAACATTACTTATTCTTTATACTAAAAAATAGTGTCTGCAGTGGCAAAGCTTTTAACATAACTTGTAGTATGGATCATGTGTAAATCCCAAAGTCATACAAATAAACACAGCTTTACCCACATCTAACCTACACAAAACCAGAATTTAGCTGTTTGTCACTCTCAGAAGAGAAATACCTTCCCCATAATGTATTAATTTTGTCAGTTATGAAGAGAGAGAATTGAATGTTTTCCTTAGTTTATAGTCCTAATACTCTACATTTTTTATTTCCCAAGAAAATTATATGGAGATTCTGTTTTGTGGGAGATTCTCAGCACAGGGCTAGATGCAGAATTCAAAACTAATGAAGACTGAAAAAGAATGAAAGGAAACTATTTTATCACCTGTAGGCTCCTACCAGCAGTTGCTCATAAAGAATCCCAGCTGAAAATTCAGCCAAATGTTACGGACATTAACAACATTCCAAAAATACAACTCTCTGGAGTACGACAAGAAACGTTTAGCGCTATAAATGCCTAATTCTTTACTTGCCACATTATTTTGGTGGGTGGGATCACATGATAGGTGACATACCATTTACCCAAAATGATGTTGTGGCACAGGCAGGCTGCGCCGCTGGAACAGCTCACAACTATCTGCATACCAGCTGGAGCTAGGCAGGATGATAACCATCACTGAAAATATTGCACACATGGTTTCACCAGGATACCCTAATGAAAGCAAACTTTATCACAGAGAAACAGCTGATAGCTATTCTCCCCTTTATTAGGAAAATCCGGGTCTTAATAGATTTTCTGTAGAAAACTGGGCAGAACATAACAATGTGGTAGCTAAAAAGAAAAGAGTAACACATTATAAATACAATACCTAAAGGAATGTGATAATCTGAAATTTTATTTTAAGCATGTCTACGTAGCCCTCTCAATAGGGCTATTTTATAGTTGTTGCTAAATTGTAAAGTTATCTGCCAAGAAATGCATTTATATTTAGAGAAAAAAAATTATTAAAAAAATGTGCACCCAAGTTTTACTCCATGTGTGGGCCGGTAGTGCTCCTGCGTTGGAGACTGCTAAGTATTCTAGGCTCCAAGAGCAGCAGGATCACCTTTGGATCAACTCTACCCTCAAGTTACCTTTAGACTAAATTACATCTGTGCTTTCTACTCACGTTGGGTTCATGATGAGTCGACGGAAGAAATAAGTCCAGGTGATGTAATCCATTGCATCTTGCTTAGAAGTTATAGTTCCAGCAGCAATTTCAGCATTCAAGTGGTCAGCCAGCACTTCTAACAAGCTGAAGAACAGGAAACAAGAGGACTTAGCTGACTTTACAATCACAGAGACAGGTAATATATTTTGTAGAGTTGAGCATTAAAAGGTTTATTACTTTTAATCTGAAAATATTATATATTTATCTTCCGGTAAAAGAGAAGAGGGGAAGAAAGGGGAATGTAATTGCAAGGTCAGTCATCTTCTTTACATGATAGTGGAATGAAGTTCAAATTATTTTTTGATTGGACCAAGAATGCACAAGTTTAAGTCATTCATGGAATGTATTCAGATGGAGCTACTCAGTGGTAACTTCTGCATACTGTATGTTGACCATATGATCATGCTGGTTTAATCCAAGAGAGAATCATATGGAAAGACAAACAGGAAATGAAACAGTGGCAATAGCTTAGCTAATACTTGACAAATACTTGAAGGCTATTAAAATTACAGCAAAACTGCTTCCCCCAGATTTTGCCTCATCTTCATCCAATGTTAAAAAAAAAAAAAAAAGAGCAACTACTTTTACCCAGAAAGATCTAAAACTCAGAAACACAGAAGAACAAAAGCAGTTTAAAATGATTCTTACAAAGCAAAATACCATTCAGTGTCATTAAATGGAACAAAGACCTCCATTAGGGTATCTAATGAGATCATGCCTGGCTAGAGTTCAATCCAGGAATGGCAAATATCCTTAAGGATCAACTTAATTTTTCTTGTATTATAATCTTCTTTTCTTTCCCTATTCCTAAAAGTAAAGAATAATTTGGTAGGAGCAGCTCTTTTACGGATCTGTCCCACTGACTGCATGCTTCACAAGGTAAGAACTGCAGATGTTCTACCCAGACTGTCCAACAGAAACTGCACAGATGATCCAATAACTGTTCCCTAATGAAGAGTGCTTTCTCTTTTGCTTCTAACGCGCTATATTTCAGACCCGTGATCAGCGAGAGCACAAGGCCTGTCCTACAAGTTGTGTACTCAAGTCTTACAACTAATACATAGACAATGGCTTTTAGAAAAACCTTTAATTAAAAAAATATGAAGTTTGATTTTACAAATTGGAAATACTACACAAAGCTGATAAATCTGCTCTTTGGTAGAACAGATGGAAGAGCATTCTAAAATTAAAAACCATCCAAAAGCCCTGAACAGTTTCTCTTTGAAGCTACAGAGCTATGGTACTTCAAATACTTGATCATAAAAGAGATGAAGACAACACAGTTAATCGGTTCATAACCTGCATAGAGCTCAATGAGATTGCTATTAATATGTGAATCTTCATCTGAAAATCTATCGAATATTCTTTGTTTCTAGTAAAAAAATGGAAAATATCAAACTACAAAGTAAATATATACACACAAAATGAGCTACTAGAAACATAGAATATATACAGTATTCCAAACGGAATCAAGGCGTGATTATTACTGTTGCATTGAAGATTTGATTTCTTTATTTAGAAACACCACTGACCAACGAACAGAGAGATTTCCTAGTTTACGGTAGTGCCATACAGGCTGGATATACCACCAACATGCTAATCACACTGCTCATTTGACTTATTACCTATCATTTTGAAGAAGTTCAACTCCTAGCCTTTTGTGCTAAGTGCAATTTATATGTTAAAAAGAAAAGTGTGGTTTCCTAAGGAAATGAAGCGCATGTCTCCACATTCATTGTTTGCCAAAAATTTTGTGTCTGCCTCTGCACCACAGAAATTAACCTTCAAATACACCAGCCCATTCCAACTACATTTCACAGGTGGATAGCACTCTCGAGCTCCAACAAATTTCCTGACCAGACAGAGGTCCCATTACTGCTTACGCTGAGAGATGAAGTTTCCTTAGGAGAACAACACCGTGAATTGCTCATCACTGAGAAAAGCTTTCAGTGATGCTCATGCTTTGTCAGGTGTCCGAGCATTCCTCCATGAAACATGCATCTAGAGGAGACCGATGTGACTAGTTCTGCTCCTTGTTGAACAACTAAGTACATTATAAATATCAGAACCAAGGCATGAGTGACATTCTGCCGGACTTAGTTGATACAAAGTTCAGAGAGGCTGCAAAAAGGTGATTTTCAACATTTCTGACAAAAATACTGCAATTTTAAACTGAAAGATGTCTTAAAAGTGTAATAGTCATAGTTTACAGCTTGCAGATTTCTTCTTGAACTTGTGAGATTTTGAAGAATGCAATATCTATAATGGTGCAAGTATTCTAGGCAAAAAGTGCTAGTAACCTTTTCTCCTATGAAGGATTTGTCACAGAATTTCAGAGAGGGTTTTGAGGATCATGTATAGTTGTCCTACACACTGGCCTTGAAGAAGTGTTTGTGCTCTCATTGAAATGTCTGAGACTCACTCAGAACGAGAAAAGCAATCGTAGTATTATCTGGGAATGGACTGAAGAGCTCAACAGTGCTTCAAGACGCGTTGAAGAAAGGATTTTTCTGCATAAAGAAGGATAATATTTTTTGGAAAATTATTTTCCTCTAGGACCCAAATATTTAGGAGATGCTTGTCACAGGAATTTTGTTTCATTTTTTCGTTTTCCTCTATAGTACTGTTTATCGTTTGATCGGCTTTTCTGATTGCTTTATCTTTACCTTGATTCCACTGGGAAAGGTTCATAAAGGAATTTTTTGTAGAAGTCTTTCTTAATGTCATGAACCAGAATTACAGCTTTTCCTTGGTCATCAAACTGAGGTCTGCCAGCACGTCCCATCATCTGAAGGACATCTGCCAAAGAGACAGTAACGTATAAAACCAATGTATTTATCTGAATGTACAAATAGATGTATTTATGTCTGTGTAATGAGCAATACAGGATTTTTGGATTTCTTTGGCCTCATATGCCCTATTGGTTTTGGCATATCTCATTTCCCCCCCCCCCCATCTCAGATAAATTTACGATGAAATTCTTTCTGGCAGAGACGATCTTCCTGCATGCTTGAAGACCACACACTGCAATAGAATCCAAGCTTAAATCTAATACAAATTTCCTTTGCTCTCCTTCCATTCCACATCCATCCTTTGTTTGATGATACGCAATTAAAGATGATGAGGAAGAGAACTCCTGAAGCCTACAATGGCAGCTGTCTATTATTTCCTAATTTTCAAGTATTTGACTTCACAATAACAGAAGTTCCTTGTATAAGCTTTTCTGCTAGACATGATTTCCTGGGTTTTGAGTATTTCAGAGATAAAATGGCAAAGGCACATTTGAATTACTGACAGCTCTGATCTTTGCCACTCAAACTTCAGGACAAGTCATATTAGTTATTAGCAGTGGAGTAGGGATGGATTCGTATGGTACGTTGTCCCTGTATCAGCTAACAATATACAAATTTAAAAGCAGGTACAGTTAAAGCTTACCTCTACAACTCTGCCTACACATCTTTACTTGCAAATACTAGTTAATGATTTCTATAACACTGAAAGTGCTAGTTTATGCAAAACACCTTCAACCTGCTGCCCGGCCACCAAGACAAGTATGCTTATCACTCATTTGTCTGTCTTCCATCACTTGAGAAGTGCATCTGCAGAGGCTGTTTGGTGTCTCGCTCAACAGAGCTCTGATTCCTTTTTGGTGCCTCCAACCACTATTTAACTTTGAAGAAACAATGGAAACCAATTCATAAGTAAGTTTTACGTGTTCATTTTAAAACTTTTCATGTTTTGTGTATTCTGTATGAGCACAGTCATACCCGACGAACATGTGGCTTGCAGTACCTGCCATTTTGAAAAGCGATTTCTTTGGCTTCAGAATCAATAAGCTTTTGGCCCCATGGTCAGCTGGGGAAGGAAAAGCCAGAGGGTACAGAACGGGATACAGCAATGGACCATGATAGGAGAAACAGCCCGATGATGATAAACAGTTTTTAGTAACACATTTTCATTTGCCTACCCATGAGCTATAGAGACAGCAATGTTTTTTATCTGTTTATTCCTTTCACAAATTTAGGAGGGACACGAAAATGTAAAATGAAACTAGCTTGAAAATTATGTTTCTCAATAGGTATGAGCACTGGAAGGTGATGAAACAACTTCTTGCTCTCCTAACGTGGTGAATTAAATTGTGCATGATACCATATAGGAAATGGATTTACCAAAAAGTGTCAGGAAATTATTTTTGCCAATATCCACTACCTAATTATCCAAAACCAATATTTTCTTTACTGACTATATGTTGCCTGGCTGCTTTTAATCACCGGGCTCCTGAAATGTTAAATACAATCCAACTGGCTGACTAAATGTCTGGTAACTGAGAAAAAGCCCTCCCCAAAACCTCTGACTTCACTCAAAAAAGTGCTTTTACTTATTTTGAAATTACTGAACACTCCAGAATGATTCATTCTGCCCTCAGCTGCTTCCTTGGAGCCAAATGCATCCCTGATACAGAAAGGTAACTTCAGCAGGGAGAATCCAAGTTATACCATGATGGAACAGTGAAGGCATAAGGTACTGTGAAATTTTGGAAGTATTTCAGAAAGAAATTAATTACATTTTCATTTTATTGCTGCTGCAAAACTGTACTACCTATCCACAGAACTTCCAGATGAATAAATATTCTCTAGAAAGTTAAAAATAAAAATGCTCCAAGCAAACCACACCACATGTTCCTTCATAAAGTAAGGAATCTGCATTTTGTGTTGCAGTGCAGACAACAAAAATCTAAACGCTTTCATCACAGATGTTGATATTCCATCCACCCCCCCTCCCCCCAAGTCTTATTAAAAATTAAAGAATTGAACAACCCCCAGTGTCCACGTCACCTTCGTTCACAAAGACCCTGAAGAGCGAAAGTGTAAGCATTCCCTAAAGCCCTTGTAAGCACTTGTAGAATGGATCTCTAAAGCAGCACTATCAGTCTTCAATGCTTATCGAGGTTTCTGATTTCTTTTGAATATATTATTTTCTCTATTACTGATCTCTGACAGTCTCACAGATTCAACATAAAATTTGAAGCTTCAGTTGATTTTTTTCCTCATCACTTTTCCCCCATCATGAATTAGGTCAGTTGTCACTATTCTTCCAGTTGGGATGAATGAGATACTACTTCTCCGCAGAGACGGTTTGTACCAAGTTTACATCTGCCGAAGTCTGTCACAAAATACAAGTGTGCATGGCTAAGGTCCCGGTCGTATCAGAATCTCTGAACAAGAGAGTTGGTCTGGAAATTGATCCCAAGTTTCCTGCAGAGCACTAACCACTGACTTGAGCTCTACGATGGGTTACTTGGAGAAGTAACCCCTGCAGTATTTTCAGTTTGAACTTTTTTTGATTAGTAAGCTTCTCTTGCTGGAAAGACAGTGCGTGCTTAAAAAGATGCAAGCTCTCTATTTACCTTACAAATAACATTTAGATTGTCCTTAGGTGTACACATTTCTGGCATAGTACAGGATTATTTAATAATAAACTTTCTCTTGAGAAAAGAGAAAGGGAAAACAGAACAGGAAACCTGGAATAAATTTAGCTTGGCCTCATTCTTCAAGCTTAGTACCATCCAGACAAATATTCTCCCTGTCTGAACTCTGAAAGAAGTTCTTCCATGGTTCAACCTTCTCAAGCTTTTTGAAAACACTGCAGAACAGTTTATGAAAAGTGGAGTTTACTGGAACCAGAAAATAATGTAAGCCTATATCAAACCAGAAATTCAAATATTTAACTTAGCTGCTTATTTCCTAAGTATCACTTACTTGAACTATCACATCACACTGAAGATACTAGACTAATTAACATTTTTTGTTTACTGTCAAGTGGCTACACATACGTTTTATGTTCTCATACATGTGTGATTCAACTGTAGCACTACAAACCATGGCTAAGTTTACTGTTCAAAATATGTGTTTATTTAAAAAATATTTAAAAAATGTTAAAAAATTATTTGCACGTATGAAAATTTCCTTTGGTACAATTAACTAGGTAGCTAAATATAACTTTATACTGTGGCTTTAATTGTTTAATGTCTATTTTGGTGATACGCATTAAAGGAATTCAGGATGAAAAAGGACTGACAAAACAAACATTTTCATTATTAAATAAAATCTGAAGAGTTTCCTTATAACTGCATTAAACAAAGAAACCCTTTCCTCAGTGCTCCTACTCTCTGCCCAAATGAGGTATTTTCAGTGATCAGTTACTAAATAATTCAGATCATTTGCATATGCTTGAAATACATTTCAGTTTATGAGCATTTCCATAATTTCTGTGAGTACCTGTAATGGGATAATCCACGTAACGCCTTGTTTTTCCATCATAGTATTCTGTTCCTTTTACAATTACTAAATGAGCTGGAAAATTTACACCCCAAGCTAATGTGCTTGTGGCAATAAGAACCTAAAACAGAAAGAAAGATTAATGAGGTCTACGTTACAAAAAGCCAACTTTTAAATTTCCATGTAAAACTCATTACGGCAACATTCAAAGAACACATGTACCTGGATTTTGCAGTTCACAAACAGTTCTTCCACAGTTTTCCTGTCTCTTTCATGCAGCCCCGCGTGGTGCATGCCTATTCCAAAAGCAAGTGTCAGCTTCAGGTTTGAATCTCTAACTGTCACTATAATGTCATTCATCTGTAACAGAAAGGACAGTTGCATGTTTTAAAACAGAATGCTCACAAATGTTAAACTTTCAGGGTTGTTATTGCACTGTTTTTTCTTTGTTTACAGCAAGGATAATTTGCTCAACGCTGTTTATACACATAGGAAAACACAGTCTTCAGCCCCTGAACAGTCTGGTTTTACTCTAAAAAACCCCCCTCAAATACTATATTAGTGATGGGGGGAATACAAAACGCACATGACTGTTGACACACTGAGTAGCGCAGATAAGGAAATGAAAATGCTGAAAATATCTTTGACAGGTCTGGCAAACGCTGCGCGTTCTGCTCTGTGTTTGTTTAATGCAATCCCTAGTATCAAAGGGGTTAGAACTGGTATGAAAACATAGCAAATCCCTGCAACCAGTAACATAACAACAGCCATGAAAAAGTTTGGCGCTCTCTAACGCCTATGAGAAAACAGACACAGTTTTATAGTTCTCCCATCATTATTCATCAAAAAAATTTCCAATTCACATGCTGAAATGCAAATTAATTTGAAAAAATGTTTTTGAGCGTGAGTTTGCAATTTATAGACTCGAACCCTGTAGTGAAACCCAGCATACAGTAAGTGGCTTCATTTAAAACTTGTAGAAGTCCAGACAAAAACCTATTTTTCATTCCTATTACTATTTGTTTCAAATCTCATGTCAGTGCCTACTTGGAATCAGTTCAACTACACTTCTTGCCTACGTTTTCAAGTAGTAAATTCCATCATAAGCTCATTCATTTCTGTAGATGACCTTTCTGAACAGCCCCTCAATAATAACAAACAAGAGCTTAATAACTTCTGTCTTGTTTAGCGATTTTACCTAATATTCCTTCTGCTGTTTTACTTCTAAGGCCATTTGTTATTCTATGTGATTTTAATATAATTATAGCCAGGAACTTTCAAGCCTCATCTCTTATTAGTGGTTTCCTGGTGCCACCAGCAGTGGCACGATGATATTGCATACTTACGGGCAGCATCGGCCATGGTTAACCTGGGAGGTACAGCCAAGGTTGAAGTAAAACCAGTACCGCAGAACAAATTACTCAGGGTAACGGAAGAATTTGGACTGAATATTCAGTCTCGTATCGGACCGAGTATCTCAAAGTACTGAGATGTGACACCTGCATGGCTACAGTGATATCTTCGTTTCCACTTGGCAATCTGAGGTGTCACACTTCCGATGTTCAGAACCGTGATCTTCTCTAAATGTTTCCCACATTTTACAGTTCGTTAACCTTAATGTTAATAAAATCATTCACATACCTAAGCCCAAGTAACATATGTCATTACTATTATATAAAAACAACAACAAAAAATCCTTAAGGGGTACTAAAAAGCCAAAAAATACAACAGTCCACATTCAGGGTTAAAACCAATCCAACAACAAACAACATAGATGTTGGAAATCAATCCTGTCAGGATGAAAAAACTATAAAGCATTAAAAAATGTCTATTTTTTGCAATAGTACTGACTAACAGAACCAAAACTGATGAAAGTAACAGAGAACCCAATTTAAAAAAAAAAAGACTGTTCAAGTTTTGGCTTTGTCTAATCAATTTGATCAGTCAATGGAAGCTCCTGAACTTTATTTTTCCTCACAATGCCGTTGCCTCAATATTCCTGAGAGTTTCCCATATTATAACACATGGAAGATTTGTTGTATAAACGGAGCTGGTGTGTATAAAAGAAAGGGATGCTTACGGAAGAAAAGAGTGAAAGGGGCTATAAAACACTGAAGGGAAAGGAAGCAGAAAATAAAAAGGAATGAATTGAGAAGTGAAGAGGGAATAAGTCTATTTAGGAAAGGGAAACAAGAAGAGGGGTAGATAAGTAGAAGAGAGTAAAGAACTGAATGAAAGGAGGATATGTCAAAGGATAAAGTTTATCTTTCTAGATGCAATCAGCAAACCTTTGATTTCTCTAGTCAACATGTAGACATGTGACTCCAGTGTAGACAACATGAATTATGACCCATCTTAAAGGTTTTTTTTCTTAAAGACAAAAAAAATAGCATGATAAAATGAGAACTTGCACACCGATTTCTCTACAATTATGACCATCGACATACATTACCAAATTTGTTTTCAAACTTATTAATGCTTTTTGTGCTATGGATTTATGAAGTGGTAGTAGCACTGCACAGGCTCCTCATGCTTAGAAACTTGGAGAAATAATAGTAATATGTATACATTTGACAGGGAATTAAGAGGAAAAAGTAGAAAATGGCACTGGTAAATATTAGAAAAGTAAATGAAAAAATTAATGCATTTACATTTTACTCAATTTCTCTATTAAAAAACTGACAAAAGATATTAAATTGCTGAATTAATTTTTCTCCTCCCCACCAAGAATCACCACCTTATGACAGTTATGTCTTTAATGTAAGGGAAGAAGCCAGTTTCAATGATATTTATTTCATTATTCACGTGAGAAGAATTTGGTATTGGGAAAATAATGAATCTAAACTCCCTTTTCCTCTAGAAGAGTGGAGGGGTCAAATTAGCTGATTTGGATTAGTCTATAGTGATCAGACTGCTCCTTCAGCACATGCAGTTTTACAGTCTTAGTTATTTTCAGTACAGAACCCGAGCTAAACCTTTGTGCCATGTAGCTGCTGGCATAAAACATCCTAAATTCACACTGTTGGGAATTTATTCAAAGATGTTCTTCTTGCTTTTACAATCAGTGGTGGTTATTTTTTTTTCCCTCTGAGTTGTATTACAGCGGCGGCCTGTGGTGCTGTTAGTCATACCTGCAAAGCAGTGTAATTTACCACAGGAAAACTAAAGAACCCTTAGCAGGAGAGCTGGCGCATGTACTACTATCCTGTCATTTTAGCAGCAGGGAATCCTAGTCATTTTTAGCTGACCTCTTACTTTCACATAAATCAATGTAATAAACATAACTATTTTACACATAGGCAGAGCCCAAGGCTTAAAATTCTCATGACAATTTCTTTAAAAATATAACTCTCTTATGTCAGCGGAGTGTGAGAATACTGTAACTTTCTACGAAGAAATAATGGCACAATTAATAGGTTCATTAACCAGAAACAGACACAGCATCGTGACTAGAAAACAAATCTAACATTTCTGCATAGTTATAACTTCATTTCTAGTTATCCTTCTGAAAACAACTGTAACGCTAAGTCATAAAAGGGTACAGATAATATATTTTTTCTTAAGAACAGAAAAAGTATATTAGAAAGAATAGAATAAATAATATATAGAAATAATATAAGTAAGTACTTCTTTCGTACCGACATAAAAAACCTCCTGTACAACACCGATGCAGGAAAACGAATGCAAGGAGGGATTTTTCCTTGGAGTCCAAGACAGGAAGGATTGGGCCCATGCGTTAAAAGTTTTGCTATCCTTCACAGATTTTTGGATGAACAAACAAAAAATCTCTCTCGTGCTTTCCTCACATTAGGTTGATTAGGAATCCACCTTTTAATTAAATAACCTTTGAAACCAATTTGGGACTCTAGTGGTGTTGCAAAATACTTACTATATATAACAAAAGTTTATTTCTACATTTTATATTCTAATCTCTGAACAAGCTAGATTTTTCTCAAACTAGTAAGTAGTAATTTTCTTTGTTCCTGCACATATGTAAACTGTTGAACCATTTACTTTAAGCTAATAGAACTTTTTTTTATATTTTAAATTTATTATACTTAAAAAGCTTTTGTAGAAAGATAGGATTCCATTTAAGTAGATACATTACCCTGTGCCTGAAATACATTCCAGTCAGAGTATAATTCAGCAAGTTGATGACAATGCTGGCTCCAAAAGAAAGGAGGAGACCAGATTGGACAAGAATGAGCTAACAGATTGTGCAGCCCAATTCTGTCCCTTTGAGTGTGATATATTGTTTCAAGATGCTAAAACCCCATACTTTCTCAAAGCATATCTGTTGTGCTGGTTTTCCCATTTTCACAGAATCCTCATTATTAGTACTCTGTACTCTTTTCAAAGCACGTCAGACTCAGACCATATGCCACTGAATAATGCTTATCAATTGTCTAAAATGCCCAATAGAAGAAAGATGTGCCAAGCAAAAGAATCGTGAAAGTTATGAAGTCTTTTACAAAAATAATTACATATTTCACATCTGCTACAGATGTTAAGTGAAATAAAAACATCTCCGTGTTATAACTAAACGTTAATTTTTTATGACACACTTTTGTGTCATAAAACCAACATCTTGTAGAAGGAAGCTGAACTTCTATAATGAGTGAAACACTTAGAAATCATCATTGGGTACCCTCCCGATCTTTAAAGGCAGAACAAAAAGTCATCTTATAAAATTACTTTTCATGAAGAGTTGACTTATTCTCCAGAACTCTCCCACACAAACAAGACGCCGAAAACACCTCAAATAAGATTATTCAAGAAAAAATTTAAAATACGGTTTAAACAGTTGAGATGCATTATTAAAACACATACATTTAGCACTAAAAATCTCATCTAGAAGACAGCAATATACCTATTCATGACAAAGACCAGATTCTTCTATTCCTGTTTTATAGCACAGCATTACCTCAGAACATTAACATGGAGATAATAGGTTATTTGATTTAAAGGTTAGGGAAGGAAAAGCCATCTTCTCTCCTTCCAACAATTCTTGGGATTTTTTTTTGTTGTTTTTCTTTGTTTGTTTGTTCTTAGCAATGCAAACAGAACTGTAGGGTAAAATTTAATTCACTTTCATGCATATGTCTGTGCGTATTTCCACACAGTGTACGAACATACACACAAATCCCTAATTAGCGCACATGTGTTTATACACTCACATCTCTCAAACTGCAAAATCAGTACGGGCCCGATGCATTTCGGTGGCGTCAATGAGTACCCTTCATTCTCGTGCCCCTGAATTCAGTGAAAGCTGGCTATCCCCTGGTACGGAATATCGCTATTGAACATTACAGTAGGTATGCTTGTGCTCAAGGGTTTTAGTTATTGCTAGAGGTTTCATAAAGAACAGCCTTAACAAGATGCAGATGGTAAAATGATGCACAAAGCAGAATGTAAAAATCATTGTGGTTAAAGTTATAACTGTGTATATGGGTATATTTCTTCTCTATCCTTGCACTGTTAATATATAAAAAAAAAAATCCAAATATCTGGCAAAGGAACAAATTTCTTAAAAAAACCCACCCCAAAACAAATAAGAGAACACCCTGCTTGTTTGCTGGTGAGAATTGCATTCTAACTTCAAACAATAAACAACAAATACTACTTTGTACTTTTGTTTTAGGTTAGAAACAAAAAGCAGTAAAAACATTAGAGAAAAATAAATAAGCTGAAAACTTGAATCTAATAAATTATGTTGTAAAAAGATTGCAACATCTGCCGCCACCACAGATGTAGATGCAATGTTTGGAAGGGAAGGACTTGTTCCTCTTCAGTCAGCTCCTAATGTGGAACAGTAAAACTGATCCTCCCCAACCTTGCCATCACAAACTGGTGGCACTGTCTGTTTCCAAAAGGATAATCTGAGCTGTTGTCCCTTTTAACAAGACAAGCAATAGGTCACAAGCTTGAACGCGACAGTTCTGGCTGACAGCTCCAAATCAGAATTTCAGCTAAAAAGGGTATATTCAAAAATCATCTCATGATTATACAAAAAAGCAGGGTAAGCGTAAAGGTTTTGTTTTCTTTTCACTGGCACATTGGCATCAATGAACAATAAAAAGAAATGAGGGATTACTCAATTTACGGGGACAACCTCCCCTTTGAGACGCACTGCCTGTTCACGGTTCTGCCGTGATCCACCTGTGCCTCACACGTGTAACCGGGACAATCTTTACAGAGCGGTGTCTAGTGAAGAGTCCCTGCAATTACTGCAAGAGGCAAGGAAGGCAGCTCGCTGCTTCTTCACCCTTTGGTGAAGAACAAACTCGGTGTTGGGACTGCAAATCATTAGAGGGATAGAGGGCCCATCTTGGAATGTGTATGGACCATGCACCTTACAGAGAAAGAAAAAATCTCCACCTCTAAAGCTCTAAGACAGGTAATTCTTCTTTCTTCTTCAAGAGACTGCCCACCCATACTCTAATTTGGGCAAACTGTGGCAGTTAATGCCTTCAGAACTTCTGCACGTGCTATGCATAGCAATTGGCAAATGTAGGGGTGAGCTCTGAAGCATCAGCTAAAATCTCAGTAAGTAGGGTATTTCACCATCACGGGAGGCTTCCTTGCTCAGATTAGCTAGACATGACGTATCCGAGTGGACATTTCTTCATCCAAAACATGCACATAGCCTGAAACTTAGTTGGATAGAATCTGTTACACAGATCTACCTAACCATTGTTGTGCAGCAACAGGCCCAGTAGAACTGGAAAACTTATCAGTACTAGAAACAGCAGTGTTCATCAAGTACTGTTCAGTCTCCTGAAGAATGACTGCTGTCTCAACTTTCTGAATACTGTAGGAACACCGGTATGAGCAGGAAGCTGTATGTGAAATTCAAGGAAAGCATCCAGGAAGAATCATCTCCCAAACCGAATGGAGCTGCCTGTAATATATATTTTCTGTAGACGGATGCAGAATAAAATTCCCTCTCGACTGTAAGTCAGCTGCACCTGTTAGGCTTCTGACTCCTCTGAGGAAAGAACATCTGTATGATTCCTCCGTGACCCAGGTATGCTGCTGTCTGCTTCGGTGGCGACAGCCAAGGGGTGGTTTCTGGATGTCATTTATACATACAAGTATCTATTCCAGAAGCTTCCTACAAGTTCATGTCCTTTGAAATATAACTGACTGCAATACTGCCTGAAGTCGACACTTGGCGCAGGGTGTCAGACACAGGGATGAATTTGCCTGTCACCTGACAGTACTGTGCAGAGAAGCGGTCTGGAGGTTTGTCAAGCCTTCACACGCTGCAAATATGAGCCTGGTTTGGCACGACAGGGAGACTCTCTACAGAGAAGATGAGGGAAGCTAAGACGATGGCACAGCTGATAAACAGGTAACAGAGATCCAGTATTGCTCTGTCCCCCAGCCCACTCTCTCCCCCACAAGGCCTGAACCTCTCTGTTTTCATCACATAAAAGCTGCCATGCAGGGTAGCAGAGAAAAATTACTTTTAATGGCTGTAAGAATCTACCCCAATATCAGTCTCTCGGATATTGTGGGTGGCATTGTTTACACTATTTTAAGAAGCCTTATGAAGCCTACCCACTGGGAAGCTAACAGGAACAGACGAACATTTGGCCATCATGTAGCAAAACCAATTACACCATTAAACAAAACTAACCAATGAGCTCTCCAAGGAATCTTATGTCAGCCAAAATTAGTATCACACAAGTAAGGCTGAATGAAAATGCCAAGGCGTGTTGTAAAACTTGTAAATTTGTATACACCCACTTATGAAAAATCTCTGATATCTCAACATACTTCACAATTAACAATTACAAATATTTTGAAAAGAAAGTAATTTGTCTGTAAGTTCCCCTGAAGGAACACTGGTTGGCAAAACCCACATGTGAAAAACTGAGAGGCAACAAAATGTTGTTTTAAGGCAACGACCATTTGTATCTTCCAACTGATCCATTTTTATCCCATGTGGTACTGAGAAACACTTGAAATATGTGGGGACGCATTTAAGACAGGGAACACCTACTATAAAGTAGGGAATACCTACTATAAAGTAAGCATTCACTAGTTCTACTTTTAATACTTGAAAATGCTGTAACAACACAGAGAAAAATTTGTGTATTTTACCTAGTCCAAGCCTGACTTTAATACAGCTTTAAGTTAGAATTTGTAAATAAATAAATAAAATTAAGCAGTACATCCACCATGTATGTAGCACTACCGTAGCTTTGTCCTTTGCTTTGATGTCAAATGAAACCCAGGCTAATCATGCTCATTTAAAATACAAAACCACAAACTGGTCCCATAATTACCTAAAGAAATGGCCACTTGAAACTGTGGGTCCTTCAAACACAATTGTTTTCTGCATAATAGTGGTAAGATACAACAACTTAATCCTCAGACTTTTGCATTTATGTAATCAGAACCAGGTAACTTGGTAGGTACCTTATGCTCCAAACAATCAGCTTATTAATTCAAATACAAATCATATGCAAATGTTATTAAACTAATAAATGCAAAGTCTGCTTGTCCTTGTTGGCTCCTCCTTCAAAACCTTCAGAGGTTTAGTCTGAAACGTATGAAATTCAGAGACTGCTAATAAAAACCCCCTTTTCCAGCATGTGAAGAAGCTTCAGTCGCAGTTCTGTTCAGGCCAGTAGTGGCTCACAGGACATCAGGAAGCTGTTCGTATTAACGCAAGTCAGTTAAGGCAAGCGGCATGTTGCACGTTCTAATTGTAGGCGAGATTACTACAACAAACTAGCACAGGGTACTAAAGTACTCTACCGCACAGTAATAACTCTGATATAAATATTTCTGTTATGCTGAAGAACACGTTAAATAGAGGTTATGCAGTCAGAAAAGCAGCATCAAATTGAGACATGTTTTAGTACTAGCAGTTGATCAGCCAAGACCTCTATTTTCTCTTTTAAATTCTATCCAAAAGGGGACGAATGCAGATGTTATGCTTTATCTCAGAAAAATCATGCTTTATTTTTTTGCAAAGATCAAACAAAATGAAATAATCTCACCTAGAAACCTGTATTTTTCAGCATGTAATTTTTGGTATACAACTGCGTAACTATTCATAAAATTGAAATATAATGTTGAAGCATAAATTTTCATACAATCTTCAATTTGGATGTTGCATTTATCACTCATGCCTTTTGCTGTATTTTGGCCCTATAGGATCACAGAAATTCCTACGCAGAAGGTGTGCAACCATTAGAAAAAGCCTCCAAAATCTATGTCAACCAAAAAATTGTTTTGAAGCAATGATATACTATAATCAGGACCATTAGCCCAGAAGGAAACAAATCATTCTGTATTCAGAGCAGGTGCCGGACTGAGCGCAATACATAAAATCTAGCATGCATTTTGAAGATTGCAGGTAAAAGACAATACTGCACGACTGTTCATTATTTGACCACCATTCATGTTTTGCAGTAAAAGAAAGAAGGATTTTTTTGAGAAACAGTACAAGGAAACGTAAATAAAGATTATATTGCTTGGAAATGAATACAAAATTAAACCTTTACTCCAGCACTGCTCAACATCTGAGCGTTTGACTTCGTAATCTTTAGGTTCTTTTAACAAAGGTATTGGCAGAAGCTATACTGGTCTTTTTTTTTTGTTTGTTTTTAATAATGTTGATTTATTCCATTGATATGCAAGACAGAACCATTCCTAAATGGTAGGTTTTGCAATATATCTATAGATACATGTATGAACATAGACAGACACATGTATATACATGTATACACAGAGATACATATACATAACCCTCTACACATAGAGTTTTCCTATGTGAAGGATGATTTTGCTCCTAAAACAGTGAAAGAGATTTGGTTTAAATTCCAGCTCAACATCTCTATGTCACAGATCTCCAGCTGTAAACTTTGGAGAACACTAGTCCTCTTCCTTTTATTCTTTGTCTTATCTTTGTATCAAAGGCTTGTACCACGTGACATATGTTGTCTGGGACGATGGAACTAGCATTAATAATAGATATGCAGGAAAAACAAAGATAAAAGCGTGTGTGTTCTAAAGCTCAGAGCCTGCAAAGATGCTTATATAGTCTTAGTGCTGACGCTAGTTTTAACAGACACTGAAATTCAGCATACGCGTGGCTGTTTCAAGATCTACCCTCAAATGACTCTCTTGTTTTAGATGTGTTTTCTTTTCAAACAAACATCAATAAAATAGAAGCAAAGCACAAATAACGCAGGTAAAATGACTTTACCTCTCTCTCATCCATCTTCAGCCACTGTTTGGGATCATCCTCGGTGGCTAGGAAAGCTATCAGATCTAAGGCAGTAAGCCTTGTCTGACGTCTGGACGACACAAAAATAAGAACAGGCTTGGCTGGAGAATGACTCCGAATTGCTGTTGAGGAAAACAGAACGTGAGAATTAGGCCCTTTAATGACAGAAAGGAGAGTTTCTCTTTGCAGTACCTAGACACTTGATACACCTCTCTGCAGGTGAGGTACAGGAATGTATCGTTAGTTTATATTCTGCCAGATAGATACAACTGAGGTGAGCATATAACATCTCTGAAACAAAGATAGACAGCTACGCTTAGCTGCATCCGAGTTAACTTACCATGCTACTGCAGTGATCACCGTAAGCTAATTAAGAGCAACAGGAAAAAACCCACCCAAACACCACAAAACCCGGACAAGCTTTCTAGACCTCCAAGCTTGTGAATTTCTCTATCTCAGCCTAGTAAGTATCTTATGGTTTTTCTACTCTACTGGGCTAAGTTGTCTCGGGCTAAGTGCCGTCAAGGTCCAGAACTTGCTTTCTTCCTGATCAAGACTGCAAACTGCATAAAATCATGTCTGCCTGCAAAGAAACAAAACTTCGATCTACCAAAACCAGAAAAGGGAAAGGAGGTAGGAAGTGACTTTTCCATAACTGCTGTGGAAGTGGGCATTACGTTATACAAGAACTTTGTTTCTGTTGTTTGCTGATGAGGCTGATACATTGAAACCAATTACGTTTTAGGACTGTAAAAAAATGTATTTTCTTGCTCAGCCCATGTCTGAAAAGTTACAGGTTGCAATGAAATTTTTACGGTTTCAGGAATAAGTATTACCATGGAAATGCTAAAATAACCTTGGCTATACCATGTCATACAAGTGGGGAGAAAAGTCCTCAATAAATCATATGTCTACAGATTTTCTAACATCAACAAGCACTAGAAGTATAAACAGGTGTACGCAGGATTTCAAATACTCTCTCTGAATCTCTTATAAATCCATTTGTGTGTTTTCTCATGTCATTCTCATTCTAGCAATTAAATTTATGCATTCTTAATTTCTGAAATCTATTTCCTATTATCCACATCACATGTTGTCCCCCAGTTCATGAATACTACCCAGCATGTGCTCCTGCATACCCACACACTACACAGTTGTGAAATTACCGAAATCGGATAATTCATGTGTATTTATACCTTACAACTCTATATGCCAATATATCTATACATTTTAAAAGCCCAGCACCTAATGGATTTTTGTTGCTTCAGGAACAGGTGTGGCAGAACACCCCAAGACAGATTTATTGTTCATTAGTGTTTTTGTACAATGCTCTTGTGGAGGTGTAAATAATCTGAGCTGTCAAGATTGGTCTCTAGTCCACAATCAATACTTTGCTTCTGTCATAAGGCTAATTAAAGCAGCTAAAAAGTCACCTCACAAATGTCACCTCACAATCAACAGCAGTTCACATTACAAAATTTATTTTGGAGGTTATATTTAATTGATATAATAAATATTCCTTATGTAACCAAACCAAAACACGTTCAAATAAAATGTGAGAGTTTTTCTTAAATCTATCCTGCTTGCCAGCTTTGTTAAGAATAAAAAATTGGAAACAGAAGCGTATCTGGATGCACTACAAATTTTGAATTTTATGGTTATTGCTTTGAAACTAGAATTATAGCAGGTTAGCCTGACTTGCAACTCCTGTTCACAATTTTTTGAATGCTTCCATCCAGTGGTCCACATGAAAATACCTCAGCAGATTAATAATATGAATGGGTTTATTACTTTCTAAATTTCAAATATTTTTACACAAACATTTCTTTATGGTGTCGAACACTAAGAGAAAACACATTTTATTTCCCCTTCATCAGCACTGATTTTATTCTTCTGTTCTAAATCCACTACATTACTCTGTTAGACGCTGCATTTGCAGCACACTTCACGTTTCAGACACACAGCTTTGGGCCACTAGCAGAGCAGATTCCCCCTACGCATGCCAAGAGTACCTACACTGACTCATGTAAATGGGCTGCAAATGATCCGTGTGAAGTGCTCAGTCTTTTTTTCTTTTACAGAAAGAAGAAAAAGGTGTCGGAGCTTGTTGCTTACACTGAAAAGCAGGTTTGTTCATGCTAGCCATGCGAGGACAGTAATGCTGGCCAGGGAAGCCCTGAATGTGCACCTCCAGAGGAACCGGGCGTACTGATGGTCGGAAGTTGAACAGACCCATCTGAAAGAAAACATTTTTTCCAAGTTTAACCTTGAATTATCTTATCAGTTGTTATTTTGTTTTTCTGCAGCAGAAATACATTTCCATCTTCTGACACATTTTTCATACCTGATTAATATTTAGCCAGTCAGCCAGGTCTCTGGCATTTGCTAAAGCAGTGGATAAACCAACCACTCTTACAGGCTTCTCCGTGTGAGATGAGATGAAGTTTGTCCGAGACACAATGACTTCCAATACTGGGCCTCTCTCATCCCCTAATAAATGAAAAGTCCATTGAAAAACAAGAAAAATAACAGGTTGAGATGTCAAAAGTATACTCACATCGGACATACCAGCGCGTACTTCTTCAAATTCAGCAACGATTCTGATTAAAGCCAACAAAACATGCTCACCTAGCAGATGGATCTCATCTATGATAAGAATGGCAACTTTCTGAACATAGCTTCTGTTCTGCCAGCTTCTGCTGACCCCATCCCACTTCTCCGGGGTAGTAACAATCAGGTCAGCTTGGGCAATAGCTCTCATATCAGGAGTCACATCTCCTGTCAGCTCTACAACCCTGTAATCAAGAAAGATGAGGGCTTGGCTTTACAAAGCTTTAGAACACCTTAATGTGAAAACATTAACTCCTAAACATTAACTCTTAAAAGAGAGAATAAACAAAATTAAACAGTCGTCTTCTTCTTGGTTAAATACTTCTAACAGGATTTTCAAAATTCTGTTAGGTAAATAAACCTGTCTCTCTGTTTTCCTAGTAAATACCATATAAATAACAAATACCATTATTTAGCAAAACCATATAAAAAGAAGAGGGTGAATATGAGCCCCAAACCACCTATGGTTAATTTCTTAAAATGAAGGTAACATAAGAATATTAATATGACATAATGTGAATCGCAACATCCTGTCATAGTCAGGATGAAAGCTCTGGAGGAAGGTACTGCCTGCTGTTCCATATAGACCTCTGGTTGGAATAAGGAGGCTAGACTGCAGTGTATCTGCATTTCTTGGTGAAGTCCCATTAAGACTGGAGTGGAAATTATCCTGAGGTCATTTTTTTGGTAAGATTAGCAGAGTTTTCCCAATTGCTTTCCTTATTATCCTTTCAAGTTCTACCAACAGCATTTGAGATGATCCATCATTTTAGGCTGAACAGAATGGATTTTGGACATTTCTAGGACAGATTCTACATCTAGTTGAACGTCGAATAAAAATTTCTCAAAGTCACGTGTCTTCTGTTCAAAATTTGTCACAAGTAACAGACTAAATTTCAAAAAGGAAATACTACCTGAAAATATTTTAAAATTAAAATAATTTATACTCACAGGCGATTAATATAGGAAAAAAATTGCCATTTAATAAGTCACTGCTGTGATAATAGCTGTAATCTCACTGGAAATGTCACGTACGCAGACTAGCACTTCGTTCTATTGAAACCTTGGGTGTGCTTTGAGCTTTAACTTGCAAAACCAAGCTATATATAGCAAAGGAAAAGGCCCCAAATAATACATCCTATGGATGTAATTTTTAACTCAAGAAAGCGTAATTTTGGAAAGCATCAACATGACTGATATACCTTATATATATCATAAAGCAATGGCTGAACTCCAACAACTGAGAAGATCAGCAAGAAATTAATGTTACCAAGGAACAGAATTATATCCAATTTATACATGAAGGACAATATATAAATACTAGTTTACAGTTCATGCAAATCCTATGAGTTCTGCACAGCTAAGGTTTCTAAAGAAAGCTTATTTCGGATTGCGACTTCAATTTCCAAGGATACTGCAGGGAGAAATCTGAGCTTCATACCTGTTGTACTGGCAAGTAATAAGAATGAAAACAGCTGCGTATCAAAGTATATCCCTTTTTATTTTTGATTTTGCTATCACTACATGACTATTGATAGCATTTTTTATTTTTTAGGTACTAGAAATTTGAAGGCTAGTATACAATCAAAACCTATTTCGAAAAGTATTCTGTAGATTTTATTCATACTTGATGGGCTGTTCTTTTGCTTCGCATTTCTCTGATTAGGTAAGGAGAAACATACTTTTTACCAAGTTTTTCTTCAATCCTAACTTTCCAGTCCTCAATTCTTTCACGAACGAGTGCTTTTAACGGCGCAATATACACTGCCTGCAAAAGAAGAGTCACAAAACCAGAAGTTAAACAGGAAACTTTATTCAAGTGTACTTACAGGAAAAAAATATTTAATCCTTGTGAGATTTGAACATACTTATTACCTATAAAGTGGTTAAGGTGCCTGAGTCCCTTAAATGTCTTACAACAGGATTAGATTTAAAAAGGACTTGACACTTGAAAATACAGCTTTGTTTCCTCAGCCATTAACAAGCAAGTATATTAAGAAAGAAAAGGAATAATTTCTTGAAACTGAAGTATTTATCACAACATCTAATACAAATATCCACTTGTATAAATAATGCCATTTTTTCCCAGTATTACAAAATTTTCAAGCTAACATTCTGTAACAGAAATAGTATTTCCAGCAAGCAATATCTTACCTGATTTCTAGTTATATTGTTAAAATATCAGACCAACTAAATTAAAAAGCTGATTATTTTAAGCAAAATATCACAATATTTTCCTCAAAGAAGCCTGCTGTGAAGAGGGGAATACTCTGACATGTAGAAACAGTATTTATTTAGAGATTTATGGTTAAATATTCTGAACCATTTGAACATTAAGAAACTGCTCCATGAAGAATTCACATACATTCTTTAAAGCATACAGCCAGGTTTCCAGCTTTATTAAAACCTAAAAGATTTACTCCTTTGAGAACTGGCTATTTTGTAAGTCTAACAGATAAACTGAAAATGTATGAATGTCTTGTTTCCCTCGCTTGGACTAACAAATTACATGAAAATACTGAAATTTCAGAGATGAATAAGGAATTTATGTACATGATTTATTTTAACTGGAAAGGTTATTCTTTGGTTAAATCTCACAGTCAGATACAAATAACTTTTCCAAAGACTTTAAAGCCAAAATGTGGTTAACTAAGACAAGATGGCTAAGTCAAGATGCAGATATATATTAACTTTGAAACAAAACCCCAAAAGCTGAGTATTTTAGCTTCTAGGCGATTTAAGAAATAAAACACGGGCAGTCGGAACAGAAAATTGGCTTGTAGTAATTAATTGCAACTTATGTGTTTAAATAAGAGAGAGACTGGACTAGTTGTATTCACACAGAAGGGAAGTAATAGCTATAAACCAGTACTACTGCTAGTAGAAGGAGATTAAAGCAGAAAATACAGGTAAGTACAGGAAGGGAAATCCAGACTGCCTGTAGGCCACGTTTTTAGATTTAACTGTAGTTGTACACTGATTAATACATAAAGTTGAAACAAAAGCATAATGTACATAACGCAGTACCATTCTGTATCCAGACAGGTGTAAATTGGAGAAAGCAAAATTCAGTTTGCCATCGTCTTTTTCTACCTTTTGTATTGTTGAAAACATGCCTATACAAAGCGATTCTAGTAAACCTATTTTACATACCTTTGATGTGGGATACTTGTTAAAAACTCTAAAGATGGCTAATTCAGCTGCAACAGTTTTTCCAGAACCTGTAGGCGCTCCAAGAAGAACGTTACAGTCTGTGTGATAAAGTGTATGAAATATCTGGGTCTGGATAGGGTTGAAGTGTGTGAATTTGTACAGGACTTCATATTCCCGATGTCCCAAGGCTGTGATAGGTAGAGGTTGAAGATCTAGAAGCTCTAAAACCACAAAGTAATGATAAGCACATGATAAGAGATGCCATGACATAACATAGTTTATTACGAAGATGAAGATATTAACCAATACTGTAGTGGAAAACAACTACTGGAAATTGTTACACTTAATATCTTAAGTAATATCGTTAATTAATCTTAAGTTAAATCTTTAATTAATATCAAATGTGGACACAGAGTCTACATTTGAGTCCTTGTTAACTTTGATGAGGGAGAACGAAAAGTTGATTTTATAGCTCTGAAGTATTTCTGCAAGTACTGTTGTAAGTATTCTGACAGCTGTGAATCAGCCATTTGCATAAATCAATCTTTTTCTTGAAGCTGTTTCCTTTTTACCCAGTTGTAGTAAGTTCTAAAGTGACTGTTTTAGGTTATATGTATGTCCAGGTTCTTACAGTAACAGAATGCGGAGTCGGAGGACAGCATAGTCTGTATATTTCAAATTCAAGGAAAAAATCTGTTTAAGAAGGAAGGGTTCTTGGAAGTTTCTAAATTGATGGAGTAACACAAATCAGATGACTACAACTAAATTTTGCGTCTAATCTTTAAACATGTAATTAAAGACATAATCTTAATAACTAAACAAACAGCCTTTCAATATATGATTCTCAATATATCTTGAGGGCATCTGCTATCCAAACAATTAGAGATTGTGGAATTTGGAAGATGATACATACAACCAGATTGGATTTGGAATCCTACCAAATTAAGGAGACTGCAGTGATTCTGCTATGCAGATGCTTGCTTTGAAGTTTCGGGGGTTTTTTCTTTCTTTTTTTTTTTTTTTTGTGTGTGGCTGGAGGTCTCATTGTCCTTTCAGGGTGCTTCACATTAAGGTATGATATGGGAGTCATAAAATCTACTGAGGCAACGATGCCTAATATTCTTCACATGCTTTTCACTGATACCTTATGGCCGTTTTATCATTCCCACTGAAACTGTGATTTCTTGGTCTCTCTTGAGGAGAAAGAAGGTTTTTTGCCTAGCAGGGCCTCTATGTACTTCATTGTTGAGTGGGAACCAGATGGGAATTGAAATCAATTACCATAAATCCTAGAGGCTCCATAACTGGTGATGTGTAAATATCTTTCTGTTTCTTCTGAATAGTAGTCAGTGATCAGTCAATTAGATAAAAAGGTTACACATGCTTTGCCAGACAGCGTAGGTACAGTACAACAATAGCTAAACACTTCACAAACACATGCGAATTTATGCATGCCAAAGGACGACACCGTATGAGAACCGAGTATTTCTGAAGGCACTCACTTCACAGACTGCTAGATGAGCCAAATGTAATTACAGCGGAAAGGTTTTACAATGACATCAGGCACAATGAATGTATAAAGCAATTTATGTACCCAGAAAAAAAAAAACCGAAGCAAAACACAAACATATGCTTCTGTGCCAAGTGTTAAAAAAGGAGGGGGAGGGGAAGGCCGTGGCTTGATCAGCAGTGCTGAGCTGCAACGTGATGTTCAGTACTGTAACAGTGCTTGCTATGATGAATTTATTTTAGTAAAAATAGTAAAATGTTTCATATTTGCAAAACGTTAACTGTGTTTGTTTTTCCTTTGCTGAATTCCATTTATAATACAATGATCCACTCTAACTTTATTTTTAACCAGTCCAGAAGAACCGTAACGCTCACAAGCACTAAGATAAGACATACCGTAACACAGAGATTTGCTCAGTTTTATATGACAGCTTCAATTTTCCTATGGTTTATAGAGAACCTGGAGTAACTAAAAGGCCGGTATTACCTTGAGATGAAATGAGCTGCTTTTTGTTCAGGAATTTAAAATTTCAGAGAGCTTTAAAGTGAGTGAAGAACTGGTCTCAATCATACAAATACATCACAAAGTGAAATTCCATAACAACGAAGCAGAAGGTAAGAGATTTATTGCACTATCGTAAGGAAAAATCAATATGAGCAAGATGAATTAAAACAAAATGATTGAATTTGAAGTTACCTGTGTGGGGTGGATGTCTCTCTGGAAGAATCAAATGTTGAAAATTTATGATACATACAGCCTCTGCGCCTAACCATCTATCGGACACAGCTCGGATGTAATATTGAGAAGGAAGAGGTTCAAAAATTGGGATTGTGAACACCAGCATTTGAGGTTCTTTAGTAATGACCTAATGCAAACATGTAGAGAATAATTACTGCACAGACAAACCAGTATCTTGAAAAATCAGTTTGCCGCACTTCCATAAGCATCGCCAACACCAAGCAATAATGTATGTGTGAAACTCCACGTGCAAAATGTCCATATCTTTATGAAATATTCCACCACTGAGAATGGATTTTGTTTGCATGGACGTCAAAAGATAAAAATAAGGCTGCCAATTCATCTTTTTCTTTAACAGACAAACCCATTACAGTCTTTTCACCAGGAAATAACTGTCCCACCAAAGGATAAGGAGACAAAGGGACACCTGAGATTAGAAAAGATCTCTGTGCAAGTCCAAGCTTACCACGTACATCTGAAACTGAAAGCTGTGCCAGCGATTTGAAAATCTGTTTAGGTCAAAATATTGGTTGTCCATACATACCCGCATCTCGCTAACCTTATTTTTGTCTTGCTATGAGATTCTGAATAAAATCCATTACCTGTTTTTTCTGAATGATGAAGTACTCTGAATGATAAATGTGATCATTAGTCGGGTCTTCTACCCAAATCCACCAGGGCTCGCCCACAGTGCCGTGTACCTTTAAGAGTAAAGAGAGCTTTGTTACAGTTTAATGAGGTTCTCTAGGTTTGCTGGGTATATGGGAAATATTCCTAGATGACGCAGGCTTTCAAAGGAATACAGAAAGATAGAAATCAGAGGTAAGAGCAATATAAGATGTCTAATTAGATCAGTCTGCTTAAAGATTGTTTCAGTAGGAGTTTGCTTAACGTACGGATTAATATAAATGGACACGACACAAATGCAACTGAAGCTAGTGCCTCAGCTGTTTATAAATAGACTAAACTCCCAGGGTTTCCTCCAGGCTCCTAAAAAAGGACTCCTTCTCCTTTTTCCTCCTTTCACTTCTGTCTTCAGATTCTGTATAGAGCATTGTCTTTTGCTATCCTCTGCTCATTTTTCAGTCAAAAACATTCTCTCGGGAAAAACTGGACACAGAATTGTGACATTCCTCTCTCCTCCTCCCCCTCTCCTCTAGAAGGATGCAGTAAGTGGATTGAGAAGGCTGTAGATGTAGTCATTGCTGCAGGTGAAGTGAGAAGAACATAAACAGAGCTGTCCCATGATGACTCCCATGCCACCTGGCAACACTTTATGCCATCCTTGATTTTTGTTTGCTTTGTTGTGTACCTTGTTTTGCAACGCCAGCCACAAATCATAGCGTGGCGGGAGGCTCAGTTAAGATCTGCCAGAATAAATGACTTGTGCCAATGGCATTTTACTTAAATATCTCGGAAAAGAAGAAAAGTGCGTGGTAAAGGAGTACAGAACTATTAAAAGAACACACATTTTCGATGTTTCTGATGAGAACTGTGATAAGGTACAACACCAGTATCAAGATGAAAAAGAAGCTGGCATTACTCCTCAATCTGAGTTAATTGGAAAAAACCCACAAAGCTCATAGTTGTTTCGAAGGGCAATTTTAACGCTACACGAATCTGGTATTGATTTGCACAGCACACGTTAATTTCAGCATAATTCGTAATTGTGTGTGTGTTGGAAAACAGTCCGTACTGGCTGTTGAAGACAAAAGTATGTGCTAAGAATAGAATTCAGGTGCTTTTGTTTCTTTTTTAACATGGTTGCACGATAGATTAAGTAGGTGGACAGTAAAGATACCGTCGTTCACTTTCATTACATCTGAATCTCCCTCGCAGCTTCACCGGGAACTGAAGCGGTGAAACAGAAAGGACACAGGTCACTGCAGGTGACATTTTGAAAAATTACTATTACTTCATCAGGGTCTAGGAGAATTTAAGGGAGGAAAGAATAATTAGGGAAGCCTAGATAAAAGTTCAAAGCTCAGAAATTTTATTAGCAACTCTAACAGCCTCTTAGTTTCAGAAAGTCCTGTGACAAAGCTGCCTGGGGAAAAAAGGGCAGTGTGGGAACAAGCAACGCAACACGCCCTCCAGTAACGACTCTCGAGAACTCTGGAGACCTCTGGAGAACTGACACGTACCTGTATTTGGGGTAACCACTGCCCTAAAACTGCATGTCTGATATACGACTCGGCTCATTAATACTGGTTGCGTTAGTCTGTATTTCTGCTGGGCTCCTCCTGGCTGCAGTAAGGCTTACTTGCTCCGTCTGGGTGTGCCTGTACTCCTTTGCTTCTCACAATGTAGTAAGAATTTTCCCCTGTGATATGGCTGACACGCTTTTACTGAACTTAAGGGCTCCCAGCCCTGAAAACTGCAGGCATTAAAGATCAAGATGATGTCATCTCTCATGACTACCAAAACATATCATTTTTCACTTGTTAAGGCAAATGCAAAAATTGTGATGAGATCGTTCTAGAATTAAGTATCCAGGTAAAGGAACAGTCTTAAAATCACAAAGTGTTAGCCAAGTGAGGCATTTCAGTTAAGTATGGTATTTAAATTTTTAAGATTCTGATTTTTGATTATTCCCAGTCTCTGAACGGAATTTTCTGGCAGCTCGTTTTTGTACCAATTACAGCTATACCTCTACGTTTCTACAGTCTTCTTCTGAATAGCTTGTTAAAATACTCTGTGATGATGGAGAAGCAGTTTCAGTGTCAACGGCTGAGTTTAAAAGACAGCTACTAATTTTTTTAGAGACTATTAAAATGTAACAGCTTTTTTATTTACTGTGAAAGAAGTTTGATTTACTGAAAAAACAAGAAAATCAACAGCTACCTTAACAAAAATAGAAAAAAGTACAAATTTTTTTTCCCAGGTTTTGATCAGTACCAATATACAAATTCACAGAAAAAGAACTCAAAAGTTGCACTGATGGAACAATCATAATGTTTCTAAAACAACCATGAGGAAAACTGTCATAGCAGAAAATATTTTTGCTGAAGTTCTGCTATACCTTTAGAAGTTCAAAATAAGAGAGTATAATTCTGTGCAGACCCCTTTTCAATTTGGATAAACATAGAAGAACCTAGATTTGGTAGAAAAATTCAAAAATGGTTTGAGAAATTACTTTGTATTAAGACAGTTTAATATAAAGAACAGTCGTGGTGGGTGAGGGGTTTTTTTGTCTTTAATAGATTACAGGCAAAGTAGATGAAAGATTGAATAAGAAAAACTTGTTTCAATCCTAAAAAGTAATGCTTGTTTTCCTTCTGAAGTAGTGCACATAAATAAGACAGCAAAAAAATAATTCCTGTTATAATTCATGTTAGGAACCCATTCAAATATTTCTGTAATAAATCCAGGTAGCAGGCAAAATCTAACTTCTGTAGTTTGATCGTTAATCTCCCATTCATAAGACAACTAGGTGAAAGTTCCAAAGGAAAAGAAAAAGCCTTTAGGCAGGGAAAATAAATTCTGAGATCATCTAAATGTTTGTGGAATAAAACTCTAATTTACTTGTGATTAAGGTAAATTTGTAATCTAAAGGATGTTAGAATTATCTTTTAATAAAAGAACAGATACTTAATAACCACCTTTCAGAATAATTTACCTTAAAGGTAAGTCTCCTAAGTGTAAAAAACGGAAAATACGCTTGTGCGTTGAGGTAGCTTTGCCTTCTTTCTGTAGAAAGTTTCAGGAGTACCAGCAACAATACAATGCCCCCATGTGGCCATTCGTACTGCACAGAGGTTTATCTTAAATCTATTTCTAATGAACAGGGTGTGGGTATATCTAAACGTGCAACTAGTACAAGTCCTTTCCTATGAATGTGCACCATAAAATACGGATGAATATCGTTCCAAATGTATCTCAGTTTTTCTGTTCAGAGGAGTCCTGACAGCAAAACAGGGTCTGATGCTGTGAACATACACTTGTAAAGCCATAAAGAGCAGCAGAACTTGGCATACACGAACTCTATTTCAGGGCTTTATTTTCTGCGTTTGACATTCATTCATAGTTCAGAGCCATCTGTCTCTCCCTTTTGGGCATATAACTCCAACCCGTGTGTGAATACCATTAACATTCAGCATAAGCACTTGCTTCAACACGTTACAAACGGCGTAATCCTGTAACAACTAATGGAAATAAAAAGGTGAACTTTGGGTGCCGCCTTCTAATAAAGTCTTAAACTCCATTCCATTCCTGTTATCAAATTTATTTTTTAGCTAAAAGAAATATTTTTTCTTCTCCAAACAGCTACTGACTCCCTGTGATCATCTCCTTCACTGAAGCTAAATTAATGCTTCCCATCCATCCTCCACCTGCCTTTTTTTTTTACCTGATCGTTCCACGTGAAGTCAGGAGCGATGTTCAGTCGAACTCGGAGCACCGTGCGGGTAATTGGCTGAATCGTTGCTTCCATTATGATGGAGGGGATTTGATGGACACACTGTTTTACCTTTAACCCAATCTTCACATGATGCAGCATATGACCTGCCAAGAAAACATCAGGTGTAACAAATTTGCATTTCCAGGAAAAATAATACAACTCCGACTTTCAAATAGGCTTGGAGAGAGAAGTACTACTGCCTGCTTGTTCTGCTCTTAGGTGCACAAATGTCTGACTCTCTTGACCTGGCATGTCTGAATATTTTGTAATACTTAACTTGAATTAGCAATTTAGAGCCTAGAAAAATCAGTATTAACCCTCCCTGTTGGCTATAACTAAGGGGTTAAAATAACTATTAAGAATTCACACTGAAAGCATATTATGTTAAGCTAGTTCCTTTCCTTATCTGACTTTTTGACCAGGCTCTTACCAAGCCATGTAGTTCTTTTTAAAAGCATGAATACTGACCTTTTACTTAATGAAGGGCACACATTTGAACTCCTAATTCCTGTGTAGTGATTCAAAGCAGACAGAATGCTTTTCATAAAACTTAATAAAGGTAGTTAATAGCCTAAAAATGCACGCAACTAGTAAACATCTCACGGCAGCTCTGGCCTTTCAGAACACACCAGTGTGTAACTGAGACAAAGGAAAAACGAAATGTCGCAATGTTTTTATTTTCTATCGCAGTCATGGGAAGTAAGGCAATCAAGTGATTATATTCATTAAAAAAAATGTCCTGCTTGCATTTTACAGCTGAAATCTGTTCCCTTGATCTTAATTTTAAATATAAACCAAAGTATGTAGCAGTGATTTCTTTTTTTTTCCCCTGAAAAATATTGCAACTTCTAGCTTATTTAGGGAAAGGAGGTTGATTTATCCCACTTCCACTGAAATTGCTTATAGAATTATGTGGAGCGTATTTTAGATGTTAATTATAATGGTCATAATTACTCACTGTTAAAAGCTACCTTACAAACGGCTACTGATGTTGTCCAACATTGTTGTGTGGATCCTGTGCACACTTTTCCATTAAAAAAAATAATAGTAAAAAAAAAAAAAAGAGGTAAGAAATCCTACTATTTGCATTATGTGCAAACTGAAAAGGTGATACAAACTTTTTCTTGCTATTGCACGAAATTTAGGACCGCAGCATCTTGCAATCGTTATTTTTTTTTCATGTTGATACTGACTTCCCCTCTTAGGTTTTTCTTATTTAACGAACTGGCAGGTTTTGCTGCCCACAGGTGTTCAGCTGCACTGTGAAGCAATGAACGGTGAGCTTGCTTAAGAAGCAAATCCCCCGTGAAAAGTTTGAAGGCATGTTCGGTCTGTTCAATTTGCCGCTGGCAAAATGAGCGCGCCTCCAGCCAGTGGATTATTAAAACACAAACCAACGATCTTTGCGCAACTTGGTGACGCACGCAGCGTTACAGCCTACTAGCGCAGTGACAAGCTTTTGCAATCAGAGGTAAACCTTCTGAAACTGTGTGAAATAAACGGAGGTGCCAAATATTCAAAGATAGGACTCACTAAGCTTACGTAGGCAAGTACGCTTTTCCAAGTCAAAAATCGCTGTCTGCATCACGCCGCGTGAGGTGAACCTCTGTCTCGGCAGAGGACAGCGCTGAGGTTTTGTACGCTGATCTGCTAGGGGAAAACAAGGCTCCTCTCCCAGCTTCTATAAAACATTATAAAACTCTCTCTCCCCCATCCCCCCTTTTTTCATAATAGTCTCCATTTGAGAAACTATCATTTCAGAAATATTACAACCTTCTGAACAAGAGCTGCCTATCTGAGAACACAGGTATGTTTAACCGAAGAAGAATAAATTTTGCCTGTTCCGCAATGATTTTCACCTGTGTTCTGGAAACCCAGGACTGTTCATCGCCGATTACACAGTGATTTCTCGGCTTCCTGCAAACCCCACGGTCACGCTGCAAAGCGCGCAGACTGGCGCTGACCGATTCGCGGGGGGCTGGAATCCAGGGTCTGTGCACACACCGCGCTCCCCGCTCGCTGGGAGAGCGGGCGGCCGTCTGACGCTTTTACCCTTCCCTAGGCCATGGGCTGAGTCAGCCGGCGAGCTCCCGTCTTTTTTATTCTGTCTCCAAGGTCACAATCACATTTAAAAAGGAAGGAGCGCCGAGAATGAAACCATGGAGTCAGAGAACAAGGCAGCACCTGGACGCTGTGCCTTTTCTCGTTTCGGGAATTCAAATAAAGCGAAGGGGGGTGCCAGGCAGGCGCTTCCTTCACCCCCTGGGCGTCAGAAGGAGAGGCAGGGAGGAGTACGCTGCGTAACGGTACCGCAGAGACGCACGCATCAACTCGCTTTCGCGTTTAGGAGGCTGAAGAACACGAAGTATCGTACCATCAGCAATGAGCTTTTTTCACAGTCGAATTCCAAGTCTCATCTACTTCCAAACTAAGTTACCAAGTTAGAACAAAACTAGGCGTTTCAGGGGTTTATACTGATACATTTTCATCTTGTCAATACTAGATCCACTACCTTGAAGGAAGCAAACCTGAGTTTGTATTTTAATACAAAATCCTCAAAGGCAGGTATGGGGAGAAAGAAGAATAAAAAAAGAACAGAAAAAAACCACTAATATGATTAATAGAATATTAATTATTAAAAAGACTGCAGAAATGCATAAAAAATAAAAGCGCTATAATGCTTCTGAACAGAAAAGCACGATAATGTTAGCACTTCCTATAAAATTTTGTATTTTTAATACATTTAAGATTACTATATACTATAATGCCCAAAGTAGGCTTTTAAATTTTTTTCATAGTCCTTTGGCTTAACTTGGTAAATAAAAACATAGTTTCTAATTCTGCAGACTTTTATATATTTATTCAACTTTTTTCAACCTAAATTAGGTATGTAACAAAGCTTCCTAAGTTACGGATGTAGTTCTTTTGTCGAAGGGGAGAAATATCAAGTCAGAGGTCATAACTTCTAAAAGCAGTGACTATGAATTGCATTTTTATTGTAAAATCAGATGTATTTTTTTAAAAGGAAGGTTGTTTCTCAACAACTTGGCATTAACAGGTGCAAAGAAAACCTAAATAAGATAGGAAAAATAAATATATTACAAGCAAATTTTTTTTTCAACTTCAACCAGCTGGTGGACAGTTCATGCACAACAGTTTATACATGCATACTTAGAAATTATCATCATGTCTATCAGGAGGCTTGTGGATTCTTGCATTATCAAAGTGACAAATCCTTTAAAAAAACCCATTAAGGTTTTGCTTCAATGGCACCAGTGACAGTGAATTCTCCATGTTCAATGAAAATTAACACAGTGTTTCAGAAGCGGGCCATTTACTGATAGCATACCAGGACGCAACAATCTGCTTTTATTCTTTTTCACGTTGATAGTATTTCCAAGGCTATACTTTGCCAACTGGCACAAATAAACAGATGCCTTTTATGGCAGAGTATTTTGCAATGTGAGCAAGAAGGGATGCACAGGTCAACACAGATACGTATATATACACGTATATGTAAATACATATCCACATACATCTCCATTCCACACGCATTCTGGGGTTGGCAGGACATGGGCCAGCCTTACCCTCAAAGCTGTGCCATATTACAAGCTGTGGAGACTGGATAAACCTTCTTTATAGACCATAATACCATATTAATGTGTCTACATGGCTTCCAGATCAGAGTGGGAGTATTAATGAATGTCTCAGATGTATTTCTAATTTGCCCATTGATTAACTACTTATTCAAGCAGATCAGCATTGCTGATTTCTCACCTATTTCATCTTTTCTCATGTCCTTCATCTTGTCTATAGTGAGATTCTTCTCTTCCAACTTGGAGAGGACTGATGGTGGTAACACAGAGAACTGTCTCAAAGGGCTAACCCAGCCCCACAGCCGCTTGTCAATGACTTTGCTGAGATTCAGTAGTCGATATGTCATTGCAGGCCAACGTTTCCTAAGGGCAATCTCAAAAAGAGCTCGAACAATACGAGCTGCATTCTGGAGAGTGAAAAAAAAAAAAGCAACAATGTTGTAATTCTCTCAAGTATTCTTTGTAAAATGAAAAGGATCCCATAGACTCATCCTGACAAACCATGACAATAGTTTTTTTTTTCCAAACTTATTTCAAACACTCTTGAAATCTATTTTTGCCATCGCTGTTTAATGGCAGAATTACCTTACGCTTGCCTACAGAAATTATGAAAACAAACATGTGCAACTAATTAACGTTGTAGTGGCACGTCTGCCACAGGATTTTGATTACGGTTATGCTACTGTTAGGGAGTTCTAAACTTACTGCGTCTCAATCACTTCTGAACCAGATTCACTTACCGTACTTCATCTCCTCCTCCTTCCCCCCCTATATAATATACACCTGCAAACTCAGTTTATATGGAAATTGAAGTTGGAATTTTTCCCTTCAGTTGTGCTTCTGTAACAGCATTCCATTTCACACTGAATTTGACAACATTTGCACCGAAGTTTAACAGTAGTGACTTTTTTTTTTTTTAACGTTACTATCTTCTGAGACTATTGTCTAACCAAACTGTATAAATCTGCCTTGGACTTGGAAAATTAATTACTAACATAAACTTAAGCTTGAATGAGGTCAGTCTTATCCTGAAAACGTAAGTTATGATATCCCTTTTATAAACTTATCAAGCTGTATTATGAAGTTGTGGGTTTTTTGGTGGTGTGGTTTGTTTTTTTTTGGCTCGTTCGTACTACGCCTGGATTAGCAATTCTGTTCTTGATTCACCGAATAGCACACAATCATTCTCTACTGGCTCTGCAATGCCAACAGGAATAAAAACCAGAAAATTATTTGGTCGTGATAGGAAGCATATGTTACTAAAGGAGCACATTTTTTTAACTTAGAAAGGATGAATGATTTTCTTAATAGTCACTATCCAATTAAAAAAAATCACAATTTATAGCACTGGTTCCACATGTACAATTTATGAAGATCTGAGAAGACAACTATGTTGCCTCACTAAAAATGCTGCTATTGAGACAGACAAATAAAAGCAATTGTCTTGAAAGCAAAGATTAAATGAATCATACTGAAAGTGATCTTGCTGTGCAACTACCACAAATTTTATGATGTGCATAATCATTTCAGAATTTTCTTATTTACGTGCTACGAAGTGTAAACACTTCTGAAGAAGGTAATGTTGGTATGAAAATCTTGCTGAAGAATACGTGTATTTTTGAATATTTATCTCTCATCTTTAGCACCAACTAAATGCGTCTTTACAATCAATTATTTCCAAAACGGTTTTGTAACGATGAGACAAAAACGCTTCAATGCAACGTGTTGCTGACTGTTGGGAAAAAAAAAGCGAGACAAAGGTTGGGCTAAAAGGTAAAACTTCACGATGTATTTTGTACATAAGCTATTGCTGCATATCGGTGATTGCCTATGAGCATGTTGTCACTTTGCGTTCTTCTGGATCCAGAACTCTATAAACTTTCAAGCAAAACCCCTTTCTTCCTAAAATGGGCTCTAGCTGTGTAAGCAAGCAGTTGTGTGTCACAGACTTGCAGTCCTCTCATTATTCCGTGTAATAACTAAACGTGCTGTGTAACTATCAACCATTCGGCTGTCAAATCAAGCCGGCAAACAAACATACAGACCGATATGTAAATCTGCATGATTATGTCTAGCAATAAAATTGGAACAGCACATCTTCCTTGTGTAAACCAAGGTATGTGAACAAAACATAAACTATGTTTTGCAGAGCAAAGTATAAAAGTACACCAAACATAAACACAGATTGCAACAGTTTTCCGTATTTAGAAGAAAACACAGTAAGTTAAGAATAACATTTCTGTGCAGTCATAGTCAGAACTACCAAATATAATAAGACTACAGGGGTAATACGAACAAAAAAGACACTCGTAATTAACAAAAAATGCAATAGTGTTCCAAGGTAGGCTTTTGCAAATCTTTTCTACTTAAACACTATATCACACGTGCACACACACTGGGCTCTGATTTTCAAATCAATTTGCATAAAAATTTACAAAAAGTGCAGATCAAGGCCCACTTCCATAACTGTAAACATTTGGGAGAATGAAAATAGCAGAAGACGGCAACAGACATGTAAAAAACACTGGTTTTACCTGCGCAACATATGCAGAATCTGAAATAAGGGAGAAACTGTCCATCTCCCCTCTGCTAATATATGTTTGAAGGAGGATATTAATTTTTCCATAATTGTTTTCCACACCTCCTGGAGCAGGAAGTTCACAGAAATCATTCAGTAAGGTATCCAGCTCTTCTATTTCTTCTTCTCTTACCTAAACCACAATTATATGTTATGAAGAGGCTAGAGCAACTTGATAAAAATTTTTACACTGAAATCAGATTTTCCTTATAGCACAGTTATATTATTTTTAAATGGAGTCTCTAGTTTTCCGGAAGAAAAAAAGAAGAAAAAACCAGCAAACCTGCATCTTTCACAATGTAGCTAATAGACCATAATTGAAACTATCTTAATAGTGACACAATTACATTTTATTATTCATCACCACCTATTAAGGTTGTCATTGACATACAAAAATTTGATATGCCACAAAAATTGAATCTTCTGACCCTACCATCCTTCATCTGATACGATTTCATTTTTTATTTGACCAGAGTAAAACCTCTGTCCATCTGGATTAGGGCAATCTTGAATTAACATTAAATGTACTCATTAATGTGACAGAGTTTGCATGCAGCATAATACATTTTTAACTCAAAACTGTGAAGTACTATGATTCACGATATTAAAATTTTCACTGTTAATAAGATTAAGTCTTAATATGAGTAAAGAAATATTAATATCTATGGTTTGAATAATGCATAACATTTCACATTCTGATGACCCTTACATGGCAAAACCAGCATAAATCTACATATTCTTTGATTTTCTGATAGTCTGTTAGTGTAAAACTTATTTAAAGAGGGTAAATGTTTGGTCCCTGCAGGGAACCAGCTGAAAGTAATTTTCATTTGGACCTGACTACCTGACACACAAAAAACCCTAAGACGATTGGGTTAAAATCCCCAACTATGCAGCCACTGGTTCTATAGGAAAGGAAAAGATGAAGGACACAACCATCACAGATGACTCCAGTGTCAGGGGAATATTATGCTCTGCTTACAACAGCATTTTTGATAATTTTTTCTGCTCTTGCATAGCACAGCACAGGTCAAATCCAGATCTCTATTTCAGCTACTGGTGACTTACCTATCTCAAAATGCAGGATTTTTAAAGGCATTACGGTGACATGATTCATATTAAGAAAAGTCACAATTTGTATCAAACAGTGGGATAAATCCTGACTTATTGTGAAAATTGGTTTTGAGTTTTAACATTCAGAGTTGCACAGCAAACGAATCACAAAAAAGAGAAATGACAGTGCACTGATGCCATACCATACAGATATGAGAAAGCAAACTAGAAAAGCTATGCTGTAGTCAGGAAGCATCACTACTAACTTTATGACAAATATAGAAACATATCACATCATATTTTCCATACGCTTTCCTTTCAAATATTCAATTACATTAAATTTAGACCTACCATAGCAGTATCGTTATTAAAAAAAACCCTTCTAACTTGGAAAACGTTGTGTCAATCACTGTGAAACCCCACTGTTTATTATCTTCCGTAATAGAAGAGATCACAGCGAAACAGAATTTCTACATTAGATAAAGAGAGTGTAATACTCAGACAATGTGTGCAAATATGTAAAAATATGTAGATGGTGATGGATTCACACTGCCAGTTCGCAGAGCCAGGTGAATGAGAGCCAACTCTGATCTGAAAGTTGTGTAATTGTGGTAAAATGGCACGGAGCCCAAGCTAATAAACCCTGCGGAGTCTGGCTTGCACCTCTGTGAGATGGAAGCATGGGCAAACATGCTCACGCTGGCTTGCGATGCACTGTCTTGTGTCCTACTCACACTGGAGGCAAAAAGGGAGGTTGGAATTGATCTGAATACAACAATACAGTAACCTTCTAGCCTGCATAAAATCTGTTATAACAATTTTCTCGATTTCAAATTTATCAGAATTCATCATTCTGCTAATCTAATGTTGTTTCCTGCATGAAGAATATCACAGAGCTAACTTCAGTGAGTCCTGCCTCATTTCTGATAGAGCAAATTGTTCAGGGAGACATCTAAGAACAGTTTAAACCTCAAACAGGAAAACTGTCTCATCCCGAGGTGCACCACGCCAATGGACACTTACCTTCAGCTGTTAATAATGGAGGAGCTGAAAAGTTCTTAAAAACATCTAAAAGGAATTCTTAAAGATCCATAACTAGTCATTAATCGTGCACTACAGTTCAAGCTGAACCACATATAAATTGGAGTGAGAGCATGTATTGTTCTTGGCAATTCTGCCTACTTAGCAAACACAGGGCTTAATACAATGGGGCTTAATATGCAACATAACTTGGGTCTACGTACGCTGCTTACGGAGCAAGTACTACAGACGTGTCTAGTGCCAAAGCACATTCTTCGTACGAACGGATACTTTACCTTTATCTGTTCGAATTCTTCAGCTTTTGATACTATAGCAAGAATATCACCTTCTGTTTTATGAGCATCAAACAACTCGTTGAAAGTCTATTAAAAATAAAATTAATTAACACTGAAAATAAAAATATACATACAGCACAAAAGAAAGAAACGCTAACCAAGATATAAAAAGGCAGGTAAGGTTAAACTGCAAGGGATTGGAAGACAAGAGTGATGCAATTTAAAGAGGAAAAATTTTCAGGATGACTTCTACGGGGCTTTCAGAGAAACACTCTCTCTAAACTTGGGCACCCCATAATCGAGAGACGTACAATCTATGGCCACTTTCCAGAAAGTCTGGGACATATTTAAGTGACAAAATCTGTGAGACTGATTATACACAGTGACAGTAAACAGAAAGCATTGATGCTGAGTCTTCAGCTTTTATGAAAGGAAAAGACCTATTTCCTGCAAAAGAAAGGATTAAGATGAACGTGTACATCACATCAACCTTCCAGTACAACAAAGTGTTTTACAACTGCATCTTCCTTACACGTTTACAACACAATCTGGTTATAGCGCTAAAAGGCGTTTACGGTTGCAACCTGACAGGATTCCCATGCAGAAAAGCTTTACTGTTATCAGACTCCACACTTGAATGTGCTATCGTGTACCAATGGTTGCACACGCTGTTGATATCACAATGTTTCTTAGAATCCACTTAAAAGAAGGCAGAAACCACAGACATTTCAAATCTCACTTCACACCAAGTCTAATTTTTCAGTATTGCTTTATAACTTGGTTTCCTTCTTTTCCTCTCTATTCCCTCCCTTTCGGTAAGTATGATTTGAAAATATATTGAACAAATCAGCTACATATTCTGCAACATCTTACAACTATTTTAGGTATCCGTTCAAAAGAAGGAAAAACCCCAGAAATAGAACGTCGTATTTTACCTCTATTGTGTTGTATTTAATATAGTAGTGGCTGGCAGTTCTGCCTAAATCCGTTGAAGAAAAGAAGCCAGTTCGTTCTTCAAAGCGAATCATGCGGGCTTTGTCCAGTTTTCTGCCGACTTCAATTACCAATTGTTCTCGGTGCTTTTCTAGACCTGGATCCATCTAGACACGAAACGCACAGGTTTCATTGTACGAAAGAAAAGTGTTAAATGAATAATATCACTGAAATAACTGAGTCCTACAAAGCCAGAAATCAAATAAGTGGAAGGTACAGTTGTTAAGTCAAGATTTTCCCGAGATCTCACTAACAACAGTTACATTGACATTATCGACCAAAACCAGCCTGTACAGGACAAAACAATCGGAATAATATTTCTTTTACAATGCTTCGAGACAATCAATACAATGCAGACTAATATGACTTGTGAAACAGTAGCATGATTAAGAAATAAATTTACATTGAAGTTTTGGAAAGAAATTCTAATGGTAGCATTCTTAATGAAATTATCGTCACGGTATCACCTCACAAAACCATCTTACGGTGGCTCCTATTTATGAAAATGGCTGAAGATACACCTCGCCTCCGTATCTGACACGAGGATGGCTTTAATTGTATCCCAAACAGAATAAGCTTCACAATAGATGGCTGAAATGTCTGCAAGCAAAAAAACCTCTAATGCCCCTGAAAGCTTTGGGTAAGCCAGCTGGGATATTTTAATCATTGAGTTACAGGCGTTCTGTTACCTCCATGGTAAATCACACAAAGAGCTTGCTGTGCCCAACACCATTTCTACTCGTATCAAAGTTCAGGAACTTGGACATTTTGCCCAAGTAATAACGTACATTATCTCGTTAGTCCATACAAGGCTGGGTAAAACTCCCATCTGAGTGGCACTGCTGTATAACTGTGTGTTGCCACATCATGCACGTGGCATACTCAGACTGGCAGGGATGAGCAAAAAGGGATTCACAATCACGTTAACCCTCTGGTATATGTGCACCTGAGATACGGCTTTCACTGAAGAAGCAATGATTAGTCACCACGTTTGAAAAGACTGAAACTCTGTTCTAGTCCACAGGCAACATTCTTATTGCAGGGCTTGCATAGGTCAGATTTCCTACAGAGTAAGTCATACCAGCCCTCTTGGTAAATCTGCAACAGAGATATATGACCAAGACTGCAAAAAGGAGCAGACTTTACGAATCGCTACGCCTCGGTTTGCTCTGCGGGCCAGGATTCAGTTTCATCTTTGTGTCGAAGTGCTTCATCTTGTGTCCAGCGAAGCTGCAGACGAACACAGCCAACTCCACAAAGCAGCTGCAAGACTAGTTCCTAATATTCCCTGTCTTCGCCAGTTACTCTGAAGCTGTTTCTCCTTAGTTATGGCTTGCCTTAGTTTCAAGTCAAAAGCTAAGATGACAAAGGTCTAGAGTGCTTTTCTCCATAGTAAGTCATGCACTGAGGTCGGATTTCAGAGCAGAGGTGGTCAAAAAAAAAAGTGATCAGGATGCCAGATGTTTAACATTTCTTAAAACTAAAGGGGGTCCAGGGAATTAAAAAAATATCAAAACTATTTCCCACTCCTTTGGCAGCCCAAATCACCTGCCAATCTTTTGCCTTACATACAAAAAAGCTAAAGTTGTAACAGCAGACTAACATTTTTTTACAAATACAAAGGTTTTAACTTTAAAGGGAAGGTCACCAACTTGGAAAGGCTGTGAAACAATATTCCAGTCTAGAGAATCCATGGTTAGCACCCTTCTTGTTGAACTTGCATAATTAGCAACCCCACAGAGTAGATGATCCAGCCCAGAATAACGTTAAGCCATACTCTTAAAAACAAGCCTTGGCATGTCCACAGCAAGAAACTGAGCAGGACTGGAGTACACATATGGAAACTGAGGAATGCATGATAAAATACATTATTATTCACGTTGTTTTCCCTGGCTAACTGAGAGAAGTGCTGGGGACAAGCTCTTCTGACTTCTACAGATGTTCTAAGCATAAACATACGGCTTATGGGGATAAAAGCTTTGCTTAACTGTGGGAACACCAGAGTGGAACCAAAAAGAGGAGAAAACAAAGGGGTTACCTTAAAAAAACCCACCCACCTTTCCTTTGGAACCCTAAAAGGATGAGAAAATGCCTTTAATGCATACCACAGGATTCACTCATATGACACTCGCATTTTCTCCAGTTTTTCCTTCCATTCTTTGTTCCGTCTTCCTGCTCACCATAAATTCTGGCCATTTTCCCAACTCAGTAAAGGGCATTATTGGCATTTCCGGCAAACAACTTGAAAAGCCACAAATCAAAGCTGTGGGCCTGAAGCAGCCTAGTCCTGGGCATAGCTAGAAAGGGGCTAGGTGGGGAATAGAAATATCCCAGAGACAACATGTGGGGTGCAGAACACATTGGTGCATGGCAGGTGCATGCTTGACCTGGTCTCCTGTGCCCTACAGCACACCCCCTTTGTGCTAACAGGCTGGATCTTCTGTGTCCTAAAGTAATTACTGGATGTGGTGAGCGCCTGTGGAAAGGGAAAGGAGAACAAGTCGGCGTCTTCTCAGCCCCGCTGAACAGCTGGGAAGAGTGTGACCCACGATGGTTATGCAGATATATGGATTCTGAATGGGTAACGTTGGCTGTCAGCCAAAACGACGACAGAAACTGGCACACTGCAACATTACCAAGAAACAATACTATCCCAGTTATGAAACTGGATACCTATAACTACAACAGAGGGAACAGAACGACCTAAGTGAGCAAATCTGTGGTTATGCCTGTATCTACCACCCGGATACCGTCTATAACACATTAGCTTTGAAGTTTAAGCTGGTTTATCTAGAAAACGAGGGGATTGCCATTGGGTTTGCTCCTACGTGAATGGATAACACTTCAAATCGAGTTGAATTTGTTACTGCCTTAACACAAAAATAGGGATGTCTATTATTACCACATCAAATCAGAAGGGGTATAAAGGAGGTTAGTGGCAGGAAAAGATAAGTGCTGGCGATCTCCACCTTCTCAGCAGCTGAATAAAAACACAAAAGCCAGGGGAGGGCGAGTAACTCTTGTTCATTATTTTTTAAATTTATAAAACCAGTTCTGTTAGTGTTTTATTACTTTTTTTTTACCAGTTATTACCACCATGCTTGCATTTCTTTTAATCTAAAATTTGTGAATGACACTGGTTGAAAATACCTGATTAAAAAAAAAGGAATTTATAGGAACGGGACAACAACATTCTTCTCACTAGCAAACCAATTCTTGCTTTTCACTTACCTAGTACTTAGTGATTTGTGTTAGTACTTAGTGATTTGTGTTATATAGTATTACATTAACACATGGGAATGCACTGTAAGACTTCTTACAGAGAACAGATTTGAGATGACCAGATATCTAAAGGTGTCTGCAGAAGCTCGCTTAAACAACAGCCTACCAACTTCCACTCTCAGACCAAAAAAGCTATCCAAAAAATGTCTCCTGACATATACCTTTACATGTTACAATGACAACTGCTGCTCACAATATCAGGACAAATTATGAGGCCACAAACCAGATTCAGGACACGTGAAATAAACTGCAGCTACCACACACCTGAGAGTGTCACCTGCATTAGGCTCAATTACTGTGTACGGACTATGTTAACATTAAATGCTTATAAACAGTTGTACAGAAAAAAGTAACATTCAGATAATCTGTAAACTCTTACCCCAAAAATTACAGAAAATGGAAAAAAAAAAAAGGAAAAACACTATGCAACTGGGCTGTGACTTACATCGCTGCATGCAACGCTTCTAAATACACACACACAAAAATCAAAATAATAAAAAAATTATATAATTACTAAATCACAAGACAGGAAAAAACTCAACCCAATTAAAAATGTGATTTTATAATTAGTGAGATGTCATGGGCTGAAAGATTCTAAACCGAAAGGTGACGGGGACAGGGGGGAAAGCAAGCAACTCAAGAATGCTTTATTTAATTGTTTATACCTAGCTTAGAGTACTGAAACACTGGCTATTGGCTAAGCTACAGCAGCTGTCTGATAAGAATGAATCTTGTCCTTTGGAGCATAACTTGGCCAGTTAAAATGTATTTTTATTTGAACAGAAGGGGGCTCTTAATTTAGTGTTAAAAATACTCCGCTACAGAAAATAACTTTTTCTAAGCACTTTAAAAGAAGTGCTGATGTCAGGTAAGTAGAAACAGCAAATATTTATCCTCACATCAGGGAAGGATTAGACACCCAGAACAGGTTACAGATTTTTTAAAATGCATTTTATACCTGATAAGCTTTGTGACTGATGCCATATACTAATGGATTTGCTCTCATCCGTACATAGAGATAAGTGTAACTTATCCACTTTACTGCTTCTTCCACATTAGTGACTGTTCCAAGAGCAATCTGGAAATAGGAAAAGAGACAAAATTAAATCTGTATGTTACAGCTGAACATAAGTATTTGGCTGAAAACATATGGAATTCCGAGCGTTAGCACTAAAGAAAGTGTCAGTATGTTTCCAAATTAAAGTATTTTAAAATAAACATAGGACAGTAACTTGAACCATTTACACGTATTCGTCTTACAAGCATCTAATAACACGGTATGTTCTGTGACATAATATTATAGATACACTGACCTACCCGATCTTTCCTACACCACCTATTTTTACAATTAAAAGATGATACTGAGCAAGTTTGCTATAAAAAAAGACAAACAAAACAACATAATTCTTTAGTGAATGCTCAGGGTAATTTAAAGAAGAGTAGCTTTATGAAAGAAAAAAACCCCTACGTTTAAGAGATTAATTTTTCATAGCAATGTAAAAGCACTTTCTGGATCGAGTTCTAAACCAAATGATACTGACAACCTTTAGGATTTTCTTCAGCATGGCCTTATACTTGGCAATCTGTTTATACAGTTTTTACAAACAGTTTTCACAAACAGTTTTCTCCTTCTGTATCTGGCAAGTCAAACATACAGGTACCTGCAATGTTTTTGTTCGATAAAATCATCAGAATTGAACAGGTAAAATGCACATATATATATATATATATTTATATTTACTTATTTTTCAAGGCCAAATCAAGTATACAAAAAGTTTTTTTGCTAGGTGACTCTTTTGCCAAAGTTTTATCACCAAATTATTTACCACACACACACTTAAACTCGATAACTTCAGCTCTATTTTGTATTGGTGACATTCACGAGGAGCATTTCACTGCTTATTCCTGTTAACTTGATTTCACCAGGAGAATTTAATATTTCCTGCATGTCCCAGGAACAAATATTTTTTTTGGTTGTTGCTGGTTGTTTAAAACAAGCAAATGTCCCTCTTACTGAATTTTTTCTGATCCATTACTACTTTTTTAAAGTTATTTTTGTTTTATTGGTGTTTGGATTTCATATAAATGTTCCACATGACTTGGCAAAATATTAAAAAAAACCCATACAACTCTAAGTGATTTCATATGCACATCCAGATCTAAGCATCTAGGCCTTAATAATGATACAGATATTTGGGGGAAGCCTCATTTTGTTGTTTTTCAAAGTATATAGCTACATAATGCACTGAAGTAGCTACGACATTCAATTCTTCCCAGACTACTACAGGGAAAACATCTAACAGCCCAGAGGTTATTATTACTCAATTTGCTACCCAGGCTAATTTCAGCATTTGGTTTCTTCCCACGATTCAAATATCTTTCAGCACAGAACTTGAAAAAGCATAACAACATAGTCCAGTAGTGCCATTTTCCACCAAACAACAACTTTCACAATCATGAAAACGTAAAATTCTCATTACTGATGACAGTGAAGTCTGTCATTTTAAAGAAATACACCCCTCACACACACCTTGTTTTGGTCTCATACCTTCAAATATCTGACTGCAGTACTTGCAAATTAATTATATTTCTTAGATAAAACTGAGAGAAAAAAGTGATTATGAAATACAATTGTGTTTCAGATATGGTACTGAAATATAATACTGCACTTTCCTTCTTCCTCCAACTTTAATTGGTATTCACTCAATAATATGCAGAGACGAAAGAAATGAGGCAACTTCTAAATATTTGCTGCCATCTAGTGTGCAAATAAAGTTCTTATGCATTGTTTGAAAATTTATACCTTTGTTAAACCACTACAATGACTGAAGTTACCTTATTAACACAAAAGTTTCAAAGTAATTATGAAATAAATTATTTACAAAGTTAGGAGAGGACCTTGGTTAAGACGTAGGGAAAGCAGTATTCATAAAATGAATAAATAGACAAGGTGATATTAAAATAAAGTAAAAAGAAAAAAGTTCTAACTTTTCCAGTGTTTTCTCAAACATGTATTAGGTATTTAGTTACAAATGGAATAATCAATGAGTAGAAATATTTAGTGTGTTGACACTTACTGTTTGATTGTACACACAAAACACATTTTTTAACTGTTCATATACAAGTAATTGTGTAGAAATCACTAACTGAAAACTTGAGTACTACATTAATCCAACTCAGTGCCATTCTAAATGAAAAAAATCATCAGCATCACAAATGTTTAACTAATTGTTCAATGGCTGATGTCACCATCACTGAGTGATGTGCTTAGTAAGCTGCATTTTCGTCATTTTTTTTTTTTTTTTTTCCCAAACGCTATCCCACAGACTTTATCAAGTTGTACAGTATTTCAGAGGAGGTGTTTTTGATTTTCAAAAAAGCATAAACAGATATATGTAGCATGGCTTTTTCGGGGTAGTTTTTGAAAAATTAAGTTTTTCTCTCTGACATTTCTGTATAGATTAGAAAAAGGTATAAATTGTTACTAATACATAAAATATAGTATTATATAGAGTAAATATATAATATACTGCATCATATATTATATAATATACTGTATTTTTTACATAAGAATGTTTAATTGCTATTATATTTGTATAACCGAGCCAGATTACATTGATGAAAAATTTCTATATATGAATCAAATATTTGTTGTTAAGACGAGACAGCAAGGAATCTTTCTAACAACCTAAGAAGCAATTTTCTGTTTGCTTTGGAAACCGGTATTTTGAATTGCCACAGCAGCATCTGAAGTTACTATGATCTTATTCCTCTACGGCTTTGAAATAATTTCTTAATGCTACTAGAATTTTCCCAAGTGGGACAGAATCTCCTCCAACCACACGTGACTGAAGGACTGTTTGTAAGTGCAACCAAACTACGCGAGAGTTGTCATTATCTGCTAACTCCAACAGCAGAAGGTGAGGGGAGAACGGATGAGGTTGCGGGTCTCACGCAGGTCAGGTCAAGGCCCTGGACACCCCGGGAGCAGAACTTCAGTTCCCCCCAGCCTGCAATTTGCCCCATATCTCAGATTAGCCATTGAGTCACTCAGCCCCTGGGTGATTTCACTGGAGGGGCTTTGAAAGAATCCTGTGGCTCTTCTGAGAACCACAATAGTAGTGCACTCTTCCGAGGTGAAAAACAGATCGGGAGGTTGGTCCAAACTGAAGAAGTCACCACCTTGCGTTTCTGGCTTCACAACAAAACGGTAAGGAAAGACACACCCCCTGAGGAAGGCATACCTGCTGTCTGGCACCCCAAACCCTTTCTTAACAAAACTCCTGTTTCTGGCTCTCTGAGCAAAGGAGTCATCCCTGCACCAAGCTGGAGTCCAGCTGTGGATGTCAGGGAGGGCTCTATCAGGTGGAAACAATTAGGGAAGGAATGGTGACCTGCATTGTATGAGCTATTGATGATAGTTCCCAGATAAGTTAAAGTTTATGGTCTAATTAAACCACATCCCCTGCATCTCATCTTTCTTCCTGCACTGCTAGAAAATACAGCCGTAGGTATTTTCTGTTTGCCAGCTGGTCAACTGACCCAGCACTCGCTGCTCTCGACTAAGCACCCCAACCAGCTATCTATTTTATTCCTTTTACATTCCATTATGCCCAGTGGTACAATTTCAGCACAAAAGGAAAAGGGCATCTCCATGGCTGTGCTGATCATCACTGACCATTTACTCTTTTGCTGATTTTTAGAAGAAAAAATCCCCAAACCAAATCAAAACTCAAAACAAAACCGGAGGAGAGGATTTTCAGTGGAAGAAGGTGCTGAAACACATTCAAAGTCTTAATTTCGGTGTCAACTCAGTGAAGCTGGGCATACTTCAGCTTCTCCTGCTGTGTAGCTTTCCCTAAGAACAAATGCACTGTACGTCAAGGCCAGAATGCTGTCTCTGAGATCAGATGATGGCAAATGTTGAGGGGCAGAAACAAAAAGCAAGCACCATATGAATTTCTCCCAGATTTTTAAACTATTGCATCTCAAGGTCTTCAGTTAAAGGTTTTGCCTTTGCATTTGATTTCTTCAAATGGATTTATAATCTATTTTTGTATAGTTTTTGAACTGATCTACCTTTTAGATACAACTCCCTGCAGCAAAGAGTTAATTGGTCTAACTACGCAGCTGGCATCCTTTTGTGTTTTCTGAACCTGCCACTGACTCATCTCCGCCAGTACTTTTTGCTTCTTGTCTCAGGAGAGGTGTGATATTTTGCCATGTCACTCATTAATTCATAAGACTGTCATATAATTTCTCTCATTCTCCCATAAACTCCCATTTCTCTTTGTTCTTGCTTGAAACGTGCAAGCAAACCAGCATGTTCCTTTCATAGAAGCTGATCTACTCCTTTGCCCATCCCCTCTGAAAATTTTCTGCTTCTAGACAATTAATTTTGAAACAGGAATTAAAAATACCCAAATTTTTTTTTTTTTGCATCACTACCCAAATTTTCTCTCCTGCACCAAACAAGCCTAGGTACAAAACTCAAGGCTCTGGATTCCACTTAGTGATTGTGTGGCTAGGATTACATACTGTATTGCCCCAAATACCTGAATCATTGCCCCATTCCTAACACCTACCTATTTCTGCCAACAGACCTGGTCTAGATAAAAGCAACTTCATATTCTTGCAGAAACATGGAGTCTTCCCAGTATTTCCAAATGCTGCCTTCATTTTACTAGTTCTTGTTTCAGCTACTGTTCCGTCTATAATAAATGAACAATTTAAACAATTCAGCTGTGTTTCTGGCCTTTAATTGGTTTCTCTTTACAACTACAGCATAAGCATTTGGATTTCCTGAACGACTTGTAATAAAAGCAGACTCTGCTCCTGAAATACGTCATTTTATTATATATCAGTGCAGATTTGCTGGTGCTAACCACAGGCTCTGTTACGGCAAAGATGACAGTGGTAATCAGCTTACTGTATAGATTTCTATAACAAATCAGCCAATAAACATGCGTTTTGTCTCCATATAGTGATACTGTTCCTGCCAAGGGCACAGTGTCTATAAGATGACCAAAACTGAATTTGCTTCCTATCTCCTGATCAATACGATGGCCTATGGTTTAAAATGTATTTTTTTTTTTCTGAGAATGCTGCAGCCTATGGAACAGTCATCTCCAGATAAACAACAATTTCTAAAACAGCTGTATCCCACACAGGGGATTCCACTAACTCAGATCAAATCCGCACATATAAAAGTTTAGACTGACTCCAATTATAAAGAAACGATGAAGTTACTTTCCAAAAAAGCCTAAGACAATAGCTCCTTGTAACTGCTCACAGCATGGATCTCCTGTAATCTGGCAGGTGCTAATTCTTCCTGGATGCCATGACAGAGGGATAAGTAACATCAGCCATATCAGATGACAAAACCCCGGTGGTTTCATGCCCTTGTTACTCTGCTTTTCAGCGTTTTCCATTGCTATTTCTACTAACGAGCATTTATCACAGCCATCAACAAAATTCTGACTGCATCTTCAGCTGCTGTAACTGTACTGCAGCCACAGAATCTACAGTAATTTAAAATAATGAGTACACTGTTTTTTTCAGATAACGGTACCATTACATAAAATCTGTAAATAAATAGTTCTGTCTAAACTAGCTTTTCAGTCTCCCAACCCCACGTCCTGCGGCAGACATGCTGCACCTAGAAGTAGTCTTTATTATACTGTACGACACATGCTTCCTATCTACCTTGATTGGGTAAGTTTAGATGGTTAACTCCTATGAAGTGGAATTATTGTTCTATTCCTTTATTTTTTGCTTATTCAGTTCTACTATTCTAACAGGGCAGGAGGATTAACTTCTCAATTTTACACCTTCAGTGTAACCAAATAATCTTTGCGGTGTCTACTAGCAATATTTTTGAGAGTAGTACTTGTACTTCAGAGCACTATTTTTCAGAGTAATACTTCTCAGACTACTACTCAATTACCTCTAAATGTTCCTAAATCTCTGCTGAAACTTCCTTTACTCCTGGAAAGAATTTCAGGAATATGTACACAATTGAAATGAAACTGCTTAGCAGAAATACATGATTCCTGGAAAAACAAATCCTTCTCTTTTTAGGTAGAAATCTAAATAAAGCTTCAGGAATAAGATTGCTTTTATTGTTGTCAGTCTTAAATAAAATTGATGCAACTGATGTTTTCTCTTTATTAGTGTTTCATAATTACTGTAGACCCACAGAACCCCTTCTCCCTTGAATGTCTTGCTTTTCGGTACTTTTTTTTCCTCCTCATTAAGTATTCGTTTGGACACACTCAGCTGCTGCTAGGGAAGATTATTTACCTTTCCAAGACTCCAGTGATTTTTTGTTTTTAACGGCTTTAAATCTAGCAGAGTGCTTACTATTAAATGCATTTGTGTGTGTGCGTGTGTAAAGAAAGAAGATACCACTACCTTTAAAAACTGCTGTTAAAATAAGAAGCTTGGGACAAATAAAAATTGTGTGGTACTCAAACAGACAACCATGGTAGTTCCACCTTCAATGTGATTCTTGGTGCTAACTGCACCCAAGTCAAGGCCAGCAGCAGTTTGGTACCTTAATTTACTTTATAGTACAGTAACATATAGAAACATACAAGCAGACACTTCCTACATTGCACAGATTTCGTTAAGCCATTCTAAACACTTCCTGTGAGACAAAACACCTAGGACTTAAACGAAGCATTTGCAATCTGTACAGAGGAAAAGGAAGAAGGGGAGAAGAACCCTGAAACGTAACTGTAACAAAAAACATCTTTTCTTTGATACTAAAAATAGAATTACTTTTAGATTATATTTTTTCCCCCTCTTTAAGCTTATATATCATCTCTGCTTTCTGTTCTTACTGGAAAATTTCTGCATTTTGGAACTACAGCTCAGATCAGAGGAGCCACACGCTTCCCATTAAAACCCTTCTCTCTCTGCAGAGTACTACACACTGAAAATAGTAGCTTACATCTCATACTTCCTTAACTAAGCATTCTCCGCTGAAAAAAATAGGACTGGAATTCCTGGTTCATCAAGTCAAATCTTTTCCTCATCTATAATCCCATCTTTCATACAAATACTATCACTTATGACAAAATCTTCACCGTAGAACATAATTTATACTTCTTTTTTAATCCACTACTGCTAAAAGATTGTTCCAGATCTTACATTCCAGGCAAGCCAGTGATTAATTCTTGTACTGGTATTGGCCAAAATGATTTTTTTTTCCTTTCTCTTATTCACTTCTACTTCCAGCTAGTTACAGAGAGCTGTTGTAGCTCCTCTGAAACTCTGTTTTGCTAAGCTACCAACAAGATTTTTTATGTCAGTAAAGCATTTTCCCGACAAAAGCTAGCATTTCTGCTTGAGCTCCATGGAAGGAATGCTTGAGATGAGATCCCTGGTATATTTCAGATGGGATTCAGCTGGCACACCAGCACATCCACACACCTTCTGGACAACGTGGAGCAACTAAGACTAAGCTGGAAAAACAGTAGCACAGAGCCATGCCATTTGTTTATCACAATAAGTCAATCATAGAGATCATCTCTGACCCAGTTCACAAGAAGTGCTTATTATTCCATTGTTTTTGTAATTCTTCACTGACTTGAAGGCCTTCTGTAAGACGGGAGGAATAAATTTCTAATATTAAAATAAAAAAAAGTAGGAAAAAAAATTCTTTGCTACAAAGGAAAGAATATCCAACTCTTTTTTTCCTTGTCAACTTCATGTAGCTCACGAAAAAAGAACAAAGTCTTTCTATGAAATCTGACTGGACTCTTTCCTAGTGAAAAGGTCAGGGCCATCTCCCTCTCCTAACTTCTTGGGGTGCTAAACAATAATTACAGGTAATCCCGGGCCTTCACAGCCAACTTCAGGATTTAAATTATTACTGCTAATGTGTAAGTTGCTACCATCCAATTTTAAAGAACTGAACAATCATCCACTTCCACTTAGGGAACACTCGCGGGTGTCTGTCCCCAGCAATGTAACAGTGTTGTCAACAGGGAATGGTTGAGAGCTCTACACCTGCCCACTGCAAGCACGCTTTTCGTTTATTTTCCCTCTCTCCTCTGTGGTATAAAGAGGGATGGGAAAATTGCAAATCGCTCCTTTTCATCACATTTGTGTCTCGTGTTGTGGGGGAGTTCAATTTCTCTTTCCTTCCCTGTACTCCGATGACTCCAGAGCCTTGAGATAAAGAGGAGCACCTGTGAGTGCAGGCAGGTGTCAATACTTTCATTCCCCAGCACTGGTGTGTGGGAATACTTGGAATACAGTTAAACCTTATTCTGCTTCTGACGTGTAACTCTCCTTGGGCACAGATTTTTTCTGCTAACAGAACTTAACTTATGAGACCCCATAAAATAATAAAAAACCCCCCCCAACAACCAAATCACGGATGATCAAACTTGGCCATTTGTAAAGAATCAAGGAATGAATCTTAACATTCTTTGAAAGGTCACTGTATCAATTCCTGCTCCTTTCCAGAATTTTCTTCTAAAATTATTATTTATGACTGAACAATGCAAAAACTTTAAAGTGACAGGTAAAAATGAAACAGAAATATGTAAGTATTGCATAGAAAAAAACAGAACAAGCATCTTAAAAATTCAAGACTATTCCTAATAGACCAAATAAACTTCACATCTTTCAAAGGGATAAAACAGTTTCAAGACGTCACTGGACATTTTCAGTTTAGCTAAGCTCCTTTACTTTTACTGAAAAAATAACCAGTGGCTTTGAAAAACAGTATTCTCTTCTTCATGTAAGCATGTTTAAAGGTGTGTAGAAAAAAGTGTTGTAAAAAGTGTCTGTGTGTGTATGTACATATTTTTAATCAGTTATTGCAATAGATAGCTTTTGAATCATTAGATTCTTTTATGACAGAGGTCACTAATCTCAGTACAACCACGGAATTTTCAAAGAAAATATTTAAACTGAAGCAAACTGGGAAGTTGCTATTTATAATACATTCATTCTGATTATCACTGTAAAACAGAACAAAGAGAAGAGTTCAAGCCAAGTACATTATTCTATATTGCAGTCAACCATGTAAAGTAAGTTTGTTTGTATACAGACAGATGTACTTTACTTTTTTGCGGATTTTAATTTGCACATTATGCAGAACACTTACTAAATTCTAATAAAGCACTTCTGATAAAAAGGTAAATGCTATGTGTTTCTACATGTTTATCTTAATGATATTTTGACCCTCTGTACTACTTCTAGTACCTACTACCTTCTGTAAAAGGCCACCAACATTTTCACACGTGTAACAGTTTGCTTCTCAAACATACACACCTACAGACTACCAGTAATAAATAACATTTCCATTTTGGTTACGTGTGGCAATACTGCATTTTGTTTCAAATAATATTAATCCTCTCAAGTTTGCTAGTTTCTCCAAATTATTCAAAGGTTACCTCTGCATTTAAGTTGTCTGCAAGGCTTTCAAGAAACTGGCTTTCAATTGGATTCTGCTGAGTAAGAAGAGTCAGGTAGTGACTGAGTTTATCGTGAGTTGTAATAATGATGCCTTCTCCGAATTTGTCAAACTGAGGCCGTCCAGCTCGACCAAATATCTGCATGACATCTAAAATTCCAAGGTCAACAAAGGAGCCTCTTTTTGCAGCATATATTTGTGTTCCCTGGTTGAGGAAAAGATAATAAAAATTAACATAAATACACATGAATATAATCCTGATGAGCTGAATACTGAAATTAGGCAAATACAGCATGATTTCAGAAGTGTACTTTAACTAATCCTTTCATAATCTTTGATATATTTAAATCTTTACTATACAAACCAGACTCCCACTGGAGAGAATCAGTTTAATGAGATATAAATAACATTTCAAGTCAATCAGAGATTTCCGCTCCAGGCCCAAACCCCACAATAAATATCTTGCTATGTATGCTTCTTTACAGGTTTCTTTTAAGACAGATACACACGTGCAGAGTAATGGAAGCTCTTACCTTAATAACAACAGCATGAGCTGGAAGATTGACACCCCAGGCGAGCGTTGCTGTACAAACCAGGACTTTGATATGTCCGTTAGAAAACAAGTTCTCAACCAAACTTCTGTCTTGCCGCAGCATTCCTGCATGATGAATACTAAATCCATCTGGAAACAGCTCACGTAACTGCTTATTTCTGGATCTCTGTACCTAGAATAGACAAGCATAAAAATGAAATTCACTTTTAATTAGAGTGCAAGAAGCACTGTACTAAAAAAATGACAGGAAAAAACCTCAACTGAATATTATGATGGGTCATATGAAAGGAATTATTTCTATTAATGTCAAACTTTTCATCAATACCAGTATTTCATGACTTTCTACAAATGGATTTGACTTCTTCACTTTCCAAAGAATACACTTCATTGTTTAAAAGAATACTTTTATAAAAATACAGCTTCAAACTTACTAATAAACACTATGAACACCTAAACTGAGAACTCGCATGTTGCTTTCCCTTAAAGCAACTCTGTCAGACTATGCAGCCAGCTAGGACAGGCTTAAGGCAGCAGGCCACACACTAGACTTACACTAAAGAGGAGATACCCTTCCCCACCACCAGTCACTGCATCAGCTCGGCACAGCATGGATTAATAAATTCATAGTACGGAATCAAACTGTTCATCTACCCCTCAACTTTACCTTCTCCATGCGTAGGAGGCTGGGATCTGTCTACAACACCTCAGGTCCTCCAGCCTCCCACGGTGTACGAGGTCCATAAGCATGTCTCCCTTATTTCTGGGTGCTAGCGTTATCATGCCTCACCTAAACCAAATACTGACTCAAAGTTAACTAATACACTTCCCTTCCAAATACTAAACTCTGAAACTCAAATTGCTTTAGAATGTGTCTTCCAAAAGCAACTGGCAAGGAAAACCAACCACTTTTAAGAGGAAACAAATCACCAGAGTTCATGCCATTTTAGCCCAACGGGAACAGTTGTCCTCTGTTCAGAAACCTGGCTTCAGGCTAAAGCTCAAGTATCTCAAAAAGTACAGCTCTTTCATTACAATTAAGATGACAGGAGGAAAGGCACGGTAACCCTGTTGTAAACTGGAATAAAGGACCTTTAACTAAACTCATATGAGCTTAAATATAAGGTCAGAAAGCATGCTGTATCCCTCTTTACCCTCGCCCCTGGCTACTGATTCCTCAGATCTTCATGTTTCAATGTCCCTCATTTGCCACAAACAGCTCTGATTTTCCTCCCATCTCTTCCACCTTCCTAACTGCTGCACTCACTGCCTTCCAAAATCGATCGCTGCTGAATATGACACCAGGAGGGTTGTGGTAATGATGACTCTAATCTTTCCCTAAACCAGATTTCTTATTATCATTGTCAGCAGAGAATCTCTACTTTTCCACAGACCACAAAAAAGTTGTTTTTGACTGTCACTGTATTTTCAGCACTGTATATTATAGTGAATTAATTCTAGATCAAATTATTATTATTAGTAGTATTTTTTTAAATCTTCACGTTTAATAGTACCTGACACACAGCTGCTGAAAATTGACTTAAGGGATACAGAGTGTGTAAAGCAAAGCAAAATATGGTTCACAGTACTGGCATACTGCCAAACATGAACAATAAATCTCTGCAAACACAGAAATAAATAGGGAGATGTGAATGCAATTATAAAGTAGGACATGAAAAGAAAAATATTGTAGGAAAACCACATGTCTCAGCTTCACAATTATCCAGCTTCACAATATCTGATCTTTCCTGCTTTAGCAGTAATTATTTACTATTCATTTAAAGGAAAGCAATCTCAGATTTTGACCATACATGATTTTTTTTTGCATATTTAATTAACTGTTGTAGTGCTTAAAATGGAATAAACAAGAAACTGAAAAAGTAGCAGTACAGTTCATGAAGTTTATTCTTTATGAGCTTGTGAATCGAAACCATAAATTCATCGATGTTCTTCATAAAGAACACAAGTGTCCCAAGGTTTGCATTTTTAGTATATCATCGATAAATCTCACAGAAAAAAGGCATGTGGGAAATTCACTTCTGCTACAAATCTGACAATAATTGTGACACAGCAATTTGGATTGATCTTGATTACATTCAGAACGTGGTGTAAGCATTTACCAATGCAATTACCTTTTGCCTTAAAACAAATCTTCCTGTGTGGTAAGACAACCACCAGAAATTTCACTGTTTTAGTAGAGGTTGTTGTAGTGGTGTCACGTGACTAGCTTAAGGTATAACTACTTTCAAAAAACACAATTACTCAATATAAAAAATTACACTTCAAATATCATAATCCATAGCTGAAAAAGCCAAATCTTGTTCTCAAATCTCAAATTCCCATACCTTGTTTGCAACCTGACTGCTCATGTTGTCTAACCTGATGAAAGACAGGGCAATTTACTAATGAAAAACTAAGAAGAGTAAAAACCTGTACCATATATGGAAGGAAACTGTATTTGTCTGCAGTTTTACGAACAATTATTTCACCAGTTCAGAGAAAGGAACTTGTGAATTCAGGAGAAAGTAGGAGAAAGGAGGAAAGTTTGTGACAGAAAAGACAGTAAGATATGGCAATGCTAGCCTGACTATAATTCAAGTACTTAAAAGATTAATCGACCACTTTACGTAAGCACACCTAAACCTGTACATATTGATGCCTTTCCAAAGAATAAACACGTGTTTCTAAAATATACCACACATGCTAAACCAACATCTTTGAAGTATTTAACATTCACAGGTTTTGCCTGTTCATTTATTGAATCCATGAAGCGCTAGTCTTCCAGGCTGAATCTGGGGGCATTTCACATCACAACATACAAGGCAAGTTAGTTCAAGAATACTAAAGTAACCTAATTTTATAAAGTTACACTTGAGAAAATGAAACAAAGTGATGGCTTGGAAGACTGCTCACATAGCATATCCTTTAATGGTAGCATATTTGCAAACCAACCTAAGCTCTTGTACCAGTGAACGGCATGGTTATTCTATCAAATCTAAATTTTAGTGGTTGCAGAGAAAACAAAACCAACAACTAATACATAGGGCGGCTGAAACTGTAAAAGGTTATCCTACTCACATCTTGTTCTATTACAGACTAAAAGGTTTTGTTTAAAATTTGTATGAAATGTTACTAAGTGCATCAGGTGTATGGAGAAGTTGTTACTATGAGGTCCGGCACTGGTCTCCTAATTAGAATTGATTTTCTTTCCCCCCCCTTATTGCTCAAGAGGGCTGTAGATCTATGACCTTTGCTTACATCTGTGTGTGCATCTGAAACAGTATATATTTAATATGTTCCCAGTTTAGCTTGCTGCCACATATATTTCTCCTTTAAATGTCTTGAATTTCATGAAATTCATGATTAAGACACATTAAAAAAGTCACAATTAGACACATCAGACACAGAAAAATGTCCTGCTTAATTTTAATGAGAAGTGAGGCATACGTAGCAGAAAAAAAGATTTAATTAAGCTTTAGTGTATTCCAGCTAAAGACTTAAAAAAGCTAACACCCTTCCTTACCCTTTGCTCGCCTCTGGTATCTCAAAGGTGCCATCATTCATAAAGGCTGCATGCTTTTTGCCTGAACTCTCTGAATTAAAGAATGACACTTCTAATAGGCTTATAGCTATATTTTATTTTATCAAAAAACCACATAAAAAAGGGTATTAAAGCTTGATTATGAGAAGCAGCTGCCAATAAATGACTTCTTGATAAGCGAAACACCAGTTCATGTAATTTATCTCCAACTGCTACCCTCACCCAGGACAGACTAAGTAGGTCACCACTACTCAGTAAGATCAGATTTTTTTTTCTTTCTGTAAATTACTTCTTTTTTTCTTTTTGCTTCCTCATTTTGCAGATATTGTTTGCAAATTCCAATTTTGGTGCTTTTTCTCTGCTAATAACACAGTTTTTCACTATTATATATTTTCTTCCAGTAACAGAAATAGCACAGGACATTATAGTATTTTTCTCATGATCACCTTACTATAGCAAAACTTCATGCTTGTGAGCCTAAGACTCAATCAGTGTAACTTCCTTTCTGTGGAGTTCACAACAGGGCTGCACTTGCAGTTTGTTCAGAATGCACCATCATATTTGTTCACTGGTTTGAGCAATTCTGAGCAATTTATTCCCATCCTTCGTTCTCTGCACTGTCCTGACACTCTGAAAAGTACCATCTTTTAATTCTGAGGCCTCATTAGCTTCCATTGATGAGTGTCGGTGTGCAGACAGCACAGATATCCAAAATAAACAAAGTCTTTTTTGCTGCAGACTTCAAAAAAGGGCAGTTTTAATTAGTACTGCTACTGTGTGATGAAGACAACTCAGTTATTTCCCAAATAACTATTTTTTAACTTTCCTGAAGACATCCAAAATTGTAAGTCTTAGGTTGACCTTCCAAATTATTTTAAATTTCAACAAAACACAATCCTCCTCTGCTTAACTCGTATGAATCATACTGCTGAATCTGCTCTGCTGGCTCATTTAAAGAATACTGATTGTCTTTCAAAATTTACAAGAGATTTATGTCATTAAGGTAAGATGGGACAAGTGTCTATACATTCAGAGAGTAAAGGGTGGCTGAGGAAAGCAGAATGAAAAAAGGGAAGTTGAAGAGTCCATCAGTGGGCTTATTCCTGATTCTTAAATACAAAAAACCAACAGGACTTCAGTATGTATGAGGACTGAGAGAAATGGAAAGGAAGGATCTAAGGATTGCACGATCATTCACCGTTTTTGCTACCTACAGATTGCATATTAATTACTCTATACAAGTTAAATCTTTAAAATGTTTTATTCACAACTGCTGTTTCAAAGGGGAGAGATCAAAACATAGATAGTGCCAATAAAACCGTAAGAAGGTGTTTTTAAATATGAAGTAAAAAGATAATAATTTCTAGTTACAGAAAAAACCATGAGATTCCTTAATGCGCACAGTCAGAGAAAGTACATGAAACCTAGAGAAAACACTAAACCACGAAGCGGAGCAGTTTCACTATCTGACAGTTTCTGAAAGAAACTGAAAATGAAGAAATGCAGATTGGAGAGGGGAGAAAAGAGGAATGCATTTGAGCTGCAACCATTTTCCCTTGGACTCTCCTTTTAAGAATTAAAACTTTTATTTGTATTATTCAACTTGTACTGTCTGCAGAATAACTAAGCTATCAGCAGCTGTTTCTAGGACAAGGATGGCATGGCATGTTATGTGGTAAGAGAAAGATTAAATTATTATGTTATTATAGAAGCAAAGGATTAAGTTGTGAAAGAAATCTTCTTCGAATAATTTAAAAGTTGACTATATTTCTGTGATGAATATATATCAAACAACTGGTCCTTATCTTGTGTTACCTTCCATACCTCTTGAGAAACAGCATGAAATGGAAAATTATTAGTATTTACTAAATATGTAGTAATACACTAAATCATATATAAACAACTTGTCATGAAGCTCTTCTGCAAAGTTATAAATCAGTAATTTAAAAAAAGATAGCCAAAAGTTCAATCCGCTGGATTTGGGTCATGCTTCTGTGCTGATATGCCCTCACATTACTTCCCCCACTGTTTCCTGGGAACAGCAACATTAGCTCCACTGACTGTTCACCCCACAGCTGGTTCCTGTGAAGAACCCAAAGACTACTGAGAGCTCTCCTCAACCAAGATGACTTGCATGACCTAGCAGATCAGTTCTGAATAGATACAGGCTGGCCAGTATGCTATTCTACTTAATAAGTATGCATGCTTATTCTCCACATCTTCACTTTTTTAATGTATCTAGTTATTAGCTTTGCATAGATATCCTGAAGTAATATCTCTGTCCAACATTTATTCTTGTACTGGGTTATAATTAGTGGGTACCTGGCAAGACGGTATTTGAAGAAGGTAATTCTAGCAAACAAATGTGAATCAGTTTGAATTTCTCCTGAAAGAGTCAATAATTTAATTATCTCCCTCTGGAGGTTTAAGTTCACTGTATTAAAGTTAGAATTGTTTAAATCTATGAGTTACCACTCTGACCAATTTACTGAAATCACCTCAGTAAGTTCTGTAAAGTGCTCTAAAAATACCTCTGCAGGAGAAAGAAAGGAGAGTAGTGTGACAGTTTTGCTTAAGCGTCTTCCTCTATCAGTGTAAGGAAAACAATTCTTTGAGGGCAATCATTGGGAGCACATAATTCAGGATTAATTTTCTGTATTATAGTAGTGTAACTGTTTTTTCTTCTGAACCTTCTCCTCTTTGTGCGTGTGTAGGCTGCAATAGACTTAGGGCTGTCTCCCGTGAATTTGTAATTTAGAAATACTTGTTTAGAATCTATCTGTCCTTAGTCCTCAGTAGGCCACAGACTATTGCCAGATGTTGCACTAAAAGCAGTTCTCTCAAGATGCACACATAATGTTCCGCAAGGCAGAATTACCCTCAGTGACAGTTTTCAAAAATATTTCAGGTCTATATAACACACTGGGTTTCTGCAGTTTGTAAAACACAGTCACTGCATAGTGACGTGTCAAAGAATTCAGTTTTAACGAATTTAAACCACAATTAGAAAAACACTATGAAAGAGAAGGGAGGAGAAGTTCAAACAATGCAGAACAACTGCCAAGCAGCCTATCCAAGTTACGACTGTCTTGTTCTAACAGTTGTATTGTTTTGTTCAAGTGAAACATTGACCTCTTTTCTTCAACACCATACAGTCTTCACTGTGTATGACTATCAGTCTTCAGATATGGTTAGATTATACTTATATTTTAGTACATTCTTTTGCGTATTTTTATTTATACTTAGTCATTTACTTTTCAGCTCGGGTTGGTAACTCTTCTATTTTTTACAGGGTCAAGGTTCACGATATGTTCTTTGAAGAAAAAAGGTTGGGAAGCTGTTGTTCCATTTAAAGGAAAATGAATTCTGTAAATATGGACCAAAAAGACTTGTCTGCTTTAAACAGTGAAGAGTGAACACTTACAATTTTACTGCTAATGAAGAAAACAAGAATTGTTGCTGGAATACTACTTACACAACAATGGTATCTGTTGGGAATTTGAAATCTGGCAATTCAGCGATTTTCTGATGCACTCTGCATATGATAGATAATACCGTGATTTTTCAAACTAATGCAGGTTTAAAATGTACTATGCAGTTGTACAAATGGGAACATCGTTCCTTATGTCTTTGTGCTCAAATCAGAGAATAGTTAAAAAAAAATCCTGTGAATTATCCTGTTCTTCTCCTTTGGATTCACAAGGAAAGGAGGTGTAAGGCAGAATTTCCAGCATGTTTTTGTATTGCCCTGGCCTTACCAGAGATCATAACCTATTTACTGCACAAGATTGTGTTTCACCCAGTTGGCACATTAGAGAGTGATGACTACCAGTTAAAGAATGGATTGATACGGTGTCCGGAAATGTCTTGCCTTATTCAGTGTGCTCTGTCTACAGTACACTAAGTTATATCACAGCAGCCCAACCTTTTTTCCACTGGAAAAGTTTCATGGTGCGTACAGAATGAACTAAGTTTCTATGGGAAGAGAAAGAATAGCAATCAGATTAAAAACACTGAACAAGACGTAAACATTTAATTTAATCTTTGATTCCTTGGTGCTATAATCTAAACGTGAAAGATAAAAGTGTTTACAGACCTCACTGATGATATAAGCTAGGAACATTTAGTAAGGCTAAAATATTACATTTTTGAGCCAGCCAGCCAAGCCTAGAATGAAAGAATCACAAAAGCGAGTTTGACCATGCACAAATGACAGATTTGCAACAAGTCAACGAGGATGTAGACCGTTTCAAATTACCTTGCTTAATGCCTAGTTGATAGAAAGCAAAAATGGAACTATTTGTACAGACAATATACTACCTCAACTTGAGTTGTAATTATATAACACGGACCAAAGTAACCTAAGTTTTTACTTCAAGCCAGGCTGCAGTGTCTGTCTTTACAACTTAACGAATTACTGATTCTGAGATAGCAGAGTTTAAGAACTTAGAATGAAAAATAATTCTTCTGTGTAAACACACATGGAAAACAGCAATAGGTTTAGATAGAAAGGAAATGTTGGTTATAATGTCCCAGTTTAAGCTCCACCACTGAGTGAAAATGCAGTAAAAACAACAATGATTTTCATATATTGTACAATGATAAGCATCTTCCTATGGTTTATAGCAAGCACAATACAATTATGTAGAGAGATTTTTGTATTGCTCCAGTATGATGAAAATCTGGACTTCACAGTGAACAGAAATCTGTGCCTAAACAAACTCAAGCCTTATTAAAAGAAGTGTCAAAATATTTCAGTTTAGCAATAACAAGAAAATGCACATCAATTAAGATTGAAATAATTGTGTATCATCACAATTTTAAAATGCATGCAAAATCATGTAAAGTTACGGTTTTCTTTCTTATCAATTTAGAATTAAACTGCTCTCTCTCTGGGAACAGATATATGAAACATGTAAAATAAAACAAGGTGTCTGTTCTTTTCCAGCCCTTGAGACAGGAAGTCCTGTCGTCACATTTGTTAACTACTTGGAGTTCACAGATAAAAAAGCCATCAATCTTGGTCTGTTTTGCTGACAGCAGTTGTTCTCAGAATGCTGTTAGAAAACTATCCAGTAGGGAAGATACACAGCACAAAAAGAAATTGATAGAGAGACAGCTTGATGACATGCAAGGGTAGCATTGCAGCTGCATGGATGAATTTGTACTGGTTTCAGTTAGAATACTGACATCCTCCAGAGACCTAGTTAAACCTTTTGTTGCTGTGCTTAACTGTGCAAAGCTTTCAGTATTTCTGCTTCAAAAGGAAACTGATACTGCACAGCTTCTATAAAAATATTTGTTATATTTGAGAACGCCTCCTTTGCTTTATAATACTCAAAACTGCCACACTAGTGAGCCATGAAAATATTGGATGCATTTGTACACTGAGACAACGAAAGCAGGTAAGTGTTTTCAAGATCTTTCCAATACAGCTGTAGCTTACTTATTACATATCGTCATGATTTTTAGCGCAACTCCTCCTCAGATGCTACACTGAGACATCATTAACCCTGCAAGAAGAAAATCCGTTTGTGACCATTAAGTATATTTCTCATTTCATAATTAAACTGTAACATTGCACTACAACTTCACAGCTATGCAGAGTGGCAGACTGAGGAGTCTTCAGAAGAATGGAATTACTATTAAAAGTTTCACAGGTAACTGGAAATGTGCAGTTTGAATTAATAGTCTACAGGGTTTGCAAACAGTTTTATACTGGCATCAGTATGTAGGACCATGAAAAGCTGAAATTTATCTTAAAATAGGAAAATAATTCTTTCCTTTTGGTGAGATGAACCCTAGGTATAAAAATGTCTTTTGATTTGGTATTGTGGCTTGGTTTCTTCACTATTCTAGCTTCTGCCCTACAGCATGAAAGAAATAAACTTAAGAATATGAAGCAGACACGATAAAAAAAATGCAAGTCAACAAAATAAAAATAGTACAAATCCCTAAATGAATAAAGGTCAAAATTATACTCACCAATCGATAAGTAACTTGAACTAGATAGCCTGAATTCTTACAAGAAAAAAAAGATAACCAAACTAAAACATCAGACCATGTACAGCACCATAAAAATATTTTTCTTTCCACGAAGACCTCCGTAATACAAAGACCCATAAGAAAATTCATGATGCAATTAGCATCAAACAAAGTTATTTTATTGATGTGCTAATACTATTAAACAAGTCTCAGAACTAAAGCCATATTATTCTTCTGGAGTCTTTGCTATTTTAAGAGAATTTCAAGGATTCCTTAGTAACACTCTGTAGTTCAGTGTCACCAAATGTTAAGCACTTTTGAGAAATCTTCAAAGTATATGAAAAATTATAGATGTTTATGTATTTTCATATCGCAATGTTCATATAGTATCATTTTGTTAATTATAATAAGTGATTTAAAAAATACTCTATTTGATAAAATACTAACAGTAAAAAATTCTCTTATGAAACCAATAGTTCTTTAAGTGGTGGGACCAATGTAACCCAGTTTCTTATGAAATTTATATTCCTTGTGCCCCTGTCCCAACTCAAACACATGCCCCATCAGATTTCCATAACCTCAACTCTCCCAGAATTATCTCTTTGCCCTACAGCTTCATATATTTTTCCACTGTTCCTTAGAAATGACATCTGTAAGATTTAGCTGACTATCAGCACCATCACCTGATTATTACCAACACCTCTGATAACTGTGCTTTCTTTTTTGTTCATTTTATTACAAATTACTAGCAGGCTGGTCTCTGAAGTTCTGCAACCTCAGCGCAGAACTGTGAAGCCTGTGGACTATTAAACATCTTTCAAAGTCAGTTTCAAAGGTAACATGATGTCTTTACGCACCCAGAAGGGCAAAGAAGTAGCCCCTAATAAGTGATGAAACAAGAAGGTTTATATTACTATGCTCTTTTGGCCAACAGACTGGGGAATTTAGAGAGAGATAGTCAGTTAGACTGAGGCAACTATTAGGCTTGTTGCCAGAGGAAATCAGCTGATGCAAGAAAGGAGCACTGTACAGTCACCTCCACGGAGCTCAATTTTACAGCCAGATCCTGTTCAAATGTGTATTTTCCCACACACCGCTGCCAAACTATGAGAACCCCTGTAGTTTTAAAAACTCTAACTTCTGAAAAAAAAAAAAAAATGTATTATCCCCAAACCCAGCCTTTATAGTCCCAATATTTTATGTCACTTACTAACATTATGTTTTGTACTTCATGAAGCCTACAATATAATTGCTTTATAAAGTTTAAAAATCACAGAGATGAAAACAATTATGTACCATTAAATTTGGCTTTGAAAATCTGTTTTCTACATCTACTGTTCTTTAAGCATGTACCTAACACATACACCTCTTCTCCAAGGCTGATATTTTGAGCAAAGGATGACTTATTTTCTTGTGCAAGTAATTTTTATAATATATTAATACATTTGCAGAGATTTGGAAAAAATACATATTGCATTGATTTTAATTCATCCATCTGCTTTGCCTGGGGTTTGTAAACTAGATTAGAAATCCTCTGTCAAAACTGAGGCGCTCAGTGTCGTTAAGATACTGTAAATTCATATATCATTATTTTCAAGCAGGCTGAACAGTTTCTTCAGCAAGCTAACTTAAATGTCTTGCCCACAGAGCAGATAGAACTCAAAGGAAATTTAAGAAAATATCTCACATATCAAACCTACCATGGAGACTAAATTACCTGGCATGGGAGGAAGTAAGGAGATTGTTACTTTCTCACTTAATGCGGAGCGTAGCAGCACAAAGCAGGTGAGAGGAGAGCTGCCGTGCTGCTTCCACAGTCCGTCTCCAACCCTGATTAATTTCCATTTTTCATACTCTGTTTACTTATTGTGCATACATTAGTGCTAATGACTGTTCAAAAGTGTTAGATGCCATACTGTGAGCTTCATTTTCTTTAATCTTTTAATTATATTAAGTCTTTCTTATGTACAATTAACAGTCATAACTGTTCAAATCATTATGTCCTTCATGCATTTCTTCTCCTTAAAAATGTTTTTAATTTCACAACTCTGCCTCCTTTTAAGCCTCAAAAGGCTTTGCAAAATATTTATCTAAATTGAATGTGTATCTGTAATGCTGCATTTGTTGGGGTGATAGGACTCTAGGAGGAAAGCAAATAGTAAACAATTGCCTTAAAATGAGTATGTCTATATAATGTACCATTTGAAGTAACAGCATTTTAAAACTGAGTAACTTCATATTGTTTTAAATGACAAAAATAACAGAAGTTGAAGTAAAAACATATAAAAAATAAAAGTTTTTTCCCTACTTTAAGACTGGAAGATAATAAGAATAATATCTATGTAAAATAATTCTATAACACTGTAATCACTATCAAGGCATCAATAGCTTTCCTGTATAAAGAGAAAGTTTATCTGGCTGTACAGAACGGAACCACATACCACCTGTTTCAGTGACAAGGCAAATACCATGTTTGCAGAGTTTTGTGATACTACAGTGTTATCACCAGGATATCAGTCTTCAGTGTTTCAAGATGGTAATACTGAATTATCAACTAAAAATCAGAATAAAAGGAGTGGAGCATCTTTGACTCTCACAATTCATGCACGCTTTTAATTAGATTCAGTGTGGCAGATATTTTAAGAACGTGTACTGTTTTGATTAATTTTCTCATCATGCAATTTGAAAGCTAACATAAAATGATACATTGTATATAAAATTATATAAACAACAATGTATAAATAATATAAAATATATTGCAAAGCAAACTTGGTGATCATATCATCACTCATCTTTAAAAATTGGTTTACACATCTAAATTGATTTTTTGAGCGCCAAATATGGAACTGCCAATTATCTTGTCACAGAAATTTTACACAGGATGGAAAGACACAGACTGTGCTTACCTATAAAAACGGTGTTATCTCTACTATCCCCAGTGACCACTCACCAGAGGAAACCTACTGAGCCTGTTTTCTGTGATAATATCAGACAGGCTTTCTGATCAGATTTATAGAAACAGACTGTTGACTTATAATTCCCGGCATACCCTTTTTGATCTTGAGATCAACCTACAAAAAGATTTCCTACTCTTGCTTTTTTGAGGAGGCATCCATCACTTGAGATAACCAGATAGTTCCATCATACTTGTTTAATCCTCATGCTGGTAACACTGAAGATAAGAGGACCAGCTAATGCTGTCTGATCCAGAGGAACGTCCCTAGAAAGTGAAGTAACTCCCTGACCATTTGAGACAGGCCACTTTGCCAGCAGCTTGATAAGGCAGGGTTCAGTCTGAGAGTAAAAGACTGTAGATGTGTACCCGCAGATCTGTACAGGTGAAGTAGAAGTCTGAGCACCCTTGACAGGCAGTGAGCGCCAGGCAGCAGGGCTTGCGCAGCCTTTCTGCTCCCTGACTGCCCTGTGTCTGCTCACGGCTGAGCTCAGGCACCCTCTTGGCTCCACTGCCTGAAACGCACTGACCTCCACCAACTGCATCAGGAGCTCAGACACATCATGCATTTGTAGTCACCAATGTGCAGACTCCTAAAATCTGTGTGCTATAATCTTAGCCTGAAAAGCACTCCACTGGCATGTTTCAGATTTAAACTAGTGAACAAGAATCATCCTTGAAAGAATTAAAGACAAAACAGACCCTCAAATAACTTTCCATTGCAACGAATTTCTACTGTAACTGACCGAGGCGGCAATGTCTCAACACTCCCAGATGGCACATATCAATAGTACCTCCTAATTATCACTCCCTATTCCAAATAAATTGGAATTTGTGTTATCTGTCTTCACACTAATCCCTGCTTATTCTGATACTGAACATCTATTACAGAGAAACTGAAGAAACAATTGGAAAGTTAATGACCCTATACATGAAAATTAATCAGATCATCCTATGGTGTTAAATACCTGAACATAACAGATCTAAAGAACTTCATAGTAGAAATACAAATGGAGATATTTCATCCTTTTCACTGGTGACAATGGCAACTTAATTAGCGGGCATCATTTATCACAAATTCCTTTTGTACTTGTTAGAAACCCCAAATGTAATTATGCACTTTCCTGTAAAATATTACATTCCCATAGCCCTTTCTTTACAATAGACAACATCATGCAATACATTCACAGAGTCTGTCATCACCACACCCAGTAGAGGTCACAGCGCTACTTAACTGAATGACAAGAAACAGTTTTCTCCAACGTGACAAAGTTGAAAAGAACATACTGTAACTGAAATGTTCCCAAACTGTTGTTGTCAAAGAATGGTATTAAATAACTAGTTAATCTCAATTTTCCCCTGACAATTAAAAAGGATAGCAGATGTAAAGTTTCTTACCTGTGCAAATTTCTACTGTTACTGATTTAATTTTCAGTTTGAGAGTAAAATTTGAGTATTAGTTTTGATGGAATGAGTTGCCTGTGAAACCCCAAAGTTGTCTGAGAGTAGACAGAACAAATTTGGCCATAGGTGAAAAAAGTTTTCCACTAATATCAGAAGTAAGTATGAACTTTACGGGGACTCCCATCCCTACTCCCCTAAAATTCCCAAAGAAAATGCTTGGTAGAGTAGCAGTACTGCTTGAACCTTCACCTCTACACACAGCATATCCTTTATATAAGAGAACAGAACACTGAATTCAGGAAAATATGGATTGTTACTTTAGCTGATGACTTCCAGTATTTACATCAGCCCCTTTATAGTCACAATAAATTTCGATAGGTCTTTCCTCCAGAAAAAGACACAAATTCATAAAGCTACTTTGCGAAGCCGTGTCCATGTGTAATCAATTCATCCTCATGCGTTTTCTCCAACTAATCCCAGTTCTGAGGCCTGAAACTAATTTCACACTTATATTTCATAAGAGTAAATAAAAACTTGAAAGACATAAATATTGGATTGTTCTATTTACTATTAACTGTCATCCAGTAATCAAAACAATTACCAAAAGACATAAAATTAAATGCTTAAAAATGTCAGACAAATTTGAGCTTCCTATAACATGCACTGTTCAAGAACGTATATTTTTTTAGCAACAGTTAATATAGTCTGTATTATATTAATATACATCACTCTGTACATATATATATACACACTATACAACTATATTACACATTACAGTTATTACACATATAACTTGTGTTTTATACTATCATCCATTCATGTCTGCAAGAAAAGAAGAGGAAAGGCAAAAATGAAGGAGTAAGAAAAAATTATTGCAGAAATCACACACGAATGTAAAGAACCCAGCTTTCAGGTCAATCAGATAGGTACACTTCAGGTTAGATGCCTGCAAGTAGAAGGTATTTATGTATTTATTTTTAATTCTCAATCTTCTGAATGCTCTGAAGTGAAACAATGAACAGCCTTTCTACCACAAAATCAGCATCATGCATGTGCATTAAAAAGTATGGACACAAGGTGGCTCTCAATACTCAGTATTGAAAACTACATATCTGAAAATGACAAAAAAACCTCAATTAGCTTTGTTTTCTTAAAATGATAAGTGATATGTTTCACCTCACTTATTCTTAGCAACATTTATTTCCAAACTAGACTAATCTTTTGAAGGTATTTTAAATTTACTTTGTTCCTCAACATCATGAATTCTAATGACCAATTTCCATCTGTAACCACATCATTTTCCTGTAGTCACATATACGCTTAAAAATATGAGCCCTCCTGATACTTAGAATTTATACACAACTGAAATATTTTATTTACTGTTTTTTGTCTAAGTTAGTTTTCCTCTATTTACCAGTAATTGTTCTGTTTCATGATGAAAACTGTAGGAAACTTCTATGCAGAACATGAATTTGCTCGTGGGCAGCTTCTTACACATCTTGCTTTTTTCCAGTATGCTCCAGCTATATTCTTTATGTTCTTAATTCCATTTTATGTTTCCTTTTACAGGTTTATTAATGGTTGTGGGTTCTGTTAGCAATCTTGCAGAACATGAATTTGCATGTGGGCAGTTTCTTACACATCTTGCTTTTTTCCAGTATGCTCCGGCTATATTCTTTATGTTCTTAATTCAATTTTATTTTTCCTTTTACAGGTTTATTAATGGTTGTGGGTTCTGTTAGCAACCTTTCACCCATTTCTGTAGTCATTTGAGTTTCAGAAATATCTGTTTTCATTTAATGTTTATTTTTCCCTTAAGTGTGGAAATTTGAAATTTAAAGCAACTGGATCATGTAGGAAAAATAACAAGTAGGGCTGTTCTTGTCAAAGCAGTAAAGAATTATTACTTGATTCTGAACTGTAGACCTGCAAAGTACTCTGAAATGATAGAAGTCTTACAACCATCATCTTGGATATATTCATTAGACAACACATTTTGGTAGTTACTGCAAGGAATATGTCCCTTCACAGAAATGAAATCTAAGAGAATACCTGAAAATAATTATTACAGCAGTTTTGAAATTACATGCCCATGGAGCAAGAAACCAGATACGTTTTCAATGCTGTGATGCAGTACAAATATCTTCTTTACTACACTATAATTACTGAATCAAGATCACAGAAAACAAATTTCTGAATGTAAGGAATCATTAAAAGAATTTTAAGTAATACTGGTGAACCTATGTGAGTGTTTTTAACCCATGAATTTACACATTTTCATAACTGAGTTTCAGTTCCAGAAGCTTGCAGAAGATTCACATGTCCAAAAAACTAAACATTGTGCTATGTTTTGTCTATGAAACACTATTTTGTGCTGTATTAAGTTATGTCCTTAGGGCTTACTCCAAAGCCAACAGACTCTTTCCCATTAGCTTCAATATGTTTTTCAATAAGATCCTTCAACTGCAAACCAACTAGGACTCTGTTCAATTATTCAGCAATACTACTGTTTAAATGAAAACACGGCAACACAATGCTAAAGGTTTCAAACTCTTCCAGATTTCCGATTGTTGTCCTTGATAAAAATACACAGCATGATACTTGGAAAAAGCTATGTCTAGAATCAAAGACTTTATGCTGGAATTCTACTTTTGATTACAAAATTCATGTATGTCACAGCCAGTGGCACACTCAGACTGAAAATGTGATGTATTTTTTATCCTTGATACAATGTCCTTTGATTCCTGAGCTAATTGAGTTCATTATTATTGCAAAGAGTCCAGAAAGACCTTTGCAAGGCTTTTGATTCTCAAAATTCTAGAATCTAAGGGTTTGCCGTCCACTACAAGTTTTTTAGCATTTTTTCAACAATCCTCAATATTTTAGAACTTCCAAATTTATAAGCCAGTGTTGAATGAACTTCCTACATTTTTGTCCATCTCAAAAAAAAGTATATAGTGAATAATCCCTAGCACACCAATTACTAAACTAGAGCTCATAACCTTAAACACAGAAATACAGTTTTGCACATGGGAAATTCAAATTTCATCTTATAGTATTAATGCTCATAATAAAAATGAATCATATAGCATCATCTATAGAAAATGACAGATTCTCATAGTAGTTGCCAGAAATCAACATGGCTGCTCAAGGTCATTATTCAACTACATAATGTATTTTTAGAGAGGCTCTTACAAGTTCTTATTTGGAAAAAAATAATTTAATTCAAAAGAAAAACATTTCAAAACCTTGACGTTTTCAAGATTCCCTACGTGAGGGTGGAATTTGCCAGTGAAACCTGAACAGCAGCCAGTAAATACTGCCTCTCAAAGAATTATGATGCTGCAGCCTCTGTTGGTCACAAGGACTTTGTTGGTGTGCAGGATGGACTATCTCAGGTCGTGCTGAGTGCAGGCAATCAGCAGCTGTACACATAGCATGTTTCTCCAGGGAACAACTAAGTCATACAGTTCTATAACACTCCTATTTATTTTTCTTATCTGAAGATATTTTTGGATTGTTAGGAAAAACTAACTAATATAAATGTTTTCACTTATCTTTACCATTTTTGACTTTTTTTTTTTCATTTTGGTCTTAGTCCTCTTGTATCCACTGGGAAACATGGGCAATTGGCTAATTTTTTTTTTTTTAGAACCTTTGCTAAGCTTCATCAATATCTTTCAGTATTTAGGGAAGTTGCTGGCCTATATTCAAATTTTTGCAATTTCTGCCTTCTGTCACTGAAAAGATTCACCAAAGAAGTTGTGCATAAACTTTTGAAATCACATATGTAGCTTTCTTACAGAGGCAATAAACAAACACAATACATCAAAACTTATGTAGAGAGAAATATTTTCAGCAAAGCTTCAGTTATGTTTCATTAGACATTTTTAAATGCCTGGACAGATCAGATATCTGACGGTGGGATACACAAAAGATATATTAGCATTTTGATTTCTTTTGCAAGGGGTACAAAATATAAACTTGAGAAACTGATTTGTGAAGTACTGGGCAGGAGAGAGGTACGGGGTACCCTGTGTGCACAAGCACTGTCAGAAACACGGTAACTGCTCTACAGGTTGACACCATTCTTTAATAAAAGAGGTAATAAAGGACCATATATTTTATTACAATTAAAATGGACAAAAGGCTGAATAACTACTTGTTGCTATCAATACAGAAAAAGCAAGATACCATAATACTTATAACAACATACTGGTTTTAATACATAATATATATATATACACAATCGATACACTATAAAAGTAATCACAGTTTAAGTTGCACTACTTTTGACTTAAAAATTAAAAACTGAAAATCTTTGCTAAGATCTCCTAACTATTATTGATTACCAAAAGAACAAAATATTCTTCTGTAATGACAGGATGATGCTGAAAAGTTTTACTTGTCTAATTAGAACTGTTTTAAATGTGAACTGTACCAAGAAATATAAATTCCAAGCCAAAAAACTTTCAAATCTGAAAGTCTTGTGTAAATTTTTTGGAAAAGTTTTCAGGCCATATGAACATCATCTGCAAATATGTCAAAACAGGATCTGTCCTGCTTGTGTATTGTTGTTTTTCTAGTTTTCCTTACAGGTTAGGAATGATTTTACCCAACAAAAGTCTGAAGCTGAATAAAACCACTGCCTGAAATGCATTCCAATTAATCCCACACATTGGGTGTCCAAATGTTCCAGAAATATCACCCTAGTTCTTAATATTCTCTTAATATCCCATTCTAGAGAACGCATTAGAAGTATTGAACAATGTTAATCTCAAATGGCTTTTCCCTTTGGAGTATGGTAAATACTAGGACATGGTACTTGTGGGTTTTTAGAATTCCTTCAAGTATTTAGTGCACATATTACTCATGACTGTTGCTTGGAGAAGAAACAGATCCTGCCTGTTTCACAACAGCTGGCAACATAACAGCCATATAGGAGATCATAAACCAAATGTTGCTCCTTAGTCAAGTTGGTAGACCTAATAAGGAAAATTAGTATTTGATAGGAAGGAAACATTCTAAGAAAAAATTTACTCCAGTGTCGGTGTTTTTAGCATGTCTTATCAGAGTACTAAAACTGAATTAGTTTAAGACCTTGTTCTACCAAAAATCTAACAATTTTCTCGTAATTTAATGTAAATGAAATTTGATGTTCTAGAACTTTAAACATTTTCTATTTTTTAGCTGTGTTGACTAAAACTAATTCTTTATCTACTTATAATGATATTGTCCAAAGATGAAGGCTTGTTTGGTGGGGTCGGGATGATGCACATTTAGTTTTTCTAAGAATTCATACTTAAGCATTGAAATTCACTTCTCCTTATAATGCTGTCTTTCTATCCCAGGAGCTTCTCACAAGGCATATACTTCCAAATCTGCCTCCCATTCTTTTAGCAATTTTATTTTCATTGCATAACATAGAGTAAACTCCATTTTTGTTCCCTACCAGTTTCCGTTATAGTTCCTGCACAGTTTGTGTATACTCTAGCCTTGTCAAAAACATGATGCTGTTAGTCTAGTTCCCACTAGCATAATACATAACTTTTAGTTCTGGTTCTGTCTTTTGGCCAAATGAGCCAAAAATTACTAACATGGTGCATGTACAAAAATGTATGCAAATATACACTTATACGATGTTCATTCAAAATCTCAGTAGTAGGATGAAAAGCATACTGTTTTTCAGCTTTATATGGTGGTTTTTTTTTTTTTTAAATCTTCTGTGATCAGTCTCTCATGTTTTTGATATAACAATCTGCTAGCAACAAAAAGATGTTTCCGAAATAATTAGGTTGTTCAAAAGAGATTTGGCAAATTTAGGCAAAATCATAATTTTACTGTGATAAAGGTGATTTGAAATGGTAACTGTACATCCTAAAGCATAGCTGTTTGTGGTTTTATAAAATACACTGCTTTTCTCCAGGACAAAGATTTCCAATAAGAAGCATGGAATCTTCTGAATCTTGGCTGACTCTTGAAATTCCAGTTCAAAGGAGCTTAAGATGAATTCAAACCAACCAGAAGATAAAACTAAATGCTGTAGATATCAAAGCTTCCGTATGTTCTGGCCTCCTGATATGGAGAAGTGTTGATAATATAAACATATATAGGATATGTTAAAAACCAGAGACATATGTAATACAACTCAAATCAGAAAAAAAAAAAAGGTAATAAATATTTGGCAGTTTTCTGGAAAAAAAAATCTGCACTTTCCAAAAGTATGCTTAATTACTTTTTAACCTATTTTGTTTTCTTCAAAGCACCTCCGGCTCTCAGTATGTGGTATTAACAGGCTGTGGATCAAATCCAATTCACTCATTCTTAATGGTTGTTTCTAATTGCTCTTTTATTTAAAATTCTTAAAAGTATTCACTCATTATTTCACAATTAATTTAAAGTAGACGTTATTGCAAGCTTTGGCCCAAAAACACTTCTGTCCAGTTCTGATCTACTCTACATATTGTGTAGATAAACTACAAGAATAATGAAAAAACCAAACCAATTTTACCTAAATTATGGTATTTGGGGGAGTTGGAAGCGGAAAGTGGATGACAAGTGAAACAGTGACCATACATAGCCAAACAATTCCAACAAACTATAACCAAACTAAACTGTATTTCAAAAGCTTTCTTATTTGAAAATAAATGAAATTAAGAATATGAACTGAAGTGAAAGTTAATACTTTTCTCCACCTGTTAAGAAAATCATGTTTTCTAACTGAAAAACTGAATCACGCATCTAAATGTACCTCTGGGCCTTGTGTGTGTGAATTGATTTAATTGCACTTATTCTAATTGTGTTTTTAGAGAGAAAACGTGAGATAGTTTCCCATATTGCAGTGTTATTTTCTATCACATTAGGTGTTCATGGGCAAGTATTTTTCAATTATGACAGATCAAAAATTTCAATTTTAAAAAATTCAGTCTAAAGTTATCCTATACATTTATTGTTTTACAATATAAATAAACTCACATGAAGCCTCAGAAAGAAACACAGTAAGTTAATAATGATATTTTGAAGGGAAAAAATAAAGCAACCCTAGAAGAAAGCACATAGATTTATTCCACAGGATAACTCTGAACTACTGTTTTTGTTCTGAATTTTATTTCAGGAAAGATAACTACAAAGGGTGTTCTTTGGTGGCCTACATCTTTGAAGCAGTGACCAACCACTTAAAAAACCCCAAACATGTTCTCCTTCATTTGGAACTCCAAAGAACAGGGCTTTGAGACTTTTGCAGTGATCCTTTCTAGAGAAAAAACCTAAAATACCATTCACTGGACCTGGAAAATTTATGTTGTTTACTTCCTGTAAGATAAAGCAAATATAGTTTCTAACAGAATGTCAATCACTGAATCTCAGACATCCAGTCTGAGAATAATTACCATGAATACAAAGTATAACTGATCATCAACAAGCAGCATTCACTGTCAGTGCACAACGCAGAAACCCCACAAATTCTTTTAACTTTTTAATCACTACTCTTCATTGCTAATAACTGCTGTAACTCCGCTATTTCCTGACAAATGAATTCCTAAGCAGACAGGATGTCCTTAAATACTATTTTCTAGAGAGCATATGGTTTCCATACCAAGCTACTTAAATTGCATGTGACCAGAACCATTTGTCAGTATGATTTTGGTGCATCCTATAAAGAAAAGGTCCCTGAAAAATATGATTATTGTCTACAGTCTCACTGTGAACATATTGTACAAGATGATGCATTGCAGCCAAGAACTAACTGAAACATCTTGGAAAAGGAATGCAAGACCTAGGGGTCATTAGTAAATTAAGCACTTCTTTTTTAATTTCTTGCACTTTTTTTGTTTGTTTTTCCCTCCCAAACAGCTTTGAAGTTTTCTTCTGAAATGTGTTTCTTTAGTGTAGCTATTAGCACAGATATTCGGTACCTGTATACACTTTATTTAACAATGATGTTTCTAGTTGAAATAATTTTACCTAGGGAAGCTATCAATTAATAACGACTATGAAAAGACAAAACAACCTTTTTCTTTTTGACCTGGATTACACGCTAAAACATTCTAGAAGCTAACTGAAGGAGATTTTCATAGTCGAAGCAAAAAAGGAACATTGCATAGTTTTTTTCTTCATCAGCACCCAGAATAAGGTTAGAACTTCATGAAAGATAAGAGAATTTGTGAGCTCCTTGTAAGGAATAGCTAAGAAGACATAAGAAAATTGTTAAATATATTATAATTTTAGTATATTCACTTATTCATATTAAAGTAAGTTTTACAGTAATATCAAGAAGAGGAGGCTGAGGGGGGATCTTATGGATGTTTATCAATATCTAAAGGGTGGGTGTCAGGAGGATGGGGCCAGGCTCTTCTCAGTGACAGGACTAAGGCCAACAGCCATAAACTGGGAAACAGAAGGTTCAACCTGAATGTGAGGAAACCCTTCTTCCCTGTGAGGGTGACAGAGCACTGGGACAGGCTGCCCAGAGAGGTGGTGGAGTCTCCTTCCCTGGAGACTTTCAAAAGCCGCCTGGACTTGCTGCTGTGTGATCTGCTCCAGGGGATCCTGCTCTGGCAGGGGGGTTGGACTAGATGATCTCTAGAGGTCCCTTCCAACCCCTACCACTCTGTGAATCTGTGAATCAATATTTATGCCAATTTTAAGGAAAAAACCTCCAGCTCTCATGCTGCTACTGACTGAGAAAACTTGTGCAGAATCAACCAAATAACTTGTTAAGAGCTACTCATTACAGTAATGTCACAGCCTAACATCAAGAGACCTCAATTAGCCTAATATTCTTCCCATACACCAGAGAAAGAAGTTTAATTGTATTTTAATCAAAGATATTAAAAAAATTAAATCAAATTTTAAATTAAAAACATTCTTTTAAACAATATAACTTTGAATTTCAGTTTCCATAAATGTGAGCAGAAATAAAGAAGACATTTTAAAAAAATGTATTACCTTAAGACCCGAACTGACTGAATGCAAATACTGTGCTACCTTGCAGGGGGCTGAGATAGACTTCATTTACGGAAAGAAGCTTAATCATATAAGTATGACAACAGTTTCAAATGATCTTACTAAGCTCATTTAGTATTTAACAGGAAATTTTGTCAACAATGAAAGGGGATGCTATAGGCAACACATTATCCTACAGTTTATCAGAGCATTTCCATGGAGGATTAGTAAGAAAAGGCATTAAATCTTACATTTACAGTGATGAAATCCATTACAGATTTTAACCTGAATAACTCTGAAATTACTGAAAAGTTGTGTACAAAAGCATAAAACGTCTCTTTTTAGTTCATTGAACAAAACCATCAGCACCCCTTTCAGCTGTATTTGCAACCTCTGAGATCATTCTAGAAAAAGTTTTGCTAACCCATTTTGCTTCTAGGATTCTCATTACTAACACAGCAGAGCTGTGTTCTACAGAAGTAGAACAAATATTCATGAAACAGAATGAAACTAAGCATTGTTGCATATCAAGTTGAAGCTCATGATAAAATGGAATATATGATCTAGCCCATAGATTAGGGGAAAAAAAGTCCATTTTATTTTTCACAAGATAGCAGAAGACTTACTTGTTACCTCAGTGCTGTAGAGCAGAGCTCAAGAAACAAGCCAACAAGCTGAAATCCTTGGATCAGAGACTGACTTTAGAAAGGTAGTTGATAACAGAATTCAATCTATAGCATATATTTCATACTTTCTGATTCATACTAAAACCACTAGAAAATTCCAGTAGACTGTGTACAATGTATGGAAGTACACAGAACTACAAATCTAAAGCTATGCAAATACAATTTCTAGAGTGACACAAAAACGAAACTACTATAATAACAGAAATATACATCAAACAAAATGTTTTTTCCTTTTTTAAAGGTCAGGAGAAGCAAAAGAAATTGTTTATTGTTTCTGCCAACTATTTTTTTCAGTTTACAACAGTTTACACTTAACTGTAAGAAATGAGAATACTGCTAAAGAAACCTGGAAACCACATTATTCTATTGTTCACAGCATATTTCTCTGTTAACAGGCCACTCCAAAACCTCGATGTTCATTTAAATCCCTCTTAATACTAAATTCCATAGCTCAAGGTTCATTAAAACACTGGGATGACTCTATACAGAATACCTTTTTCTTTTACCCATCAATTGTTAGGATCACATCATCTCATGAATTTAGTCTTTGACCTTTAAGCAGGACTACTAAAGAAAATAACCCATGAACGAAATATGTAGAACTTTATTCCATTCTCTTTTTTCAAAATTTTAAAAAAAAGGTAATTAAAAAAAAATAGGGAACTTCAATATACATTTGACATTTAATATAGCCTAATATATTTGAATACATAGCCTCGTTTTATTTTTATAGTTTTTTTTAATGGCATATCAAATATTAGATATGCTATTAGTAAAACAAAAATAAAATGAGGATTTGCTCGGAAATAATTAGATGTCAAACAAATGATTACACATCAAATATTTGATGAATGTTCTCTAAAAATTAATTTCTAATAATTTAAAAACATTTGACAGATAATTAAGAGGATTAGTAAAATTGCTTTCAAATTTTAAAGGCCAGCAAAGAACACAATGCTTTTAAATATTCTAGATTTCAGTTCCTCTGGTGTGTTGAAGCAGCCTTCACTTACACTTGCTGTGTCTAGACTAGAACTTGCACGATTTGTGTATTACTTATTCTTGCAAGTCATACACTCGATTTTGGATGTTTTGAAACACCATCTTCGTCCACTACAGTGAACACTGTATACAGAATACAAGCTAAGAATTCTATTACATTATTAAGATTACTCTCTACCAGGTATTGATATATTTCATATCAAATGAAATGGCAAGACTGAATGGCCTGCAGTCTGATAATTTTGGGAACTGTGCCAATAAACATCTCTTCATACAAGATAGCTCTTGTCAGACAAACATGATATTATAATTACGAAGCTTAAATTAATCACTCTACATCACACAGCATTGATATAATACAGTTAGACTTCTGTCAAAAATTTCATTTATATAGTATGGCAGTGGGAATTTAGTACTATATAAAATGAATTTCACTTATTAAGGAGATTAAAATTAGGCAATGATGATGAAAGAAATTAATTGTATGTAGAAACTTTGACTTGACAGAATGTCTAATGAGGTTCTTCAGAGGTGCAATTGACCCATGGATATTTCATATTTGTACTGGTGATCAAAAATTTAAAATGCAATCATGTTGATTAAAGGTAGTTGGGAAATCAAAATAATTCTGAAGGAATGGTAAATGTTTGCAAGAACAGGTCAGTTCCATAGCGGGAACTACAGGCTGAGCTTCGAGATATCTGGGACAAAGAACTTAGGTCTTGTTTTGAGAAGGGATTTTAAAAAGTACCCTGAAAAGCTCTTAAAAGTTATGCGTTTCATCACGTTAGTACTCAATTTCTTGCATCAGATGTACCTGATCTATAGTATAAGTCATAAGAGCTGCTGTACCAGGTCCAAGTGAAAGTCTGTCTAGAGCAGCAGTCTCTCTGAACAGCAATTGATTAAGGAAGTGTATGCATCAATGCTCTTCCCAGTATATTCTCCTGGCCACCAGAAGTTTGTCATTAAGAGACTTACAGAGTAGCCTGACTTACCCCTAATAACAATTTGCTATTTTTTCAATGAAAAAAAACTGTCATAGTGAAAAAAAATGTATTAGTGAAGGGAACAAGCATGAGATCCTAGGTCTAGAGCCGCAGTCAGGCCAATTAATGAATGAAGAATGACACACATCAAGGCTATATACATGTAAGAATTCATTGCTGGAGCCCAAACCGAAGGTCAGGCTTTGCTCAATTCTTGATATCTTATTATAAACATTTCACAACAGCTGGTCCTTCTTGTCCACAAAAACTACAAATCCATTAATATGTCTCTGCAGTGTTTCTACGATTCTGACCTGTTCAGAACCACACCTGGCTGCAATAACAATGCTTTTTTCTGACAGTTTTAATGGTAGAAAACTGAAAAGTTGTAATTCCTGGTGACAGTCACTTGCACCTATATATACGTAAGCTCTGTCTGTACAACCTATGGGGCACTTAAGTTCTTACCTTAGCAAGTAAATCTCTCCAGTATCAGAATTACCAATGGAAGAGAAAATTTCAGGTTACCCGAATGTAGACATGTATTGCACATGCTTCAGACAGTGCTATTCTAGCCTTCAGTGTTTAATTACCGGATGGGTTTATTGCAGGGGCAACAGAAAGTTAAGGGAAAAAAGATCTCTATATCCAGCTCGACTTCCCTGTGTCTCAGATCTTAAACTGTTACGCTTAGAAATCTTCAGAAATTTTAGTGCAGAAAGTTCCTGTGACAAAACATGTGATTACAAAACCCTTTGGTCAAATGCATGTACAGTACTGCTGTTACTATAGTCACTTATAGTTAGATATATTTACTGCTAAGAAACAAAAAGAAAATTTAGACTGAACAATAACAGTTTTAATAACAAACTCCCACATGCTCTAATCACAGAAAGCTTTGGTGTACTCCTAGGTCTTAATAAGTCAGCCTTAATTGCTCATGAGATGTTGCTAGCCTATTACTCATTTGACGATTGTTTATGCAGCGCTACTGCCTTTGCAGAGTATATTATCTTATTTGATTAGTATTAGTAAAATTAGTACTTATCTTATTAATATTAGTAAAAATACACATCAAAGATACATGTTGTGACACAATCATTTTAGTGCATGATGTGTATTTTTATTTTAAACAGCAACAAGTTTCCTATGAACAAAGAACAAATATTAGATTTCTGTTATATCTTAAAAAAATCCTTCTGTAAATAATATTTATCAGGTAACAGACACAAAAGCAATGAAATATCTAGTGTTTATTAGTAAAATTAAAATAATTTAATTTTGTTGAATGGAACCTGAAAGAGGACAAATGGAATTACGTAGGGAAAGGTTATTGGTGATATTTTCTACAGACTAGGCCTTCACACTCTTTTTTATTATTCTCATTACTAATTTATTTATGTGTGTCAATGAAAAAGCTCTTAAGTACACTGGAGTATATAGTTTCTATAATAACAACAATAAAAATATTTTTCCCCAAGATCTAGGTTATATTTACGTGCATAATAAGTAAAATAATGTGAATTTGCATTAATGTAAAAAGTGCATATTGATGTACTGATCACTGGAAGAATTTAATTAATTTTTCTGTCTCTTGATAGTCATTATAAGACTCAGGGCAGCCACAAGAACTCTGCTGGAGAGCTCAGTTCTCTCTCATTCATTCCTATGGTGTTCACACCTCTTCCTTCTTATCAGGGTCTGGTTATAAATTTGTTCTATTAAGAGTCATACTTCTTGGTCTTGCTTTCCAAGACAATCATCACCAGCTTCATTTATAACTGCATTTGGCTTCATCTTTCGCACTCCTCCTAGTTACTAATTCTTAAGAACTTTTCAAATTCTATTGGGAAAGTTTCCATAATTTCTCACAGTACACTTTCATGTTTCAAGTTGCTTTGCAAGATCTAAGAACACTTGGAAGTGTGTAAACCATTCAAGTAAAACGGAACTTTTTTCTACAGCTTTTCCTGAAAAAGGATGATGCTTACAGTTTCATGTTAAAAGAATAGATTCCCCACAAAAGAGTTCAAATTCCCTTGAGAATTTGCTTTGGATAACAAGTACATTTCATGTAAGCATATATAATGACAGTATTTTATGCACATTTTGTATCAATAGCATTTAAAGCTAAGCTTACAACTTCAGTATTCATTTTCATTACCTCTCTCCCCATTTCATTCCCATTTTTGGCATCATGATGCAAAGTCATTGCTGCTTGCATTGAAGGCAAACTCCTCCCTGTTAAGCCATTTGCTCAGTGTAAAAGCAGAGAGGTTTTTCTGTTTCATGGAAGTTTCCCAGGGGATTCTGCCATGCAATTCTTTGAATGAGCCAAAGACTGCTGTCCTAAAGACCACAGTCCTAATTCTCCCTGTTTAAAATCACAGCCTTCCTCTGAATACTGAGCTTAATCACTGCAACCAAACTCGCTATTCCTGGCAACAGTTGCCTCCAGAACCTGCTGCTCAAGCAAGTGTGGCCAGCAGGTCAAGGGAGGTGATTCTGCCCCTCTATTCTGCTCTCGTGAGACCCCACCTGGAGTACTGCATCCAGCTGTGGAGCCCTCAGCATAAGAAGGATATCAACTGGTTGGAGCGAGTCCAGAGGAGGCCACGAAGACGATCAGAGGGCTGGAGCACCTCTGCTATGGGGACAGGCTGAGAGAGTTGGGCTTGTTCAGCCTGGAGAAGAGAAGGCTCCAGGGAGACCTTATAGCACCTTCCAGTGCCTGAAGTGGCCTACAAGGAAGCTGTGGGGGGACTTTTCACAAGGGCCTGTAGTGACAGGACAAGGAATAACAGGTTTAAGTTGAAAGAGGGGAGATTTAGATGAGAGAGATGGAAGACAAGAGTCTGGTGAGGCACTGCAACAGGTTGCCCAGAGAAGCTGTGGGTGCCCCATCCCTGGCAGTGTTCCAGGCCAGGCTGGATGAGGCTTTGAGCAACCTGGTCTAGTGGAGGGTGTCCCTGCCCATGGCAGGGGGGTTGGAACTAGATGATCTTTAAGGTCCCTTCCAACCTAAACTATTCTGTGATTCTATGATGCCAAATAGGGGTCTTGCTGGTTCAAAAGCTGTCTCTAAACACAGCCTATGAACCTCATGGGTTGCCTGAATAACGCTACCATCCCAGAAGACAGAATCATAGAATGGTTTAGATTGGAAAAGACCTTTAACATAATTGAATCCAACCGTTAACCTAAGACTGCCAAGTCCACCACTAAACCATGCCTCTAACCACCACATTTACATGTCTTTTTAAATACCTCCAGCGATAGTGACTCAACCACCTCCCTGGGCAGCCCATTCCAATGCCTGACAACCCTTTTAGTGAAGAAATTTTTCCTAATATCCAATGTAAATCCTGGCACAACCTGAGCCCGTTTCCTCTGATGCTATCGCTCGTTACTCGGGAGAAGAGACCAACACCCACCTCTCTGCAACCTCCTTTCAGGTAGTTGTACAGAGCAATAAGGTGTTCCCTGAGCTTCCTCTTGTCCAGGCTAAACAACCCCAGTTCCCTCAGCAGGTCGTCGTAACACTTGTGCTCTAGACCCTTCCCCAGCTACGTTGCCCTTCTCTGGACATGCTCCAGCACCTCAGTGTCTTTCTTGTAGTGAGGGGTCCAAAATCGAACACAGTATTGGAGGTGTGGCCTCACCAGTGCTGAGTACAGGGGGACATTCATAGAATCACAGAACGGTTTGGGTTGGAAAGGACCTTAAAGACCATCCAGTTCCAACCCCCCTGCCATGGGCAGGGACACCCTCCACTAGACCAGGTTGCTCAAAGCCCCACCCAGCTGGGCCTCGAATCCTCCAAGGAGGGGGCATCCACAGCTTCTCTGGGCAACTTGTAACATATTTAGTACATCCAAAGACAGACACAGAATGTAAAACCCTCACAAAATTCCTAATTCCAAGGGCACAAAATATTTAAGAGTTTACCAATACATGCCAGTGAGAGAAGGTATCTTATAAATATATCAAATTTTCTACAATGTGTAAGTATTTCCTCTATATTCTGCTTTCTAGCTGGGGAGACAGAACATTACTTTTCAAGGAATATTAACTGGACACTATTAATCTAATCTTTAGATCTCATTTAATATCATCAAATGTATATGCCACATATAAGACTGAATTAAGTAATTGTTTTGGAAATATTGTATCAGCAGAAATACTGGCATATTGCTTGAATAGATGAAAAGAAGATGTTGCAGACCGGGTTATTTTTGTATGTTATATATTAATAAAAGATTTGGAAGGTCAACTAACAATTCATACAAAGACAGAACTGTTAGAATGCATAAAAACGTACACAGTTTCAGCTGGCAATTACTTGGCCATTGCTCAAAGTACTAGTAATTTATGATCCATATATGTATTTTAACCAAGGTCAGATTAAGGGGGCTAAATCCCTGTGAGATTCAAATGGTCTTCCCACTTTTGACTCTCAGATTACTTTTTGATTGCCCACCATTAGTGGATTCATAAGGAAAGTTCGAGGGTTTTGGAAAGGTGGTAAATTTAAAATATTAATCTGAACTAGGCTGTAAGACAATTTTCTGTCTTAAAGAGTGGACAGTAGCAGATGCTTAGGGAAAGAGTGCAAAAAGCAGGAGATATGTACTCTCCCAAATTGTCACAATTGATGGTTTAGGGACTTTCTGAGCTGCAGATTACATGAAGAATACTGTTATGAATGATCATCAAATCACCCTCCTTTAACTTGTCGAATTATTTCTGACAGATAACCTCCCTCTCCAGTGCTACAATGGGCTTAAGAAATTAAACTATTTCAGATATATAAATGAATTTTAAGCGAATAACTTTACTAATTATTATGAATCCTCATCTCTCTCACACATCAGGCATTCACTTAGATCAGTGCAGCACTGCAGCATTTCAAGCACACACCAAATAGCTTTGAATCTGGGAAAGTAGTTTTGGAGTCTATTCACACCACTCAGTTCTTTAACACTTCCCAAAAAACGTTACAGAGAAAGCACATCATGGGACTCTCGCGTTAAAAGGATTTCCTGTCTTTCTTTTGAAAGTGAACTCCACCCGATAAAGCATTCCCTGTTAGACTTTATCCATACTGATCTCTGCGTACAAGTCGCATAAAAGACAACCTATTACCAGTTTTTGTATGAAAATCTTGAAGTCACAGAACTTTTTCTTCCTTCACCATCACTTTTTCCTTTCTCTATTCAATTCAGCAATTCCACACTTTCCTTCAGAGCAAAATGTATCTCCCCAGAAGCTCAAAAATGCTTAATCTCTTCCTATCTTGAACTGTCTTATAAAAACATAAATTCTAGGATTGTGAAAACGACCAGCATAAATTATTCACTTACCTGTTTTTCAGCTTGTCCATAATCCGATCCTTGTGGTGACAAAAAGTGACAAATATGACCATTGTTTTTTGCTTTTTCTCGAAGACCCATAGCAGTTCGTACTGTGGCATTTCTAGCATGAACAAACACCATCACCTTAAGACAGAAAGAAACAGGGCTGATGAGAAAGATGTCTTAATCAAATAATGAAAACACTTTAGTTACAAAATATTCCATATAGGAAAGAAAACCAAAAAGAGTTAATGCATGACATAGTGACAAAAACTAATGTTGCTTTAGGGAAATTAAAGGGCAATTCTGCCTGTACTGTATTTAGTATTTTCAAAGAGCTTTTAAGAAGGTTCTCTTTTTTAATTCTTTAAGTTTTTAAAAGGTAGGGAGTAGCTGTTGGCAATAAACAGTTCATTTTCAGAAAGTAGAGAGATTACCATTGATGTAAAGCTTTGTGTTATTTGGGGGGTAAATGATCTGGAAAGCAAACACTGACATGGTTCCTGAAGGTATGACTCAACTATGTGAGACAGCTGAAAGAAAAACTGACTCTGAAGAATCTCAGGAAGATACCACGGTCCCAAACCACCAGAAAATCAAAGACAAGAATGAAATTAAGCACCAACAAATGCAAAACACATATGGGGTTATAAATTTTAAACTAACAGATATGATTATGGGTTTAAAACCACATACTATCACTCAGTAAGATACCTTATAACACTGTGGATGTTTCCCTGTAAATATAACAAGTAAGAGCTAAGTGGTAATGAAAAATTATTTTTACCCATGTCTGCAGTAGGCTTTGGAAATACAGTTGGGTATCATCCACCCAACCCCACTATCACTTGATTATGCTTATTACGATCACATATGGCATCTGAACCAAGAGACAGCAATGAGATGTTAATACTTATCCCCTTAGATATGTGTACGAAGCAATTTAAACTGGTATTAAGATTCATTGCAAGCCACATTTAAGATGAATCATGGCAGTAAGTCCTCTGATTGGTGTAGAAAGGGAAAAGTGTTTAAATACCACTTAATTCCGGTGTAATAACAGTTCTGAATGTCAGTTAGCCACATACTGCTGGAAAAGCTACACTATAGAAAACACTCTATATTGTCCCCCTAAGCACTTCGTATTTGCCAGGGTTTACTTAAATTGACCCGATGTACTTGGTCAGACAACACTTCAGTTGCATCAGGTATGACGATTTCTGTGTTCTTAATCTCACACATGGAAAAGTTTGAGTGCCTGGCTCTTGAGTAAATGGCAAATGCTGTTTTGCAAGTCCATCTAATTTTAATTTAAAACGTAACCATGGAGTTGTAGTTCTTTTTTAAGGTATTCAGTTGAATTTTAAGACTGGTATGTCAAATTCCAGAAAACTGTGGGTTTAATTTTGGTGTTTTGGCAGCATCATCCTTATATCAACTTGCAGTGTATAACTGAGTTAATTTAAATGAAACACTATTAAAAAGGTAGCAGTATTTAGGGTACAATTAAACAAATTATTGCCTCTGTTCTTAATTTGGAAATTCATATAATCTTATATAAAAGTAGACAATAGTTGTGAATTTATATAAATTTATAATTAAACAAGCAAATTAATTCAGGTGACAATACAGAGAAGAGATAAAAGAGATAAAAAGAGAAACAATGTGTGCATAACTATTTTCTTGTTGGGAGCAATTACTCATTACCTGGTTTAGATTTTCTGCTACATCTTTCAACCATCAATTTAGTAAAACTGTGACTCCTACATTATTAGCTTTCATTTGAGAAGAAATATTCTCGGATACATGTCACAGCATCATACCAATTTTCACTAACTTAAAAAAAGTTATTGGCAATATATTTTTAACATTTCTTCAAAAAGTAAGAGGACCATAACATAACAAAGTACAGTGTATGTCCCTTCTGACTTCATTAACTGCTAAAGGACTACTTGTCCATTTATGTTTTCTGTATTTTTTTCAACAGAAAGCCTGAATAAAAATACATAACTACTCAAGAAAAGGAAACTGCTGTTTTAACAGATCCATTATGTCTTCTTTAGTGCATTCTCAATTGTAAACTCTATCAACAGGTTTGACTTAAAAAATCTTCACTTTTAAAATCACAGTTTAGTACTTTGTTTCTTTTTTATACGGAGTCATATTAAAATTTGATTCATTGCTGAATAGATTAAAATTAATCTTGTTAATATAGCTATCTTCTGAAAATTGAGAAACTGAGGAAATACAGTATTAGGCATTAAGGTGAAACAGGAATGATCTTTCTTATCTAGCAATTTTGAAGGTCCTGAATTAGGAAGTGTAAAAACAATTGATGTGTTGATTCCCTAAAAAATACACAGAATAGAATGAAAGTCACATATGCACTAATGGGTTTTATCATTTAACCACAAAATAAGTTTTGTTGATTGATTTTACACTGTATTTTAATCTTTTAGATTCTATCTGATTTCAGTCCTGCAAGTTTTGAAATCATCACCTATATATCTTAAACCTAAAATAGCAACTTTGAGAATGGTGTTTACACAGCATTAGTTTTAATTAAGTTCAAATGTACTAGACTAATACATTTTTGCATGCTTTGACATAATATTGATAAATATCTTATGGTTCTCCTGACCTTTTTAAAATTCCTAATCAAAGATGAAATGAAGTGCAGTCTGACTGATTTTTTTGGAGTGGGTGGGAATTATATGGCTCGAAGGACAAATCTGAAGTAGCAGCTGCAAGCAGGAATGCTTTTAAAGTTTGAAAGAAATTAATAAAGACTGTTATATAAAAGAGCAAGCAAACCCTACCTCTGCAGGAAAATAAAATCTAACAGCTGACATTTTGCTATGGAATATTATAAAAGCATTTAAGTATATAGTATAACTAAATCTTGGTCACTGAACATTTCTAAAGTGACTACATAACATCACTTTTGCAACACTTTCAATTAACATACTTTAAAACACATCACTCAATCAGTTTGCGCAGTAGATTCTGAATCCTTTTTCAAAACCTGGCGCCTTGATTTTATTTGAAATGGTGACCCAGACTTAAGGATTAATGTAAAAAATGACAAAATATATTATGTAGCACTATGAAAGATTTACCAGTGTAATAGTTGTACAGAATTTGGCACACCCGCAGTCATCTACTTGAGATGCTAGATAAGATAGAGATGAGCTCAAGGAATGCAAGTATTAAAAGCACAGCTATAAGGTGTACTAGTAAAGACCAAAATGCCTTAAGAAATAAGACCATTGAATAAATTAAATTGAAATTTCCTAGAAATATTGAATTCTTGGCAGAAATAAAATTATACAGTCCAGGAGACTGGGCAGGGAACTGAAGATGAGAAGTAAAACAACAACAACCAAAAAACCCATTGCAACAGCAGGACTGCTGATACAATATTCAGAAGCCATGAAGACACTAATCAAAATGTTCCTGAGAAGCATTTTCACATTTTTTTATGCTGTTGAGAATGTCAGTAGGGCTGAAAAAAGAGTTGGAACCTTTTACTTAAGAACATTTTAGTGGTGGTGTTTTTTTTTCTGCGTCCCCCTCCCCAGTGTACGTCCAGAAAATATCCTGGGAACTTTAGAAACTTTCATACTAGGAGGCACTCAGTTTAGATGTTTCAAGAACTGGAAGACAGATGGGATCACATTACACTTTATGCTCCCAAGTCCCTTTATCTTTTATTTTAACCATATTTTAATAACACTGAAAACTTCTTTCTGATACCCAAAACTATATATAAAAAAAAATCTGCAGCCATAAAGAGCATCAACATTCTTTTTCACTCTTATTTACCCAGTGAACTGAGGGGTTAATAATTAAAAAGTGTATGTTTTTGCTTTTGGTTAGCAGAGGCTTGGTACAGACTTGATAAAACTTCAATTACGATTTCTAAAGCTTCTGCTTACATACAGCTGAAACTAAACAGAGCAAGTGCAATTCCATGCTGGGTTTTCCACAAGAACTGAAAAACAAGCAGCCTGTTTCTCTGTCAGGGACTAGAAGATGTTTCAGGTGCATGAGGTAGGAATAATAGCTAGGCAGGAGAAATCCAGAAAAAAATCTGGAACTACCAACACTGACCTGAAGGAGCTGGCTGGGCTACCATGCAAAATATGTAAAAAATAGAATGGTGCTAAACTGGGAAGCCAGTCTTTAACAAACACAGTCTGTATATAATCTTCCTTCTTAGATCAAAACATTATCTGCCACATGTCAGATATGAAACAGTCAACACTCAATCAAGATCTAGTTTTCACCTTGTTTTATCTAGCATATTCTGATCAATCCCTGCTCTCAAGAATTAACAATTCCATAATGGGATTTGCTGTGAGATTAATCATTACAAGAAGTCGGGATCACGTAACATCAAGAAAAAATGTATACGACATTGCTTCCTTATATTCCCGTTTTGCAAGTGAAACGAAGGTTAAATGAATTCACTGAGTGTGAAAGTTATGAGATCATACTGTTTACTATATATGACTTGATAAACTTCAAGCAGAGCTACTATTAACTCCATTGAAGCCATGAGCACCCAATACTCTTAATCAGATCAATGCTTGCTATGTTATAATTCTCAAAATGTAGAAGCCCTAAATGTATTATTTCAGCAGCTTCAGCTTCTGTAACATCAGGCATAAACTGTCAGATGCAGGGACAAAATCTAAATTTTCAGTTAAGTGGGTTTTGTCCTACATAATAGACTGTCCCTTCTTTTTCTATTATTCTCTATTGTATCCCTTGCCCGATTTTAATCTTCTGGAACGAAGACAAGTTCAGGCACTGAACTTCTTTATCATATTAAATTTTTGCACAAAGTGGACTAAAAGAAATAAAGGTGTAATGCATAAAACCACTCACAATATTCACTGGTCAAAGAAAACATTTGATACTCAACTCTTTTTATATGGTTTGTTCTTCTTACAGAATCATTGTATGACAATATCTGACATCACAGCAATTCTTTCATTCAGAAAGACCTAAGACCTTACTATGCAAATAACAAAGAAAAAAGCATTGTATAACTGTCCTCTACCCAGAAGCCTTTCTACAGTTCCTATAGAAAGATCCCTAATTTTCAGATGTGTAGCTTGTTTCTTTTTTGAAATTTACATCCAAATGTTTTTAAACTAATAATGAACACTTGAATTCACTGACTTCTATGTATTTCATGATCACATATCAACACCTGACCATATCTTTATACCTAAAATGATTGCACAAATTGCTGACAGTGAAACGAACTTCTCAGTGAGAGGCAGACAGACACCAAGTCTGACTTAAAAAAACAGGCTGCTTTATTACCCGATTAGGGGTGTCTAATCATATGGTTAGTGCTTACTTGTAATCTCTGTAAATCACCAAATATATTTTTAAAGAACCAGACCTAGCTAAAAACTGACATATAACACCTTGTTGAATGTTTTTCCCCCCAATGAAGCTGGTATGCATTTACTTAAAACATTGTGAGACAGCAATATAGTCTTAAGAGGGTTAATTTAGCCTGTCCTAACTGTGTCAGAGGAGATTATATTTCAGTGGTAAAATCTCCGAGCATTAAATTATGCAAATAAGTAAGGAAAAGTAATTTAGAAAAGAGAGAAGCGGTTCCACAGCTACAAGCTGTGTAATTAGATCTGTACTCTGCAGTTCAAAGCCAGCTCTGGTGTATATAGCCTTAGCGCTGAAAGCGTCTGCTGCTGCTCTCCTGAAACCAATGGTTTTAAATGATAAAAAGTACACAAGAAAGGAGAAAGCAAATGTCTTTAGCTAGGTTACACCCCCCCTCCCCCTGAATTTTCTTAAAGTATGAAACAAATCAAACGTTTTCACCAAGGACTTTGTTCAAAAATCACAACAGGAAATGCTTGCATTCCCCAAGTGTTGGGTATTCCAGGTTTGCAATCATTCTGAAATGTGTTAGTGCATCACAAAAGCACTAAAAAGTATGCTATTATTAAAAAAAAAATACGAGAACTAGTACTTTTCTGTTATCAGAGACACATAACTAGATGCTAGTAGGACTTAACATTTTCACTTAGAGGAGAAAGAAAAAACACGACATACATGTAACAAAAGTGTCCAAAATTATTCATGAAAATTTATAATCAGGTATTTAAAATCCCTTGAAACACCTTTCTTCTGCCGTGGACAGTAAAGATGCTTGCACTGACTTTTGCTACTGGGAAATGTATCTTTCAAATTAACATTCTCTATGATAACTCCAATATGATGCATTCATCTTTTTGGGGAAGCACATTGCTCGTTCAGGTATCTTTCCATTTTGTTATAGAGAGTCCTGGCCACTTGCATGCTTGAGTTCAGCACCCCTGTTTCACTTAACATCTCTCCTGAAGGACAGAAGGCCTAGGCTTTGCCATGCACTTTGCATCACACCTTTCAAAGACATTAAGATGAATAATGAATTTATTTCATGCACTGTTGACATCAGTTACGTAGTTTAGAGACAAGTGTACATATACTTTATTTTAGCTTTGAGACACTGTTTGGCTTCACCCAGCTAAATCCTTATAACATGTTCTTTTATGTGGTATCCGTTCTTGACGTGGGTATTACTTCTACTGAAAATGAGCACTTCAGGGGTATGGATCAACAGATCAATTTATCCAATCATTTTCCCCCTTAAGGTCAGCATGAAACCTCCTCCAAGTATTTTAAAAAACTCAATTCCTAATGAGGTTTCAACACTCTTCCCCACGGAGTGCTGACTGCACCTATTTATCTTAAAAACTCCATCCTTTGCACTTCATCCAATAGGACCATCTCCTAGACTAAGTCCAACTCACTCATGTCTAGACTCATTCTAAGGAATAAGAAAATTGTTTCTCTCTTGTGTTGTGATTTCTCCCCAGCTGCCAAGATAGAGTTCAACCTTTCACTGCCTATCATTTACAGAATGAAAAGTATAATCCATGCAAAAAAAATGAAACCAACACTTTCTTAATTACTATTAGCTCGATCAAAAATAGAAACTGCAAAATCAGAATGTCTTGATGACTAGATCTAAATGATAGCATGACAGCGTATAAATGTGATTTCCCCTTCCTCCCATTAACATCACAAGAACTTATGAAGATCACTTTCCAGAACTAGTAACTAAAAGAACAGCAATAAAGTATATGAAACAAGAATTTGTGTAAGGTAATCTATACTAAAGCTTAAGAAGTTTCATGTAGGAATCTTGGTTTTGTATTTAGCATCTTAAAGTCTTTTCACATATTAAAAAACACCATAGGAACTAAAAAAGCTGAATAGGCTGTGTCACTTACCAGGGCAACAGGAGAATTTGAATTTATTTTGTGATTAATTCATTTTAGTACATCTTGTATTTAAAAGAAATACTGATATAATCTGCATGCGTATTAAGATCTTTTACACTACAGAAACTTGAAGGATTACTAAGCTGCCTAGAAACTAGTTCTAATGAGACATTTTATATATCCTTCCTTTCGACCAGAAAACTCTTCAGAAATGAAAAGCAAACTGCATTTACTCATGATATAAAATGAAGTAATGTGCATTACAATATAGGAATTTTCATTCAAGCTTGAGGGGTCAAAAATGCCAAAAAAAAAAAAAAAAAATCAGCAAGGTTCACCATGAAAACATCTGCACATTCAAGAGAATCATTCAGCAAACCTCATGAAAAATGAAACTACACAATACAATATTTTAACAGAAAATATTGACTAGGAACAACAATAAAGAATCCTAAAATTCTGCATCAGCTAATCATTAGTGTAATGTATTTTGAACTCTTCATAGATTACCATTAATTACTCTCTGGTAAATTTTGATATAATTATTCACTCAAATAAATTACTTCTGATTATCCCTGTTTAAACAAAAACTAGGATTTTTGAAAAAACCTTTACAGAATCTAATTATAATAATAATTGACGTAACATAGCTATTTATCTAATTATATATGTATTTAGATGTAGCAGCTTTTAAAGGTAGTAACACCTATTTGGTTTACAGATATTTTTACTATTGTAATGTTCACTTGCTCATTTATCTATCTGTAATAATACTACTTTTTAAAGTAATCTGTCCTATATTTTCAATTTTTGTATTTCTTTTAATGTGGATATGTATTTTATATGTAAGATGTGCCCATCCTAATGAATATTATATTGTAGAATCCCATCTCATTTTTATTATTGCTCTTGAAATTCTATGTAAAAAGCTCTGGTAAGGATATTATAATGGAACAACTTTTCTTAATGTTCTTCATATCTGCCCTTCCTTCATTTAGCCTTTCGTGTTCTAATCTATCCATAAAACAGGCTCTATCATCACATACATTCTCAAATGCTACTATCTTTCTTAGTCTTCATTTTCCTTTCTCTTACAGTTTCCTTCTTGATGCACTTTCTGCTCTGTCTTCTCTGACTCATTACAATCTTCATTGTACTAACTCTAATTATCAGTATAAACTTAGTTGCTTATGGGTTTATTTTCTTTCTTTTCTCTTGTCTTTCCTCTATCTTTGTTATATCGTCTCTAGCAAAAGATCTTCCCACTTAACCACAGACTTTTAAACACAGAACTTGTGGAACTATCACCATTTAAAAAAAACATTGTAGATGTCATAAGTATGCAACATCTTCATCTTTGGGGAAAAAAAAATTAATTTGGAATAGTCCTAAATAGTTCCAACAGTATGCATATACATTTTAACATATCCTTTTCTTGTTTCTCTGTAGTTTATAGGCATTCTGCAAACTTACTGTTTCACCGATTTGCAAGTGTCAGATGATTTAGAAGTTGCACAAAATCCCCCATGAAAGGTAGATTCCACCATGAAAAATGGCCTTGCTACTGTTATTAAATTAACTTTTTAGGATTATACCTAACAAGACATTTTAGCCTGGGGTCACCAAGGAATTTTTCTTGAAGTTGATAAATTTTCTTCCTCATCTTCTGACTATTTTTTCCCTTTCATTTTCACATCACAACCTCAAGGGAGCTCTGCTAGTCAGGTTACAGACATGATTTTCTTGTCCTTTTTGAAGACAGGGATGACATGTTCTGTCTTCCCACTCTCAGGAACCTCCCCAGATCACCATGATCTTTCAAGGATTATCACAAGTGGCTCTTCAATGACACTGTCCAGCTCCTCAGCATGCGTGGGCATCTCCAATCAGATTTATATAAGGATAATCATGGATTTATATAAGGGTAATTGTAACGATAAGTCTTTGCTCTGAGCTTTCCCATTTGTCTCAGTGACCTTGGGATTCCTGTAGGCAAATTGTACCATCAAAGACCACAGCAAAGAGGATATTGAGTAGCCCAATCTTCTGCATGTCCTCTGCCACCGAGTTTCGTGTCCCATTCAGCAACAAGCCATCATTTTCCCTAGTTGCCTTCTTGCTGCTGCTGTACTTGTGGAAACCCTTCTGGTTGCTGTTTACAACTCCCACCAGATTCACCTGCGGATGGGGTTTGGCTTTCCTAATGCTACTTCTGCAAGCTTGGACAATGCTCTTATATTCCTCCTGAGTCTCCTGTCCTGCTTTACCCTCCTTTATACTTCCCCTATGCTTTCTCATCCACACTGGACAAGGCTTCTCCTAGCATTCACATCCCCAACCTGTCCTGCTTTTGTAAGTTGAAGGTCCAGCACAGCATCAGCCTTCATTAGCTCCTCAATCACCTGTGCTAGGAAGTTGTCAGCAACGCACTCCAGAAACATCCTGGATTGTTTCTGCCCTGCTATATTGTCCCTTCAGAAGACATTGGGGTTGTAAAGTCCCCTTGGATGACCATGGACAATGAACATGAGGCTTCTTCCAGTTGTCTGAAGGCCTCACCTACTTTCTTTCTGATCAGTGGGATCTGTAACAAACTCCCACAACAATGATGCTCACCTCTGTCTGCTGGCTAATCCTCCCCCTAACGCTCGGCTGGCACCTCATCCATTCCTAGGCAGAGCTCCAGGTATCCCCTCTGTGCTCTCACATAAAGGCAAGTTTCTTGATGTCCTGACCTGACCTTGCTCAACAGCTGGTTTCCACCCACTGCAGCATTCAGGAATGTGACCTATTGCATCACATCTCTGATCTCAATAAGAACTTCACTCAGAGACCAGACGCAGACCCCTAACTTTTCCTTTTTGATCCATGGCAGGGGGGTTGCAACTAGATGATCTTTAAGGTCCCTTCCAACCCAAACCATTCTGTGATTCTATGATATTCTGCATGTAGTAATGCACAGGCATTTCAGAGAGGAACCCAGTTATGTTCATGAAAACATGACTCTGTCTTCTGCTACTATATAAAAATGAAAGATATGGGGGTTTGGTGTCATTTCCATTCAAAGCTATGGATAAAATAGTTCTGGATGCATACGTTTTACATTAAGCCTCTAGCAGTAAAACAGGTGACTGTGAGAAGATCAGACCTTCACACTGAAGAACAGTCAGGGTGTTTGCAGCAGCCCAAATGGGAGGATGCCTCCAAGTAAAAAGTACTTTCCCGTATGAAATTTCATGACTCTTCCTTTATACCTATACAACAGTTATACACATTTTCCACTCATGTCTGCTCACTGGTTCGTCTCATTTAATTTACATTAGGAAGTTCTAAATTATTAATTACTTGAAAAATTGCAAGCATTTGTGTTTACAATCTTGTTTTGTTGTATTTTGAATTATATCAGATGGCCTATAAAATAAATGCTCAGTTACGGAATCAGTGTTTAAATATGGATTATGGACACTAAAGGAAACCTGTTTCAGAACAGTATAATGGGACCTATGCTATCTTCAGTTTGTAGCAATAACCAAATGTATGACTAAATGAAGAGGGAAAAATGAACAGAGGTAAAATTAAAGTAGAGGGCAAATTACTGAATAAGACAAACAAACAATACTTTACTCCTACAGGTAGTAGAAATTATTCTGAATTTTAATTGACAGGACAGAAATAGTAATAGCAATATCTCTTCTTGTATAGAAAATTAAGCAAGAATAACTAGTCTATTACTATGCAAATATATGTCATTAGGCAGTTAACAATTGCGTTTTTGCAGATGCCAATGGACTTGAACGACAATTATTATTCGAATTATAAGCCGCTTTTCACTGCATCTTTTTTTAGAAAAACAAGACCATGCAATAATTTGTTTCAAGCATTTCTCTTTGTCCTGTTCTGACATGAACTATTTTGACTTTGTACAATAAAATATGTTTCTACATTATCATAGATTATATTTTTGGCAAATATTACTCCAGAATAAGAGTTGTCATGCCTACTGTATCTTTTCTAATGTTTTGAAAACTATTTATACTTATATGTATACCATCCATAATATGAAAAAAATAATCCAGGAGCCAGTAGTGATAAGCAGATTCTATTCAGTTTTACTGAAGGAAAGGAAAATAGAGGTTACTGGAGAAATCTTCATATCTATTCCCATTCATTTTACTTAAGTAAAAGATTAAGAAAATTGCCATGTCAACCTCTATATCTTCTGCTTTTGTAAGATCCAGTAACATAAACATACTAAACGATTAAAGAACAGAGCAATCTGGTTTTCTAGCTTATTTCTTATCAGTGTTGATTTAAAAACACAGCTCTTTATCCAAAATTTTTTTTTGCTCCTAATCAACAGGTTTTCTACATTATCATCAAAGTGAAAAACTGCCTTCAAGTATAAACAATATTTTTAATATGAAATAGAGTTAGGAAGAATGTAAATGATGCAATAGTTAGCAAACAATAGTAAACTGCTAGAACAATTAGAATATCCCTTGCAAACTGATACTTGATATACCTAGCCCTTCTCAAGTTATCCTCTCCTAAATAAGATTATTATAAATACCTCAGGATTAAATACATGAGTATACAACTGTCACATATTCTGGAGCCATCTCTTCAGTAACCACACAGAAGACTATCAACACCACAGCACTACATGTGAGAAATCCCATACTGAGAAAAGTGAATAGAAGTATAAGGTCAAAAGGAATTTCCTGATACATCTTAGTGTCTTAATAAATACTACTTATTTCCCACATCCTCATGGCTTCCTCAAAATAACTTTTTTTTTCTATCATATCTATCTATATAGCATCCTATATTACTCTATATTTCAAATTAAAATGCACTAATGACATTACTACTGGATTCTCTGGTGACATCTGTTAAAAAGTTTGTTATAGGCATAAGGTTTTGGTGGACATTAGTTATCTTGTTATATTTTGAATAATTTACAGTATTGACAACAGTCATGAGGGTTGTTAGTTCATGTTATCCATTATGTTAAACTAAGCACACAGATCCATTACGCTCATGACTATAGAACAAGAGTTTTCAAAAGCTTTGAACCACTGCCAATCCTCAACGCGTACTCCTGAGTATCCTTTATCCTTGCCATTAAATTCTTACTGAAAAACAATATGAAGCTGACAGGGATCCAGACTTAACTTCCCACAATCTCCTAGACCACTAATGGTCTGTAGTCACGTTTGGAAACCAGATTTTAACACAGAGCTAGTAAAACTCATTGTATTAGGCCGTAAGACTGGTCAAGCTGCTTTTGTCACACTTGTAAGCCAAAAATCTGTAACTTAATGGTTAGGTTGTCCACAAAAGGCCAACTGGCTCAAGGTGTAACTATTTGTTATTTCATTTAAATATAATTTTAGGCTATCAGAAGTTACTTATTTGGAATCAAATTTGATTTTTTGTTTTAATGATTCAATGTATGTTCATATCAGAAGAGTAATAACTCTAAATAGTAGCACTTGCTGCTTTAAACAGTCGTAGTACTAATACTGACATTATTGTGTAGCCGCACAAGACTACAAACTGAACAACTTCTGAACTCACAATTAATGGAACAATATTAAATTGGTATTATTATTGGTATAAAGATATTAAAATTACATCAATTTCCAGCAATTTCCTCAGTTGTTCATACAGGCAGCTCACAAGGTATGAAACGTTTAAAGCCAAACAGATTTGACAGAAAATATAGAAGAAAATAGTACATATGTATCATTTGACAGTAATATGAAACTTCTGGTATGTAACATTTTTTGAAGCATATCTTCTACACAGCACTTCAATATAGTATTTTTAATTAAACTAAGATACAAAGATTCATTTATTCAGGCATAAGATTATATTATTATATCCCTAAAATTGTGAAAGGCAGTTATTGTGGAAATAAAGTGCATAAATAAATGATGAAGATGCAGAACATAAAATTATTGCATCATCACTGAATGAGTGTGTGATTTTCTTAAAGAAACTATACATACAAAGGGGCCCTAATTGTACAAAAACTGTGAAAGAAATTCTACAGAAAACTGTTCAAAGTATTCAATTCTTCACTTATTCAACTGACACAGAAATAATGTCAAAAATGATCAGCCATAAATCAGCTATCCTGCCGGACCACTCTACCTTCTGTATTTGTGTATTTTTATATACTTACACGTGTGCATATATAAAAGCAATATATACACAAGTATATGTAAATAAGCTACACCAGGTGATGAAGTAGACACAATCTGTATAGGTACAGAGCTACAAAAACACAGACTGAAATAAACTCTTTAGGCTGTAAGACAGAAGTCTAAAAAAATAATCTAGACAAAGAATACATTTTAACAAAACCAATAACTTCAGAGAGTCACTTCTCCAAAGTGTGCTATAAACACTGTTTTACCCAGAAAAAATACTAGGAACAAGCTTAATTCTCAAGGTACTAAATACCAGAGAGACCTCTAAAGAAAATACTGTTTTATTAAATCTTATCTTATGACACAGCTATAAAAGCATTGTCAACAGTTGCAGTAGCTAAGCTTTTTAAACATTTATCTTCACATGGCTTCTGCAAACAAATAACAGCTGGAAAACTGATAATAAAGAAACTTAATCCATCATTTTTACAGATGAAATTAATACCTGTCAAATTCACTACTGACAATTTAATATAATAGATTTAAAGTAACTACTCGTTTCTTTTTTGGTTTAAGATAGCATTGTAAGAAAAACAAGACGGAACTTAGTGCTGCGAAGTTCAAGTCAATCATTGTAAATAGAGGACAGTTATAGAAAAAGTGAATGTTTTATGTGCCATATGTAGCACAGAACAGGTTTTGACTATGTAAATTCAAGTGTAACCTGTTTCTGATCTGAGATACCACAAATCCTGATTTGGAAAAGTATTAAAGATTTGTGCAAGGTGATACTTAAAAATTTGGAATAATTTCTAATATATAGCATCACAATATAACTTCTAATGAACTAAATGCAGAACAGTGGTACGGACCAACATTTTAATTAAGTACATAAATTCTAATTCATGAAGCAAACTTGATCTCCAGAAAACCACACACTAACCACGCAATGTATACACTAATGAAAAATTTAATAAGTACACATGGCTGTACTCTGCACATTTAAAAAAATAATCCAAATTTCATTTTAAAAGATAAAGGGTAAAGCTTGCCATAGGTATATCGGATGCATTTGGGACAAAATCACAAAAGCAAACTGGTGAGATAAAAGAAGCCAGCTAAACTTCAGAAACTAGTTCAAATCAGCAGAACCAAAGCTCAGAAACTAACAAGGTACTTAAAAAAGCACTTGTCTTCCAAAGTTTGTTACAAAACCTGAACTGAAATAAGCCAAAACGGTCAGTCACTCCTAGTGCATTACTGAGAATGGATGACTGTTTACTGTTTTAAGTAGTTTTCCTCTATATTTTTAGTCCCAGTGGTAAGACTTCCAGTACTTTATGTCTAAAATGCTGCCATATCTTCACCTGTTTACAGTTCCTAAAGCCTGCTCCACTCAACCAGAGTTGTTGCTAAATATGTAGGAATCCTCCTACTGCACTGGCTTTTGGATGTTGTGATGAGGCTTTCAAGAGCAATTTACTGTCAAACATCGAGGCTCTTTGCAACAGACAACCTGGCATCTTTGGCCACCAGAAGAGCTCTTCCTTGCATACTGAAACCACTTCCTGTAAAGCCATCATGTCTCCTCAGCTTTTAAACAGTCAAGTAGTCAAGTAGTCAAGTGAAGCTGAGGAAAAAAACCAGAGAAAAGGAAGGTGCAGAAAGTAAATGTTGTCTCAGACCTGCTGAAACAACACGAAGAGTGAAGAGAACACAGGACTTCTTTTGAAGGTTTAAGTAATATCAAAGAGAATCAGCTATGAGAAGAAATAAGAAAAGGCTGCAGAAACAGAAGAGATGAGTAGTCTGGGGAGTGTGGCAAAACCAAGAGAGTTTTATGAGAGCAGTTTGAGGAAGTACTTCCCCGAAAGCTTTCAAAGAACTTCAGCAGCTCCCCTTCTGATTCATAATGCAAGAAATTAACAAGATCCCAAGAAATCTTATGCAGTTTGAAGTTTTTTACTTTTTTTTTTTTACCAAGAGAGAATGTTCAGACCACAACCACGCCACACCCCACCACCCCAAAACCAACCAACCAACAAAAAAAGAAGATAGCAAACGTGAAGGTTCTGACAAATTCGTAACAGTAAAGGTATTTAAAAGGTGATGGGGACAATGAGAAAAACATACAATCATCTCTCGGTAACCAAGGCAGTGGGATAAAACTGCAAAAGTTGAGCACAGCAGGAGATATAACGGATGTGAACCTATATAATAGCAGTGATGGTCAAGCCAAGAAGAGTTAATTCCCTAGGATACTAACTTAAGAAACTGAACCATGGCAAAGAGCAACAGCTCCATGTGTTTTAGATAAAGGGATTTAATGTAAAGTTAAAATGTACATCCATTATATTTCAGAGGAAAATACTGTCATTCCTCAAAACTCCTGAAAACACTGTTATGTCTCAAAGCACAGTTTTCCCCCTCATACATTGTGAAGATAAAGACAGTACGATATGTACTGTCCTAAAGTAGCTAGTAATTGAATGTTTCAATTTATTATAGAAATTATGTTTTTAGGAACGGTCTTCAGTCACTGTCTTCACTGATCTTATGAGGTTCTCTACAGGCTGCCTTGGAAAGGTTCTACCCACTGCCCAGAACTTGTGGCCATTAGATGCCCTTCTCACAAGGCTGTAAAATGTGAAGAAGCTTTTTCAGCTCTGAAGCTGAATTAATGCTGTTAATGCACATGGTCCACTACCGGTGCCCGCCTGACAAGAGCCAGATGTGATTACTTTGAGAGAATGATAATTTTCTTCCAGGGAACAGTATCTCTTGATACTGATACAGATAAATGTTGACAAAAATACCCTACTACAACTGAGTGTGGGGTCACATTGTCTGATGAACGGTGTGTAATTTCAGGTATATATATTTTCTTTCTTTAAAGAATCTTTGGTTTATGAAGATGTAGAAATAAAACTCAAGAAGTGAAATCAGCCAAAGAGGATCTAATATCTAGTATCTTTTCAGATAAAATAAGAACATAGTAAATTCAAATTATGATATGAAAAAAATATTCACGAGCTAATATCGATCACAGAAGGTCAGTCCCAGGAAAGCAGGCTTAACAGCACTAGAGCCTCTCACTTAAAGCAGTTTTAAGAGGCAGGCTCTGACAGAGAAACCTTCTAATGAAGATCTACATTGTTACCAATCCCACAAAAAGAGCACACTGACTTAAAAAGCACCTGGAAACCTTTGGGACATTTTCTGATCTTACTTCTTCAGTCAAGATAAAAAGTTTCTGTAACAAAAGCCCTAGAAAACTCAGTAGGGCAAGCCACCTATCATTATATCTTTTCTCAAATTAAACAAGAGGAGAATTGTGCCATAAGACAAATGTTATAGCTTCAGTTGCATTTGGTAATTCAAAGTGAAGCCTACAAATGAGGTATCTCATTAGTTTGAGCAGATGGATCAAAATTAAAGGCTGAATCCCCAACTCTTAATTTCCCAGTAGCCAGGAAGAGCTTGAAGTCTTGCAGAGTATGACTGTTGAAAAATCAACATAAAAAGCTTCTCTCCATCTGTCAAAACACATGCCTGTAGAATGCAACTACCTCCTACCAGCCTTACTCTTAAAAAATGAAAGCATGCGTACATCTATTAAAACACAAGAACATATAACTTCAGTCAAGCATCCCATTGTAATATGACAGGGACACATCAGCATGACTTCCATAAGAGGAAATTACTTGGTTTTGGCATGGTAGAATTGTTTGAAAATGAGATAACAGAACAGTAAATAAACAAAAAATGTTGAATTTAATTTATTAAGACATTCCAAAGATTCCAGTAAAGAATCTTTAAAGACACAACACTGTGAAAGCTTGATTGCCACAGGAGGGTGTACATGAACTCACGGAACTTTAGAAGAGGGAAAATATCTTTCCCTGATTATGGTATTTCTTTCTTGTGCTTCAGTATAAAACAGAACAGGTAGTTTTTTGGCTCTCTGGAGCACTGCTAATGAGATCTGTGTCTGTCACACATTACTGCCTGAATAGTTATAAAATTCCAATATTTTCCTGAATTCCATACAGACACAGTGGAAATTGTTCTAAAGTATTGGGAGAGAAGGTGTGAAAGTATCTTTCAAAAAATATATTTAGAAATAACACAGCTTTGTTAAAAAGCAAACAAACTTTACACACAAAGAATGTAAATAAACACAAGTTTCAAGGATAACACAAATAATACAACAAGAAAGGCAACAGAGCATGTTAGTAGGAGAGTATGATGAACGTGGAGAAAAGGTTTCTAAAAACTAAGAAAATTGGAAGAAGGTGCTAACTTTAGAAGATCAAAGGCTATTCTCAACATTGTGAAAAGCCACCAAACTGTCCCAGCATAATATTAATCAGATTCATTCATAAAATTAATCATCCACCATGAGGCAAGCATTTAAATGTAGATATACCTATGTGACTTTTTTCTTCTTCACTTTAACATCTGGTTAACATTAACAGCTGTTTTAATGATCATCTGTCATAGCATACTCATTAAAAGGAAAGATCCCTGATTTTTACCATGTGACACAATACTACATACTACAATTAACTGTGTCATACTATGAGTTGCTATGCTTGATTCCGCATTGTCAAAGACTATACCGGTGCTTGCATAGAATTCGCTTCAGGATAAGTTTCTAAGTTTCTTTCATAATTATCAAGACCTGTATGTTTTAAAAACTCTGAATAAAACTACAATTCTCTACCATTCTCCTTCAGCTGTAGCTCATACCTTAAACCAAAAAATTCTCATGCATTCAGCTGCTAGTACAGGAACTAAAACTATTCTCAAGTAAAGCTACAAAAACATGTGCTAGAATTAAACAACTCATTGTGCTTGAATTTTACAAATAATATTATATATATTCGTAGATAGTTTTTTCATCAGTGTGCACAGAAGAGAAGGGAAGAAAGATTCAATAAATACGCTGGAACAGCATGCAACTTCCTGCTGGGAATCTAAGATATGTTACGTATTTAGACATACTAATTTAAAGAACTTGCTACTTGTCGGTTGAACTGTAACAAGTGAAAATACATGAAAACCTAATAAAAAATAAAGGTAAGCAACTAAATGTACCTTGGCATTAGGAATTTGTTAAGATATGTGCATAATTAACAATGTGGAGTAAATAAACCAAAGTTCCTTTGGTACTGCCAACAAACTTTGTTAACAATCATCAGTCAGGAAAATATCAGCATTTCCATATGTAATCTTCATGAAAGTTTTCCAAACAACAGTAAGTGATACCAGCAAGAGAAGATAACCAGGGAGGTCCTAGTTGACTGGAAGTTAGCAAATGTGACAACCCACTAGAAGAAGGGCTGGCAGTATGATCCAGAAAACTACAGGCCTGTCAGTCTGACCTTGGTGCTAGGGAAGATCATGCAGCAGATCATCTTGAGTGCCATCATGTGGCACATACAGGCCCAGTCAGCATGGGTTTGTGAAAGGCAGGTCCTGCTTGACTAACCTGATCTCCTACTCTGACAAGGTGACACAGAGATGCAGTAAAGTCCGCGGATGTTGTCTACCTCGACTTTAGTAAAGCCTTTGACACCATGTTGAGTGGAAGTGTTAATCTGCTCGAGGGCAGCAAGGCTCTTCAGTGCGATCTTGACACGCTGGATTGATGGGCCAAAGCCAACTGTATGAGGTTCAACAAGGCTGGGTTCTGCACAACAACCCCATGCAACACTACAGGCTTGGGGATGAGTGGCTGTGAAGGTGCCTGGCAGAAAAGGACCTGGGGGTGCTGGTCCACAGCCAACTGAATGTGAGCCAGCAGTGTGCCCGGGTGGCCAAGAAGGTCAACGGCATCCTGGCCTGCATCAGGAATGGTGTGGTCAGCAGGACCAGGGCAGTGATTGTCCCCCTGTGCTCGGCACTGGTGAGGCTGCACCTCCAATACCGTGTTCAGTTTTGGGCCCCTCACTACAAGAAAGACATTGAGGTGCTGGAGCGTGTCCAGAGAAGGGCAACAGAGCTGGTGAAGGGTCTGGATCACAAGTCCTGTGAGGAGTGGCTGAGGGAACTGGGGTTGTTTATCCTGGAGAAGAGGAGGCTCAGGAGAGACCTTATCGCTCCCTATAACTACCTGAAAGGAGGTTGCAGAGAGGTGGGTGTTGGTGTCTTCTCCCAGTTAAAATAAGCAACAGCATCAGAGGAAACAGCCTCAGGTTGCACCAGGGGAGGTTTAGATTGGATATTGGTAAAAATTTCTGCACTGAAAGGTTTGTCAGGCATTGGAATGGGATGCCTGGGAAGGTGGTTGAGTCACCATTCCTGGAGGTGTTTAAGAGACTTGTAGATGTGGTGCTTACACACATGGTTTTGTAGTGGACTTGGCAGTGCTGGGTTAGCAGCTGGAGTTGATGATCTTAAAGGTATTTTCCCACCTAAACCACTCTATTATTCTATGATTCTGTAAGTGGAAGAACGATAATAAATCAGGGGGAGCAGGACAACTAAGAAGCTGTTACTGAATTATCTTCCCCCCCCCCCCCCCAAGTCAGAAACCAATTGTTCATTTTTCAAAAAACACCACAATCTGAATTCTGTGTGTAAAAGGGAAAACGAGCATTCTTAGTGTGACTGTGTGGGAAAGAGTTTTATATATATGTGATTTAGTGAAAAGCTTCTTCAAGGGTCACATTGCTCTAGCTCTGAACAGGTGCCGTATCTGCTACTAGTGCTGCTCACACTGCTGCATGTGCAATGTTCTACCAAAAATGAGGTGTTGCATGGGGGTGACTCAGGAAGACAACAATAACCCATTCATGCAAATGAGAAAAGTCTACCATCTTAGCAGAGGGGGATATCAAACTTGAAAATTCACTGCAGAAACCTCTATTGTAAAGCAAAATGAAAGATTACTAAAACCAAAACACAAACCCCAGAATATTTCAAATGATAGATGCTGAGCTCTTGTGCACCATGTCTTGAACACTGCATAATTCTCATCCCTCATCTCTAACTGGAGACGCTAGAATTTGAAAGATATGGGAAAGGCTAAGAGGACTAACTCACTGTTGGACTTCTTTATTTAATCATTAAATGTACCTAAGTCTAAGGTCTCTAAATTACTGACCTACTTTGCCTTGTCATTTTAAAAAAGTGACATAGATATACATTAATTACTTTTAGGTATATAAAAAGGACCAGGAATTTTCACCCTACCTAGAAACTAACATTATTCAGCCACTTTGGGTTTCCTTGCATGCTGTTCCTCTAAGTGTTTTCAAGATTAGAGATGACCTCTGAAGTGACATACCAATATAATAATTTTGTAATAAAATTCTTATTACATCATTATGATGATCAAAATTTATTTCTTTATATGTGTTCTGAATGCAAACTGAAACAAAAAAAGCTGTACCTGGTGTCCAGCCATTATTTGCTTCAGCACATTTTCATAACATACTTCATCCATATGATTCAGCTGCTGCACCTGAAAAACAAACATCGTACCTCATATTAAAAGCATTTCTATCTTTATATATTTTCTACTACATATCAAGTAATTTACAGTAATCCATGAAAAAAGTGATCATGCAATTAAGTTTATACTATACTGATTCCCATTCCTAAAAACATTTTTTAATATTCTTAAATTCACAAATAGAACATGAAAATAAGTAGATAAATTATAGGTAAGGGCAATGGATATAAAATCTATTACATGACTTTGTTGTTTTCTTTAATGACAGAAGAGATATAACCCCGTTGTATTCTTCAATTTATCTGTTTCATACTAAGGATATCAACAAAATATCCACTTAATACATCATCTTACCTAACATTAATTCTTTCTATTTGGTACTATAAAAGTATCTTATATTGCAGATATACCTATCCAGGAAATTTCTATGGAAAAAAAATCTGATAATCAGTAAACAGAAATTTCTTCATAGTTGGGTCACACACAGGGAACAGTGGGAGTACCACGTATCGAGTTTCCAATTAAGGATAGTTAAAATGTTTCAGGAAAGTTCCAAAATAAACAATTCAGTTAAAATAAAAAGTATTCTTCAAGCTACTCTAAAGATTTTTTTAAATCAACTTCTTTAATGTATCACAATATAATTAGGATATATCTACTTGAATTACCTCAGTATTAAGGTTATGACAAATAAAAATAAATAAATGAAGTTCACAATCAGAACAATCATTCCATTCTTCATTTGTGCTTGCACAGGTGGAAAGAAGGGGTGTTTTATAAGTAAATATTTTTGACACAAAGAAATGTTTTACAAGGGCAAAGCTTGTAAGAATTCAAAAATGGAAATTTAGTATTTGAAGTTCTCCAGAATAGCTGAAAGTTGAAAACAACAGTGTTGAAGGAAAGAAGAGAACGTTCATATTTGGCATTGTACAAGCATAGTAATGAAAAGATGAGACAATATGGATATGTGTGCAAGAAACAAGTAGTCTGTATAATTATTCTGAAAAGGGAGGTTAGAATTTTAATTTATATTTTTCAAGTAATAACAATTGAAAATCATTAAAGAGAAACACACATAGGCAGTGCATAAATACAAATGTGGACATATAGGTATACATACATAAAACCCAACTTTATGTATTTTTTGCATTTATACTTAAAGAGGAAAACATAAACATGCATAAAGAAAAATATCTGACATTAACAGACCTCTGACTGAAGAAACCAAACTTTAGTCTTGGTTGCGTATGCTCTAAGAGTTTCAACATACAGAGTTTTAAAAGCTTTCCTGGCTACCTTCTTTGCATAATAAATACACCATGCTGTCCTTGCCTTTGAAAGATTGCCTACAGTTTGCATGTGATTTGGCAAATCCCTAATCAGTTCCCCATTTTTGGATGAAGATGTCAGAAAGCTCTGGCAAAGCATATACCTAAATAAACTAACAGCTTTTACCTCCTTGCAACTCATCAGTATGGATATAGACATAGAATTCATTTATTACACTTGCTGATGTTCTGCAAGAACTGCTTTTGATTCTGGGGGTTCTTACATTGCTTTCTTCCTCTCATAGAGCAGAAGGATGTTGATATTGGCAATAATTTGGCAGCTTTAGTATTAGTGTTACCCTGAACAGAATCCTTTCTCAAAAAGGCTTAATACTTTTACTCTTCATTTCATAAAAGTGTATTATCTTGGTTGCAAAATGTATTTTACTCTCTTAAAATATGTAATGGCATTCTGAAAAGAAAAAAGACAAAATCCAGGCTGTGGTGTTACCAAAACAGTTGTCTTTGTCTGTCAGGTACTCACATTAGGAGGTGGTAGTTACTCTGAAATATTTCCTCATGTCCTCATCTTTTTTTTTTAGGCTTAGAGGGTTTTTAAAATAATTACAAATGTTATAGGATACTTTGAGTATTTCTTTGATTTTTAAATCACAAATGCATTCTGAAGTGTGTATGAAGGAATGGAGTCTTTCCTTTTTCTTACGAAACTGTAGTAAACTAAATATTCAAATCAAGTATCAGGAAAAGATTAAAGAAAAGCAACAGCAAAAATCAGTGAAGGTATTTGAAACAATTAATGAAGGTTAAAATATGCAAATCATGGTAAGCACCATATGGTAAACTATTCTTGTGTATAGACTTGAAATGGCTCCCTACAGTTGTAAAATAAGTTTCTTTCTTGCACTGCAGATGGAATGAACCACTTAAATAACCTAGTAAGAAACGCAATGATCATTTTTACAAAAAAGAAAAAAAGCTATTATTGATTAAGCTATGAAATTAAATTTTGACTGACAATGTTTTGGCTTCTGTTAAATTAGATCACAGAAGAATAAGAGTTTCTAAAAGTTGAACTATATAAGCTTTAATTATCAGCTAGTGAGATGCATAGGAAATTTTACGGAAAAGTGTTTGTATTAATTCCTGTATTAAAAAAAAAAAAAAATTACGAGTCAAGTGGCACAGCACTTATGATTTTTAATAAGAATATTATACCTGACCACAGCCTTAATGCTTTCCAAAATGAGCAAGAGCAAAAAAAGTGAAGAAGCTTATTTAGGGACTACATTAATGTGTATTCTATCAGATGTGAACATATGATGCTTAATGGCTTAGTGCGCTAAGGTTTTCATCAATAACTTATATCCAACAGTTGAATTAGTTACAAATTAAAGAAAATGAAATGTAGAATGTAATTGAAAGAACTAAAAACTTGGTGTTTGCTGACAGTCCTATGTATAGCCCCAATCCTATTTAATCATTTACTACCTAAAACAGAGGAGTAGTAGTAGCTATACAATGTGGCATTGTTGGTGAGCAGGATACTCCTGTCAGAAAAAATGAAGAACTGTGTGTTTAGTCAACAAACCATGAAGTATTGACTGGAACAGAAGTAGATAAAAAGTAATTCCATCAGGGGGAGATCACAACCACTGACTGACTGACCATCTACTCAAATGATACCAGCTACTCAAAATGCAACAATGGAAGAGGTAGACGGAGTTTGCGCACTAATTTACATGAGAAGCGAGGAAAGTAAAACTGATCACCAAGGAGAACAATTATGAATACGCATTAGTCAACTGAATATCCAATAATGTGTGTATGAATGTGGAAACTTGAGTGCTGTCTTGAGACAGGCACCCATTCATGTGCATCAATGAAATTAAGTTTGAAATACCTCTACTGTATGTGTTATTGGCTTGCACACCAGGTAAAGAACCCAGATTTGGGACAACACAACTAGTATTAATGCATGTCATATTAATATATATATATATCTTCACATTTCATAAATGAATAATTTTTCTTACAACATTCTTTATGCATCCTTACAGGCTAGCAAGAAGCACCACTGTTCCTAGCAAAATGGAAAACTGAAATGAGAAAGGTAGAATAATCTTCTGCTACAGGGACGCGGCAGTTGAGGGTGATGATTTCTCCTTAATTAAGCAAAACTTACTAGCAAAGCGGAGGCAATGCAAAGCTAGATACCACTGCATCCAATTGCAACAAGACCTATTTACAAATATTGTGAACTGAGGAAATACAATTCTTAAAACACCTTTGGATTCTGTCTATCTTTATACAGAATAAAACATGCTTCATAAAACACCTGCTGCATAACAAACCAGCATGATCAAAACAAACAGCAACTCTTTCTTTGGCATTCATGATTCTTTACCTTATTAGTCGTCTTAATTCCTATAAAGGTTTGCCCCAGCGGTACAGGTCGGAAACGGCCATCGAAGTAGAACAGTCCAATGCAGGGATTGACGTGAAGAAACGTAGCGACATCGAGATAATTGGGTAATGTAGCTGAAAGGCCCAAAATCCTAATCATACTTTGTGTAGATTCAACCTGTTAGAGAACCAGAAAACCTGTAAATGATTCAAGTGTTACAAGCCAAGAAATCAAGCACAGAGTTTTAAGACATCCTTTATAAAACAGTAATGTGAAAGAAGCATTTAATACTTTCTACAAAAGGTGAACAATAGATGCGAGTTAGTGATTACCCTGCACTGAAGAAACCAGAGCACTCTGCAATTCCATGAAATCTTGCTTATTCATCTTTCTATTTTATTGTACTTTTGCCCTCCAAAAGGTCAGCAATCATTAACTGACATAGAGGAGCAACAGCAGTAAAATTGGCTTATGTTAAGAAGGGATAGTACAATCTATAGGCAAAACTAGGACAGATAATTTGGTATCATTTCTTCCTTAGTCCAAATCACACCACAATTCTGAAAAGAATGAATGTTATTCCTATCATTCCTCAGTCTTGGCTTACGCTTAAACCTTTCCACAAGTCTCTCAGGCAATCTATTCTAGTTCATTACTATCTCCAATTCCCCAGTATGCAGCAGTACTTCTGCAGAGTTGAAGCTTTTTATTTTTTTTTTTAATAGCCAAAATGTTTGCATTACTTGCCTTCTCAGTCCATAAGAGTCAGAAATAGTGCTTTACAATTAAATACTCCGTTCTATATATAAGCCTGCATACTATATGTATTTCCAGGTAATTTTCAAAAAGAATGAAACCAGTCAAAAGACTTGAATGAGGAAAGTATGCAGGAAGTTTCCTATTTCCTTCTGTAGTATTAAGAAACGCAGGCTGACTCACAACTGTCTAATAGCATAATTATTTAGCAGCAAAGTGTATCATATTTTTTTATCAAAACGTCTTTATACACTATAACTGAAGCCCTATACAAGCTTCTCAACTTGTATGCATGAACGTCTCACGATGAGTAAGGCTAGTAACTTGGCTAAGTCCTGTTCAAAACAATATGAGTTCTTGCTTAGAATACAGGTGTTCAAGGTAAAATGAAAGGAAGTGCCATGTAATTAAAAATAGATGAATTAAAAGTTCTCAAAAAAGATAATTAAAAGATATATGAAGAGCATTCTCAAGGAAGATTAAATACACCATACCGTAACACTCACCTGGTGATTAACAAGCACACAAAGTAAACCATAATAAACCAAATGTCAAAAGAAACCACCTTCTCAAATCCACAGACATCAGACACACAAAGTAAACCACAACGCTGCCTGGTAATGACCATGCCCCAGAGCAAAAATTTGAGACGTTTAAACTGTGGATGCAACCAACTAAATGACACAGAAAACTGGTTGATTAACCCTTTTGCACTTATACACAGTGCGGCTTTGCCAAGGAAGGCTTATGTACAACAAAATCGTATACGTAAACATAAATTTTGAGATGACTGGGACAAATTAGAAATTTCATTTTTCAAAGGTCTTCCATCTGCAGGGAACAAAAGCAGCATTCACCTTTGAAAGTACAAGGAAGCATCATTATTTCTTACACATCTTTTTATAGCTGGATTATGTGATGACCTAAGGGTTATAGGTAAACTCAACCTCTCAGTTTTGAGGGGGTTTGAGGTTTTTTTTATTGGGAGGGGGGTTGGGGGGGGTGGGGGCAGGGTGGAGGGGTGGTGGTGCAGGTGTGAGTGTGTGGTTTTCTTTTTAAGTTTGGTCTTGGCTCCATCCTCTGGAACACCACCTCCTTCTGCACTGACCTTCGTGTCTGCGGGGTTGTTTCTCACCCTTTTTTCCTCACTCCTCTCTCTCTCAAGTGCTGCACAGTGTTTTTACCCTTGTTAAATATGATTTTTGCAGAGGTGCCACCAGTCTGGCTGCTGGGCTGAGCACCCACCTGAGGTGGGTTGTTTTGAGCCGGCTGGAACCGGCAGTGTCAAGCATTGGGCAACCCTCGCCTCTCCTCACTGAGGCCACCCTGCAGCACCCCCCCAATGCCATCACCTGGGCACCTGTACCTGGCATAAAAGTTTAATTTACTTAATGTTTATGCACTTTTTTCATTAAACCTGCAGCTGTAAGAACAGTAAACACCCGCTGATCTGTTTATCCTGTCCTTTGTTCACAATCACCTGATAATAAGTAAAACAATCTGAAAGGGTAACTGAGCTCCAATCTGGAAAACATTATTTGATTTTGCTAAATTCAATAACAACTTTTTTCAAATCTCCTAAGTGCCTGAAAGCACTAGTTCGAAAATGTGCTCAGTTCCATCTGAAGGTAGGAAAGCATTTCAAGTATTTAAACAATTAAGAAGAACTCTGCTTAATAACCATGGAAGTGTGATTTTTTACAGCAATTAACCGTAAGCTGTTTGCTCAGTTTTCTTTAAAAATACAAACAATGCCTAGAGAACAGTCTCAGTTTACTGAGAATTGCCACTTCCAAAACCTTTGTAAAAAGCAGTCATTTCACTTCACTGATCTGGCAGTTGGCCCTGGACTTCAGGGGCTGTTTGAAAACCCTGAATTACAGCTCCACATGAAAACTGCAGCACAGCTAATACAAGTAATTAAAATTACTAATATGCATAGCCCATTTTTAACCCAAATATAGGTTTGCATATTTTATATTCTACTTTACAGATATTTGGCTATATGTACGTAGTGCCTATATGATTTTTCAATTTATAAAGCTAAAATTTACAAATAATTTAGATAATAAATTTTCTATTTATATCAAGCCACAAAAATCAAGTCAGAGTGCTGTAAGAAATCAGACAATATGTTTTTTCTCTTTAGTAATACTTTGTTAGTCTTCATAATTAAATAAAGGCTATTAAGACTCTAAATCATTCCATCAATATCTTTAACTTCTTTCAAGGCTATTAAAAAAAATCATCATCTACTCTTATATTCACTAAGAAAAACAAAATATCAATAATTAATATAGATAATAATCAAAGAGGTACATTTATCCTAAAAGACAAAATGTAACAGAGTACTCCTAATTATTTTATGCTCATGCAAATTTAAACTGTAAACTAAACCCCTATGTGTCTGCACTTCAACACACTTATACAGAATGAGTTTTGTTTATTCTTTTAATTATACATGGCAACATACAAACAGCAGTGACTAAAACTGTGCTAAACTTAGAATTTAGAAAAACAAAATCACCTGCATATGCAACTATAACATGTGATTTAGTTTTGCATTTTCTTTGTGATTATAATTCTGTTTTAATTACTTATCCAAACACTATAAAGACTTTATTTTTCATAACATTTTCTAGAATTCTAACACATTTTTAGAAGATTTCTACGCACACATTTTTTCAACTATTTTTCTGACTTTCCCTTGAAGATGCTTCTAAAGAAAAGTCTTGAAAGTGTGCAGATGCCCTATGTAAATACAGTCCATTGAAGCATTAATACTTTTCATGTGTTGGATCACTTACTATTTGGTCCTAGAAGTCCCAAATAGAGCCTGTGCCTTTATATACAAGACACTATGAACACATAGTCTTTTCCTGAAATTGCAGTAAAAATCACTGAAAAGGGAACATAAACAGAAAACTCAGTCATGCAAAATGTCTATCACCGGCTGGTGGTATCTGGCAAAGTGCATTTTTTTCCCTACTGACATAAAATCTCAAATGTTTTAATCTTCGTATGTGTTTAACTATTTCAGTAAATTTATAAGCACCATTTGGAAATTACAAGGCTTTCTTTGGAAAACTGAACAGTCACAGTATTTGCACATCATGTTCTTTGAAAGCCTTATTCTATTTTATTGATTGGATATTACGCTGGAAATAAGAAATAAAATTGCCATAACTATATTTAAGTGACATATCTAATTAGTATATCTAATTCAGAAGCATTCACGATGGCATGTGGAGAATTGACAGCATGTTCACCATGCACGTTCACAGAATGTGATTATCGCACCATGAAATTCCATGTATACAGAAAAAATAAACACAACATAGCTATCCAGTACTGATTTCCACAGTCAAGCATCATCTGCATTTACACTGTAAATGATAAAGGATCAGGTATGGGAAGTGCCTCTCTGGACTGTAAATTGATCGCAGCAGGATCATTTTCTTCCTAATAGGTTTTAAGATTTGCATATCATTTCATTACATTACAGCTGCCACTTGAGAGCATACAGAGTATGCATAGAGATACTCTTTTATCTGACTTCTGAGGTTCTTCCTGAACTTTGTGATCTTGGCAGTCTTCCCATTTCCATGTATTAAAATATCACATACACTGAGTGAATTACAATCACGCTGGAAACCATATCCCTGATTGTTCAACTCGAGCACAGAATTAAATGAATCAGACAAGTTTACATATTCTATTCTTTGAAGAATTGTCCACCGGTTAGAAATTAATCCGATATTCAGATGACCCAGGATCACTTCAACACACCCTCTACAGTCAGTCTGCATGCCCTTCAACATATACTAAAGAGAAGATACACAGAAAATTAGACACAAGTTTCTGATTTTTTGGTCTAGAAGTGCAAGAAGATGAATTCTTAATTCAGGTTCCTGAGCTCCCTGCTCAGCAGTGGTAAGAATGAAGTACTGCATAACCTGAGAATGACTCTAAGTCTCAGCCTCACAAAACCTGTTTTTCCCATTATTCAAAAACAAAAAACAAAAAAAAAAAAAAGGAGAAAAAGGAAAGAAAAGGAGGAATTTCAAAAAAGAATTCAAGGCATTTCAAAATGACTAAGAAGGAAACTTGTTAGAATGTTTCAGTAACATTTACTTGTTTTTTGATGTCTTGTTTACTATCTAATGAAAGAATTAAGAAGTTGTCAATCAGTCCACATAGGTGGCAATTTCCTAGTTTTAGGAACAAAAAAGGAAAAAAAACAGTAAAATTGCAAAATCAAAAGTACATAGTGAAAATGCAGTTACTAATAATGTTTTGAAGATTCTGCATAGGACGTTATCTACAACTCAAACACTCTGCAGAGAATGCATTTGTTACTAGGCAACCATCTAGTTAAGTAATTTTATAAATGAGTTTTACTCTGCTTCCAACGAACCCTGAAAATACTGTGATCTTGGTCCTCCATTTAGAACATATTTAAAAATCTAGAGGTACTGAAAAAATACCCCCAGGCAGAAAGCACTATTAGAGGCCATATTATTTTCCCTCAGTTAAATATTAAGTAAGCAATACTTTGCCTTAAGAAATGACATATGGAATATACCTATTAAGAGATTTCTATGCCCTGCACAGTACCTTGTCAGTTTTTCTTGAATGACAGAATGCCTTTTCATGCTATGCTTACTGTTTTGTTCCCAAACTAAGAAACAAGAAGAAATATAAGCCCTTCTATAAATCAGTTTAACTGCTTTAACTCTATTACAAAAGAACATAAAACATATGACAATCACTGTTACCTTTTAAACTCCATGGCTATATCATGAAAATGGAAAAATGTTCGCGTATCAGTAGTAAAAAATGACAGGCAGAATGAGTTCCTCACACCACTTCCATGCAAAGTAATAGAAAAGCTTCTGAAGATTAATTCATGTATCTGATACGTAACATTTTCGAAACAAATGAAGATTAGGTTTTGTTTTAAAAAACTATGTTGTTTTAAAAAAGCCATTTTTCCACAACTACAAGGTTGCCAGAAAAGATAACAAGATAGATCCAGACTCATGTAAGGCATTAGACTTACAGCTGCACAACACACTGTTTAAAAATAACATCACAGAATAGCAAGGAAACATATTAAGTTTATCACAAGCTGATGAACTGACAGTTTTTAAAGAGAATGTATAATTGAAAAACAGCAGTTGAAAAGGAATGCCTCTAATTGCTTTCTAAGCTCAACTCTATTCAATAATTTTATCCATGATATGCAGTAAATAAAAAGTAACTGGTGACAAGAAGAGCAGGTGATTGGCAGAATTAATATAACTGATGTGTGTTTTAGCCATACAGATAAATCTAGGTTGATGGTCCCATTCAAACTAAATCTCTTTTAATTTAGCTCTTTCTAAAACAGGTCACAGCTGCAAAATGAGACACTATTCTCAGGAAACATTCTTATAGCACGAAGTGAATCCTGCAGCAACTATGAAGAGGTTTGTCCGAGGACTTAATGAACAAGCATCTGAATGCCAGCTTGAAGATGGTGTGTTAGCAAATTCAGTACATGAAATTCCCAGATGTATGAAAGAGATCGAACTAAGTAATAGGAGGAAAATGCTCTACCTCTGTGTATGCCATAACCAAAACCAACACAAAACTCCTATACCTAGTTCTGTTGATATACTTTAAAAATTCAATCACAAATATAAGAAAGTTCAGTGAAAAAAGCCCCACAACACTACTGTTGGAAACAAAAAAATTATTGTAGAAGGTTTCAGTAAGTTTGCTTGGTATATCCTGTAATAGAAGATGCTGGGAAACTTGATTAGCCTATGTAAGGAAAAGCAAAGGGACAAAAGACTAATAATAGTCACTTAGGATGACGTGAAGAACCAAAAGCCCCTTGAGTCCCAAAAGACACATACAGGAACTACAGTGGGCTACCATTAGAAGAAAGACATATACGTTTAATCAGCTGGGTTTAGGTCATTAGCTATCAGCCTTACTTTTTTTTTTTTTAAACTACTCAAATTTTCTTAATCCAGAATGGGATTCTAAGCACATAAAAATTCCTAATTTGATAACAATTTGGCATTAGGCTTTGGGTCAGAAACCTCTGAACTTGTTTGATTCTGGTTTCTAGTAAGGAGGTAAAGAGGAAAAATAAAGGGACGTAAAACAAGAGGTAGAGAAGAAAAGGAACTACAGATATTGCAAACGCATCCAGGGCAAAGAAAACTACATGACAGTTGAGAAAAAGTTTTTAAATAAGGTGTCATGAGGAAAGAAAGTTCAGAAAGTTGTTTTGCTAATTGACGGAGTTGGCAGAAAGAACACAGACACCAAGTTAAAGTTGAAAAGAGAAACTTATTTACTACAGTCTAAACCAGCATACTCCATAAGCAAGGTAACGCATCTATCATTACCACATAAAGTTACTAATAGTGATTAAGAAGGATACATCACCAATTGCCCTAATACTTCACCACCATCCAGATCCGCACATCAGCTGGGGAGCCCCGGTCGCAGGATCTGGAGAACCTGTCCCAGCAATTGGGAAATCCTACACAGTGCATCCACTCGTAGGTGAGGATCTCCAAAGCTGCTGTGAGAGGGTCCAGCTTTTATACAGCTGAATAAACAATCTTTGAGACTCCACATGCAGAGACATCTGACATTCCCCCCCTCTTCACTGGATTCCACCCGAGGCGTGACCAGGGGCCCAGGGCAGAATCCAGAAGGGGCATCTCTATCTGTTTGGCTCAGACAAGGCTGGACATCTGGCTGTACGGCCTTGGTAGTCTGTCTCCACATAGATGTTTTATCCTTCTAATGACTATATTTTATCTAAGCTTCATTCTCTGCTTATTTCATTTATCATTCACATAGTTGAGAGAAGGTATCAAAACTCACATATCACTCAAATATAATATTCAGTATCCTTTTTGTGAAAAAATACCCGTAAGCAGCAAAGAAGTCATCAAAATCTCTGAATAATCATGACAAAATAATTCAGTGTGCTTTAAAAGCACTCAATTTTTTTCTTTCAAGCTAATAAGTTTAGTAGATATTACAGAAGTGTGGAAAGTTTGATTAAAAAGTTTAAGCATTTCATTTTTACATCTGCATTATGCTCTAGACTAAAACTTTTAACATCAAAGCTATAAATTGGATTCAAAGAAGTTGTTTGATGTTATACCTACAGCATGTAACAGAGCTCAAAGCAATTTGCCCACCAAAATGTTTAGCAAAGTCAATTTAAATCACTTGCAAAAACATTTTCCAAAATTTGAAAAGTGCCAATATGTACGAATATGCTGTTCACTCTGCTGTGAGTAAAACTGTCACCAATTCCAAGATACATGCTCTTCCAGGTTTAAAAAAACCCCTCATCCTAAAAAATGCCATAAGTGAAAATGAACACGTTAAATTCTTAGAGTAAGTGATGTGACTCAGTGTTCGTGTGGGGGAAAGTACAACCACAATGAAAGTATTTTGAGGTATAAATTAGGACAGACCTGCTAATGCATCAGGGTATTCCTGTTTTGAGAATACAGATCTCAAAACATTAATTTCTGGCACTGCTGTAGGCCCAAGTACCTAGTTGAACACTAATTGTTAAAAAGACACTTCTGCCTGCTTCCCCACCCCCCCCAATAAAAAAGATCCATTGTCTGTTTTTCTATTATCTGCCATTTAAGCAAAACAACCCTCACACACTTCAACAAAATGAGAGATGTGTTTTCTATTAGACAGAATAACAAGCCATGCAAAACGTAAAAGGCACTAAATTATATATCATGACCTGCACAGGAATCATGACAGTGTCTCATAAAGAGTCTCAAATAAATGCTAGGGAAGTATGATCCAGACCAAGCTATAGGTACACACCAACACCAGAGTCGCTATTAATGATTTGTTTAAAAGGCTGAAGTAGTATTCAATGGAATCTATCACAGTTCGGTCCTAGAAGAGCTACAAGAAATGACTGTTTCAGGTCAGACCAAAAATCCAACTACTTCAATACACTGTCTCCACAGTGGCCAAAAGGGATAGTATAGAAACTGGAAAAATGTAAAGCCCAGTTACCACAGCACGCTGTCTGATCAGTGACTATTAATCTGCAATGGATTTTTCTTTGAATTACTTGTCAAATCACATTCTGAATCCCTCGACTACAAATTAGGAAAAAAAGTCAATATTTCTTACGTTTTAAACCATTATACAAATCAGGTAATTGGTTTCAGCAATTACTGCAGTGGTGTAATTGACATTAAAAAAAAAAATCTACTTAAAAATTCCTTAAGAACTGAACAATTATTCTTACCTCCTGTGTGCAGGCATATTGAATGAATATGATGTTTCTACAGATATCAATGAAAAATATGTTCTGGAACTACTTTCTAAAGGGCCGAAGAGAAGCTTAATGTTTCACACAGAATCATCAAAATCAGAAGGACATTCTCCTGGGATGGACTGAATATCCTGCGTTTAGTTCCTGTCCCAGGGATATTTTTGAATTTGTATCGAAATGCAGAAAATAAAACTCTAAGCAGGGAACAGAATCAACTAAATGTAACCAAATATTTTTTCTTTGCAAAATATCATTAAAAGGTTATTAGGAGTGAGATTTTTACACTTAAAACATCTGTAATAGTATTTTCACTAAACTCCAGTGAAATGTTTCTGAAATCAGAAAATTTGTCATCTTTTTTCACTCACCAAATAGAAGTTCCCGTAATTTCATAATTAGTTTTGAATGTATACTACAGACTTCATAGAGCTATACTTGCAGGCTCAGATGTTGCAGTATAACATTTCTGTCTAATTTTTAAAACTAACCCTCTTATTATTCGTATCCATATCAGAAACCTAAAATACAGTACAAAACTTCTCCTGATTCTTTTTCCCTAAGCTCTCTGGGTGGCTTGCAATTCAAAATATTTTTGCCTAGAATTGTTTTCTACTGCATAATTCTAAATATTTCTATAAGCGCTTTTGTTTTCTGTTTAACTGTGGGGTTTTTTAGTTTATTTTTATACTGTAAATTTTCCCTCTTCACCTATTGTCTTCTAAAGTTTCACAGTGGTCTCCAATACTGCCTTTCTTATCAATTTAGAATAAATAACATCTTCAGAAAGGTGGTGAGATAATTAATTTCAAGACTAACATTTTGCTCTTCTTCCCAACTGTTTCACTTAAGGAAGAGTTACATCAGTAGCTTCAGTTCCAGATGAATTAAACTCCAACTTGGTAGGTAAAACAAACCTTGAAATCCTAGAAGATTAAAGCACCCTAGAGAGCTATTTTTTAAATGAGTACTGAAGGAAGATACTGCTATGTTACAATAAATGCGCTAAGGGTAGAATTCAGTACCCAAGATGTAATTGTCTCAGATTTTATATTCCTTAAGTTACATGCACAGGCTTGACAGACAGAGAAGGAAGTGATCTATGGGAGATTTGTGTCCAAATGAAGCAGAAACAGGACGCCAAGCTGAATAATGTAGGGCAGGTAAAATGGCTCTAGCCTTCTATTTGGGATAGCTGAAGCCTACCGTACAAGTCTCACAAAACTTTGCGTTAAAAAAAGAATGAGTCTTGCAACCTGACATGAAGACAGTGACCAACATGGTCACTGCTAAAAGCTGAGGTGCTTTAAAGACACCTAAGGGAAACAAAGTAATCAAATCCATTTAAGAAGGAAAATACAATACCAACCAGGTTAAAGCTTTAGTGCCCCTGAGGTAGCCTAAACTTTACAAAACCCTACTCTCCATAAAAACAGTCTCTCCAAGTTTAGCTTCTTCTAAGCAATTATTACTTATGTTGTTCTTTATACAGGAACTTTACACTTTCTGTACAGGATTACCGCAGACATCCATTTTATTCTGTTCTTAGAGGAGCTGGAATCAGATGATTCAGAAAGCCTTAACAAGGTTAGCGTAGCCTTACCAAAAAGGGATTGTGAAAGCTAAAAGGCTTTCAACATTTAGCATGCTACAAATAGAGCCATAACAATATCAATTATGTTTATTTTTAATTTGTTACAAATTATTTGTATTGACATACTTTTCCTCTGCATGACCAAAAAGAAAAGGCACTCTATCCTCTCCTTATCATAATTTAACCTAATTCCATCCTTTTTATTCATCTCTAAAGTCCACATTTCATTTTTTTGTAAATGTACATCTCCTCACAGAGTCCAATCTTATTGAATGCCTAACTCTGAATCCATCTTTTGAACAAGATTTATGAAGCTGCTCCCTATATTCATCCTTTTCTCTTTCTGCTATTTTGAAACCTGGTATTTAGAAGGCACCACTAAAGCATGTGGAAAAAAAATAGGACCAATCATGCTAAAGAAAAAATTACATTGCATTTTTCTAGCCTTGCTGAAAGGTTTATCTAGGTTCAAGACACTACACTTCATTAAAAAAAAAATCATAGTTTCTCATAATTTAGTACTGAATAACTATAAAATAAATTGTAAGCTGCCTAAGCATTTTGATTTCACTGTCTAAGCATTTCTCTTTTTACACTGAAATCTGTTCTTAAACAAAATAAAGTTCTTTTGAAGATGTTCTTGCTCTTACCTGACGTAAAGTACGTGCTACTATACTTTCAAGTACTGGTCCTCTGTCTTCATGCAGCAGATGAACTTCATCAAGAATCAAGAGTTTTACCAGCTGAGAGAGGGCTACATCACCAACACTTTTTCTTGTCACTACATCCCATTTCTCTGGAGTAGTCACAAGCATCTAGTAGAGCAGAAAAAAGAAATATTAAGCATAGAGAAAGAAAAATCCAGATTCAAATTTATAAAAAACCAGTACTTTAATATACAGCACAGTGAATGCCATGTAGAACTTCACAAAGCTATCTTAAGTTTTACCTACTTTATGTATGTGAGGCAGACAGAGTTTGCTCCATCTACATGTGTTGGACGGCTGTTAGTAGGATTGAGGATGGAAAACAGCATGGAAATATCAACTAATAACTTCATGCTAATATGCAGCATTTGTATAAATTTTCTACATTAAAACACCTAAGCAGCTATCCAGAACCAACTCCTTATATAATCATGTGACGCATTTAATGCATGTTTCCGACTTAAAATTATCTGTGATAAAATAATTCTAACCTTCACCACAGCACAGTAAACACCTAAGACCCCCCTATACCTAAGCTTGAGCTCAAAGTTTCCCGTTTCCTATGAAATGCTATACAGTTTGCTGAAATGTAAAAGTTGTACATTTTGATATCGATTCTTGCACTGGCAAAACAGATTAAACAGCTTCCACCAGCCCTGGAAAAGGTAACTGCCACACTTTATTGTTTCAAGTACATATGTATGTGGTAAATCTTTATCACGGTGCCATTTCTTGTTATGTTCTTGCAATGGCTTGTCTTTTTGAATAAATCCTTAAGCAACAGACTATCAAATATAACTGAGGTGCCTTCATTCTCCAGGTGCCAAACAATGGTAGTACCCTCATTCTCCACGATGACAACACACTCAGCAGTCACCTCATGTGACCTTAACACAAGAATCCAAGAAAGTACCACTTTTAAATTTAAAATGAGACATTAAGTTATCACTCCAAAGGGAGCATCTCACTCCTTCCCAAATAAACTTCTCAGTGGCTGTTTCAAACAGAAATAGAAATGCAGATTTCTCATACACTATTCAACAAAAATAATTTTCTATTGAAGCTCCATGTAGCCCCCCCTTAGAACTGAATTTCATCCACTGAAAAGCAATAGTAACTTGCCTGCAAGTTATGACTATTATTTAAGGTTAATTATTGCCTATTTGTAACAGATCTAATTAATCACTGTCTGTCAAAGCTTGAGGTTTCTTGGACAGGCACAAAGCTTACCACACAGTCTCACCTATTTCACAAAAAAACCCAAACTTAGAATTATTAAAGTAAAGGTTACTCCATAACTTTGCAGTTGAAAATCATTCAGAAAATAAAAAAATCAAAATTCATATTCTGTTGTTCCATAGGCCCCAGTATAAAGGTCTACAAAACTGGGCAAATCTTGTTCAGGTGATACCTAGAGTAAAATGAATGCTTTCATGAGTAAAAGACAACAGGGGTTGCTTGATTATCTTGACTGAAATGAAGCTTTTTAAAAATCAACTACCAATTGTTGAAAAATATTAAGAATTGGCAAAACGGGGAAACTTCTAACAGTTTTGATAAACAGGCATCATACTAAAAGATGCCCAGCGATCATGAACCTGTAAGTGGTTCATGTTTGTAAATAAGCTTATCAACTTGTAAAGGATCTAAAGAAAAAGAACACTTGTTTTCTAATTCTACTGACACTGACCAAATTCCAGTCAACAACCTTGAATTACCTTATCCTATAAAAAGATATAACAATTGTTAGATAGATCAGCAAAGCAGGTTTATGATAGAGCTTTTAAAACAGGAATTCTAAATTGCAAAAACTTCCTACTTCTATCAGTATAACTTTATTTGTCAAAGTTTTTTTTAAGTAAATAGCCAACTTTTTCCCCAAAACATGTGGAGTAGTTTCTTCAGACAGATTTTGATTCCAGGCTTATTTTAATACAAATCTTAGTATCAAGGCCTTTGAGTCTCAAAGCAATATTACATCCATACTTTTCCTCTCAATAAATGTTTTTCTTTCATTCTACTTAAAGAAAAAGACAACAGTAATAAATAAATATATTTCATATTTGATGAACCCATGCTTCACATCACAAATAAGAATTGAGTTTACAATCTGACAGGAAAACATCCATCTGATTCCTATCAGTTCTTTCATAATAAACATGATTTATGATTGGGCTTTCTCTTAACTTTAGATGTTCAGAAATAAATCAGACGACACATAGTTCATCTTTATAGATGATAATGTTTCTACAACGATATAATGCTAGTAAGTCCCTATAAAAGCTTACATGTGTAACTGTTTTCCTCTAGTCAGCATTTGCTATACTCTAAGGAGCCATGGCAGAATACTAAAAACACTCCATAAATTAAAAGAGTTGCATAGATATTATCAGTAATGAATCCCAAATTTGACCAGATAATGTAAAACCAACATAATATGTGATTCATGACATTTTCTTCTCAAACAAAATCTGATCTGTGGGAACACACTGTCCAAATAAGAAAAATAAAGTGTTGCTGAAGTTCCCAGACTTTAAAAACAGAAAACAGAAAGACAGGTTAGGTGGCCTCCAAATGTGGTGCTGTGTCCTTACTGGAGGCGAGAGCGACATATGCTTTCCTCCTGTCTTCGGTCACTTTTCCCAGTTACCATGATCGATCAAATCGATGTTATCAAGAGTAACATCACAATGACATCAGCCACCTCCGTCAGCAATCAAGAATACATCCTATCAGAGTCCACAGACATATGTATGCCCAGTTTCCTAAAGTATACCCTGACCTGATCCTCTTCCCCCAGGGATACTTGTTACTTCCTCCAGACGTTCCCCCAGTTGCTGGGACCTGGGATTCCTGAAAGCTGGCCTTTCTAGTAAAGATGGAGGCAAAAGAGGCATTCAGTACTCTTCCATTTCCTGTGTAACCATCTCCCCTGTCTCATTCAGCAACGGGCCCACATTTTCCTCAGTCTTCCTTCTGTTGCCTGTCGTCTTGTTTTTGACATCCCTGACAAGATTCAATTCCATCTGGACTTCAGCTTTCCTAGTTTGATCACTGGATGCTCAGATAATTGTCTCTGCATTCCTCCCAGGTTACCTGTCCTTGTTTCCAACCACTGTATGCTTCTTTTGTGTGTTTGAATTTGGCCAGGAGCAACTTGTTCATCCATGGCGGCCTCCTGGCACATTTGCCCAACTTCTTATTTGTTGGGATGGACTGCTCTTGAGCTTGGAGGTGATCCCTGAAGATTAACCAGCTCGTGTGGGCTGCTCTTCCCTCCAGGGCCTTATCCTATGGGACTCTTCCAAACAGATCTCTGCAGAGGCTAAATTCTGTTCTCCTGAAGTCCAGGGCTATGAGCTTCCTTTTTGCCCTGTTTCTTCCACTCAGGATCCTGAACTCCACCATTTCATGGTCACTGAAGCCAAGGCTGCCTTTGATCTTCACATCCCCAGCAAGCCCCTTGTTGGTGAGTATGAGCTGCAGCAGAGCATCTTGGCTTCTCTATCACCAGGAGGAGGAAGTTCTAATCAATGTACTCAGGAACCTCCTGGATTGCTTGCAGCCTGCTGTTTCTTTCAAAATATTAGGAAAAAAACATAACTTGCAAAATAGATGAATTTTTTCTTCACTTGATTTCCACAAGATATATTCTGATAATATTTATTTTCTGCAAAGAAATATTTTTCCCCTGTACTTCCCCACAATATTGTTCCAGTCCAATTGTTATACCATTAGAATATATCAGTATTTACTCATTACCAAGAATTACTTCTGAAGAGACTTAGTGATATTACAGAAGATGTTGTTCCTGTCCAGCAATATTTAAAACTTAACACAGGAAAGACTCACTGAGTCACTAATATCACTGAGAGAGTGGTGGTGTGTTTCTATGTTTTCTTAAAATACTACTGGGTGCATTTTGTTAACAAATACAAGATTTTTCACATGCTTGTACTCCTCCAAAATAGTAGGTGTAAAAATGTATGACCATAATTTATAAACTGAATTGTAACACTACTACAGATGCAACTGTTATCACTTTAAAATGAGCATGTCAACCACAAAAAAATTAGCAGCTGTACTTCCACAGAACATTAATTAGCAAACAGTGAGGAAATATACTTAGCAATGCATATTAAGACTTTAAGGTGTGAAATACTACAAATGCAAGCTACTTAGCTAATTTGCTAAATCTAAATTGGCAATGTTAAGATCGCAGGTTTTTGGGGTTTTTTTTGTTTTTTTTTTTTTTTTACATGTCAGCCATGTTATCAGGATATATATTTAAACTGGTGTCATTAATTCTTCTGGTTTTGAGTGATGACTAAATGTTCATTATCATGGTCTTTTACTTTGATCTTATTTTGAAACAGCAATATTACTCAAAGTAATGACCTGAATTAAAAGCTATACTTGATATACTGTCTCATTTAGTAAGACCAGAGATCTCCAGAGAATGTCTTGCCAGAAAATATGACTGGTTCTTATTTATTTTGCAGATAGATATTACAGTTGAGAAAAAGAATTAAAAAAAACCCCTAAATAAATCTGCTTTATAGTCTGAAACAATAAATGAAATTCAAATATATAAAGTGTTAATTAAAAAAATATCAGCTACAAGAAAATGTTGACTATCAGCAAATGTTAACAAAGCTAAAGATTATTTTTTCAATTAAAATAATAAACAAAACAGCATTTTGATCCATCTTATAATTAGTTTTAAATGCAGCAGTGGCATTTCTTCTTGTAATTAATTTTCAGAGACAACGTACTCAAAACTCAGATTCAGCAAAAGAATTCCACTTTCTATTTGAGGGCAAGGAAAGGACATAGTAACCAAGTCTTGAAACATCTTTTTAATATTTTCTTTTTTTTTCTTTGACTTATTAGCACACTGAGAAACGTGTTCATTTATATTGCCATTTCACCACTTCACCTCTTTTGGTAATGAAATAGCTAGAAAATAAAGTGTCACATTTGCTTAATGAACTGCAACTCATGCAAGGTATTTCAATCTGTTTTTGTATTAGGGTATGGATGAATAGAAATGGGTTAACTGTCAATATTTTTACTGTCAACTTAAATTTCTCTTTGCACACAGAATTCTCCTTTTCAAATGCCTTTTGGATTACCATTAGTAAGTACTGCATACCAACTTTTTTTACTAGGTAAAACATGGGCTTATCACAAAGTCTTCTGTCTTAGGTGAGGGGCTGCCACTCAATTTCACTTTTATACCAAAGAAAGATAAAAGTGAAAACCTCCCAAAATAATCTTTCAAACCAAAATGATTTCCTTTTGCTTTGGGGTTATTTAACTTATCCCCACATTACTTCACATGATGTCCAGGTAAGAACTCAAACACAAAAGCCTAACTACTTCACTTTGAAAAATAAAGTCAAAAGGGACGACACTAACTGATAATTTCAATGTCGAGTAACAAAATTTAGAATGACTGTGAAAACACATTTTTGTGCAACTGCATGACTGGCTAACTGGTTTTGTCAGTTTCTCTATAGTCCCCTTAGAAGCCAGACTTCATGGTAAGAGGCAGTTACATTTTCACTACAGTTTCAGAAGATCAACATGTTGAAAAATGCTGGGTTTTACTGTTTGTGATTTTTCTTCATCCAAAAAGACTGATGGTCTCACTGCAATCAAATGATCTTCCGTTAATTTCTTAGAGTCCCAAGTTAATTCCTAGCAGTTGTCACAGCCTGCAGGTTTACCTTTGCAATAGCTCACTTGCAATCCTTGAATATTTTTTCTGCTTTAAGTTCTCCCAAACACATCTTGCACATGATCAGTAACTGATTTCTGCTTGAATAATTTGTGCATACACTCTGAGGCTACTAAAACTATGGTAATCCCCTCTAATTCACACTCCCACAGGTTCAATCCACATATGGAGATATTTCAGAACAAACTACATAAAACATTCAGTTATAATGTCCCATACTACAAAATTAACTGCTTTTAAGTTCTTTGAGACCATTTTTGAGAACAGTTTTCCTCTCTTCAGCCACTTTGGCCTCCTAGTATGTTTGCCAGTTATCTGACCTTTTGTCCCTTTCATACATCCAACAATAAATCAAAACTCAAAAAGAAAACCCCATAGTTAACATTCTAATTACTATGATTTCCAGAAAACAATTAGAAAAGACCTAGGGCATTCAGTCTACTGGCCAGAGATTGTCAAACCTAAATGCATAAGGAAGTGTTTGACTTGGATCTCAAGTTAAACATCAACTGCGATGATAGGAGAAAGGCACTAGTGCTCCATTTGTGTTTCAGAAAACATACCATTCTGATTACAAAAAATAAGAACATTTGGTTGTGAATCATCAGGTTAGTAAATTAAATTCTCCCTGCCCTGTTATCTTAAAAGTGGATTCTCAAAATAGTCCACCTTATAGCTGTTCAAACCTTTCTGGAAGGTAAGGCCTCATTAGTAAAGTAGGCATGCATGGCCAATTTTAAGCATGTTCTCATTTCAGGATTTTGCTTTATCAGACCTGATAACAACCTAAATTTTGGGACTGACAATGGGTTTATATAAGTCTGTATATTATGACTGAGTAAACACCATACAAGCCAAATCATACCTTTGGCAATTTCTCTTCAAACAGATTTTTCTGTTTTTATTCCTGATGCACATGATAAACAGAATTCAACTTATTTAAATACAAGACCTTTGAATGAATTGAAGAAATGATTACAAAGAAAAGACATTGTGAAATTTCTTACAGAAGAGACTTTAGGGACATTCTTGAGAATAAAAATGAAACATTCCCAAACATCAGGAAGAGCAAATTGAAAACTAGTCTGCTGTAATCAGCTCCATTCAGAAAGTAGCTGCCAGTGAGCTGTTCAATAAAGTAATTTTTACAAAATGACTATGAGTAAAGGCTTTTGTGGAACTACAAAATTGGTATCAACCTGTAGATTTTAAGTCCAAAGAAAGAATTGCCAATCGTACAAGCACTTGAATTAGCCAGTACAGCAAACCCAGGGGACTAACCTGAGCTGAACTGATGAATTAAAAACTCTGAATAGAAAAGTAACAAAGGCGGCAAAAGGTGTACGAAGTCTGAAGCACCGAAACAGAGGATGCACAAAACAAAATTTTTGATAAAATCTCTTACAACTGCACAAATATAGCAGCTGCTGCACCTCCTAAGCACTTCACGAATCTTCAGCTTAGCATTCACTTTCATGTTTTGATTTTCCTGCTGCTGTGTTCACAAATGAGATATGAGCAGTAAGTCTGTATGTAGAGCGTTTCCCAGAATCATCGTAACTTAAAATGTTTGATTTTTTTAAAATTATTTTTTAGTAGGCTTGTGGAAACATTAGGCCAACAACTGTTAGTAATGGCAAGCAGGCATGCAACCGCATGTAGAATTCTTCATAGAAGGGGGGGGAAAACATCTCTTTGGGGAGTTTTTCAGAGAAACAGCAAACACCTATCAGGAACACCAACCACTATCAACAGTGGTCAATTTTAACATTTAGCCATGATCATTACTTAGAAGAACCACCCACAGCAACAGACTTTGTTCTCATCTAGGCAGGAGCAGATTAAGTACTCTGCTATGGTATACAAAATGTCTACTACAACACATATAGCTCACCATAGATTCCATAAAATCATCAACCTGAAGGGCTATAAGAACCTTACTATGCAGGTTCTTACAATCCACAGATAAATGCGGCATGCAAGTCCTTTCTAGAAAAGCATTATATTAACATTCTCTATCATTGGCTAGTCCCATGCCCCGTGCATGAGCACACAGTATTTTAATATACGGTTACTTAGCTTTCTATACCATAAAAGGTAAACTACCTTGCACTTAGACTGGGTAGTGTTGATATTCTGAGTATCATCACTATCTCAGAAATAAGTATGCATGCTGCCATACTGCAAGCAGAGCAGGAGTAGTATGAACTAACACGCAGTTTCAATATCTTTCCTTACCATAGGATGCAATTGCATATGCTTTTACTATATCAGAATTGTGAAAAGACAGACAATGGTGCACACACACTTCCAAATGTCTGATCTCTAAGTTTGAATTCATATTGTTGTATACACTTGGCACTGGCATCATTCTTTCTATAAAGAAAGTGTAGAATAAGCTCAAGATTACAATGAACAAATCAAGAGGCCTCCACATGAGAAAAATATGCAGATGTCAAATGATTACAATAATAGAGCTTTTTTGTTATGGGAAGCTTGCAAAATGAAATTATCATCCCAGTGCTGGACTGAGATCCATGAACATTTCACGACCATATGTCATCATACCCCTGCAGCACGTTCTTTTCATACTTAACATATCTGCATGAAAGTACTACTTCCTCTTTGCTTTGAAATAATTACAATAGCTGCTAAAACCAGCAAATAGTCCATTCATGTTATATTTCCCTCTAAAGTTCACAGTATTGTTTCTCAAAGCACTGATTAAATCAACAGGAAAAACATTTCCACTGTAATTTCATTCTTTATTTACTTTTCCCTCTCAACAGTCATTTCTTTCTCATTTTGCACTAATGTTTCTTTCTATCTTTCCCACTTTCTATTAAGTAACCCTCTAACTATTGCAGTCTCCTTAGGAAAAGGAAAAAAAAAAGAAAACCAAATCTTATTATAAAAAACACCTGATGCCTGTGGCTATGTGAGGATCTGTCCTCTAAAGGCTACCTCTTGCACTCCTCCTCTGCTATGACCAATGATGCTGGAGTTACTCATTCTGTTAGCATGAAAAAGTCTGACTGAAGATACAACAGACAAAACTAAGGAGAGGTAAAGAGACTGAAACAGCTAAAATGCTAAATATGACTAGAAATTATTTCATCATTTGCAGGTTAAAAAGAATTCTTTTATTGAAATTAGAAGTGATGAAATAAAGCATCATTCCAAACGTGTGAATTCAGTAAACTGACAAAAATAGCATTTTCTGCAGTGCCTTGGTGATGTTAGAGAAGAAACAATTTTAAGGCCTATTTCATTTGTATATAAAGAAAAAACAAATTCATGTACGAAATACAAGGTTTAAGGACCCAAAAGCTTTGGAAAGCATGGAACAAGCCTCTTTCTATGTCAATGCCTGTAGCAAATTTGGCTCCACAACAGTGATTCATCACAGATGTATAGCAATAAAGAATTACTGTCTAGCCACAGCTGCTTTGTCAATATTCAAAGACATTATTTCATAGATCTACTTCTTCAGATTTCAATTAATATAACTTCCTTGGCTTTGTTGTTTTCACCTGGTCTTCTGGTCTTCTCTCGTATTCTCCCACTCCTTTACATACATCCAGAATTTCCCCTTGAAAACAGCACTTAAGAATATGTGGCTGATCCTAGAGGAAGTTTTGCTCAGTCACAGCCAGCACTCCTCATCTGACAGCTTTTTGGCAAAGGGTATCCATGCTATAACTATTTACCTTGGTGCTTTGTTCTGGCAGCAAATTCACTGCAAGAGCTTTACTTGTGCAGAAATGGAGACACAGACAACTGCACACAACACACATCCACCCAGAGCAGCTTCCCGTTGGAATGCTGCGGATTCCACAATTCTATAGGGAGAACTGCTACGCTGGGGCTTTGTACAACTGGGAAATATTTCCCTTCTAATGAATGATGCTTTGGAGTTTCTCACAAAATTTAATATTAGATACCTGATATCACACCCCATGAGGGACACTTCCCCACTTTGGCACTCACTAAGGTAAAACTTTGTCAAAACACATTGGCAGAGAAGCAGCTGGCAAGTCACTTTCCTAATGCTGGTTGTATTCCTCCTTTTATTGCACTCTTACTCTGTATGATTTATTCAAGAATTTCACAAAATCTCATGCGAGCAGGAGCTCAGACAGGGAGTGGAATAAACATATAGAAGGTAAAACAGAGGGCAGCAATTCAAAACAAGAATTTGAGGTAGTAAGGTAGGAAGCAATAAATAATGAATACAAATATTTTGGTTTTCATAAATCAGAAACCAACCATCTGATGCTGTTTTACACAGTTAAAACAGAATTATGTCTCCAGTAAAGCAGATTCCTTACAGTACAAAGATATGCAAATGAGCAGTATGCCCATTTGGGTGAATAAATGATGTTATATCAAGTCTTAACATGTATTTGTGATTTAAGGTAACAGGATCACACATACATATGTATATTAAAGCATCTCAGAAACATTCAATAGTAAGACCACACTCACAAAAAGTATTTACATCAAAGGTTGAGATTTTCATGTTAGAAAGACTCACAGAGGTGCATTATATTGGTGCATATCAGCAGCAACCAGTAAGCCACCAAAGCTAACACCAATAATCAATCAAAATACGGTCTAGAAATCAACAGGAAACAACAAAAATTGTAACAGCTGCAACTCAGAACCCATTAAAATGGCAAATGAGTTTTTAACTGAAGAAACATAACTCTGTTCAGCATGTTTTATTTTATAACTTAATCCTAGGAACCCATGATGACTTAGTTCCTTTACAGAGCCCAGCTAGTCCATCTAATGAAAACGCAACTGATTCACAATGTATCAGCACACTGACAGCAGAGTAAGATACTTCCGGCACATCTGACACCTACTGTTGAACAGATTTTTTTCAGTATTGTTTTATTTGTTGTATACTCAGTTTCACAGTTATGATTAATAGACACGTTCACATGTTAAGATTTACAATTTCATGCTTTCAGCTCCTTTCTGGATGTCCCAGCAGTTACAAAATTAATTTCTAAGTTCCGACACTACTTTTATACCTCAATACAACAGACTCAGAGTCAAAATAAACTGGAATCAAACCCAGTACAACCAGCCAGGCTGATAAATCAGATAAAAGAATCCCTTTCTGTTGCTGCTGTGAAAGCATTGAAGGTTTTTTGTGTATTTGTACTAAAGAATATAAAGACTTACATGCAGCGTAGTCACATTAATCTGAGGAGAAACTACGGCAAACTATAAATTAGGATCATAATAGCTCTACTGAAAAGTAATATAAGAGCACCTGCTCTCTCTATTCTTTTCTAAGAAAAAACAGTCTGTTTAGAGTCAGTACAAACCTTATTTTAACAACCATAGTGAGGAAGAGCAGCTTGCATGCTTTGTGAAATTCAGCTCTTATATTGTAAAATGCATAATTGGCCACTCAGCCTTCAAGTTTAAATAATGAACTAAATGTTTTAAAGGAGTTTGATCCAAAACATTACCCTCTCTTCCTCTTTGCTGTTAATCAGTTCACTAATTATAGTTATACTAACCTCTGATATACTACTGTCAGGTCTGATTGATGCCAACAGCCCCCTTAATCAGATCTGACAACTTTCAGCAAGTGCCTGTCTCTTGAGACACTGCATCCAGCCTGCTTGTTTTCAAGCCTTCCCAATATTATTCTGTATTTTCTTCTCCCCCAGCCCCCTTTTCATAGAGAAGAGAGATACAGTAAACAACAACACATGAGCATAGAGTCTATTTGTGTATGTTTTCAAACATAATTTTAGCAATAATTGGGCAAAAGTTGATAGGTTTTTTACTGGATAAGAATTTGCAAGGAAAAACTAAGTACAAGAACATTTTTCGGAAATACACTGCTGTTTCTGAGAAATGCAATATTGTTGCTTGGTTGGTGTTTTTTTTTCCTTTTCCTTTTTTCTCTCAAGCTGCAAGGAAAAGGGTTTCAAAGTCATCCATCCTCTGTTCTGCTGGGAAACTTTGGGCTTGGGCTGCACAACTTCAGGAGACAAACATAAAAGACTACCTCAGCTACCAGTTTTTCCAACGTATTTATATTGGCGCACTCTTAAGGCTTATCACAATGGCCCTGCATATCTCATTAGCTGTAAATATAAAATGTTCAGAATAACTTTCATTGGCAGAAGTATAACCTTTTAATTATTTATTTATTTTAAGGTTAGGCATAGTCAGGGGAGAGAGAGTCTGTGTTCCTTTTCCAGCTACTTGAAAAAAAAAAACAAAACCAAAAACAGTGATCAAATACCTATTCTCTGGAACAGAGAGATAACTTTTCTCTAAATGTGAGCAACTGTTCTTCAAGAAGCAGTTGTTCTTGATCAGTTTTTTTCCCTTCTTTTCTACTCCTGTAAAGCGTGACCCCAAGTCGTGGATTAACCCAATATTTTGTGAAAAAAAAACCCAAAAAACCCAAACCAACCAGAGTGCAACAGTGATATTTTTCCCAAATATCTTTTTTAACACACCTTTACTCAACAGTTTTATGTTCTTTCACAGATTTGTATGCAAGAGGAAACAAGTCACGGCGTGTGGTTTTTTTCTTCAAGCCAGGGATTTTTTTGAGGTCAACGTAAATCACTGATTTGGAGGCATACTAAGCTGAAGCTGAAGAAAGGTTTCTTGGTATGGCCAAGATGCTGATGTTACACAGGTATTGCATTAAGAGCCAATTTGGTGACACCTGTTCACATAACAACAACCCAAACACCAATTCATTTGCTTTCATGCAAATGTGACTTCATGAAATTTTTTTCAAGTCTACACTCCAGAGAAAATCATGTATGCTAATATGTTAATGATAACTAGTGTTGAATAGGACTGCAACTGACCTACAATATGACTGTCAGATTTATGTTTTCCCATTTTATTAACTAAAAACTAGCACACCTTTTGGATTTTGGCAGGATCCTTTAAGCACTCGGAAGAATACCAACAGCTCGCTGTTGTAAGGTAAGGATCAAATCACATGGAGTTCCACAGGAGTCTATCCACCTCAATACTATTGCATATTTTAATGACTAATCCTAAACTGAACACTATATGCACTAAACTTTAACTGATACTATGCTTTATGGACCTGTACACTCATTGGAGGGTGGAGTAAGAATTTAAAAATGCCTTAGTAAGTTAAAGAAAGATGCATTGATGGATGAAAGTCAGTAATACAATTTCAACATTCTACACCAAGGATGAGATTCATCTTGCCTATCTTACTGGTAATTTAGAAATTTGCCATCTAAACTAGCTGTCTAGGTTCCCTCTAGGTGGTTCATTTCATCCATCTTAGTATGAATCAGCCTTAGAGGTCTTTGCTCTATAGCATTCTCCCTACAAGTCTGTGCAACCAGTTTCAACTAGTTGTCTTTCACACGGCTGAAGCCAAAATAGATTAATCTGACCCTCAGGAATAATTATCTCCACACATACAGGATGTAAAACAACTGGCTAGACAGTAGTTAGGCAGGGAAAAGAGAAAGAGCAGATCAGTCTGCACATGAACCAAAACCACTATACGCTGTTGCAAAAATGAAACCTTGGAACAGAAATGCTGCTATTTGGACACGCTAAATAAACCTTCCTCTCTGCTCAGCAGCAGTATGACCTTGGGGCAAGACATTATGTTTTGGGCAACTTAATTCAAGAAGTGCAAACCAACTGAGAGTCCAAAAGTGAAAAAGAAGAATGACTAAACATAAATGAAGCATGACCATTATCAAAAGTTTAAATGAATTGACGCTTAGACTAAATAAACGTGACTGAACAGAGATAACTACAAGATTCTTCAAAAAGCAAACAGCAGTGGCTGGAGAAGAAACACATTCAGATAAGGAAAGTGGTAATAAAATCTGAGCAGGATTTATGTTGAAAATAGATTTCTGTTAACAATAATAAAAAAAAAAATCTTCTAGCTGCAAAGACAGATAACCTCTGAAGGAGATTCATCAGAAGTTTAGGAAAGCTCCATAATCAGGGTGTTGTAAGATCAAATTAGATCACTATTTATCAATAGTGGAATACAGGTATTACATCTGTTTTCATAGAAGAACAAATTAGATTAATTCTCCTATTATTTTGAACAGTTTTAAGATCAGCTTAGTGTACATAACTGCACTTAATGTTGTACTCACACCAAGGTAAATATCCTCAAAACTTCAGTTAAAGACAGCTGTCAAATTTCAGTTCTAAACAAATACATAAATAAAGCATATATCCTTAATAATATATCCTAATTATACTTTGTATTAGTAATTCATTATGCTACTGATACAGACTGTAATACTGCATGCTATTGTACTATTATATGCATCATGACAATAAAATAATTTTATTATTATACTAATACTTTATACTAATATTATATATATGTTAATTCTGCTCTAAATTAGAGTATATCTCAATATAAAGCGATCCTTTAGCATCAAAGATTCTTTAAAAAAGATTTGTAATGTAGTGTGAAAAAAGCTGTACTTCTAAATGCAGTCAAATTTAGCAGGATTATTGGTAATATTTGTAAGTATTAATTTGAGGTATAATGTGGGGTTTTTGATCCACAAAGAGTAACAATAAATGTTAAACAGCCTAAAATATTCTGTAACATACAAAATCACAATTTAGAGGATGTAAATTCTAAATTGGTTTGATGCTATTTTGTAGCTTACTTGCACTTTCAACTGACCAGAAGCAGGTAAATTTGAAAAGGAGCCAAAAGAGGCAAACATTCCCTGAGCAACCTGTCCTCAATTCTACTCAAATAACCTATCTTTTTGCACAGGAATATTCACTCAGCAGGCACAGCTGTTATTCTGCAATTTTTACATCTAAATCAAAGATAATTGGACTTCTGAGTACCTTTAAATTGTAGTCTGGGAGAAGGGTCTAACTTAATGCATCATTTGCATTAACAGTAAAAGACTGCTTTTTTATCCTGTAAAATTTACTGTGCTTAAAAACTATTTGGAAGCGCAAAACAGTTACTCAGTAATTTTATAGACATGTGGATTCCTTTTGCACAGAACCTTTTCAGCTATAAAAGACCATTAAAAGCAACAAAAGTAAAGCATTCTTCCAAGTTCTTCATAGATGAAATATTAACGATAATAGACATTCTTGAAAATTACATGCCTACAAGTTTTACTAAAGATTATGTCCTCAGTGCCAAAAAAGCTTCAAAACCAAAAGCCTATAATATTTTGGTTTTTTTTTTAATAATTATTCATATGCAGATGAGCAGTTAGTTCATAACATGAAGTACTTCAGTTCCAGCTTCTTTGCTATTAATTTAAGAACTTCAATAGAGGCATTCTTTATTGCTACTTATTAAGATCCATTGTACTTCAGAATTTAACATTCAGACAATGTATTTTAAGGGGTTTTAGGCTTAATTTTACATATAAAAATATGAAAATCATAGTGCTTATTAGCCTACCATCTCTGGAAAAGAAAATCTGAAATTTGTTTGACAAAACATTATCTTTAATCCTCATACAGGGACATTGTAATAGGCAAAATGGTGTCTAAAATGGTTGCTTGCTCATCTTTTATTGATACACGCAGCAAATACCACATAGGCAATTCCATCAAAATAGACTAATCTTGATTTTCACAGAATCACAGAATGGATAAGGTTGGAAGGCACCTTCGAAGATATTCCAGTCCAATCCACTGCTCAAAACAGAGTCACCTACAGAAGTCTCCTCAAGACTGTGTCCAGTCACGTTCTGAATACCTCTAAGGTGGAGACTCCACAACTTCTCCAGACAAACTTCCAGTGTCTGACCAACCTCATAGGAACAAAACCCAAAAATCTTTCCTGTATTGCAGTTTGTACCCATTGCCTCTTACCCTCTCACCAGACACTGCTGAGGTCTGGCTCAGTCTCCTTTACACATGAATACACAATGTACTCATACACATCGATCACATCTATCTGAGCCCTCTCACACCCAGGCTGAATGACCCTAGCTTGCCCTGCCTCTCCCTCAGGTGTCAGATGTTCCCATCCCTTAATCACCTTTGTGGCTCTTTGCCAGACTGGCTCTAGTGTTCCCCTGTTCCTCTTGTAACAAGGAGCCCAGAACTGGACCCAGCGCTCCAGATATGTCTCACGAGGGCTGAGCAGAGGGGAAGAATATCCTTCAAGCTGCTGGAAACACTCTTCTGAATGCAGCCCAGACTGAAGGGGACATTGCTGGCTCATGTTCAATTTGCTGTCCACCAGAACATTCGTATCTTTCCTGGGAAGCCTACACTGGTGCATAGGATTTTTCCCCAACTCCTATGCAGGACACAGGATTTACCTCTGAAAACACCTCTGCTGGCCCATTTCTCCAGCCTGTCAAACTCTCTCTGAATCACTGTACAACCACCCGATCCGTCGACCACTCCAGTTTTGTACCACCTGCAAACCTGCTGAGGATGCACTCTGTCCCATGACAGAGGAACTCTGTGACCTTTCAAAGATAATTGAGAATGGCCTCACGATGACTTTGACCAGCTCCCTCAAGATTTGTGGGTGAACCTCATGAGACTGCATTGACTTGTATTATGCTCAGTTTGTATGCACGTTCCCTAACCTCACTTTCTTCCACCAAGTGTTGAGTTTTCCTTCTCTGGACTTTCCCATTTGTCTCAGGGACCTGGGCTTGCTGAAAGCCAGTCCTAACAATAAAGGTTAAGCAAAGAAGGCATTAAGTCTTCCTTTTGCTATACACCCATAGAAGCCTTTCTTGTTGCCCTTCATATACGCCCCTGGGCTTTGGCTTGCCTCACCCTGTCCCTTCATACTCAAACAGGAACTACAATCCTTTCAGGGCACCTGTTCCTGCACCCACCTCTTGCATGCTTCCTTGTTACATTTGCTTTTTGTCCTGCAGCCTCCTGCCACTCATTTGACTTCCTGCTCATCAGGCTGAACCACTGGAGTTTGGAGGACTAGGAATCAACTAGGAATAACAAGTTTACAGGATTGACAGAGATTCCTATAGTCTGAAAGCCTTTGAGTTTTTCATCTAGATTAACAAACACTGAAGTAGTTTACTGAACTCATTAGCGTCACATGCTCATTAAGTGATTTACAGAGGAGTGTGGAAAATATTGCGGTAACATACAATTCGATCAGTTTTCAACACCACACCATTTTGTTTAATAATCCTACATATAATACCCTTACGCACAATGCCCTTTCTGAAGCACATTAAATGAAGGCTCTAACTTCTGCATAAAAGATTTAAAGCACAAGAATCATGCTGCATGACATAAACACATTAAGCTAACTGAATTTATTACCGCTGTAATACTGGATCTACAGTATTTGCATATTAGCACACAGCTGAAAGTCTTCAAAACTTTCTACTACATTAGGAACTAGTCTCCCTCCCCAATACCAAGATTACCATATCAATGTAACATTTATGTGTTTTAAGAGATGTAGCAGTGAATACCACTTTACAAATACATAACTAAGATGGACTGTCTGAAACACAGCAAAGAAAGATCAAGGAAGTACAAGGAGCAGCAGAGAAATCTTGTACTTAGCACTATGCCTCTGACATGAAGAAGTAACATCTGGTTTTCAATGCCACTGTCTAAAGTATTTTCTTAAATGGCAAAAATACTCTAAAAGCAGCACAAACCAAAACCAGTGTCTGAAGACACAAGAAATAGGCTTAATCTACTACTGAATTGCATATAAGGTAACCACTTACCACTGAGGTCCCTAAATACTACAGCTAACTAGCCAACACATGATAGTCTACACAAAGCTATTTACACCTTTCACAAATATATGAGGGAGGTGAGGCACTGGAACAGGTTGCCCAGAGAAGCTGCGGATGCCCCATCCCTGGAAGTGTTCAAGGCCAGGCTGGATGAGGCTTTGAGCAACCTGGTCTAGTGGAGGGTGTCCCTGCCCATGGCAGGGGGGTTGGAACTAGATGATCTTTAAGGTCCCTTCCAACCCAAACCATTCTGTGGTTCTACGTATTATGCAGAAGACTCTCTGAAAATGTGCTAGTATTCATAATGTAGCTTAAAACATTACAAGTACTTGGCAATTCACATGTGATTCAGCAGTCACTGGACTATCACATCACTGTAATAACACAACTAAAAATCCTTCATGTAAAGGTCAAGACTGAATTTGATTCAGCCAGTGTCAGTCTTGCAGAAATAAAGAAATGTGACCTTTTTTTTTTTTAAATTAATTACAATCGTGGGAACAGGGAAAGTAAGATGCTGAAGCCTCAAAAAATGACTGAAGAACAGCAGTCCCCACTCAACATAAATTAAATTTGGATGTTATTCTACTTTAAGAAAAAAACCTTTCATTAATCTCTGTTGTACTGAACTAACAGATGCAATAATCTAAGACCAATCTTTTACATAAACAAATTTGAAGTGCTTATTATTTTTTTTTAACCCACATACAAAACTTTTGACAGTTCACTTCATATTCACTTCTGCAATATTCTAGCACAATGAATTGAGGCAAATCATCAATAAACAATGAATTTTCACCTCTATAAAAACATAGCCAGTAAACAAATTTTAATGCAATAAATTACACGCATTTTCAGTGATATTCTCAATCAACGTTTTTTATATTTTTATATTTTTTATATTTAAAGAATGATTGAAATATTTTTAGCAAGGATTTATTAAAAAAATACTTTGAATGACACCATTTTCAGTTAATGTCATAACAAGAGTAAGCAGAAAAATTGATTTAAGATATTGATTGTAAAGTTATTAAACCAGATCTTCCCTCTTTCACTAAGTAACTAATCTCGTGTGTCTGAGATTTCCACTTGAAAAAGTAAGAAATCTACTTGATTCACCTGCAGGTGACACTGTTGGTCTTAGCAATACAACCAAAGAGCAACAGTGTTCCTCTCAATGTACTCTACTGCAGTCTGGATCAATGGTGTATCCAAAACACAATTATTTTTCTTATATTTGTACACTAGTACTTTTAAAGCTCCATTGTCATATCAAACCTCTGCAGAGACAGTGATTAATGCAAGTGCTTCAAGTACAGATATATTAAAACTGAATTTATTCTGATAAAGCTTAAAGTCAATGAAAAAAATGTGCGCACTGGAAGGGGGGGAAAAGAAGAGTATATACTTATAGCAAGGGCTCTTCATCGAAATTGAATATTTGTATATTTTTATGTAAATTCTGAAATACAATACCGAATAGTTATATAAGTTCATAAATAAATAAATAAAAATAAATTAAAAAAAGACCAAACCAAACCAAAACACAACCACTTAAAACTTTGGTTTCAAAACAGTTTAGAAAAACTTGTAGGAAATGGAGCTAAGTCAGGCATGAATATAATTACTTCCAATAAAAGGGAACACACAACCAAGATTGTAATTACAAACTAAACCCTATATACTTTAACTACAGAACACACAGAACAAATTTTTTCCTGTTGTTCAAAATTACTGTAATTTTATTTGGCATCATTTCAACTAGATTTTAGTGCTAAAACAAAAATTAACTCCCACCTTCCAATTCAATCTAAACAGAGATTTTAGCCAAGTGAGTCATACCAAAGAATGCCAGTCAATTACACATTTTACCAGAGTATGTGGTATTTGATTATTAAACACAAAGTAGGTTACTCAAAGGCTGTACTAAAATTCTACAGATTATGCAATAACAGCAAGCAAGTAGGCACGTAGTATAGTAAACCACTATATCTGTCTATTTGAAAAATAAATTATTTCAAATAAAATGTAAATGAATGTCCTAGAGTAGCAATTCTAATTTCTGAAGCATGGAAACTTGATTTTAGTAAAATCAAGATGGATTATATCATAAATCCAGAAATTAATTTAGGTCACAGGCAGCACCTCCAGTTCCTCATAAAGGACTACTATTTTTTATTCAAACTGCTACTGTTTGATGATGTATAAGTACTTTTTCCCCTCTGGCAGAATCTTTGCTGTCATAGGCACATATATTAATGGGAGAGCAGTAAATCAGAAGGGCTTCCAACAATTCCACTAGGGTATTGCAAGGCTGATGCCAAAGAAAAGGAAGCACAATGCTGAAGGCACAGATCGATAAGATCAGCCTGAGAAAGCAATGTAGTTGTCCCAGTCAAAAACAAAGAATGCGGATAACAATGCAACTAAGCAACAAGCTTATTAACTAAACTCACTGAAAAGTTATCCAGAAATCTCTTCTACAAGCAAAATTTATTTCTTTCTTAATCATTTTCATCATCAGAGACAACCAGGAGTCCTAAATGTGAAGTCACAAAGTTTACTGCCTTTATTTCTGAGGGTTAAAGAATTCAGTCAATAATTAACATTACAGCTCCCTAATTGCATCTCTGCTGTGTAACATTAATTTTTTCAGCTGCTTTACTATTTCCCCATGTTGGTGTAAGGACAGAAAACTGGAAAAAAAACATATACTTCATAAAAATTACACCCATGGAAAAATTCCTTCTTTAACGGGTCAAGAAATAGCACTACAGTGTTAACAAATTGAAAATTTGTTCCTGAGGTGAGTTGGATGGGCACAGTGCCATTACGGATGTGCACTCAATCTGGAAGGGGGAGGGCTCCAAGTATTTTTTCCAGTTTGAGATTCAGGTAAATGCAGGTTCACCTAATCCAGATTATGTATTCATTTCTCTTTTGTTATTCCCTATTTTGGATCCATGAAGAGGATACTCTTATTAAAAAAAAAAAAAAAAAAAATCATCCTTCTGCTGATCCATCAAAACCCTTTGGGGATTGCACTTTCTTCCTCCAGAAGCTGAGGAGAATGAATTGAGACCAGCTAAACACCTTGGTGTTACTGGTCACCAAACTGCTATCAACTGGGAGTGTACGCTGCATACCATTGAAGAGAATGCCATGACCAGAACCTTAAAAATCAGTATTTCCAGTCTTTAAACACAATACAGTAGGTATTTGCATGTGTACAAAGATACATCCCTGCTGATTTTAATTTAAGAGTCTTGCTTTCAGAACTAAACTAAGAAATGCACTTAACATTTATAGAAAAAAGAAGTTTAAAAAGTAGGACAGAAAAAAATATGTAACTGTCTATGAAGCCTCACTGCCTCAAAGAGATCCTGGGCAGCGATTTTTTTTTTTATAACACAATTTGCCCTCAAGATGGCATGGACAATGAAGCTGGGGGCAAGATTTTATTTTTCAGATTCTGAAGTCTTCTGAAAAGAAGGAAATCCATATGGAGACAAGAGTGTGAAATGGAGATGACTTTGGGATATAGAAATCCTACTGTATAAAAAGATTTTGATCTTTGACTCAGCCATACACTTCAGCTATCATTTCTAAACATTTTGGTATATTTCTCTCATTTGAAAGGTAAGTTTTTACCTCATTTAAAGGAAGAAAGACTCTCATTTTAAATAGTGCCTAACTTTGAAAATTCAGAGGAAAGGATGTTTTCTTTCAGCAAGGCTGTACTACTGAGAAACACTCTGGAAGTTTTCTGAGAGGGGCACATCCCCATCTCTTTCTTTTTTGTATTAGATTTTGATGTCGTCTTGATAAATTGTATCTCCCAGTCCAAATGCTGATCAAAAAAGAATGTGCTGCTCCTGAAGCCATGGGTGTCCATAGAATTCAGCACTACTTTTCATTCTAGGCATATTGGAAGAGGGAATATTAACCAGGCTCAACTCTTCTTTTGAAATGAAAACTTGAAAAAAGGAGGGGTTTTCTGTATCTGTGAGCTTTATAATCTCTGGATCACTCCTGATGGCCACCTCATGACAGTTTATCCTCTCCCATCCCAAAAATAAAAAAAGATTCATGGATTTTATTGCACCTAAAGCATCCAAAGTTTCTAGAACAAAGAACCATTCTGTTCCTGGACGGAAAGAGTCTGGCATCTAAATTCAGCAGTAATACAGGTGTTTTCAACAACTGCGAGCAAAAAACCTATGACATTTAATTTGAGATGAAGGCCACTTACAGAAGACTAACATCACAGTAAGCACTGACAGGGATGGACAAAATACACTGCAGAGGAGAAAGAGATTAGACAGTGACAAAGCACCAAGAGACAGGAAAATAAAACAGTATTCTCTTGCTTTGAAGTCACTTCAGATTGCATATTCTATACAATTTTTCAGTGTAAGCACTTGATATAGTTTTCACAAAATGCTATGGTAATATGAATAGGATAACAATTGACTATGTCAATCTGAGAAATAAATGTTCTCCAACATTAGATTTCTGTTAAAATGCAGTACAATATGATAGCCTGAGTATTGTTATTAAGGGAGAAGAGCTGTTAATATTCTGAATTAAAAGAATTCGTAAGTTTTGGTCACCGTATTGAATCATTTTGCATGTGTATGGTGACATGCACTGTAAGATGACATACCTGCATTCAATAAAGGGTAGTGAGAAAAAAAGATCTTATATAATCTGATAAATAAGTTACTAATCAAGAAATCAAATTTGAACACTACTTTATCAACTGACAGTTTAGAAATAGTAACATAGTTGTGGACTCGGGAGGAATAAGAAATGCAATGTTTTAATTTCAAATGTAATTTCATACATTTTAGCATTATACATGTAACCAAAAGGCCAATTGACTTACAACTAAGGGCATGCTGCAAAGCCCACAAAAACAGGGAGTCATTTCAATTCTTCTCTGGTTTGGGGGTAACTGAAACGTGAACTAGTAAATTATTTTTGTCTGTGCTGATCATGTACATCTGTCAAATTCTTAGCCTTATATTTGTTTTACTACATTTTTGGCACATATAGATTCAATAGCCAGTTTCCAGTATCTTCATGTGTGTCAAGCCAGGGTAGGTCATCTTTTTAGCACACTATTTAGTAAGATTTCATAGTAGTAATGCTCAAGAGTGTCTCTTTATATCTTCTCCCTGAAAGATCACCTCCACAGAAGTCATTAATTCTTACCAAAACTTATTAAATGGACAGAGAGAATGTCAAGAAAGCAAGTTAAAAAAGTAAACCCACACCACCAAATCCTGTTTTTCAAGATTTTGTATTTATTCAGAAGTTCTTTTTATTGGAAGAACTGGATATTGAAAGTGCTGCTTATATGGATTTATGATATTTATCATAAATCAATCTACTTATATGGCTCAGAGTTAAACAGTCCATGAGTCAAAAAGAAACCCTTAATGTTAAACATGATTTGGTGATAATTCTGCCATCACTATTTTTTTTGTTGCCAATTCCTGACTGCAAAACACACCTCCCTTTGCTTTCAAATACTCTCTCACCCTTTATCTCCTTTACCTAATATAGAGATGTCCTAAATTCTGTTGCACATAAACATAAAAGTGCATACAATGGATGGGTATTGTTTATTTAAAAGTAGTATGTAAATGAGTAACTACAGTAGAGAATCAGTCATGTACTTACTACCTGCATAAGGTAAATTACTATATATGCATATTCAGCTTCTAACAGTGAGCTTTGCATATGCATGAAAAGGGAAACCCACATATAGCAGAATATCATAGAATATAATGCATTAAAAATTAACAAAATTTATGTATTTCCATTTCCACAGGAAAAGTAGCAGAAATCAAGCTTACTATTTATGTTGCTACTCTTATCTCTATACCTATACCTCTCTATATAAAGTGCAAGAAATGAGAAATAGTCTATCAGAAGAAGCAAGCTGTAGATGAAACAGAAGGCACCTCAAGTTTATAGCTCTCTTTTGCTTCAAATAGTTTCAGACTTGATTAGTTTTATATTGCACATAAGAACTTAAGAAAAAAGCATTATTCCATTTTATTAGTATCAGATTCCAATAGGGAATAAAGCTTTCATGACTTAATATCAGAGTCTATCAGCTGACAGAATCTATCAGAGTGATCATCCATATTATTCAAAGGTCCTGATGCCATTCGCTGTTCTCAAAACTACTTGCCCTATTCAGCTCTGGCGCTTTTGTGGTCTCTGCTTCACTTCTCACTTCTGCCTTGCCATCACAAGTACAATTAATCAACTAATCTTCAAGATGTCAAAATACATTCAGTCCTTCAGGCTATTTCCTCTCCTCAAGCAAAGCATTTTGTTCAGTAATCAGACAAATGTATTTGCCAATGCAAATGCAGCTTACACAAATTCTCTTTTCATTTGCAACACTAGTGTTTTCAAAAACACTATCAGTACTGTTGTATTACTCATGCTCTTCAATAAGAATTGCCCTTTTGTTCTAAATTACTCTTATTTATAGTATAAATAGCTAGCTAAAGTTAAAAAGAAAAATAACCAGCTAATAAAATTTGCAATAAGCTAACTTCTCTTGGATTTAAAATACCAAAAGGAAAATTTCAATGAAAGCATTAACTTTATTAAAAAAAAAAAATCCAAACCTAAAACTAGCTGGGGGGGTTGACACTGGTTGCTGCCAGATGCCCACCCAGCCACACTCTCACTTCCCCTTCTCAAGTGGACAGGGGAGAAAAATAAGATGGAAGAGCTCCTGAGTTGAGATGAAGACTGAGAGGTCATTTACCAATTACTGTCATGGACAAAACAAAATTGACTTGGGGAAACTGAATTTGATTTATTGCAAATTAAAAAAGAGAGCACAGTAGTGAGGCAACAAAGGCAAACCCTAAACCACCCTTCCCCCTAGCTCCCTTCTTCCCAGACTCAACCTCACTGCTTTGTTCCCAACTCTTCTACCTACTGGGGGATGGGGAATGGAGGTTGCAGTCAGACCACAGCTCTTCATCTCCAATGTTCCTTCCTCACACTTTTCCACTGATCCAATGTGTGGTCCCCCTCCCACAGGACACAGTCCTTCACGAACTGCTCCAAAATGGGTCCTTTCCACTGGCTGCAGTTCCACCCCAGATAAACCTGCTCTTGTGCAGGCTCCTTTCCACGGGTCACAGTTCCTGCCAGGAGCCCACTCCTGCATGGGCCCTCCATGGCCCAGTTTCTTTTAGGGCACTATCCACCTGCTGCAGTCTGGGGTCCTCCCAGGGCTGCAATGTGGATATCAGCTCCATCATGGTCTCTTCCATGGGCTGCAGGGAATCTCTGCTCTGTCCCCTGCTCCTTCTGCTCTGACCTTGGTGTCTGCAGGGTTGTTTCTCACACTTCTTCCCTCACTCCTCTCTCTCTCTCTCAATTGCTGCACAGTGTTTTGCCCTTTCTTAAATGCACTTTCCCAGAGGCACCACCATCTTGGCTGCTCGGCTGAGCTGTACCCTGTGGTGGGTCTCTTGGAGTCAGCTGGAGTGGGCCTTGTCTGGCACCTGCAGCCCCTGTCACCAGCGCCTGGTCACAGACACCCCAAAATCAAGCACAAGGTTATAAGGTGATGATGATGAAAAGACACTCCGCTCCCCTCCCCCCCCCCCCCCCCCCCCCCCTTAATTGAGATCTTAGAAATCATTCACAGTTTTAAGCCACTCAACATGTTTGGCACTTGGCAAATGAAAGTGATAGCACTCATCAAATTTAAAGCTTTGAAGGATGGTTTCTTAGCAAAACCTTAAGATAGTTTTTACATAAGCCGCGAGCAACGTTAAGAATCAACTGTGAAAGCAACATGATTTTAGCTTACACAGGGTAATGAGCAGAGAACAAATCTGACAGCTAGCTGCCCGCTTTCTAACTGACAATGCAAGTCAGGTTTAGCAGGGCTTTCTTCACCACCATCACACACTTCCCCCTTCCCTCCCAACACCCATCTCCCCTTTTTGTTTTTCTAAATTGAGCTGCATGGATGAAAAGTCCAATATTTCACTTCTGTGCATTTCATTGACGCAGGACACTACAGCTAACAAATTTAAACTCTGAACATCCTGGAATTTTTCAGAGTTGTGAAATTACAGAAGGTTATGAATAAGGCACTTAAAAAAAAAGTTTCCTACTTCCTATCTGCATTAAGGAGAAACATTTAGAAGCACTTTAGGTTGAAAGCAGACTAAGGACAGATATACCATTTGCTTCCAATACCTCTTTAATTGGATATGCAATTTTTTTATAAAATCCGTGACAGAAAAAAGACAGAGACATTTGGAGGCCTGCAGAAATCTAAAAGTTTTACAAAGGCCTGTTTCTGTGAAAGCTGGCAGGCCCACATTGACAGGCACAGCCTTGCACTTCAGTAAATGTACACATCTCTCTCTGTGGGCCTTGAAGTACTTAAGTACAATGTAAAAACTAAAGAAAATCCAATAATATATTTTAAAAGAGTAACCTAGCCTTCTGTAAAATCAGTTTCTTCATCAACAAGAACTGCAACAAAAATGGAAATACTTTCCTCTATTAAAAAAATAAATTGTATTCCAAGAACGCTACAAAAAAAGTACTCAACAGTTCAGAAGTGGCAGAATCAGGACTATTCACATAATAATACTTAAATTCATTTTCCCACAGCATTTATTTAAAAGACAATAAATTTCCTTCTCCTGCTCTCTGAATCCCTTTAACTCCAAGAATATGAAAAGGAAGGAACAGAGATAAATAGAGGTTTACAGGTTGGGGAAATTAGCCTGCTTTCAAAATTCAACCAGATTTGTTTTCACCTACTACATAATTTTAGCAACACAGAAAGCACTGATAATCTGTCCTTAACACCAAGATGTATCTGTAGTGAGCGAGGCTCATGACAGACTGGCAGCCTTCAAGGCAAAGCAAGAGTTGTAAGACCAATAAAAGAAGCTTGGCTTTTATCTGCAGGTCAGAGGCACAAAATAAATAAAAAACATGACAGAAAATATATTTTAGCTTTAAAATGTCAGTCTCATACGTACTTAGTTGACATGTATACACACAGTTATGTAAGTATAAAAGATGAAAGAGAAATTATCTCCTACACGTTTTTTGATGCTCACTACATTCAAAAGTTAATGATTGTTAAGGCCACTAGGCCTTCCTAGAGGCTACCGCTGTTTTGTACATTTATAACATTTGCCACAGTTAAGGCATCATGGTACTTATCAGCCTACAATACAATGTGCACAGGGCTGGGAAGTGCCTTCAGTCTTGGTGATTACATTAGAAATCTATACTGTTCCAATCCCAGTTGCATCCTCCAAACTTTCAAAAGAACCATTACTACTATATTTGTTGCAAACACAAGGTCAAAGATACTTGATCCGAAAGTTGATTTAGCAGTTGTGTTATATCATTTTCTACACTGTATAAAGCAAAGTCTGAGTAGCTATATATACATGCGCACACAAAAATGTCCAGAAGTACAATCACCAAAATAATCCGTTGCCTTCTAACAAACCCTTCACGTTATCTTGAATGCTACCCAGCAAAACAGACCATTTATTACTTATTAATATTTTCCACTTAAACATTAACATATCAAAACCAACTTACCAAGCAACAGATTATGGTTAAAGTATGCTTAATATCATTAGTGGTTTAAGTAACGTCTAAGTATCAGAGTTTCCCAGATGATAGTATGACAGTAGAAGAACATGCTTAGATAACAGTAGGTCAGTATACAAACATGCTTAGAAGAAAGCCGATAGGAAAAATATCAGCTTTAGGGAAATAAACTTCCTTAGATTGTTTTTTAATGGGAAAAAGAAAGTGAAAATTTAATGTATCTTTATTTAGACTATGATAAAAGCTTTAATAATGCAAAATAAACTCTGTACAAGAACCAGTACAATAGCTAGAGCTATTTATTTTTGTAACAAGTTTATTTTCTTCTGTTTCAGTGAAGCACTTATTTATGTACAAATTATTTGGTAATGGACTTGGACTCTGGATCTATCCTGTCTGAAACATTAAAGTGACATGTTAAATATTTACATTTTCTCCTTTTCACAAAAACACAAAGGAAAATTGTGCCTTCAGTTTTACCATGAAACCCACATCTTACAGTTAGGTAAGTAGCAGCTGTGGCTTTCACCGCAAAACATGTGTGGAGTAGGTTAGAAGACTGACTAAAGAGTCAATAAAACAATTATTTTGCATTTTCTTTTTATGGCAATTTCATTATTGGTAAAATTAGAAATAACGTTTTTGAAAAGCTTGGCTTCTGAAATATGTTGGAATCACAGTACAGTTAATGAACACTGACAGCATGGAACAACATGGAAGTAAAATCATCTCATGTACCATAAAATACCACAAATGTATGGAGCAGCAAGAGACACAGATGCCTTCTGGATGAATATAAATGACAACATGGGAAGCACAGAGAAAGTTATTTCTGAAAAACTGTGCTACAGACATTTTTAATGCATGTATCTTTTCAAAAACATTAAAAAGATTTTATTCCATCATAAAATGAATGAAAATTTAAAGTACTCATTACTTCTTTTTGGCTAGCATTTTTATCTTTTAAAAATATTTGTAGAAAAAGTAATAAAGACAGATCTCACTATACACTAAGGGTGGATTCCTGAGAAGTTAGACTGTTAGCAATGTCAGAGAAAGCAATCTTTCCTCACCAGAATAAGCATAACAGATGCATGTTATGATTTACAAAACAGACATATTTAAATACACACAGGAAAAGTATGAAGGATGAAGCATGAAGGATGGAAAGGAAGGAGCAAGTTATCAAGATTGTCACTGAAGTGCTACTTCTAACTAATACTGACAATCACCTCCTTTTTATATCTGTCATTGTGATGGATTTGATTCACCTGAGGATGAAAAGGAAGATGGTGAAAATGTAACTGCTCAGAAAAGAGGCAGAAGCCAACTGTCACACAGGGGGTTTATATCAGGCCTTCAGTGTCCTAGAAGAATCAGCCGAGATCTTTTGAAACTGTGATCCAAACCAAAATGCCTGCATCTACTTCAGTTGATGATCCTACTCCTGCCTTTTGTCCCCCATACCATATATACTACCCCTGTGTATCTAAATTGTGTGCACGCATCCACCTGCTATAGCCTTAATTCTTACAGGAAAAACTGCTTTACTGTTGAACACTTCATCGATTACACTAGCAAAGGCTAGAAAGCAGGGTCATGATTGGCAAAGTAAGCCTGAATGTATAAATAAAGCAGCAACACCTATGAGGGTATTCCTGTCTGCGAAATGTATACATTAGAGAGGCTGAGATGTAAAATGAAGTTTTGAAGCAAGAACCAATTTAATATAGGGTAAAAAGCAATGAAAGGAACCTGCTTGGACAAGGTGGTTTAAGCCCACAGTTGATGAAAGAAAGCTCTAGAATTTTCATAGGAAACAATATACGCAAAGAGCAATAAGCAAGATCCAGCACAAGTGCCTTTTCCTCAGTTTATAATAAGGCTACATATTTTCTGTGCGCTGTGATAAGTAGGGACGTAAAAAAGCCCACTGCTGGGCTCCAGAGTCTGCAAGAACAGCAGCAGCAACTACATCGGCAACTTTTGGATTGGTGTTCTCTCTCCTCTGCACCTCCTACAATTCTGATTAATCGTAAGGAAAGACTGACTAGCTAAAACAAACAAAAGAAAACAAAAAGAATATTATTTCTCAATCCCAGAATTTTTTGGCTTAAACACATTTGGTTTTTTAACCTTTCTAATCTTTTCAAGAGCAAAGAAGAAAAAACATTATTGATGAAAAACCAAAACTAAAATTAATCAATGCTTGAAATTAGAGTACCTTTGAGAAAAACTAGGAATGAAATATTGGGGAACAAATAACAAAATGGTTCCCAAATTTCTCTTCTTCTGGAGATCACTCTTCTTCCACCATCATTCCCCTAAAAGGTTTAGGAACTACATATACACTACACTTCAGGTTAGTGTTTCTATCCTACGAAGTACATACGGAACTGAAGAAATCCTTAAACAGTATTCAAAGATGAGTAAGTTTAAAGAAAAAAAAAAAAAAATTTCAAAGCAATTAAATCAGTCCATGGTAGGAAAAAAAAAATTTCTTCATTTTTACACATAAATCTACTTTAGCATCTTCCCCAAAAGAAAATGAAGAATTATGCTACTGGTGGTATTTTGGACGAAAATAAAAGAGTATGATGAAGCAGACAGTCTTTTTACACTTAAGTTACTATGTTTCTCTAAATTAATACTTTGTATATATTAATAAATTTCCATTACTAGTGTAATAAATAATAATTTTGTAAACCATTTTACATACAGATTCCTTAATAATACTTGAAATCGTTCTGTGGGTTTTGGTTGGTGGTTTTATTTTTTATTTTTTTTCCTCCTTTCATTACTTCTTTACTAGATGTAAGCAGAGTTATGAGAGTAATGAGGTGAGATTTTATGAATTGCGTTGCAAACCAGGAGAGCAAGAGAAGATAGCACTTTTTAATTTTACATTCATTCTGTTCATCGAACTTTGTAATTACATTCGGAGCAGGCTTTTCCACTGTCACCTCAGTTTTGCCAGTGATTACACCTTCTCTCTCACTGCTAAACCTCTGATTGTGTGCCCTAGCTGAAAAGTACCATGAAAACAGGAAGTAATTTTAAGTGATAATTTGGCCTATGTAAATAATTTCAATTATTAACAAGTCCCTATTGAAATGTTTTTTTACTTTGTAATCCCAAATTTGGTGTAGATGGTGTTACAAATTAATTCCGGTAAAGTACCAGTGATATTGCTGTTATGCATTGATATTGGTTTGTTATTTGTCAGTCACCACAGCACTGTGACTGTATGCAACAATGCGTATGCATATACATCTTCTAATAAAGAAGATTGTTATCCAGGACTTCATATTACCTTACTGCAGTGGTCCTCTTCATTATTAATTACATATAGACATCTCCTGTCATATGAAGAATTTTCTCTCGTCTTACCATAAAAATGTAAAATACATCAAAGCTAAGACTGGCAAAACATAACTCATCTGAATCAATAATTATTACAAGTTACATTTACAAATGTTCATATCAGTAATGCAACCAAGTCTTATTCTGTCTCTTGAACCAGGTAGGAGAAGAAATGGTAATTACAAGGAGCTTTATGGAAGAAGAAATGTAAAAGTATCTCAATATTTCGGAAAAATGGTATTTTACTGACACAAACAGAATTTGCCTGAAATAAATCTGTCATGATTTAGTCCTGCCTGCTAAACCAGAAAAACCTCCATCTATGCAAGACTATTTATGTGACTAAAAAGGCAACTTTTATTTATTTCTAAGAATGATCAAATGTTTAACCTAGCTTTGTCGTTTCCTTGTCAAGGACAAATGAGGAAAAGTGTAAGCAAGATCAGCCATTAACAGGCATGCACAGCTCTATTAACTATTTTTTTTTTTAATAAAAAGGAAGGTAGGTATTACTTTGACGTATTTGCACTCATGTCGCTAACAGCATTTCAAATTTGTTTAGAATTTACCCTTTGCAGACCAGATGTCCAACTTGAAAAGATGGTTATTTTTAGAGAATGCCAAATCTGAAAGTATGAGTATTAGGCTCTTGCAAACACATACTTACAACATCTGATTTATAATCCTGAAAAGGTAAGAGTACAAACCACTAAAGTTCAGAAGCTGGCAGTCAGGTAGGAGTTTATATAATGGTTACACAAAAGTAGCACACCATAGTAGTACACTTAAATGAGAGAAACCCAAAAGTTTAATGAGCCCATTGCTTAAAACATTTCAGATATATTAGTGTTTTAATCACTTGGAACTGAAAGTCACATTTTCGAACATAACCAGTGCACAAATTCAGTAATAACATTTCAGCTGCTTCACCAACACTTTTACAGGAAGTTTCAAAAACGGACCAGTGTACCTATGAAGTTATGAATACACAGAGAGAACAATATTTTAAAATATTAAGCATACCTGTGTTCGCAGAATTTCACCTTTTGACAGTTGCATATCACCAGTCAACTCTTTCACAGTAATACCTAGTGGTTCCAGGCGCTTGCTGAAGTAATTTGTCATTTCGGCTGCCAAAGCCTTCATAGGAGCAACATACACAATCTGCACCAAAAAGACACTCACTTGATAAATGAGCAAACCCCACAATGTAGTTTTTTTCATGGCAACCATACAAATCACAATTTATTGTGAAATATGATGTCAGGCGCTTACAGTGAAAAATCTTAATAGTGATATATGAAAAGTAGTTATCTTTGCTGGATAAGTGTGCAGCTGTTTAAAGGACAATGGATTTTGTTTATACAGCCTCATCACTTTGAAAATTGGTTCTGCATCAAAGCTAAATGCGTTTTCATAGCTTTTTACTCACATAATAAGATTTTTAGACTACAAATTAAAATAGCTTTAACAGTAATGAAGCAAATCAAAACCAGCCTTATCTTTGACTTGGAAAAGTGTAATACTCTTGAAAATTTCCTGATTTCACATTCCATATATAACATATAATGGGTTTTACTTTACAACTTCAAATCCTGTATTTGTTTCATTAAACTCCTACCTTAAACTCATCCTTTTTGATAACACCATGCTGGACATGCTGACGAATTTCATGAAGGACCGTCAGCATGGCAATGTTAGTCTTCCCAGCTCCAGTGGGGGCACAGATTAGCATGTTCTCATTTGTGTTGTAGGCAGTCTCAAAAACTATAGACTGGATTCGGTTTAGTCTTTTCATGCCTTTAAAAGCAAGTTGTCCAATCTGTTAAAACAAACAACACGCATATTTGGGTTTTTTTTTATACCTGTTTGTGTGTCTATACATACATTAATCATATGGAAAAGAACACAAGGTAACATTTAAGATACATGTTAAAATATATTTATTATTCCAAGGTTTTTTTCTGAGGCTACCACTTCTGCTCAAGCCTCAAGTATCGAATCCATAAGGCAAACAATATAGAGCAGAATCACTTCTGTTTAAATTAATCAAAATCTTTAGCCACTAATCTTCAGCTATTACAGCATTTAATTTGTTTTAAAGCGAGAGTGTGACCAAAACTAATATTCAGTAAAATAATAACCTATTATTAAACATCACTAAAACAGCAACAATCAGATTAGAAGAACATACATATTTAATCTTACAAATCTGACTTTAAATGCCAAACTATGACTACTCTAATGGAAGAAGAGGAAGCAATACAAAGGACCCCGCTGAAGGAACAGATGATTTAAAGGACTATTTATGATTAATTTAGTGGAAGAAAGTTTAATTATGGAAACACACACACGAATTCAGTAACAATATTCCTTTTGCTTCTGAGGAAATCTTCATTGAAAATACTAATGTTCAGACCTTTCTCCAACAACACTTAAAACTGCAGCCTCCAAAAGGAACATAAAACTTTTATGTGTAGTCCCAAATAAACTTAGAGAATGTTTTTAAAAATTAAATTATATAGCTAAAAAAGGCAATTACAGTTGCTACAGTTTAATGCATGTTTAAATCTTATAAAGTACAAACCTGCAATTATAAAAATATTTACTTTGTTCCTCTTGATGTCTCTTAAAAATGAGATTTTTCACCAAGAAAGAACTGCTGTGGACAGTTAAAATTTCTGCATTTGAAGATTCTAAAACTTTTGCAAAAGAAGAACTTAAGATATAAAATTAATTCTTTAATAAACTTGCTTTTCCTTAGTTACTTTACACAGACACTTAGAAGAGTCTGTAGAACACAGAATTATTTGCTTTCTACAGATTTAATTACTTGTACTGCTTCTACTAATTATCATGATAAGTATGTAACCGATATTTTTGATGAATATCAATTTTATTTTAAATGTAGGAAACTACAAAAGTACAAATTCATGTAAAGGACAGTATTGAAAGCACCTTATGAAGATCTCAGTTTCCAATATTCTGGGCACTTTGGCTAATTTACAGGCATTTGCTATGGTAAAAGCCTCTCCAATATTAATAATATTTTTTCCAATACTAAGGAAATTATTTGAGCTGGTCTCAATTTATTAGTAGCTCATGTACTGCAAGCTTAGGAATAGGAGAAGTATCGGCTATTCAAATCAACTATTTTATTTAACTTCACAACAAACAGCACTAGGTCTATCATTCTGCTGCAACTTCTTGGCCGTAGCCTCATGTGAGAGGTTGAGATACAAATTACAAATTTACATTAATACACTGTTTTCACTGTACATGACAACACTCTTCTTAAATGTAGAGGAAGGACACACTTTATGACTGGCCAACTGTAGTTTTATTCCAGGGGACTTAAAATGAACAGTCATTGATATAAAAGTCAATAAAATGCTATGCAATCAACACACTTTCTTTTTCATAGAACCATAGAACGGTTTGGGTTGGAAGGGACCTTACAGACCATCCAGTTCCAACCCCCCTGCCATGGGCAGGGACACCCTCCACTAGACCAGGTTGCTCAAAGCCTCATCCAGCCTGGCCTTGAACACTTCCAGGGATGGGGCATCCACAGCTTCTCTGGGCAACCTGTTGCAGTGCCTCACTAGACTCTCATCTTCCATCTCTCTCATCCAAACCTCCCCTCTTTCAATTTAAACCAGTTACTCCTTGTCCTGTCACTACAGGCCACTGTAAAAAGTACACACACACACACGCTTCTTGCAGGCCCCTTCAGGTACTGGAAGGTGCTATAAGGTCTCCCTGGAGCCTTCTCTTCTCCAGGCTGAACAAGCCCAACTCTCTCAGCCTGTCCCCATAGCAGAGGTGCTCCAGCCCTTTGTGGCCTCCTCTGGACTCACTCCAACCTGTCGATATTCTTCTTATGTTCGGGGCCACAGAGCTGGAGGCAGTACTGCAGGTAAGGTCTCATGAGAGCAGAGTAGAGGTCACCTCCTTCGACCTGCTGCCTACGCTTCTCTGGCTACAGCCCAGGATACGGTTGGCTTTCTGGGCTGCCAGCACACATTGCTGTGTCATGTTGAACTTCTCATCAACCAATACCCCCAAGTCCTTCTCCTCAGGAAAAGTTTTGGAAAAATGCTTTCAGTTTAGCAGTGCCTTTGTCTTAGCAAAGCCTTCAGGTTAAAAAGTTCTTGCACAATATTAAAAAACCCAAGTTCCATTCAAATCATGGATTGCATTTGTTATTTATAGGATTGACACATCTCAAATACATTTAAATAGCTGTTCCAAACTATTAAGTGTCATTGGTGAAGTAAAACCAAAATATCTAATTTTCCATTCCAGTACTTCAATTACTTTTCATAAATTTTTTTCAATTTTTTAAGTGTCTGAATTTCAGGATTACAACAGTTTTCACTATTGATGTTCTTTCACAGTTTATTCTGCTTGGAAGATTGCAGGAGGAAAGCTTATTTGTTTTGCACCAAGTTTTGTATACGTAATGTTTACTTGGTGTATCATCTTCAAAATGAATTTCATCTTCATGAATGAGGCTATTATAAAGTGTTAATGGGTTTCCTGGACACCTGCTGATTACATTAGTGCTATCAGGGTTCAATCAGCTATTTTTATGGTCTCCCTAGTCATTTTAGGTTTCTAACTTGGCTGTTACTTCATTTTGAGATTTCTTGACAGGTCTTTGAAAATAGTTATGTATTTCCTTTCCCCTCACATTCCATCTAATGGGTTTTAGAAGCTATAAAGTTCACACTGCTAAATGCTTTTAACAGTATTTATAATACAGGATCTATGGAGAGACATTCACAAGCATAACCAGTGATTAAAGAATTGAACTAACAAAACACTACATTGCACAACATGGCTATTATTTAAAGAAGTAGTTTTTAAACAAAAGCAGAAATGTAGTAGTTGAAATGAAGTATCTCTAGAAAAGAACAGGATTTTTTCAAAGTCACAGTAGAACACACATAGCTTTACACATACAGGTCTCTCTACAGTTGTGTGATTGTTAATGCATTTAAATCAAGTATGTCTTTAAGTGTTTTCTTAAACTGCTGCCTGTAGGAATATATTACTCCAGCTTCTCATAATCTTCTAAGTGGGCAGCGTAAGACATCTTTTTCCTCTACATTTGGAAGAAATTACATATGCAATAGCCCTGGGACATGTAATTGTTAGCAAAGAAAAAAAAAATTAAAAAAAAAAAATCCTGTCTCTTTTCCTATTGGAAAATAGTAACACCACAGATTAAGACTGACTTGGTAAGCAGCAGTAAACAAACAGATGTTCCAGAAGCACCAGAGGAAGCTGTGGAACAAATTAGGAAACTAATTCAGCTTGTTTTCTGGAAAGATGCTAAGCCAAATGAAACGGAATATTAAGAGTAGACTAAATATTAAAAAAAATAAAACCCATAAAAGCTTGGGTAAGGTCTACTTTTTTTAAAAAGCAACAGTAGTCTGACTACAATCTAGACCTTTATTTAACACAGTAATTTTCAAGCTCCTCAAGAGAAATAGGCAGACACTGAGAAATCAATACACAACATTCACAATTGCAATACACAATCAATGCATAATATTCTTTGAAAGGTGACTCTGCAAGAACGTATTAAGGATTGAAAAAGCAACAAAATAAAGGAATTCCAGAGAAAATACTATCTTTAAGACTTCCTCAAAATAACTCCTCATTTGGTTGAAAAAATTTTACAGATTACTCTTCCTCAAAACTTCATTTTATTCCAAATCGTAAGTACAAGTGAGTGAATAATCCCAAACCAGCAGCTCTACCCCTAAAAATCATTACGAAAAAATGGGCAGTGAAGAGAAATGCAACAGTATGCACAGAACTCCACAGTTTGACACACCTACTAGAAAACTTGCTTTTTAAATTTGTCAACTGACCAAGCTACCTAGTTTGAAAGCTGAAAACAACTTCTTCCCTCTGGTGTACTAATGGCAGTCACGACTTCTACAGACCAATTCTTTTTCTCACATAAACCAGTGAAATCCCTTGTTGCTTAAAGGACTGGTAGTCACTGGATAGCAGAACTTGATTTTTACTAAAGGTGAATGAGATGTAACATTCTTCAGCTTTCTATTCCACAGCTGATTCATCCCTAGCATTCTACACAAACCACAGGAAGTTTAAGAAGAACACAATCCAAGTGCTATTCTTGACATACACAACTTCATGACTAAGATTTTTACATAAGCATGAAGCAATGTGAAAGACCACTGAGAAGCAATCCTTTCTACAAAGCAAAAGACAACACTCAAGGCAGCTCTGATGTGAGTGTAAGCTTTCCAATACTTTCACAAGGAATTTATGATTACAACACATTTATGAGTAAATGAGATTACAATTAATGAAGATATTTTAGCTTAGACATTTCATTAAAAAGATATTTCCATGTTGCTTTGACAGGAATTAAAAAATAAGATGAAACTGTTCAAAGTCATTTGAGCCATTAAAATAATATTGAGGAATGAGCCCATACAATTTAGTCTGCAGGCAAGCTACAGCTCAGAACACACCTGCTGTAACAGCACTGTAACAACAGTGTTTGTTGTAAATAGCACATGCAAACAGCACTTTAGAAAAGAGTTTTAGTCACGGAATTCATTAGCTGGACTTTGTAGTTTACAGAATTCAGTGAGTATGATATAGAAGATACTCACTGTTTTTTCCAGGCATAACTCTGAAAGCTACTATGATCTGTGGTCTACAGCACTCTCCCTCACCCAGAACAGAAGGGTGTTAACTACAAGTTCCATTAAAAGCTGAGAACTTCTTTTACTTTCAGTATCATTTTACGCATTAACACTAGTTGGCAGAACAGCTTGTCAGATACTGTAAACCTCAGTATCACAAATTTTTACTCAGTGGCCCAACATGCTCCCAAGTCAATTACAGGGTACACTGCCAGCAGTTTAAATATTATTAATATAGTAATTTATTATAATACTATAGTAACTTAATTATTTTTTAGCAATTTATCCAGAAAATATGTTTGGGTGTTATCTCCCTTAGAATTATCATATTTTATTGATTTATCTACAGGACATTCTATATATATTACTCATTCTAAAAGAGTTTTTGTCTTATCCATGTTAATTTTCCAGTTGTCATGAAATACTAGACAAATTTTCTCATGGTCTGAAATAAAAAAAAGTTGGTCATCTGTCCGCATCTCTAAAGCATAAAACCACCTAATATAATATAAATGTTCTATAATGATGATTTCTTCTGTCATTCTGTAACAAAATAATAAGATCACTACCAATTTATCATAAAGATAATCCACTGCACTCATAAACCAAGTTTAAACTTTCAGCATTTTTCCCTACTTATTGGCTTAATTTTAATGTAGATATATTTTCATCAAAGTAACTACAGATATATTTCAGGTGCAACAAATCCCACTCTGCAGTCAGCTGTTCCAATGAACTTTCAGTTAAAAAGATAATTAATCTAACTGGCGATAGCATGACTAATCAATGCTTGTTTACAGAAAATCCATGAACCTCAGGAAAAAAGTCCAGATGTCCTTTGTCCTGATATGTAAATAATATCTAGGTCATCTTTCCCTTTTGCTGCACTTTGGAATCTTTGCATACACACACACAAATATGTATTTGTATAGATATGTATATACACACAAACATTTTAATAAATACATTTCTGCTATCCCTCCAAATTACAAACATTTAGTATTGCCCTCCACTTTCTAATTTTGCATTTATACACTTAAACCACTTTTGTGCCAGTGTAAAGCCTATTTTGTTACCGAAGGTACACTCAGAAATAAACATAGATGTTACACCTGGGAACTTCCGCAGCCTCCCTCTCTTGATGACACTTTTTATGTTCTGCTACTTTCATGGAGGTGGTAGCCAATGAGATTTAGGAACAATAATAAGTAAAAATATAACTATATAAATACCATAAAGATCAAGTTATTTTTATATTATCTTAGGAGTACTATTTAAGAATATAATTTCTTATGTGCCCTAAAGACTGAAATGTTGTCTTTCAAAGTGTATCCATTTTAAACAAAGGCTCGTAACACGTAGAAGAAAAACTGCATGATGATCTGCTCCATTTAGCACCAAATCATATCAGTGAGATTTCATAGGACTTAGGGGGACAATTTTTGTAGGAAGAAGTAGTATACACAGATATGAAAATTATACAAGCGTACCAAATAGAGCTTAGACTTGGCTTTGAGCCATAATCAGCATTACAGTTTCTTCAAGTAAGTACAAATTATGTCTCATCCAAAATGTAGTACCTGAAGAGTTATGTCCTACAAAGGAAGCTTGGAGTAAAACACATCAGACAGATGCAAATAACGAAAGGCACCAGAGGATCAGCAGCTGGCTTCAAAGCTGTACATGCTACAAGCGACTAGAACTAAATCTTGCATTGTATGGCTATACACTATTAGTGGTAATCACAGGTCACGGAAAAATTTAGGTTGGAGATCTTCTAGTCCACTCCCTGCTCAAAGCAGGATCACGTACATCAGGTTGCCAGGACTACGTCCAGTTGGGTTTTAAGTATCTCCAAGGATGGAGAGTCCACAGGCTGCCAGGGCAACCTGTGCCAGGGCTCGATCACCTTACAGTAAAAAAGTTCTGTCTTGTGTTTAGATGAATTTTCATGTGCTTTAATTTGTGCCCCTTGCCTCTGGTGTTGTCACAAGGCACCAATGAGGAGAGTCTCGCTCCCTCTTTGTCAATGATTCTCACAGCAGGTATTTATATACATTTCTAAGATTCCCCCTGAGCCACCTCCTTCTCCAGCTCTCTGACTCTCCTCATACGAAAGATGCTCCAGTCCCTTAATTAGATTAAGGCGGCAGAAGAAATTCCTAGAAATTACAGATAATGAGCCATAAAGGTAAAATTATACTCTGAAATCCTACAGAAAAGAGAATCAGAGCCCGTGAGATGTTCCTGAATACATTTTTAATTTGAATTAAAGATCATCTTTTAGAAAACTCTGTAGTCTTGATTTTTAAAATTAGTACCACATTCACTGATTAATGCAATAGGTATTTCAATAGCAGTAGCCATCAGCAACCAGGGTGATTCTCATACTTTCAGTTATATTAGTGTCATTAAAGTCAAAACAAATATCACATAATTTTCCTAGATTCTGACAGAGTTCACAAGAATAAAAAAGAATCCTGAGGGGAAAAGAAAAAGTTCATTACATAGGAGAGGATTACCTCTGCTTTATTTGGAATGTTGCTTTTAAATCCTGATTAAGCATTTCCCCTCCAGACTTTCAGACTTCGTATTTGCCAAGATACTGAAACTGTTACTCTTCTAACAGTTATTCAGTTCTCAGAAACAGGAAAATTCTGGAATCATAAAAGGGAGTGCTATTGAACAAATTTTGATTAGAGAAGATTCATAGAATGGTTTGGGTTGGAAGGGATCTTAAAGATCATCTAGTTCCAACCCCCCTGCCATGGGCAGGGACACCCTCCACTAGACCAGGTTCCTCAAAGCCTCATCCAGCCTGGCCTGGAACACTCCCAGGGATGGGGCACCCACAGCTTCTCTGGGCAACCTGTTCCAGTGCCTCACCACCCTCTCCGGGAAGAATTTCTTCCTGATATCCAATCTAAATCTACTCGCTTTCAATTTAAACCCATCACTCCTTGTCCTGTCACTATGGGCCCTTGTAAAAAGTCTGCCCGCCCCCCCCCCCCCCCCCCCCCCCCCCCCTCCCCCCAGCTTCCCTGTAGGCCCCTTCAGGTACTGGAAGGATGCTATAAGGTCTCCCTGGAGCCTTCTCTTCTCCAGGCTGAACAAGCCCAACACTGCCGGCTCATGTCCAGCTTCTCATCCACCAGTACCCCCAAGTCCTTCTCCTCTGGGCTGCTCTCGATCCATTCTCCACCCAGCCTGTACTTGTAGTTGGGATTGCCCCAACCCAGGTGCAGGACCTTGCACTCGGCCTTGCAGAACTTCATGTGCTTAGCACAGGCCCACCTCTCCAGCCTGTCAAGCACCAGTCTCCATCTAGAGAAGTCCAGAACAGTTCCACTGAAAAGCAAATAGCAGTAAAATCTAGCAGTATATTAGTCTCCTATTCACTATGGTAATATAGGCACTCCTTAAAAAAAAAAAAATCCAATAAAAAAGAATAAAATTAAAGAATAAACACTCCTCATGTCTGTCTTCTTTTTAATTTTTAAAATTAATTTATATTACAATTATAAAATTATAAATTACATATGATTATACTTAAAAATTATAAATTAATTTTAAATTATAAATTAGTGCTACCATCTACTGTCTTGAAGAACAGAGGTGTTGTTTTTTCAAAACCAAGAGGTTTTAGGGAAAATATTTAACTTCATGTATGATACCTAAGACCTAACATGACTGAAGTAATTTCAACAAAAATCCTTTTAAGTCTATAGATGTATTGCCACCAACATTATCTAAACTATTCTCTTGCCATGCTAAACTATACAAACACCTACAGCAGTTAGACCTTTTCTACTGATTTCTGATTTCCTCAACCACTGATTTATATTAAAAATAAAACACTGGGAAATGTTACTTTGTGGAATGTATAGATTAAAACCAAAGACTTCTGCATGTGTAAACCCAAAATCAGTTTGATGAAAATGCTGGGAAACCACCATAGCTTCAAGGCTTTCACTGCTTTGAGTTAACACACTGAAACAGCTTGGGGAATCTCCTCCCCTCACTGGAAGAATTGTTGTGCTCCTCAGCCCAGTTTTAATAAGATAAAAGATGACAGACAAAATGATTATACCCTCTGATGATTTGATTTGAAGAAATGGATAACAAAGTGTTTCAGAAAGATTTTTCCATAAAAGCAACGATTTCTACAGCAAAGCAAATGTACATAAATTCTGGCATCTAAATAGACACATAGGAGAGATTCTGATTTCAGTGACACTACTGTAAACTAGAAGGCATCTGATGTCAACAGAATTATAACTGATTCTAGCAATGAAATGTAGATTAGAACACAGCTTCCTCTTAGAGCTTTCTGATACCATTTGTGCATTACATACAAAAATTACCTTGAAGTACACAGCTAGTAGGACAACAGCAAATGGAAAAATGGCAACAGTTGTGGCATTTCCTAATAAGATCAGAAGTTAAAATTATATAAGGGCAGAAGGATTTAAGGTTAATTTGCTCACATTTCATCCATAATAACAGTATGAAATAAAATTTATAACTTTTAAAGGAAAAAACCTCACAGCCAAGAGTATGGAAGAGTGAAATGCAAAAGACTCTACCAAGATTAAATAATTTAAAATGTTGTTACCCTGAACAGCAAGGTTCCTCCTGGACTGCTATATATTGAGACAGGTTTTAGTTTGGGGTTGTTGTTTTTTTCTATTTTGAGAACACTGTCATAATTTCTTATGCTTGCATACAACTAAAACAGACTTCCAGCCCTGCTGATGGCATATTGCTCCCTTAATTTATTCCCCTGGGAAAGCACAGTGCCTGTCTTTATAAGGAAATCACCATTTGAGGCACAGTCTCAAATGTATCTGTAATCAGAGAGTCAATATAAAACCCCCTTTTCTAGTTGTTCAAAAATACAGACACTGCAAGACAAGGAGAGAAGCCCAACATATAAGAAGTATGAGTAATGAAGGCACAGTTACAAAATTACTTAAGTTCTGATCATTGGTGGGAGCCATTGTGTGTCTACTAACACAGCATAAAACCAAGCAATTTCATGCAAACAATATAAAATGGTTTTAGCTAACTTTTTCAAAATAAAGAGATTATGAGATGATGTGAAAGTACACACAAAAATTGCTTTTTGAAAGTTAAATTCTTGCATGAAAAACCATTTCTGAACCAGCTGACAGAATTTTGAAACAACTGTATCATATAAAGAGAGATGTATTTTATTCTTCTCCTTCTACATTCTCGTTGAAATTTTGAAAGAATATGTCACTATTAACCTTAAAAAAATTTTCTAAGCATTAAGTTGTGTTGATGAGGGCATACATACATCTGAAAAAATGGTGTTTCTGCTGCAAGTAGCCTACACAGATAACTGGAAAACCTAGTAGAGATGGAGAGTACTGACAGCAAACAGCTGATAGTTTTTGGCCAAACCTGAAACTGGTGACCATGAGGAAGACAGACATCAGATAAAAGAGTTCAAAGTCCAGACCCTCCCATACCACACAGACTTATGTGAATAACTGAGGTATGAGTCAGGATAAAGACATAAAACTTTCTAAAGGGCTGCATCTGGGCATTTCAATTCCACAATTATCAGGATTTAGATTAATGGAAAATTAAGACTGAAAACTACAGAATCACAGAAACTGAAAAACTGATGAAGACAGTTCTTGCTTTGCAAACAGTACTACAGATTTACCAAAGCTTCCACATACTTGGGAAAGGATACACACTGCAGGTTACAACTGGACCAGATCTTTTGTTTCGCTGCTACAGTACCTATTAATATGCAAACCAGTCTTTTTTTCCTGATATAGGTAAATTACAGTTGCAAAACTTGAGAGAGTTATTCTTAGTTAGCTTAAATATACATTTGACAAGCCAAAAAGTCTCAGCCTAAGGAGAACGCATGGCAGGGAGACAGTCTCATGCTAAAAGGTTCAAAATGACGTATGTCCACAAGTGTCAAAAGTAAGGGGACAAAGAAACAGGGACTCAGGAAATGAATGCCTACATAGTCTCAGATGACTCAGAAAGAATACCCATCCTTTACAGATTCAGGGAACAAAAGCAGAGAAGGAGGAATAGTGTCACACGAGTTTTCTTCATTATGTTCAATTAAAAGTAGTTCCTATGAATGACTAGATAAAAGATTAAGTTGAAAGATTAAGTGGCTAGATAATTCCAATTTTCCAATTAGATTTCTGAAGAATTCTTTTGTTAGAATAACATACACAACACACACACAAATCTGCTTCCCACTTTAAGAGACTTTACATTACTCGTTGCTTCATATTGTTCTGCAGACTGAAACTACCCCTCTGAAAATCTTAAAACTTCTGCTGTATTAGCAGTTACTGTGTGATCTTAAGGCTAATGGAAAATGAAAGTCTTGAGATGAATAGCCTATTAGGTATAAAGTCAATCTTAGAGTCACATATCTCTTCTGTCCCAGAACCTTTTAAAAACATTTAAAAGTATTTGGTCATTTCTAACTGAATCCCTTCATGGGCAATTTCAGTCCCACCTTTATTTCAGAAAGACCTGGGACATCCTTATTCTAGATAAGAGATCCCTGTCTCAAGGAGAATACTAAATCTTGTGTTAATTAAAGATAAACATTAAAAGCAGGCAAAGTATAATTTGTCTACAATATTTTCAGTAAGAGTTTATCTTTTAAATGTTACAGCATATCAGAATTAGCACACACCTCCCTCATCTTTGAATAATCTCAATTTGAGATTACATTTCTTAAAAATGAGAAACAATTTTTGTCTTGAGTATAACTGCAATTAGAATGTAAAAGACTATCCTGTATTTCTCTTTACATTGAAGAATGAAAGCTCGCTTTCAGGTATGCTATCAAAGTAAAGCAGACTATTGCATTTGTCTTCCACACTCGTACTATGCATTTCCATTGAGAAATGGCTATTCCCTACACAGGATGCAGCAGAAGCACATTGCTCAAACTCCAGCCTTGATTATCAAAACAACTAAAACTACTTAGAGTTGTTTTCATACGTGCTTTATACCAAAAAGTCTCTATATTCAATCAACAGCATAAACGTACCTTCCTAAAGATTGAAAAATAAACATTTAACAAGTTGCTTTCTTAATTTACATGTTTCACTTATTATGATCATTTCCTGAGGTCAACAAACAGAACTGCTGCAAAGTCACTGGGTAGATATAGGTGGATTTCAGATATTACAGTGATTAACTACAAGAGCAAAAAAAGCCAAACTGTGAACCAGGAAGCTGGATTCCTTTGAGCTACATGCAGCTGCACTATGGCAGAACATGTCTACCTGAAATGCTTCTTGGATTTCTACTGGTCATTGGCTTTACTCTAAAAAATTTAATGTATAAATAAAAGTCACCTAATTTTACAGTCAGTCAAACATCACAATTTGGAACCTAAAAATTTTGTCTTCCTTTGAAAGCAAATTTAAACCTGCCTCTAGGAGAGCAGGGTAACAGCACTTCATATAATGATATACTTTTAAAGATAAACATACTGATAGATACCTATACTTTAAATAAGCCCTAATTAAATCAATGCTATTTTATACACACAAAGGCTCAAGTTCTAACTGTTCACATAGAAACGAATATTTAAACTGTTCAAGTAGAAGCCACTTCAGGATAATATTTTCAAACTGTGAACTTTAGCTTGCCTTTAAGATATGATATAAACTGTTTCTTCCCAATAATACCTAACAAAATCCAGATAAACTAACAGTGCTCTGAAGGGTAATTATAGTTGAAACTAGCAATAATCTTAACACATCAAGTAAAAATGAAAGAATGGCAAACAGAAGACTATTCCAAGGAGAATAAGTATTGCTGTCATAATCTTTCTACAGCTCAATTTTATTTTCTGTTTCAGTTAATTTCACACTATGCTAACCAAAAAGGTAGTACTGTTTTACAATATACATGTTAAAAGACATTTCCCTAAATTTTACAAGGCAAGACTGCAAGTGCAACCAGCCTTTTTTTCTACAAGAAGACATCTTTTTCCTCCCTAATCCCAACTGAATCAGTAGCATTCACAGAAGTTCACTTGATCTACCATAGAAAAATAAAAGGTAGCTAAGGGAAGATGAGCTTCCTGTGGTAAACTCACCAACATGTGGGAACAAGTAAAGTTCATGTATCAAAAGACAAAAATCTACATTTAAAAAACAAATTTTGGGAAGTGTGTCTAATAACTTCTGATTGTAAAACATATTTCTGTGTGTGGATTATCATCCATATCACATCAAACACACTGATGGAAAAACCCCACATATACTCTCACCCCACACCCCAGGGATCCATCTCTCAAACTAAGCTTAACAAAAACTGAAAACCTGCTCTTTGCTAGCATAATCTTTGCATACTGACTGCATCCTTTAGTAAGGCACTGCACACAGAGGCTTTTGGCTGCTCTATCAGGGTTTGCTGTTACTAAAACAAAAACATAAAAGCCATTCAATGAGAAGCTTTCACAGACACCTATTGCTCAGAACTGGTGCTCTTCTGCATAAAAAAAACCCCAAACAGGATTTTTTTTTAAATTCTTAAGTATTCAGAACTAATTTCAATGGTTGAATCTTTACACAAATTAAAATTCTGACAGGTAAAAGCAGGTACTTTGTTAGATTACTTCTAGCTACAGGCAGATGCATCTATTCCCACGGTGGCTCAGCAGGTGCTTTTCAGCAGCTGGTGCCCTTTACTGGTTTGCCTTTGTAAGTGTTCCCATCAGATTTTCAACTATTTCAGAGGCAGCACTACACAATATACACACACTTGGCAGATGTGTAGGAAACGAAACAGGCTTAACGTTTTATTCAAATCAGATGCAGTCAATTTTACCATGTTAATATTAAAAAGTGCATTTCTCTGTTCATATTTACTCTTTGCCGGAAAAGGAGTGAGAAAAATCCCAATTAACTGTAAGAATATGCAATTCCCACATGACAGTATCTACTAAGCATTTTTCAGCAAATTTTGCTTAGTATAGGATACACAACTATGCTAGTTTAAAGAACAGACTAAAAAAAATTAGGTTCTCTGTATTCACCAGTACAGATATTTCCAGTATTAGACTTTGACTCATATTGTCAATTGTTCTTGTCTTCACACTTGTACTGCCCCAGAAGAGATGATTCAGATTTTGGGACTCTTTTCAATAAAAAAAGTTGTACATTACTAGTACTTAGAATAAACAGAGTACCTATAAATAAGAAGATATGTTTAAGTTTCAATTACAACTTCACTAATGAAAGGACACTTGAAAATAGTACTTTATATTCACAGTGATTTTTTCTTGTTGTATCTACATTTATTGGTGTTTTTTTCATATATGTTTTCATTAATATCAAGCCTTGAAAATAAAAATGTGCTTAAAAACACAATCCAGACTGACACAACAAAGCACACGTTATCAGTTTTTCATAGCATCCTTGCCACCCTCAACACCTCTGGTGTTTTAAATGTGGCTTGTTCAAGTAACAGAACCGTCAAATTTCTCCTAAGATCTTAAAAGGCGCTTATATCTAAGAATGCAAACAGATAAGCCAACACCAAAAATAAAGCTATAATGTGTTATACAATGTACCATCCTAATAATGTTTAGAAACTGATGTTTAAAGAAAAAAAGACAAAAGCTTTGATAAACTTAAAAAGAATAAAAGCACAAGACTACAAAACGTCTTCAACTAAACTGCACATGACACTAGGACAAAAGCAACTTAAAGAACAAAGAATCATATCACGTTTTAAGCAGTCAATTTTAAGACACTATAAAACAGGAAAAGGCATTAGGTGATAGCTGAATAGCAAGAAGCAGCCTATTGGACCAAAAAAAAAAAAAAAAATCATTTTCCACCTTTGTGAACAGCCATCTGAAAAATTTGTGTAGATGAGGTTAGACAGCATATATTGTTAAGGAAACTTTCATTCACCATGATTCTGGAAGGATCAAACTTGCCCAGCATCAAACCAAAGCAAATAAGCCTGCTGTGTGCCTACCAAAAGACGTGTTTATGACAGAGGTAGACAGAGAACACTGTTTTGGAATAAGAAAAAGGATAGATTGAGAGTTGTTGTGAGGGTTTTTGTTTGTTTGTTTGTTTTTAAATTAGGGAAACATTGTACAATCTGAAAATGTGGGTGCAAATGGTTATCTATGAATTTCTCCAATAATCCTGGTAAACCAAAATTTTAAGAAATCATCTGCATTGCTTCCCCATTCTTATAGGGCAGTAATAAAAGCCTATTTTTATTATACTTCTCTGGTGACTTTTTTTTTTTCTAATTTCTATAAAAATAATTTGCTTCTAAGTGACTATATTACAGTGATTCGATTCACCACATCATACTAAAAGTTCACCACATCACATGAATGCTTAAAGGAGGATGTCGTTTGAGCAAATACAGGCTTACCTCTGATCAGTTATATAATGCCCAGCTCTGAAACCCATGAGTAACACGATGTATTTGCTTCCTTTAACTTCATTCCTTCCCATCCCAACAGAGGAGAACTTTGTCATTGCTTGCGCATCGGTGGATTTACATAGATTGTTTCAGTACCTATGGTATGCTACTCAGTGAAAGCTGCTTTTTATAAAAACTGACATAAGATCGTACTTCAGTTCTTGTCCCTATCCAATTCTTCATCATCTTCCTTTCTATTGCAACCTACATATATCTGTATAAGGGACCTAGATCAGCTTGACTATCTTTTTTGCATACAGGTAATTTTTTTCTATTTAAAAATTTAAAAAGTAAAGTTCTGGCAAGCTAAGGGAGACAAAGGTGAGGATACATAATATAGCGGTGATGGGTATGTTAAAAAGCATCCGTTACTTTAAAAATCAACTGCATTAAAAGGAAATATATACATACACACACCCTCCATATACACATGTTGTATACATGTGTGGTGTATTTATATAAAATATATTGTATAAATATATTTTAAATATCTAAAATTTATATATTACTGTCTTTTTTATGTCTGTGATAATCTTGGCCTGAGAATGGAAGAAGCATCATGGATTACGGCAAAGATGCCAGTCATGTCACACTTGTCTAATGCAGAGATGTTTCAGAGATAATAGTTTCAATTTCTCATCCCATGTTGAGAGACAGCTCCTCTTAAAGACTATAATAGTATCAAATACATCATTTTTGCAGAGTCAAAAATCACAGATTTAAAATGCTAAGGCAGTACCACAATCCTTACTGCCAGGTACCACCGCCTTTCAAAATGTTTTTTAAAATAACTGTGTAAGTTACAAAATAAAATGCTGTGGAGGAAACCCATAAAGTGTCTAAGAGATGAATGTACCCTACACTGTGTTCAGCTCTTAAGAGCTGGCACATACCTGGGAGGTGTATCTCAGGAACAGAAGTTGTATTAAGGGTTTTGTCCGAAAACAAAATGTCACTCTCTCTTTCTTGCTTTCTTATTTTTAGTACAGCCTTGACACCACTATCCCTGATGACACTTCCCTTTCTATTTGTGTTTTACTATCACTATGTTAGAAAAGAAAATCGTTATCCTCAGTATACCTTTTCTGAGATAGTTGATTCTTTTCTCTCTCATTTCAGCACCAACTCTTATTCTGATGTTTTCGGAAACCTACTTTATATATTTTGATACAGGCTTCAGAGATACAAAAATACTCTAGTTTCAGGAAAAATTAGATATAGGCGGGAACCATGTTTAGAATGCTAATCTTAGATTAACAGGCAAAAGTACATCTGCAAAGTATTTCTTGATTACATATTTATGCTTTTATTATGTACCTACCTCATTCCTAATCTTCCCTTTTGGTGTTAAGTTTGCAACTTCTCAAATTCATGGTTATTGGAGGGTAGTTGTAAATCCCTGATCCTCCCAGGCTTTGCTCCTAAGAATTCTGCTTCATTGGAGCTGGAACATCCATGTGCCATGATAACTTAAGGAATTCAAACTTTCATATTTCATTGTGGAATTAAATCCAGTATAGAATCTTAACTCCAATATTCTTGTTAACCTGTTATTGCACTTATTCTACCTTGTTTGGGCCCCACTCATGAAATATGAAGGCGGACTGCAATTTCTAGTATACGTTTACCAGCTATTCAAACCATTGTATCATGACCTACGTGGGTTTTTCCCTTGTTTGAAGTTGGGACTAATGATCATGGAGCTTGTAAAGTTTCCTGAGAGCAATTTTCTAGTATACTTCATTAGATAAATGATAAAATTTCAATAAAATTAAAAATATTTTTAGGAACTCTTCAGTTCAGTCCAACTGTCAATTACTGTTTGGAAAATAAGCAACTGAAATATATACTAAGATAACTTTGGAATAAATGGTCCAACATTCTCGATGTGAAAAATGTAATTTATGCAAAAACTTCCATACTTCTATTCAGTAGACATACTTTGTACAATTCTAAACCCAAGAAAACATTACAGGAAAAAAGGGAATATTGATTTTGTAATAATTCCTTCACATACCGCAGAGAGAGAAAAGCAATTTCTTATTTAGACCATTAAGTAGTGCTAGTATAAGCAAATGGAAATAACATGAAACAAAGAAATAAATCCTACCTTGAACACCCACTTTAGGTAAGAAGCTGAAGTAATTTTTCACCAAGAGCAATTTGTTAGATAAAACCTGTTTTTGCTGTCTTGACCTGAGTTTATGACTTTAAAGGTACATTTATTTGGCAAAAAGTCTGGCCCAAAAAAACCTTTGTAGTAAGTACAAAAAATATATTTCAGTAATAGTCAAGCTGCATGTCAAGCAGGCAAAGCTAATAAATCTAAGCTTGTGCTTATTCCACTTTTAAAAATCCTGTTATTGCAACAACCCAGCTAGTGTGCCACTTTCACAACAGAATCATAGAATCATAGAAAGGTTTGGGTTGGAAGGGACCTTAAAGATCATCTAGTTCCAACCTCCCTGCCATGAGCAGGGACACCCACAACTTCTCTGGGCAACCTGTTCCAGTGCCTCACCACACTCTCTGGGAAGAATTTCTTCCTGATACCTAATCTAGATCTCCCCACTTTCAATTTAAACCCATTACCCCTTGTCCTGTTACTACAGGCCCTTGTAAAAAGGCCCCCCCAGCTTCCTTGTAGGCCCCTTCAGGTACTGGAAGGTGCTATAAGGTCTCCCCAGAGCCTTCTCTTCTCCAGGCTGAACAAGCCCAACTCTCTCAGCCTGTCCCCATAGCAGACGTGCTCCAGCCCTCTGAGCATCTTCGTGGCCTCCTCCGGACTCGCTCCAACCAGTTGATATCCTTCTGATGTTGAGGGCCTCAGAGCTGAACAGAATACTCCAGGTGGAGTCTCACGAGAGCAGAATAGAGGGGCAGAATCACCTCCCTTGACCTGCTGAGCACACTTCTCCTGATACAGCCCACAATATGATTGGCTTTCTGGGCTGCCAGCGCACACTGCCGGCTCATGTTCAGCATTTCATCCAGTACCCCCAAGTCCTTCTCCTCTGGGCTGCTCTCAATCCATTCTCCACCCAGTCTATACTTGTGCTTGGGATTGCCCCGACCCAGGTGAAGGACCTTGCACTTGGCCTTGCTGAACTCCATGAGGTTGGCAGTGACCCACCTCTCCAGCCTGTCAAGGTCCCTCTGGATGGCATCCCTTCCTTCCAGTGTGTCGACCGCACCACACAGCTTGGTGTCATCAGCAAACTTGCTGAGGGTGCACTGGATCCTATCATCCATGTCGCTGACAAAGATGTTAAACAGGACCGGTCCCAACACCGACCCCTGAGAAACGCTGCTCATCACTGGTCTCCACTCAGACACTGAGCCATTGACCACAACTCTCTGAGTGCAACCAGCCAGCCATTTCTTTATCCACTGAGTGGTCCATCTGTCAGATCCATGCCTCTCCAGTTTAGAGACAAGGATGTCGTGTGGGATGGTATCGAAGGCTTTGCACAAGTCCAGGTAGGTGACGTCAGTTGGCTGTCTTCTACCCAACAAGGTCGTGACCTCATCATAGAAGGCCACCAAATTTGTCAGGCATGGTCTGCCCTTGGTGAAGCCATGTTGGCTGTCACCAATCACCTCCTTGTTCTCCACGTGGCTTAGCATGATTTTCATGAGGATCTGCTCCATGATCCTGCCAGGCACAGACGTGAGACTGACTGGCCTGTAGTTTCCCAGGAATTGTATTATGATACAACAGTATCATAATACTTCAGACTAAACTTATGTGACCATCCAGTTACTTATAAGCTATGTGTGCTTGTGCTGTGGTGAAAACACAGCTCCCCTAATAATAATAATAAATGCCACGAAGAATAATTATCTACACACAGAGTTGCAGGCAGGATTTGCTGCCCTGCAGTAAGGACAGAACCCTTCCCCTCTATGACTCCTTCTGTGGGACGCAGCACACACTTCTGTCATTGAACACTGGAGATGCTCCCAAGCAGCACCACAGCACCCTCCATGCAAAACACTAGCTCCTGCTCCCAGCTCAACAGGGGTAGGAAATACAGTAAAATGAATAAATATGAGATGACACAGGTGGAATTAGGCTGTGGCAGGAGGTGAAGCAGTATCACCTGGACTGTGCCACCTGGACTTGTTGCTGTGTGATCTGCTCCAGGTGATCCTGCTCTGGCAGGGGGGTTGGACTAGATGACCTCTAGAGGTCCCTTCCAACCCCTAACACAGTGAATCTTGGCATCTGTATTCTTCCAGGCAGTGATTCCATGATGCTTTAGAAAAATCTGCCTGTGGAATAATTTAACTACTCATGAAATTAAACTTTAGAAAAGCTCTGAACCTTTGCAAGGAGGCTCTAACTAAAATAAATACTTATTTTGAAAATACCAGCCATAAGGTTTCAGATAACACACTGCCAAACCTAGCCAAAATGTTTTATTGCTTCATTCTGGAGTGCAATGGAAGGTGCATCCTGATTACACTGCTGAGCCTATAAATAAGAACCACCGGCTAATGTCTGTGTTAGTTTAAGGCATTACTGCTCCGTTTAGTGTTGGTTCAAGTTTTTGGCTTGTATTTGTACAAAGTAAACAAACAAACAAAACCAGTCTGTACATTTTTAAAATGCAGTTAAAATGTGTGGTTTGTTAGAATTCATATTTAAAGGGCTACATTTCTGTCATTGCTTCTCAACCTACATTTATATCAGCTTACAGGAATGACAAAAATTTAAGTAATCTGAACTAACACTTAAAAACATTTAAAATTAAACATTACTTCAGCGTACAGGTTCCAGAGGTGTAACCTTTGGTTAACAGTTCAAAACATAAATGAACTCCTTATCATGAACTCAGTTCTGACATTAAGGGCTTTAAGATTAAATTTAAAATAGCATTCTGCAATACATAAGGTACGTGGCCAAAGATTCTAACCAAAACTGCTGACAACGTGATCAAAATCACATATCAGACAAGAAATAGATTCCTTACAGCTACTTTGGAGGAAATGAAAACCTACAGACTAAAAAGAAAAGAAGATCCTATGAGACTCCAAAATTTTTCACATTAATATTCAGTTGAAAGTGAAACATTTTTGTGAAAGAATACAACTAGCCCATTTTAAACTAATTCTTACCTTCCCTTTTTTAAAAAGGAAAATTAAAGGTAAATGAAACTAAATTGTCAAAAAGTTTAATTACCAGCATTATGTTATGTCTACACCTTACAGATCCTTAGAGCCCTTCTGTCTGTTGAAAGACAGAGGTGATACAAATGTAAACGAGTAGCCAAATAACAGAATTTTCACCTGCCAGCTAATGCGAGTATTAAGATGAATAATGAAAACATTTTGTCCTTAGTCTCTCCACCACCACAGAATACTACTCCTGCTGCACACAATTATGCCACTACCAGCTGCATTTTCTAAACATCCTTTGTTAAAAAGGCTCACTCAGCTACACAGCACCTCTTCTTGGTCTGTCTTTGTACATTCCCAGACTCACTCTTGTCAATACACCCAGTAGAATATATTAAGTAAGAAACTAATTTTATTTCGTATTGCTACTATTCTTCTCATGATCTCTCTTATTTGTTATGCTTCACAGTGAGGTTTACTTCTTTTCAGTCCCTTGGGAAAACTGATGCAGTTCAGGCATTAAACGCTGAATAAGAAAAGGTACCATTGGAAACACTGAAATCAAGATGCAGGATTCTTTATATTATCAATGGCATATAAATTCCTTTCCCTTAAAAAGAAATCTACATGAAGCATTAAAAAAAACCCCAACTTTCCATAAAGCAAATCTGTGTAAAACGCACTTCCCTCTACAACACAAGAAAGTAGATTATCAGCTGCACAGTACTTCTCCTGACTACTTACCCTCTACCACACTTGAGCAAGGTAGTTACCCAGTGATAAAGAGTACAGAAGGCAGCCCAGGACATTTTATGACTCTACAAAAATTGCACTACTCTGTACCTGATGCAATGACTTGTATGTCCCACAGATGTCCCTAAAGTTTCAAAGAGGGTGCCTGTTTAGATGGAAATGTCAGTCTTCCACAGTGCAAACACGTTTTTACTTCTGTCATCTGGTCACAGCTTGTGACAGCAAGCAAAAGAAAGCCAGACCTTACAGAAGAGAGAAATTTCTTATTACCAAGAAAGTATATAGCAAATGAAGGAGATCACTGTCTTTTATTGTTGTGTAGACAACGTAGCTTCAGAGAGGTTACCAGCAGTTCATAACAGCTGGCCTCTCCTCAGAAGGCTGACATTCCATAGCTTCAAGAGTTCAGGGAGGACTCCCATCCCCCACTGGGCTGAGCACCAGGGGCTCTGACCTGCCCCACCTCCTCCTCCTTGCAGTACCTCTTGGTAAATGAGAATTTAAGAGCTTAAGCCTGAAACCAAGTCAATAAAACTGTTCTTGGAAAGTAGAAAAGTGACCTATTTTCTGGATGTAAAAAGAGATTTTTACAAGGAGAAACACCTTAGAAAACCCAAACCATTTGTTTCTTTGAATACTGGGACTAAAAGATCTTAGTACCTGAAGCAGGCAAACACAGCCAGAGCTGGCTCTTGGCAAGGAAGGAGACTCGCCAAAGCATAACAGAAAAGAGACTGGTGAAACGGAGAACAGATGAAAACCAAATGAATACAATCAAAAGAAGAGGAATATTTATGATTTTTAAAACGATCAGGATTTCTGCATAAAACAGCAAGCACCTGGTCAGCTGTGTGATAAATACCCTTGTAAGAGCAACAATAGATCGTTTGGTTGTTTGGTGCTTGTTTCTCCTGAGGACCTTTATTATTACGGGCTGCACGTATATGGAGTCAAACAGAATTAGTACCTTAATCTGCATGTTTATACCAACTCAATGTCTTATAGCAAAACCCTACTACTAATGGCATCATAATAGTCAACAGTAGCAAAACTCTCAACTTCCCCAAGACATCTTTAGATGTTGCTATGAACTATTTACAAATACATTTACTGTCACCTGTCCTCCTTGCCCCTCTGTCTATATTTTAGATCACCTTGAAAAGATAGCTGTTTTATATCTTTGTATAGATATCTTATAAGCACCTATATAAGCTAGGCATAAAGCTAAAAAACTTTATTTTGCTGCTTTTGCTTACCAAAAAACAATAAACCATCTTGACAGAAAAAACTTCTTGCCCTCTAATTTGTCTTGAATTTTTTTGCAAAAAATGTTAAGCACCAATGAAGATTTTATGAGCTTAGGGATCTAACACAGCCATACAGAGAAAGCAAAAAGAAATTATGCCTTAGCCAAGATACTTGATCAGGTATATCTTAAACAATACAAACTTTGGCAATTTCAGCCTCTCTACCTCACTGAGTAAAAGTTGCTGTTGAACAAAGTTCAAATCTGAGTTTCAACTCACAGAAACGGGAATCTGACAAGTCCTACAGTTTGGCAAACTATTCATAAATTTGTCATTTTCTGTTGCAAAGTGATACGAAAGTTGGGAGTGGGAATTAAATACATAAGTTTTCAAAAATTCAACATTGTATTTCCTGTTGAAACTCCTATTTGATGTCCTGTAATAGGAAACATATGGAAGAGTAAAGTTCTGAAGAAAATTGTTTCAGTTTCAGAACTGAACAGTAAAACTGAAACGTATACCCTTCATGACACACAACCTACCAAGGATATGAATTATTTGTGTAACTGATGCATTTTATAATATTTATTTTAAAAATTATATGTGTAACAATCTGCAAACCATTTCTTTTAGATATTTAGTTTTCTGTCTGAACTATTTTTTTCTGAAACAAGTGATTGTCTCTTGAAATACTGGTACTTCTTGAAAAAAGTTTACAGATTAGTAGGTAGTATTTAGCTTAGGAGAAAGACATTTTATTGCAAAAAGCTGTCATGCTGAAAATTGTCATATAAAATGTCGCATTTTACAGCTGTAGTGGCTCAACTTTTCTATCTAGTTAAGCTGTCAGTGTTCACTTCATAAACATGACATTAGGTACTGTCACCCAAGCAGAAAAGAATAGATACAGATTCTAAAATTAAACTGTCTTCTGTTTAAAAAGAGTTAAATCTTTATACAAGACAATCTTTACTGAGAAGCCAATAAAGTGGTCTGGGTAACTGTATTAGATTTATATTCTCTAAGTAATAAGGAACATAAACCCTTCTTCATATGCACATACAGCTTGCTTTTTATGTCACTGTTGAAATCAGCAGCAAATTTATCAGCAGATTTGACATATACAATGAGGAGTGAGGAGGTACATGTGATGGAACACTGTAAGTTCTAGACTGTAAATACTAAGAACAAATTTAGTTCCCTTACCTCATCTGTTGCACCATTTAAATCAATAAAAGTTAATGTGTTAATGTTTGGTTTACTTGCATTTTTCCCCGCTGCCCTCTATTTTCCATTACCAAAGTTTTGCTAATAATGATGATTTGCTTCCATCTGCTTAAAGAAGCACTGTTCCTGAAGGTTTTGTACCTCATACGTTCTATAACACCATAGCACAATACCCCCAAACTGTATCTTACTGCAAAACTAGTTTCCCAGACTGCAAAACGGCCCTATGCAGTCCCAAGCCAGTCTGCACAAGTCAAGATACAGAAGCCCGGGTTCATGTCTTCATGTGGCCTCCAGAAAGAGAAGAGAATTGCCATCAACTTTTCTTCCATTTTAGTGGACCAGATCACGGCTCAAAACCATAAATAGCTGAACAGGTAGTGCTAAAGGAATTGAGAACTGCGACTCATGAACAAGTAGTTTAGAGCAGGAATTTCTAGAACCTGAGTCATCATGAAAAGGATTGTATCACGGAACGACATCCCCCAACAAATATGCTCAAAATTAGTAGCGAAGAAACTAACTGGCTGTAATTACACATCACAAATCACAGTATTAATTACTAATATTTTTCAGTTAAATTTTCATAATACAAATTAAAAAAAAATTTAATATCTTTGAAATAGTTTACTTACCTCATCTAAGTCTTTAATATAAACAATTTTCTCTTCAATACCAATAGGCATTGGTTCACTATGGGGGATCTTCACCTCTTCATACATTTTATTGTTTTCTCTCTGAACCGCCTCTGGTAAGAACACCTAAAACAGCATTACAGGACAATTAATTGAAAGTACAAAACCAGAAAGTGTCATTATGCATCACTTCAAACGATGGTTTATCACTTTCCTTCAAAAAAATGAATCCACAGTAAAAGCCACTCACTGATTCATTCTATAGATAGCACTGAACTCCCAAAATGAAAAATAATGTTTTACTACTCAGAAAATGTCCCCAAAAAGGCAAAAAAGACAACTGTATTTTATTAAATTTCAAAAGCCACTGAGCCTAGAATTTCATAAAGCATTCATTTTGTTATGGAAACTAATTCATTTTGTTTGGAAACCAATTTAATGGTTTCCAAAGGATAGGAAGAGAAAAAAAGTATTTTAAATTATTTAAGTGACCCCCAGAAATAAAAACAAATACATTAGTTGAGAATAAGATTATTTCTTCTAGAATCAAAATAAAAAGAGAATGTATGACATTGTTTAAAACCCTCTGCAACAAAGCACTGCTTCATACACTGGACTCTGATAAGGAGGAAAATCTCTTAAGGGAACAAAGAGAACGCTGCTGCACATTATTCACTGGGAAAGACGTACTGCTCAAGAAGGGTCATGCACCAATCATGTACCTTTGCACCCCCAATGAATGCTGATGTTTTCATAGCTTCAGCTCGGGAATCATAAACATGCGGATAATGAATTTTTTCGAAGTCCATCTCTCTCTGTCTACCTAGGACTGGCATACTTCGAGCATTCAAAAGTGCTAGTTCTCTGTGAATGGAAAAATAACTGCAATAATTCCGCACATTTTAGGCAGCCATCACATAACTGAATGTTGTATTTTAAAGTCAGAGCAAGAGTTGTGGAAATTTAAGAAGAAAACCCATTGCACAGAATAATCAACGAAGGAATTTCACAGTGTTATTTTCTGGCATCGGTTAAACCACATCCTTATAAGACACAGTTTAGATAAACATCAGAGTGCAATCCAGTAAGTGCAAGGCTTTCCCACTTGCAGTTTTGCCTCTTTTTAAGCAATACAGCAACATCTATGCACAGTTAAACACCAGTCCCACGCTATTTTTCTCAATATGAAACACAACAGCTTATTTGCTCCTTATCCTCTCCCTCCTCAAATCCTCCCACTACCTTTAGCTGACAACATGGAAAATAGTACCCATTAATCTTGAGAGGAAAAAAAGAAAGATAGTTCTGATAGATTTAGAACAGACTTCATAAATCTTAAGCAAGGAGTGTGTGTACAGGAACAAAGAAAGATAGCCTACCCCTCTATAATCTGCATCTCCAGCCCACATAGATGATATCAAGAGATTCTTATTAAGCAGATCACTGCTCTCTTTTCCTGAAAATTAGGTTTTCATATTAAAAAAATTCTATGCTCATAATAAAATATGACTGGAAGTCAGAATCACCTAATCACCAAAGCAAACTACAAAAATATAAACTATTATGATACACTGAAGTAGCAATTACAACAGAAGCATTTATCAATTTTTGCTATTTATTACCTTTGCATCCGCAGCTCTTTGGGATCAAAGCACATTAGTCCTTCTCCAGAAGCTTCTCCATCTTCCCCAGCTTGTTTTTCTTTTCTGGCATTGCGTTTTTCTTCCCGACGATATTGTTTCATTAAAAGTCTTTCTTGTTCAGACTGAATCGTAACTTGACAACCATAATTTGGTTTAGCATTTTCTCCTATAAACTTCTTGCACTGTTCTGCAATATGATAACAGGTATGCACCTCTATAAGTACTGGATTCCAACTTTGTTCTCCCCAGTTTTCTTCTAAAGATTTGGTTTTTTGAGGTTTGTTTGTGTGTGTGTATATGGGAATGTTGTTTAAAGATAGTATAGCTTCACATAGATGAACATGCAGCAGTTGGCCTCAAGAAACCTAAAAGACGTACCAGCTCACCTCCCAAAGCTGTTTAAAACTACCATTGTTAGACAAACAAAAATTCTTCATCCCAAAGCAAGAGGATGGGCTAGCAGCAAGAGAAAAGGCTTTTTTTCTTTTCTGTATTTATAACTTCATCAACAGTGGAAATGCCACTTATCTCTCCTCTTACATGTATACACTGATGAGTAGAATGGTGTGAAAACACATTAAACAGGATGGGTTTTTTTGTACTGCCTCTTCACATAACAATTGGTGTATATTTACTAGATAACATGATTGCATTGAAAGAATACTCACAACATAGCTTCCCTAAACAAGTGAGAAAAATTCTACTCCTTACAACCACAACCTTCCCTCTATGTGGATAAGCAGAAGAATCAAGAAGATTCAGAACCACAGAACAATTACAGTAAGCAGTAAATCTAGGGGAGCGGGCAACCGGAAAAAACCCAGTCTCATTCGCCCTTCTGAGGCCATTACTGGCCATAACCAAAGACACAACCAGGTCTTTTATATGCAGTGGGGTCGAGAGATGTGTTTTGTTTTGCTTTTAACTACAGCGGTGTTTTTAGACTTCCATTTTCAAAATCCTGCAAACAGATTATTAGTTTATGTAGGTGTAACTGAATTTTATATACTTAATTATGTTTCATATGGGATTTTGCCGTCAAACTCTGAAGCCAAACACTGTAAAAAATTTCATCAAATAAACCCATTTGACTGATGGCTTGAAGAGTCTGTGCTTAGTTTTCACCGACAGTAACAGTGAAACTCCTCCATCTCACAGCATGCATACTGGTTAAGGTGACTGTAACTTCTTCAGTAGCACTGAAAAAATTCTAATGAATGTCAAAACATCCACATTAATACCATCATGTCTGTAGCTTTAACTCTGTCTTGTATTAAATGCAGAGAACAATGGATGCAATTTCCTGACTAAATCTAATTCAGATTGAAGACACCAGGGCAAAGAACTGTTACTTGATTTGTCTGATAAGCACAACAATCACCTTTACTGCTGTGGAAGTAAATTACATAAGAAATAGTCAAATAATACAGCATGCTACAAAAATGCAGTACACGTACAGTTCCTTGATTTGTGCTTACTTTCTCAAGATACAAATTACTCAAAGTTGACTACATTTCTACACACACAAATGATTCCCTTCCCCAGATACAATACTGGAAAGATAAAACTTAAATCACCACTGGAAATAGCATTTTGATCAACTTAAAAGAAAAAAAAGTCTTATTAAAAAAGACTGAACTTCAGTCTCAGACAAGATACTCAAATATCATTACGACAACGAAAGAAGGGTTGTCTCATCAGTGAAAAAAGCATACAAACAGTAACGCTTTCTTATTGTCTCAAAAGCATAACACTGAAAATATTCTTCCTCCATATTCTAGTAGAAATTACTGTGATAGATTTTACTGATGGTATAATGAAGCCTAAATTTATAAAAGCTTCCAAAATACTACTTCTGCTAAACGAAAAGTATTTGTGTAACTAAAATCTATACATAGGAGAAAATAATTCAGTTTCTATTGAATGTATTTTTTATTATTTGACACAGGTAAAGCCACCAAGACATTATTACTGCTTGTTATCCTGATACCAAGACATTCCACTTTGAAATCACAAACAGAACAATATATAAGTTGTTTTGATGAGTTCAGACTAACCATCAGCACAGTAAGAGCACAGTAAGAACTACTAAACGCTTGCCTATTTATATTTCATTTAAGATAAATGCCTTTAAAAGGGTTTATTTGCATTTTAAAGTTATTGTGAGGGTACATAAGTCCACCAATACTAGTTTTCTTCACATTTTTCTAACTCCATATTGTGTGAACATGCAATGGGCTGCATGGTGCTATGTCCATGTAAGATTTATCCCAAGTCACAACCTATTCATAATCAGATTTAATTCTGTCAAAGGAGAAAGGGAGATGATGAAAGATGAGAACTTTTGAAAGTTCTACAAATTGCAGTTTAAAAGAATTTTTAAAAATTCTTTAAAAGAATTAAAATATTTTAAAATAATTACTCTTTGTGGGCAATTTATCTTATATAAAAAAAAATAGTATACAATATAAAACCTGAACTCCATTTTTTCCCCCTCTCACTTATCCATCCTTAAGATCGACTATTTCTTTCATAAGTAGTTGTTACTGTCCTTTTTCTCTCAAAGACTTTAATTTGATGATCACAGAATCATAGAGTCAAACTGGAAAAGACCATTAAGGGCATCAACTCCAACCATTAGCCTAACACTGCCAAGTCCACCACTAAACCATGTCCTTCAGCACCTCATCCACATGTCTCTAAATGCCTCCAGGGATGGTGACTCAACCACCTTCCTGGGCAGTCTGTTCTAATGCATGATAACCCTTTCAGTGAAGAAATTTTTCCTAATATACAATCTAAACCTCCCCTGGCACAACTTGAGACCATTTCCTCTTGTCATCACTTGTCACTTGGGAGAACAGACCAACACCCACCTCTCTGCAACCTCTTTTCAAGTAGCTGTAGAGAGCAATAAGGTCTCCCCTGAGCCTCCTCCAGGCTACACAACTCCAGTTTCCTCGGCTGCTCCTCACAGGACGTGCTCTAGACCCTTCCCCAGCTCCATCACCTTTCTCTGGACATGCTCCAGCACCTCAATGACTTTCTTGTAGTGAGGGGTCCAAAACTGAACACAGTATTTGAGGTGCGGCCTCACCAGTGCCAAGTAGAGAAAGAGAATCACTCCCCTAGTCCTGCTGGCCAAATGACAGTACAGAAAGAGAGAGTAAAACCAAAAATCAACCTATTTCCAGACTAATGCATTATAACACATACAGTGCGAGAGTTAAATAACTGCAAAATAACTGCCCATAGGCAGTTGAAAAGTAAATAAATATATGCAATATGGAATGTTTCCTTTGTATAACCAGACCATGATTCCTCTGTTTAAGCCCATCCAAATATACCCTTACACCCCCCCACACTGTAGGTTTTTTTTTTGCTTGCTATTTAAATATACACAGACAGTACTGTCATTTGAAATATAACTGAACAGCTAGAAAACTACTTTTTATCTGGTTTGGAATAAAAATTTTGTAGTCACTTACCCTGCAGAGTCTGGAACCTGTTATCATTTGGACAAGTCAAAGATCTTTCCAGAATCAGAGATCGGTTCTGTAAGAGTTTCTCTATGAGTTCAAAACCATCAGGGCCTAGCAGCTCAAATAACTACAAAGAAAACAAAGTCAAAAGTCAGTGACCAAATTAATGTAAGTTTATAAATAGGACTGCAATATTTCCATCTCTGGCAAATCTGTTGATAATGAGTTTGAACAAATTACTAAACTTCAAGTAATTAAACCCAAAAGGCATCACCGCTAGTATTCAGTCAGATTCTCTATTACAAAAAGGGAAAATTACATGAAGTTTTCAGCTCTGAATATTTAAAATGTGAGTTATGTCTATCAACTAAAACTCCATTTCTCTTAAAGATTCTTGTATAAAATGTAATTCTTCTCAAGAATAAACTTTATGTGTCTTTATGCTGATTTACATAAACTATGCTGCAAATTTATTTCTCCATGATCTAAGCAGATAAATCAAGAGAACCAATGCTTTCACATAAAAGTCAGATAAACAGAAAGTTATTCCCATTCCAGTGAACAAGAGATATAGCCTATGGCATTTTCAGAGAAATGTCCTAAAAAAAAAAACCAAAACAAACACAAAACAAAAAACAACAAACAAACCCAAAAAACCCTCCAAAAAACCCACAGATGCAGAACACAGCAGGAATTTGAAGAAGTCATTAAGACCATAGCACCAAGTTCAGTCTATACTACTTGCACATATAATGCTCTGTCTGTGAGCACGTGCAGTTCAAACATATGTTGTAGGTGGTGTACAGCAGAACAGAATTCCATACCATTAAGCACTATTTTGGCCCAATAATTCTCTTACTCAAATTATTCTCCTGTAGCAGGTTAAATAAACACAGTCCCCTTTTTTACATACTTTTTAACAGAAAAAACCCCACCAAAAATATTAAAAGCACTTCTCTATCTTCTCTATAATTTTGTCCTAAATCAAAGCATTACAGTAAAGCAGTAAGTTACTCAGAACCCGTTCTTGATTTCTAATACTCCTAAAAACATTTTTTTTCTCAACTTGTTTCAATTTCCAAAAAGGAAAACAGGGTAGTTTCTCCTTAGTGCTCTTTAAGTTTGCTGTTAACATTATTCATACACCTTCAGATATCAGGTAAGACTTCAAGATATGATGTACTTTGATGTGATGTTCTGTGAAAGATTAAGACTTGGCACTATAGGCTTCAAATATTCCAGTTCTAACTATAAAAAGGAGAGAAAGGTCTCTTACTGTCTTGTATTTAATTTGCCAACTCCTTAACAGTGAGTTTTTCCATGGCTCTTTGTGAGTACTGCCCTCTGGGATCACCTCGAAATAACTTTATGCTGCCTTTTCATATATTTGCAAAATTTTGAACAGTGCCAAGGGCATCAGATCAATGATCCCTTTTTTTTTTTTTTTAGGTCAATCTGTACTTCCTAATGTAAGCCATCATTTAAAAATAAAGAAAAAAGTGTTACTCCTCATCCTTAGGGTTTCTATGAAAAACATGTTTGTGCAAATGAGTAGGGTGATAGCAGAGTTTGCAGAGACCATGAAATAATAGTTCTGAAATGTATGAGATCTTTTATTTCTTTAATGAAAGTAACCAATGATGGTAAATTGGAGCAGCAGTCTGCAGAATGCAATAAATATGTACTAATAAAAATTCCTTTGCTCGGATAGAAAGAACAAACTACAAAAATACAGGACAGGAAACTGCTGATTGGATGTCAAATCTGCTGTCAAGGATCTCAAGCTATAATGGATTTCTTTGTATCCTGCCTCCACTAACAATGATCATTAATTCTTGTCTTCTGCATTGCTATTCACTGTCACTTGCCTGCTACATTTTAGCTACTATTATCTAAAGATAAGATGACCTTGTTTTTATATTTTAAAAGAAAGGGGCAAATTAGTACTGGTAAATTTGAGGAGTAGGTATTTTCCAAGGATATATGATTAAGGCAGGGAGGGAAAAATAATTGCAAAATCACTGAACAAAGAAATGTATTTGAAATAGCTCAATTGTATAAAGAACTAAATACAAGATTGCCTCAACTTTGCTAACATGCTGTTGACTGTGGAATGCCAGCAAGATGGGGAAATTAAATGCTTTGAATGCAACCAAATATGGGTTTAAGCACTAGCTTCTCATCAAGGCAGCCCACACAATGTAATCATATTCAGACTTACCAGATTGCCCCAAAAACCACCAAAACAAACACACTCCACCAGCCCATCACCCCCTGAAGGCAAACAACGTGTCAGCCTGAAAACATCCAGCATGGTCCCTCAGCTCTGCACAGAATTCCAAAGCATCTCTATCACTGGAAGCTGTTAAGAACAAGCTAGAAAAGCACCAATCAGAAAAGATGGGGTTTGATTGGAAAATAGATGATACTGTTCTGGAACAGGAAGGTATCTTTCCACTCCTGTTTTCCCAATATATTCTGAAACAAAAAACACCCCTATCAGAACTATTTTAAGCAACTGGAACAGCAGAGCTGTACAAAGAAGCAGTAATGTTACACAATACATTCCGCTTCATGGACAGAGGTTGATACTACTGTAAAACAGCATTACTTACTACATCCCCAGTGAGCTAGGGGCTCAAAAGAAGAATACCAAGGTGAGACTGCATATCCTACTCTCCAGACAGTGTACCAGTCAAACAGAACTGAACACATACAGTATTACACGTGACAGACTGTTCATGTTGTAGAAGACACTTCATTTTGTCTTGATTGGTGGGCAAAGTGTGGTATTCATTTGCTACCAGCAGTTTGAGAACTGTCTGTATCACCTAAATAATCTTGCTGCTGTCTGAAAAGGAAGGAGGCTTTCAGAACATTTTAAACGGTTAAGACAGACTGAGCTCATTGTTCAAGACAGAGGGGAAAGAGATAAAGAATACAGAAGACCAGAAGCAGTGACCTGTTCTTATTGACAAGATGTCTCCTATGCCTACTAGAAGTCTGACAGAGATCATGGGTGACAAACAACCACGGAGAGCTAAACCAAGACAGAAGTAAAGTGCTGAGAGATGGAGAATAAGTTAAATAGCAAGATCTGTCACCACCTACCACTGAAGGTAGAAATGGTGACAGTGGTAGAAAAAAATTTGCCAAGAGCAGAAATAATTAAACTTTAAAACTTATAAGACCAATACGTTACTAATCACTAGATTTGTTCATACTATAGGAATAATCCACTGCTTCTTAATTAAGATATTAAGAACTAGCACAGAATGCTGCTGTTTCAAAGCGCAATTCTTAATCTTCTCACTTGTTTAGACTTCCAAAAACATGTCAGGGTCCATTCACAAGGCCTTCTACCATTTCAGAAAAACTTTGACGTTTGTTGGAGTTTTTAGGCCTAATTTTCAAAGTAATCAACAAATTAAACAACAACCTGAAATTCTATAATGATAGACATCATTGAAGATCTAAGCAGTAGCTGTATCCTAAGTTAACATGTGAAACTGGTACGTGTTGGAGAGAAAACACGACTTGTTTGGATATATATTCAATAGTGAATGCTGAGTCTCACATCTTCAGAAATAGCACAAAATTTGCTTTCTTAAAAAAAAAAAAAAACCTTTCCACTGTAAGAATTACATTTATTAATATTAAAACAATAGTCACACTACCCAAATAATCCTGGGCCAAAGTTCATACAAAGTAGCGACCTCACTACTGCTATCAATCTTATACTGGAAATCACTTTACACTTCACAGTGACAGGTTGACTGTATAAATCAATGAGCAGGAAAAGGAAAATTAGGAGCTCAGTGGAACTGGTTTATGCCAAGTAGAAGAAACCAAGCCTCTAGGCACAGAAAATATCTGACCAAGAAATAAAGCAGCCTTCTTTTGGCAGCGCATGTCTTTCCTGTAGTAGCTCTATTTGGTGACTGTATAAACTGAAGTTATCAACATAGGCTGGAGTGGAGTGGCTGAACCAGCTGTAAAAGAGCAAAATCCACAACACCCTCCAGTGTCTGCTAAATGCTGACGTTATCCTGACCACCACAGTTCAGTCTCACGCCTGGATATTCAGCTGGAGGCACAGTGCTGAACTGACTGCTTACTAACATTGCTTTGCTTGTTGATTTACAAAATAGGAATGTATTGCTTGTCAAAGGAAGTTGTGACATTTTCTAACACACAGGACAGGCTTCCTCATGATGGCGTTTTAATGCGATCTCCCTACTACAGCACAGAGTAACTTCATACAGAATCAAACTCCACAAACAGTAGTAAAGAAAAACAAATTAATGATTTATGTAAAATGGAAAGCTTAAGAAAGTTATGAGGCAAGTTGTCAATCCTATCTACTCTTAAGTCTCTCCAAGTGATGAAGCACTAACCCCCAGTGAGCTACACTGCCCTCTGGACAAATATCTATGGTAAGTTGCACAGAAATTCCTAATATAAACTACAGAAAAGGAGAACTTAAGAGGTTTTATGCTGTTGAGAAAAGAATTTTTGAAACAACACTTTGCTTCTGAACAGTTTGCTTTCTCTTCTAGAGAAGAAAAGGCAAATTGAAAAACTGTGATGCATGCATGGCAATTTATGTAGCTTATGAGGCTAATTATTGTGTTTCATTCCAAATTAAATGCTTTCCATTAATCAAACCCAGGAGCTACCAGGGTCATACCCAATGCAACAGTCCACAGGATGAAATGTCTAGCCTTCAAATGCCAACTAGAGGCAATGAACCTTAGAAGGACAGTAACGCTGTGGACCATGTTGATGACAGCCTAATGGTAGCTTTTAACGAAGAAACTACCAGAGTAACCGTTTTAGTTGTATATATTTTCAACAATTTCCTAGCATCATACTTATTTCTAACATACTGAGCTTCTGCCACTTAACTCAAGTGCTCATTCCAACAGGGGGACAACAGGGAAATTTATTCTTGAAATAAAGATGATGCAGGTTAGAATGAAAGACACGTGTTCCTGGCACTTGAGCCTCTAACTTGAGTGCTGTTGATGACTTCACATGGCTGATGGAAAAACTTTAAACAATGTGTAATATTGCATATAAAAAACCCAAGAAAACCCCAAACAGTTTCTCAGACCAGTAGGTACCCAGATCATAACCCTTTCAGGACAGCCTGAAATGAAAATATCATTTTCATTTCAGGAAAAAATATCCCTGCAATCTTGTTTGCAAAATCTTTCAGGGTTTTGGCACAGAAAGTGGCAAAGTGATGTAATTCTGTGTTCAATGTAGGGGCCAGCATTTCAGATTTATTATTATGTATTCTGGCCTGAAAAGTCAACATCTAAGACCCTAACAGCAGGCAAAGGAACCTGGTGAATGTTCATAGCTACCTTTTTATTAAGTCATAATGAGATAAACTAGACAGTGGGCAACAGGTGGAGAGGTTGTATGTCAATCAGCAGTTTCTTGAATACCAGCCAAACTATTACATTCCTTAAAGTCAGTAACAGGTTGTGCCCAAAAGGCAAACCTGACTGCTTTCAATAACAAAGGTCCCAGATGACTTCAGCTACTACTCAGTGACCGTATAGACATACATGAATGTGATATATGGTCACTCATATTTGAATACTTTTTACATTTCATTTTATGTGCATAGCCTTAATATTTTTGAAGAAAGCATAATGAGTAATCAACCTAGGAACAAAAGGACAAGATGTGTCATACTGCATTAGAAAAGTGAGGCAAGGTCCCGATGTTAATGATACCTACTAAATATATGCTAGTTATATGGAAAAAGCAAGGAGACACAGACAGCAGTCTTGCAGACAGACAGCCATCTATCTGCCAGAGCAGGTAGAAAGAAAGAAACTGAACCCCAGTGAGATGCACGACATAGTAATTCTTTTCAAGTAAGGCTCAGACATAAAAAGTACATCTTTATTGTTGAACTCTCAGTTCAAGATTGAAACAAGATTTTACTCTGAATGTTGAATGGCTAATATTCACTTTTCAGTTCTGTAAGCCACAAGTTACAAGGAGCCTTGGAAGTTCTTGGTGTGACCTCAAATATGAGTTACAGAACTGTGATCGCTACTTTGACATCATAAACTATCTGCCATCACAAGGGCATTTTCTTGATGTCTTCATTTTCTATGAGGTGGGAAGGGATCCTATAAATCTCAGAAAGTATTTTGTTTTTCTAATGCAAACAAAAATAGACTAGGAGCAGTCTCTGTACCTTGTTTAAGTCTTAGTACTAAGTCCTGCTCCACAGCAGTAAGTCAAACAGAAAACCAAATACAGCCAACCAGCGGTTTCCCTCTGTATCTCTCTTAACTTTACAGCCTAGGGGCTGGTCTCGTTTATACAGCACCACCTACACAACTAACTCCTATGTCTGCATGTAGTGACTTGTTTGCAGATGATACTCCTTTACAAGGCATAGTTTTCATTCAGCTGTGGAAGAATCATCTCCACAGCACAATCTCAAGTTTCTTCCATTCTAGTAGCTGTTAAGTAACTGAAATAATTGCCTCATTTCGAAAGTTATAGGGAAGATATGACATATTTCTTGGGCTTACTGCAAAAGCTGTCTAGATATAGTACCCAAAGAATACCAGACAGAAAAATTCCTATTAGCTATTGCTTAAAAGATTCAGTAACAAGAACAAAGACATTGAAGATAGAGGGTTTCTTCACATGAGAAAATTCAACACGAACTTCATGGATATAATACATACACTGATTGCTAATTATTTCTGTGCTGAAAAGTAATGGATTATCATCACCTCCAACATCTACATACTATAGAAGAACATTTGGTTTAAAACCAGGTCTTAGATGTCCTGTATTTTCATGTTTGTTACAGATGGATTAAAATAAGACAAGCCAGGCAAAGCACACTTTGTTGCCATTGTTATTAAAAACAGATAGTAGGTGTGTGAGAAAGTCATTCAGCTCTCAGATCTGCTTTTCTTTTTTCAAGCCTAGCATTTTTGCCCATCACACCAAGTCCACCTATAGAGATATGATCTTCCAATCCTGGGAACCATTTCCACCTAGGAGACATTCACAGTCTTAGCAAGCTCAGCTTAACTGCACCTGCCTCACAATGGAACAGTAGTCAGGCACTTCAAGCACTTTGAAGGCAAGTTGCTGATAAACTATGTGTATGCAGAATGCATTTCTGATAACTATTCCTCAGTATGGGTGCTGGAGGACTCTCATATTGCAACCACAGTGATCACTAGAACCAGGCATGACAGAACAACATGCCTATGGACTGCATTCTAATGGGAAAAGGAGCACCTGGCTCTCAGGCAGCCTCCAGCAGAATCAAATGTCAGCTTCATCAGGATGAACGAGAAATTACTATATTTGCGTAAAGATAACATATCCATGACAAATTTTTACTCAACATTCAATTTTTGGTTGCTTTTCTCAATTACTACATTTGCAGTGTAACAAGAAATGCTGGAAATTTGGTCTTCAGCACTGGACACATTTTTAGTCCAGCAGTACAACTACACAGCACAAATAAAGAAACATGTTTTTTCATACTATCTTTCCTCAGCACGTCAACATTACCCTCTGTTTTTATGTACTTCTGTATCCACTGATCATTATGCAAATTTACTTCAACTACACTCTAGTAGAAATATACAAATCACAGCAAGAAAAAGTCCAAAGTTAGTATTAAAACTAATTACTTGGACGACTCAGTCTACAGGTACCAGTGAAGATTTTTTTAAAATCAAACTGAAATCTAAAGTTAAAACACTGAAATTATCAGTAACAGGGAGAAAAAAAAAATTCTTATAACAAGACGCAAAACCCAGACTATTAGATTGAAAGTATATGTAAATAATGCTTAATAGGCCTAAATGAATCATCTTACCTATTTAATTTCCTATCAGTTTTGATTATAGACACTTCTTTAGTATTCTTCTAATATTAAAGAAGTAGCATAATCTGTGCACAACATAATTCTAAAATATTTGCTGGAAAGCTTTCTTCAGCTTCTTGTGCAAATCCATGCCAAAATTGCCTACCATACTTAACAAAGAGACAAGTACAAAATCACAGAGCACATTAACAAATTTTCTTAGTACTTTTAAATGAAAATAAATAGACTGGAGAGATCACCACCTTTACCAATGTTTTAACACTGACTAATCAGAACCTTACACAGATGAACTAATTTTGAAATTTTCAAATATCTAGCTATAAGGCAACTTCCACCAGATTATTTAGCCTAAAGACTTTGTCAATTAGAAATCATGTCAAGCAGCAGCTGCAAATGGTAGACTACTGATTTGCCTTATAAAAAGGAAGCCCCGAAGACTAATTTATATATAGAAAAACTTGTTGTTACATGATTCCTTAAACTAGTATTTATCTTCAGAAGTATTCTGGGATCAGCTGTTAATGAATTCTGAAGGAAAGAAACAGTCCTAAAATTAGCTAATCACTGCACTTGCCACTTTTCTAACCCGCAGACACAAGGGTAAGAAATTCTGACTTTACCCTGCAGAAGACAAACATTTACAGAATTGGTTTCTGTACCAGAACCAAAAGTTTATTTTTTTAGGGTTGAGGATTTAAGATACTTATAAAATGGCAGAGGTTGTCACAGAATTCTTTCCTGCAAAAGAGAAAAAACTTCAGGTTTTCTTAAAGGACAAGAATTTCCAAACCCCACCATTTGAGGAGGAGGACGTGGCAGAGCACAGAGCCGTTCACCTCTAGTCCAACACTTCCGCTATCCCTACGTGCACCGACAGCGTAACAGAAAATACCAGCAAGCCAAGTAGTTCACGTTGTTTAGCAGAGATGGACGATGAAGAGTAGGCAAGGAACTCTAATACTGAAAGCTAGTTTTATTCCAATTAGGATAGTAACGTCAGAATGTTAATATTCTCCATGAAAGGCTGCCAGGCCCAACAGGCTTCCCCAGGGGAACAGGCCGAAGGGCCTCACACCTTTGCTCGTGTCGACCAGCCTCAGGCTGCACACTCCAACACCCTGGCTTGCCATATGCTCAAGTGGGTGAGAAGGAAACACTGCAAATTTTTGCCTGAAACATAACCTTCTGTATTTTAATGGGGTGTAGAAAAGAAAAAAGGCTTCAGCAGAGGCGAGATGAATTTTTAGCCTAGCTTTCCAAGGACACAAGGCCTATCACATCACTCCCTGCATCTACCTGCGTGTGTGAACTAGCAAACAAGTTTTAAACCACTCCATTAACTTCCAGATTTGACAAACAAATTTTCGTGACTAGTAGAGGAGAGCAATGCAAAGCACCAGCACAAATTCCTCCTTGGCTGGCAAAGCTGTAGCACTCATGCAGCAGCAGATGCGGGGTAACAGAAACCATGCAAACACCGAGCACCGCAGGAAAACCAGCCCTTTGACTTCTGCAGCTCCAGAAGCTTCCCGCTTTCCACAGAATGATTTGGAGGAAAGTGACTTTGTGTCTAGTTAGTTAGTGAGCCTTAATCTTTCAGGTGCCATCTGACAGCATTTCTTGCAGAACTTGCAGTTCCTTATGCCTCCATATGGATGTGAAAAGAACTCAGCATCAAAGGAAGTAAAAAGGGAAAAGTTGTATCAGCTACAGACTAGCTTGCTCTAGAAAAAGATCTCATTAGGTTTAATGACATATTGGAGCTGATTCAAAAGTTACCCTGAATAGATCAAGCCTCATACCACCTCAAAGATACAACAGCCTTTCTCCCACTACAAAACTAAGTAAAGGAGCTGACAGGAAAGAAGCTAAGTTACTGACAGGAAGGAGAGCGATCAGCTCTTAGCACCAGGATGAAGCCTAGCATCTCTTGGCTCTCACTGTGGCTCTTTCATAATTTCTTAAGTTCTGTCCTCAAAAAACAGCACTCAAAAGCCATTCAATTTGGTTTCTTATGAAGGGAGACAGCATGGCTCTGTTTTCACAAAAAGACAAGCTTTCCTATCATCCATGGGGTTTCAACAGTCCTTGGACATCAACAGCTGTATACTTGTGATTTAAAAGAAGGCGGCCGCAACTGAAAAAGGAGAAAACTGTATCAAAAAATAACTGGATTATTTTCTATATGAAAGGGGAGCAGATAAGATCCATAGTCAAGAATAATGAGACCCAAGCTTTGTATTGTCTGAATATAAAATTCTTAGTAATTTTAATAATATTAGAGAGATGAATATGATCTTGAAAGCCAGACTCATGCCAAGTTAAAAGCTTTGATAATAAGATAAAGATAAAACACCACAGGGATGATCCACATATGCCTGTACTTTCCCAAAATGGGTACTGCTTTTATGAACTGGGTAACGGGGAATAAGCTTTCTGATATGTTAATTTGTTAGGGCCAGAAACTCCTTTTACTGCATAAAAGGAAGAGTCATTTTGACGCTTAAAACCAAACATGTTTTATGAGGCAAGTTGCTTTGACATGACAATACCTGTGATTCAACGGTATCACAAAACTAAAAGCCAATGTTATAATTTCACGGTATGTTAAGAAAAATGTAGATTAAGTGGCATCAACATAGTATCATATCCAAAGTTTTCATGTGGTGTTGCATATACATAACAATGAACATTTAAATTAGCCAGTTTAAAGTAAAAATGGATGTTAAACATTAGATTTTTGAACTGTTCTCTCAAAGCAGCCTCACAAGAGCTACCCCACACCTCTTTATAGATTTTAACCAAGAAATAATTTCTAAGGACATCTGGAATTTTATTATCTACTATGCAAACAACTTCCTATAGTAAAATTGTGTGCGATGGTTATTAAGAGGCAAACCTAAAATATTAACTTTTAGTAAACAGTTACCTGAAAGTAATACAACGGTACAGAAATTCAGTCTGTCCTCAAGAAAGTTTCCTGGCAAAAATTGCTGAGTTACTGCAAAAGCTATGCTAGAACTGTAAACAAAATTACCTAGAATCTGCAAGTTAACTTAAAACTCTTGGTGGGATTTTTCTTCACTAAGAACAACAGCCACTATTTACAAAACGTTTGTTTTATGCTGCCAGTCTACCGCTGTCCCCTCCCTCTCTCCGAGTGCCTTTTCCTGCAAGCTTCAGTCCATTGATGAATTACTCCCACACTAAATATTTTTGTACTACTGCTGTTTCTTGCATCAAGCCAGACTGGCAATTATTTTTTTGTATTTCATTTCTTCAGTTTTCCATGCTTTATTTCACATGCTACTATGGACCTCCTGTGAACCTTTCTCCAATTATTTTTTAGCACCTCCTATACATGGTACTGATGAAGACATCTTCTGAAACTGCTTTCCTCGTCAGTAGCCAGTCTATATTAACACATTCTCCACTTAAGATCAACTACGAAGTGTAGTTGTAACACAGAGTATCTGGCAGTGCTCACAATGATGCTCTTTAAGGTCTTTACAATGGGATATAAACATACAGATGTTCATGTCTTTGAAATATGGCAAAATTCAGGCAAAATAAAATTTTCTGGCTGTGGCTGGTTTTGTTTTTTATTTAGGTATCTACATATCCAGATGAATATTTTTATATTTTCAGCATCTGCATTTTTTTGAAGAATGCCAATATAAGTAGCAGGTCAAGATATTTAACATTTCGTTACTTGAAATACGGAGAGTCAGTAGACTCCTTATTCCAAAATTCGACTTGCAAATTCCTTCAACCAGCTAACTTCTTGTTTTGCTTTGTTCTTTAATGAACTTAACATTAATAAGGAAAGGTTTAGTAATGACTTCTACATAAACAAAAGAAAGTACCATGGTTTTTTGCTCTTCTTAAATGAGCCTCCACAAACCTAATCTTCACAAGCTTAGGGTTTTAAAAACACTACCGAGTAATACAAGATAGTAACATATAACTATCTGTATAATATATTTATACTGTACATAATATATAGTAATACAAGATGCTGAAGCACAGAATGCTTTTGTTGCCTTTCTGCAGAGTCCCTGCCTAGCTTCATCACGGCATTAACATGCTAAGTTTAGAGGGCAGGACCACTTCCGCAGCACGACAGAAATACACTCCTGAGACATTCAGCTTTGGCATCAAACATCCAAGATTTTTTTTAATTTTTGAAAGCTGCCTCACAACATCTTTAACTAAATAAATGCAATAGCTCATAAAAAATAGCGCATGCTCTAAAAGCAGCTGGTTTATGACAAAAAAACCCCAAACCATAATGTAATCTATTCTTCATTTTGAGCAAAAAACTTGCAGCATGACTACCCTCCATTCACACCAGCATTCAGTTTTTGCTAAATGTTTTACATAGTAAATACTACATATTCTTATATCAGTTATTCAAGGCTATAAACAGTGTACAACTCATTGGATTAAACTAGTTATAATCAGTAAAGAGCAGTTAACCAGTGACTGTGTAACCAGATACCCAGTTCCTCTGTGGGAAACTCTCATAAAAATGCAAAACCACCGTAGCATTCTACGTGGAAAAAGTTTCCCAAGCAAAGTAGAAATACATGTTAGTGTAATGGTATTTTGTAACAGTGCTATTTTTCTCACTGTCCATGTAAAATATCAACTATACCCATACAGTTCATAAACCACCTCTGTAAAATAAGTTAAAAACATAAGCACAGACTAAGACAAAGAGTAAAAACAAAACCCTTCTGAAATCAAGGACAAATGTCCAACTGATCTTAATAATGCTAGTATGTTATCCTAGAGGTTTTGTCTTTGTACTTAACACATGTTTAATTATTCACAGAATCCCAAAATCATAGAATGGTTTGGGCTGGAAGGGACCTTAAAGAGCATCTAGTTCCAACCCCCTGCCATAAGCAGGGACACCCTCCACTAGACCAGGTTGCTCCAAGCCTCATCCAGCCTGGCCTTGAACCCTTCCAGGGATGGGGCACCCACAGCTTCTCTGGGCAACCTGTTCCAGTGCCTCACCACCCTCTCCAGGAAGAATTCTTTCTGGGTATCTAATCTAAATCTCCCCACTTTCAATTTAAACCTGTTACCCCTTGTCCTGTCATTATAGGCCCTTGTAAGAAGTGTTATTTCAAAACATATTCTATTTGCCTGTTTCTTTCCCTTTGGACAATCACATCAGCCATTTCACCACCGACTTCAGTTTCTGGCCAAATTAATTTTCTCACAAGCTGTACTGTTTCCTTATGCCTCAGTACATTATGATATTTATTATATTTCAAAAAGCATTCCCCACTATATTTTCTAAAGACCATATATTAAAACCACTCCTATCAGCCTCAAGTTCTGCTAAATCGCATATTGACATCAAAGTTGTCTTCCTCCACCTAATAATGGCTTGATGAAAACTGTGCAGGGAAAAAGGCAGCCTTGAGCTGGTGCTCTCAGAGCACCTTTGGTTCCGCTTCAGACGAGATAGAAAAGCTGCAGCTGGGAGTCCTGCACCAGAAGAGGGGAGCAGCAGCTTATGGAGAAAAGCCGAGCTTTGTCTTTGACGGGCAACAGAGACCTTAGGGAGCAACAAAGCACATGCAATTAGACTGATGTGCCGAGCTAGTGACAGCTAAAACCGACTTTCCAACAGCAGAACATTCATGTTTGATATTTGGAGGAGCAAAGCATTTGCAAAGTCCAATATCCGGCATTCTACAAAGCAGCAAAAGGCTGACTATTCAGGTCACATTTTGCTTAAGGAAAGAAAAGTACACATCTACTTTCACACCTGCACGCTGCACTTTTCTGATGGAGAAGGTCAGCTTGTAACGAGGGGAATGGCTACGCAGGATATGCAAACAAGCTTCACTTGCCCTCTGAGCCAAGCAAAAGTATCAGTCAAATACTGAGCCAGAGCTGATTGCACCGTGCACAGATCATGCAGCCTGTTTCTCTAAAGCACCTCTGTTGGAGCCTGCACGGTATGTTGGAAGAATGATCTCAAAATTAGCACCTGAGCACTACAGAAGTCTGTAAAACATGCAATGCTGAAGCACTTTTCACAGTCAGTATTATAATGTGAACTGTGAATAGTTCAGAGCTCTTAGTATAAATTACATACTCAGACCACTCAGGAAATCACTCCCAACGCAGACCTGAGAATTATAAAGCTGAATTCAGGTTTAGAAAGGCCAACTATGTTTGTGTCACTGAATTTTTGGATATTCATAGTTAGAATATATAGGTTTTATTTGTAAAATGTAACACTGAAGTCCTGACTACTCTTCACAAGAACGACCATGAAGTAAATACAGAGAACAGCATCTGCAGTGCATGCTGCTGACAAACAGCACACTAAGCTACTAGTGCTAGTAGGAAACAAAACCTACACGCGCTTGCTTAGTCTTACTCTGAAATAATGGGATACTGTCCAATGCTGTATATGCTTTGACATTCATTTACCTGAAGGAGTGATTAAGTGTGTGCAGTCTGTAGGAATTAAAAAATCTTTTTCTTGCTGGTTTCCATTATGAGCTCTAAAATGAGCTCTTTCTGGTTGAAATGTATTTCAATGTCATTTCACAACATGACATTTGTCTTAGCTTACACACATCGAAAGAAATTTAAATGGTCACATAAATAATGTTCGGCTTTTAAAGGGTATTTGAAATTTGATCATGTAAATTAAGACTGTATGTATTTTCTGTTAACAGAATAATGACCATTACAGATTCCTGTTTAATGCAGGAAAATAAATTAATGATTTCTCTGAACAACAAATGTCCTTTATTTATAGATACTTAATTTACAAGACCAACTGAACCCATCTGAAATCAAGGTCATTTTAAAACCTAATGGAGATTACTTGCAACATAAGGACTAATTATTTCCTGTATACCATAATTAATTAATTAAGTCACACATAAGTTTAAAATACAATTACTTAAAAGGCCCACTCCACTGATTTATGACAAGATTTTACTAACAGGGGACTTGCTACAAAACAAGAAATTTTTTAACTTAAAAAAAAAGTTATCTGTTAGGGTAAGCAATAGTTTACACTTGATTTTAATGCAAGAAATCCATCACGAAAAATGAAGAAAGTTCATACAGAAGTAGGAGTAAGTAGAAGAGTTTTCTCCAATTACTTCTATTTATTCCATTGAAATGACAGAATCACAGAATGGTTGAGGTTGAGGGAATGTCTGGAGATATCTAATCTCCAGGGTGGGAGACTCCACCACCTCTTGAGCAAACTGCTCCTGTATCATGTTACCCTCACAGCAACAAAAATGTTCATGCTTACACGGAATATCCTGTATTTCAGTTCATGCTCATTGCCTCTAGTCCCACCACTGGATATCACCGAGAGGAGTCTGGCTCCATCTTCTTCGCTCCCTCACCATCAGATCTGATCTGATCAGATACCCTTGAGCCTTCCCTTCTTCAGGCTGAACAACCACAGCTTTCTATGCGGTCTCTTCTCTATGTCAGACACTCCAGTCCCTTCATCACCCCTGTGGCCCTTCTCTGGGTTCAGTCCAATATGCTTATATTGGACACCACCCTACACCTTTCAGATGTTACTTGTTCATCTTACTGCTCAAAGCACGGCAATAAAATGCATGAGTGTGATATTACCTAAGTGTTTGGCTGTCTTAATTAACAACTAAAAATAGTTTTCATAGCTTTGTGTTGCTTGCCCTCACCTCCACTTCATAAGCAAAATGAAACAAGTATACCTATCAATAAAATACTATTAACAATAAAAAGTTAAAAGAAATGATGACATGTATTCTCCAGAATAAGAGAGGCAAGTACTGATCAAAGTCAGCCTAGACACACCTTTTGTCACGATGAGACTATCATGTGAAATGCAGTATCACCATTTTATAATTATAATGTTTTCAGCTTTAAGGGTGTGTGTAGGCAAGGAAGCTTTCCTGAATAAGAGGGAAGCATCAGATAAATTGACTGACAGTAATCCAAGAACTGTGGGACTTTTTTTAAAGATAATCATGTTAGATTAATGTGATATTTACCCCGCCTCACAACATATTCTTTCCTTTCAGCAATGCTGAGCAGAGTTTTCCCCTTTTTATCAAGCCATTAGTTTACAGAATAACATACTATCCAATATTAATATGCGTATCAGAAATGACTTCTACAGAAGAGGGGGGAAAAATAATCAAGTGTTACTAAAGGGCTGGGATAAAATCTATTGACTGCTGAGCTCTACAGTTTCCTTTCTGATCAGAATTAACACCACCAACCAGTCCTTGTTTACTGTCAATGACTTGCCCTGTGACTGGCAAGCTGCAGTGTGAGGCTGCTACTTCTACCGCCAAATCTGTCCATTATGCTTTGCTTTAGACATGAAGAAATTTTAAAAATGTGTCATCGCTGCAGGCTGAAGGATACAGTTTTAGATATACAACTTAGTTTGCAAGTATCAAGAAAACACATTAAAATCCAAGTTTGTTTAACTCAGGAAAAGACTATCATCTGTGAAAACCTTTTCTTATCCTTACTCAACTTCAGCCATCACTTAATAAGAGTTTTCTATCCAAATTCCCTACTTACAAGGAACCATGTATGCTTCTAGACAGTGGTGATACTATACTAGGCTTGACTGGGTTGACTGGAAAGACTTCTTAAAAAGATGATTACAGAGGAAAAAAAGCAAACCAAGCCAAGTCATCTCCTGTTACGTGTTGCTTTTATTTCTCTTCACCAACACTGTTGGACCCTAGGCTTTGGAAACAAAAATCCAGGTTGACGGAAATCCAGACTCACCATCACCGAAGGAAAAATTTGGTACGTGAACTATTACAGGAGCTTGACCCCTACAAATCTGTTGGAGGGACAACATGGCAGGGCACAAGCAAGCCAGGAAGTTCCCCTAATGTGTCAATGACAACTTCCTTCTCCAAGTGAGAGGAGCTGACGAGGAGGGGTGCCATGCTGGACCTTGTTCTCACCAACAGGGAGGGGCTGGTAAGGAATGTGAAGCTGAAGGGCAGCCTTGGCTGCAGCGATCATGAAATGGTGGCTTTTGAGATCCTTACAGAGGTGAGGAGGGTGCACAGCAATCTCACTACCCTGTTCAGGGGTTAGAACTATATGATCTTTAAGGTCGCTTCCAACTCAAACCATTCTATGATTCTATAAATCGGGGGGTTCCTACAATATCCACCTGAGGGTAAGAGAACCAGGTAATGTCATGGCAAGGCTGCTCTCCTTAATCTTTGAGAAGTTGTGGAGATCAGGGGATGCCCCAGAAGACCAGAAAGCTAATGTTACACCCATACATAAAGGCTTAAAGGAGGATCCAGAAAATTATAGGTCCAGTCTTATTTAGGGGAGACCTTACCACCATGTTCCAGCATTTAAAGGGTGTCTGCAAAGAAGATGGAGACTCCCTTTTCACAAGGAGTCACGTGGAAAAGATGAGGGGTAATGGGTACAAGTTACTCCTGGGGAGATTCCAATTGGACACAAGAAGAAAATTTTTCACAATGACAGCCATCAGCCACTGGAATAATCTCCCCAGGGAAGAGGTGGATTCCCCAACATTGCACATGCTTAACATTTGGCTGGACAGGGTGTGGGGCCATCTTGTCTAGACAGTGCTTTTGCCATGAAAGGTTGGGACCACGTGATCCTTGAGGTCCCTTCCAACTTGGTATTCCACAATCCTATTTACTGGCTCATATCCCTATATCAGGGATTTCAGTGTCTTTTGCTTTCAAAGCATCCAGGCATGTTTTCCATTCTGTGTTCCACAGAGCAGCTGACTTCACTATCTAGGTCCCTTACTGTAAGCACAAATTTTCTTTTTGAAAGGGAAATTTTGACTTATTAATTACTGGCTTGTTACTTTTAATTAATTTTAAAATTAGTCTATGGTTAAAGAAAAAAAATATTCTGGATGTAAGTATAAGGTAGTTAAAGAGAAAAGAGTATGGATATGAAACCGATCACATCGAAGCTAGGAAAAAAATTCAGAGCTCACTGTTCTCACAGCCTGAGTGTAAGATAATCTTTCACAAATCTTCAAAAACTAACACATGAAATTGTAGGTCAAGGAGCACACACCTAGAAATGTAATAATGCTGTGGATAAGAAAAATATAAATATAAATGGAGAATAGTTAAAAGGATATGTTTCAGAAAAAAATCAAAAAGACATGCAGGTAACTGGAAACCGGCGTAGAAGTAGCATGGGCTTACTAATGATACATCACTTGGTCTAACACTTCATTAATCTAGAAAATGAATAAATAGCAGTTGTCTCACATCTGGACTCCATTCAAAACATTGCAATTTTCCACATGAGGACTTGTTAAATTCGTGAAGATGAGCGTTAATAGAAGAATTAAAAGTTGGCAAGGAACTGCCTGAAGGGTAAATGAAAGGAAAGACAGTGTTGAAAAGGCGTAGCATCATCTGGAAAAAAGTTACAAGCGCAGTTCTTTGATGCTCATTTTTTAAATTGGTCTTTTTTTAAAAAGACAACTGTAGCACAGGAAAAGCTATCATAAAACCAGCCCTTAATAAAGCCAGAAAACAGATAACAAGGGTTCATTTTAACCACTCAGGCAACAAAACTCTGGATCAGTCTTTGGGGGAGAAGTTGGGAGAAACTTTCCCATATTATTTCACTAATGAGTCTTCCTTAGTTTAAAATATTGTATCACTGACAGAAGAAGTCCCTTCCAGATTCTGTTAAAGTTTTAAATAGATTTTGCTTCCCTTTACTCTTCAGTACTTCTTCTGCAGAAAGGCTGGTGGCAGACACAGAGGAGCTTCCTGCCAGTTCGTTGAATTGACAAATTAGTTAAGTTCCCTTTGTTCTTGATCTCAAGAGCATTTACAGGTTCATCCAACAAAGCATATTGGCAGACATTTGTGGTGGGATTAGGATAGGGCAACAGAAACAATGTAGATGAACTCAAGCAGGAAAAAAAAAAATCATTACATTGCTACCAGTGACAGAAGCAGCTAAAGAAGAGTTACAGGAAAAAGCCTGCGAGACAACAGAGCTCCAGGCAGCAGAGCCTGGGGAAAGCTGTCTAAAAGCCTCTTGGTACATCAAGCATTCAGACACACAAGCACCACACTGAAAAAACATCCTACTTAATGAAACAACAAAATAACCTATTAACTTCAATTCTGACATAAGCATGAAAAGAACTGAACTTCAGTGATAAAGCTGTAACTTCTGGCTCTAATGACGAGTGTATTACTGGATGGATCTACTAAGGAATACACACAGGAAGAGGTGCTACCCAACACTTGACCTCTTCTTTTTTTTCCATCATATAAAAACTATATATGCCACAACTTGTACTTTTCTGATTTCAGGTCTACTTTGATTTGAAAGAAATGTTTTTGACCCCTGAAGGAAGGACTCGGTATCTTCAAACTCCATGTTAGTGCCCTTTGGTCTCTTACTGTAGTTTTCATTACCTAAGTCTTCTCAGGTGCTTATGACAATAAAAGGAAACAGCCATAGCTTACTTTTTCAGTAGGAATGATATTAATATGGAATTGTCAGAAAGCAAATAAAAAGGAATGTTCGTATGGCAGTTTGCAATACAGCTGGATCCTATTTAACTGATGGAAGCCCTGGATGCTATATTTCAAGTATGTGTATACATGACCTTTTAATGCAGACAGCTGGAGATGGTCACAACTGTAAAGTAGATGAAAGAAGCCTAAGCCGTAAACCTCCTGTGTCTTATTTTATAAGCAAATATATGTATCATATATAGAGTTTAGTAAACATATGTACTACTCACATAATATGCAAATTACTACTTACAATGCCATTTTCTTGAAATGGTTCTGCTGTTTTACATCACAGCCTAGTGTTCTTCTAGCCATTTATACGGCATTTAACATGATTTTATCTGGGAAACATCATTTAATCTAATACACTAAGTGACAATATTTCTTAATTCTATGTGGGCAAAGTTCTTTCCTTGGCCTGAGATGAACAAATGGCACAATTTCTCATAATCTATGCAGTATAAAAAGTAGATCTTAACACAGTTCTGATTGCACTTCCTTTTTTTCTCTAGTTATTTTATCCCTATAGGAAATTACTTCTGTTTTGTTATGATAAAGGGATAATGCACCTCTGCATTAGTGTAAAAACAGAGATAGGTATCTCCAAACGAAAATTCAGAAGTATTTTGCAGATAAACTATAACAAGAGTTCACAGAAGAAAAAGTCACACCCTCTGAGAACAGCATGGTATAACCAGAGGGACTAAACGTCTCCAACTTTTTCCTAGTTCCTCTCAGATGCCTCAAGTCTTCATTCCGAAAGAGCCATCTCCTAGAAATTGAGTACTCAAGTTGAGGAACGTGCTGCATACTAAGTTTTAATAAAAAACTAATAATAAAAAAGCACAATGGTTATTGGGCAAAACTCTATAGTTTGTCATCAGCTTTTTCTTCCTGTTTTTAAATAATGGTCCTGTTACCGCATCATTACCATTTCATACTCATCAACGAAATCTGACATACAGTGAAAACCATGCTCTGGTAGCTGTCATTTAGCTTTACCATACATTATGTCCCTAATGAAAAGCATGTGTCCTGAACACTAAGAAAATTAGTTATAACTCCCATATCACTCCAAGCATAAGAATCAATTTTCCTCTAATTAAGAGTCACCAGTGATGTGCCAGATAAACAAACTGTCCCAAAAGAAGTGTGGAATGTTTTAAGAGAAAACAAAGAATAAAGTATTTCTTCTACCTCACAACCCTCTAAACATAAGCTACACAGTGCTGGAGAAAGAAACTCATTTCAATTCCTTGTAGAGTTCATTAAGTAGATAAACACCTAAATAGCATAGATGTGTGTGCCTATGCATACACTACAAAAAAACATTGGATGGCATCCTTGAAATTATCTAAACAATGCTCATATCATTAACGTGATCTGGAATCTTAAACTTTGCTTAAGGATCAAATGAAATTGTTTCAGAGAAGTCCACTCAGCAATATCTTCACCACCAGCATGTTCTTTTCTTGTTTAGTAATAAACAGATGGTGGTATCTGCCTAAACAGAAGAATAAACACTGCCACTGTTTTAAAATATGAAAATGTATTTTAGAGATCTGGATGTTTATTTACAAAGAATTATCCGTTCACATCAATAGTTCTTTCTTTTTCTTGGTTTACAAAGAAAAAGAGCATAGAGACTTTAGTGTGTATGCATCACACCGATTAATGTAGGATTTTCAGTATGCATGATCAATCACATACTTGTTACATCATCTTATGCGGCAAATCTATGATCTAGTTTTAGAAATGGGTTATTTTCAGATTTAATGATGCCACCAGCAAAACTGCTGCAATCAAAAAAATCAACAAAAAAATCCCTAAATAATGGTAAAATCCAAAGCCCAGAAGAAATGTTTGCAGACATGCCTGAAAGTTATTTTAATGCATTATAAATTAGGCCAGCTTCCCTTTATATTCATATTCTCAAATCAGAAGAAATTTATAAGAAAATATTCATATACAGAAAATAGCCCAAAGGACAGCCAAAATATGGCCTACTGACTACCAAACAGAACAAGAACATGACTTCAGCAACTACATGATGATGTAGTTGCTGATCGATACATAGTTATCTAAACCTAAAATGAAATATTCAAGTCCTCTTCACTATCACTTCATGTTTTTGAGAAAAATAAAATCTACAACTGTAATGGCAAATTTCTGGCAAATTTTCATTATACTGCCTGTCACAAGATTGTCTATTCCTACCATCAGTGGTATTTCTGTAGCAGATTTTCAGTATTTCAAGGCTTCCTGAAAAGTTAGTTTGTGAATTTAAGTACCGGATGTTTTAGGGGAGGAAAGCAGCGCAAGATAGGAAAAAGTAAAAAAACCCAGAAAAGTGCACAGGAAGAAGCAATTAGGAATTCTTTTCCAACCCCATTCAAAATCAGACCTCTCTTGCCTAGATTAATCCAACCACCTCTCCTGTACATGCCTTGAATGCCTCTTCCCCAGCTTTTAATCACGCTCTTCCCCTTTCTACCACCATGCTGATACTTCAACACCCACCTCCCAGCAACTGTTCTCTCTCCTTCAAGCTTTCTTTGCCCTTTTTGTGATACCCCCCTCTTGTCTTATTTAGAGAAAGAGAAGTGATATGACAAGGTTTTAAAGTAGCACCACCTGCACAGTCCTCCAACTTTCCTTTCAGAAACAGGACGGCTCTGAAACTGGAGAAGGAACCTGCACAAGAGAGTTAACTCCAGTTTGGCTTTGCAAGTTCTCACACTTCTATATGTTAGCTTAAATTGGCTACTGCTTAAAGATAATGTACAGAGAAGCTGAGCAAATAGAAAAAAAAAAACCCACACCCACACCCCAAAAACACCCCAAACCCTGTCTCTTACAAAGGAAAGGAGGCTATTCACATAAAATTCATGCTGCATCCATCTTCTACCTGGTAAATTAAGATGCTGCCATGTAATTTTTCTCAAGACAGAAAAAGAAATAAAAGATGATACTTGGATAAAACATGTTGGCATAATCCTACATGAAATAATTGTATATTTGTGCAACATTCAAATACATGCTGTATGGTTAATACACTACTGTACCTCATTTTGAAGTTCATCACCGCTTTTGGTAGAAGCGAGTATCTCGTACAAAGTACAGCAGAGGTCTTCTGTTGTTGGTCCCCCAGGGGTACCCCCTTGAGATTCATTCAGATACTTTCCAACTTCACACCATAAGAAAGAATCATCTACTTTTTCCGAAGACTTGAGATCAGATTTCTCATCATAGTAATTCTGTAAGTGAGTCAGCTGGTTATTCAGGAATTTGTTATAATCTAAGCTTATCATTTTCTGCGCATCGGCCTCACCATTCACAGGCAGCTCCTCAGAGTGATCCAAATCATGCATGTCAAATGAAAACACTATATTTTTACCGAAGAACACTCCGTTACCATCGTTTTGCTCTTCAGCCATCTGTATGAGGGCTGAAAGCTGTTCTTCAGTGAAGTGAGAGGCAATCCGACATGTGGCACTACAAGCTGCGGTAGCAGATGATGATGGAAACGGCCCAAACATCTGCTTGATCGCCTTTGTCTCATCATGACCAACACATTCTTTCCTGTGAAATGTCTTAAAGAGAAAAACGGCTCCGCTTTCAATTGCTTCTTGTCCATTTTCAGCTCCAACTGTTAACATAAGCAAAAACAAATGTAACTTTATACACTTCAGACTAATTCTCTTTCACTGCCTATAACATAACAGTATTCAATTTCTTGCTGCAAGTCTCATCAACAGAGATATGAAACAAAGATCATAACAAGTAGCAATTGTTGGAAGGTACTGAATTGTAAAAGGTATATAATAAAAAAGCATCTGTCTTCATTATCCTTCTACTTACTAGAAATTCATATTAAGGATTACCAATGCTTTCTTATTTTTCCAAGAGGAAAAACTTGTCTGAGATCTTAAACTCATAACAGTATGTTTACGAGCTTATTAAAGGTAACAAACTTCCACTTTGTATCAATGTTTATTCACTGCCTAATCTGAATATTTGTAACAGACAAAATGTACAGAACTCAGCAGGGAATTACTATACAATGTGTGTTAGAAGAATTGCCCAAAGAAATTAAATAAATGCATGAAGTTAGCTTTATATCTACAAAATATCATATTATGCAAATAAAAATACATTACTAGATGAAAACATGAATTTACCTCTTACACAAATATTCACAAAGATACTCAAGGAAAACATAAGCAAAGCCACTGTATGATAAACCAAAATGTCACTACTAAACATGATTTAAAAAGTCATCAAGCATAAAATAAACAAAACCAGGCAGCATACTGTTTTGGTTTTTTTTATGAGGACAACACGCAATATTTTTTTTGAAGTTTAAAAAATGCATTCTAGAAAGACGGGTAGGTTACTCCAATATTTTTAGTAGAATTAGTATTCCTTACAAGATCTCATAATTTTAAAAACATTTTAAAAGCTTACTATCAAGGATTTACAAGCTACTATTGTCAAAATGTCTTTATCTGGCCAATTCTTCAGTTTTATCAGGAGGGACCAGCACAGCTCCAGCAGAGAACAATATGATTTAAGTGATAACACTGGTGATTAACCCCTGGCATGGTTAAATCAAAACAACTATTAAAACAAACTACTTATCTTTAAAGGAACAATATTATTCATTATTTTAAAACCTCAAAAAGGCACTTCTGGCAGAGTAAATGTGGCTATCTGCTTTTCAGTTATTAACATTGTCTTGTGCCTGCCTATGTATACCTCTGGTATCCGGTTCTGGGCCTATGAATTTGCTCTACTATGTCCTTGTATTCTGCCTGTTGAAAAACTTAGTGAAATCAGTGGGAAGATTTTTTAATTACTTTGGCATTCTTATTTGTGACTTGATTCAAAGTAAATTAGGTTCAATTCTAACAAAAACAAGGGGTGTCTCCCCCCCCCCCCCCAATGTAACAGGGAAGAGTAAAGGAAATTCAGCATAAGCAGATGGAACAAAGCTGAGTGACTAGAAATGTGTAAATGAAGTTGCCTAAAAATTCAGTATTTCTCTTGCGTTTCCCCATGGTGCACTTTGAAAAGCTGAAAAGTTCCTGGAGGGGATTGCAGGTGATATTTACAGGATAATTAGATAACTACATATGTGACAGATAAACACATATACACTATATATGTAAATATATTGCAAAGGAAAAAGGTGGTTCAGCCTCTCTCTCAGCGTTCACTATAGAGGAGTAACAGGAAAAAACCCAACAAAAATGTGAAAACGTATAGGCCTAAATTCGGCTGCATGAACCTCGCTCATATTCCTAATATGGAAATACACACCATTATTTAACGTCACTTGTGTCAGAAGTACATGTTACTAATCTAAAAGAGCAATTGTACTGAAGGATTTGAGAAAAGTCTCTTAGGTCTATTACGGGCTAATTCTCCTCTACTATCAACGTCTCCTAATCAAGGAAGCATCTCTTGAGAAAATACTAGCCCTCCCCTCTGAATATGTAAGCCAGACAAGATAGTAAGAGATGCACCACTTGAAGCTACTTTTTCCTTTTTAAGCGAATCAGATCATTTCAGTACGTGACAATTCCCTGTCAAGTAAACCAATATTACAGTATCTGTTGCCTAAGCAGAGATTTCATTTCCTTGAAAATGAGCTAAAAAGGCATACAAGCAATTCCCTTTCCCTTCCATACATTTCTGATGATGATGGTTGGAACATGCCTGTCAGTTCAGTTTGTGCCTCAGTTACTGTAATCCATCCTGGCTTGTACCTCCATAACATTACGCACCTTCAGTCAGCAATGTCAAGCTGATGGTTTCTTTCTAACTTGTTCTAACTAAATAATCATGCGTTTGTTTTCATTTGGTTTGTCCTCTCCACTCCATCGATCAAAAATCTACTACTATTACTTCCAAGTCTTTCAATTTATGCTACCTACCCACCTCACTGAGTCTGCTACTGAAGTCTGGGAAAAGAAAAAAAAAAATTGAAAGTTTTTGCAGCCATCTTAGGCAAAAAACCACAGAAATAAAAACCAACCCAAACAAACAAAAAACACAAAACTGCCAAATTATTTTCATAGATAACACTTGCAGCTAAGAATGGCAAATACTTGTTTTGTTTATAACCCTTTTTCCACCAACAGACATTTTTCCCTCCTTCCTATACTAGTTATTATATATTTGTCAACCCTAACTCAACGAACATTTTGCTCCAGTACCTCCTATGATTACACTACACTCCAGTGGGTATTTACAACTAGGTAGATACTCTCAATTTATTCCAAGTTGTTTGTTATGGACATAAATATTCAGATTAAAGGAAAATTACACGGCCAAATTTCTCTACAGCTTGGATTTGCACAGTTTGCTGCGCCTGAATGTTACTTGAATCAGGTCCTTATTTAAACCTCAGTATTCCTCTCCCAGGTGAGTCTCGTGCTATGTACAAAGTATATCTTGCAATGATTTCCAAATGAGCAGCTTTTCCTCAAAAACACATACTGAGTTTTTGGTTATGTTACTTAAAAAACTACTGTAGTATCTAAAATGAGGACAAGTATGGAAAGTACCCATGTATTCTACTGACTAAGAAACAAAGGCCACTACAAGAGAGCTGTCTGAATCACCTGAAAGGAAACAAACTTTTAAGTTCAGATTTACAAAGATAAAATATTTAGCGTATTGGCAATGCATTATGTTCCAACAATAGACTTGAATGCTTTTATACATTTCTATGATGACTTATAATAAAATTATTTTTCAGCATTGGAAACTGTCCTATGTTCTTCTGTTATCAAAAAGGTTTTCCCTTTCAACCTGTGAGGATGATGCTGGGATGGATACATATGTAACAAAACTGGGAACAAGCAATTACAGATAGAGTGCTCATTTGAGAGGCAAAAAGGGCAGCAAGAAGTGCCAAGAAATGAGGTAAAGGGAAAATAAACTATGCAAATGTTGTCATTTGGACAGTCCAGGGGTAGCTATCTTGCATGATTTTGCCCCCAAAACCCTGCAATGCCAGCTGCAATCTGTACACTGAAATGGAGGTACTTGAGTTGGGGCAGAGAGGTGCCCCTTCCTAGAAGTGCCTCTGTCTGAGGAATACAGGCAGTCACATGCTTAACTTCTGGCCTGAAGAAGTTAAAGTCTACTAACAACACAAGCTCTACTACCTGTATTAGAAAAAACAGGAATTTAAAAAAATTAGGACCAAATTTGTAAAATAAAAGTTGGGTCACAAACATGGAAGGAATTAACCACAAAGCAAAGTTTAGAACACATGTATTGTCTGATAAGTTCAAAGCATGTCTGTGAGTGATTTGAGAAATACTTGAAACTTTCCTTCAGATGACTCACTACAGCAATGGCCATTACAACCATTAATAGCTCTAACAGACATCTTCTGTGCAACTGTACAGCCCGACCTATTACTACATTCTGAACATGAATTGTCTAGCCCATTTTCAAAGCCTGTGGTTAGATGTTTGTTTCTTAACTTGCTAGTTACTTCAAAAGGAACTGTCAAGAAACAGAACCACAAGTAAGGCAGGTTAACACTTGGATTATGAAAAGACATGCTCTGATCTATAAAGCAAAAAAAAAAAACCCCAACAAAAAAGGTATTTATCCATATTAATTATTTTCATCTCTTACTTAGGTCTGAGATACTTGAAATGTAACTAGAATTAACTAAATGAACTACTCCCCCTCTACTCTGCTCTCATAAGACCCCACCTGGAGTACTGTGTCCAGCTGTGGAGCTCTCAGCATAAGAAGGATAGCAGCCAGTTGGAGCAAGTCCAGAGGAGGGCAGGAAGATGATCAGAGGGCTGGAGCAGCTCTGCTATGGGGACAGGCTGAGAGAGTTGGGCTTGTTCAGCCTGGAGAAGAGAAGGCTTTGGGGAGACCTTATTGCAGCCTTCCAGTATCTGAAGGGGGTCTACAAGGAAGACGTAGTGGGGACTTTTTACAAGGGCCTGTAGTGACAGGACAAGGGGTAACGGGTTTGAATTGAAAGCGGGGAGATTTAGATTAGATATCAGGAAGAAGTTCTTCACGAAGAGGGTGGAGAAGCATTGGAACAGGTTGCCTATGGAAGCTGTGGGTGCCCCATCCCTGGCTGTCTTCAAAGCCAGGCTGGATGAGGCTTTGAGCAACCTGGTCTAGTGGAGGGTGTCCCTGCCCATGGCAGGGGGGTTGGAACTAGATGATCTTTAAGGTCCCTCTAACCCAAATCATTCTATGATTCTATGAAAAAGTTCTTCAGTATGTGTCAGCTAGAGCTTGAGCTATGTGCTTAGCTTATGTGCTGATGAAGTCAAATTCTGCTAACAGCACAAGCTGAATTAATTTCACTCTGTAGATCAAAAACTAAGTTTCCAGTGAAAACTAAGTTTTCACACCTCCTTTGCCATAATGCATATTCAGTTTTATAAGCTTAATTCCAGATGAGTGAAATTTATTATTTATTTCTCTCCCCAACATCAAACACTTCAAGCAGAAAACATTCTTTTACGTTTTTATCTGCTTATGTAGCAATCCAATTTTTCATGACACAATCACAGGGAATTAAAGCAGGTAACACCAAGATGTTCTTTTCTCAGAGTGCTCTCATTCCAAACGCAGCTGTTGCTTTTGCTTACTCCAGGCTGATCACAAGCCATATTGCACACTACACAACAATATTATCAAAAAGCAAGAACAACCATATATCAATGGAATCATATTTTTAAATAACCAGAAAATCAAATTGTGCATATACTTATCAGATTCACTGAAGTTTCAAAGATATTTCAGGGCAAGCCTGGCATCAAGGTAGAACTAAAATTGTACCAGTATGCAAAGTACACAGGTAGAAAGCAGTTTGGAAAAAAATCCACACCAACCAAACAGTCTATTATTAGACTACTAGAGAATGAAAACGTACCTATTTGTTTTGCAGCTTGTAATATAGTTTTTAAATCACCATTTACAGTTTGGTGTTCTTTTTTGTCCAAATTGTCATCAACAAACTTTACTATCTTCTTCCAAGTAAGACCAGACTTCAGCAACTGCTCATGTAGTTTTGATCTTTTAGTCTGAAAATGCAAAATATTTGTGGCTTATTTTTAAAATTTGTATATGGAGATTCTTTTAAAATTAAACCCCAGATACAGAAAACTCTTTCCATTTGCATTCAGTCAGTATGTAGGGAGATTGCTTGCAATTCTTACTATGACCTGTTCTTTACACTCTTTCCTGTGAGTAAGGAAGGAGCAGGATGCACACACACACTCTCTCACCACTTTACTCTTTCCAAGGCAGAATTCTCTGTAAAACCAAACGTCTGCAACTGTAAGAGATTTACAGCTCCCAAGATTCCAAATCCATTTCACATTACAGGTTCCCACAACACATATACTGCTTTAATACATTATTTCTTGGGGGGGTTGGGGATGGTGGGGGGTTGGAGTGCGGGTGGTACCTAATTCAGTATCACTAAATTTATTCCAAACATCACCCAACAAAAGTCTGAGGTGAACTTAATATTCAAAGGGAAATGTTTGGCTCCCCAGCTCTACATAAGCTCAGAGCTAAAACATACCAGCCCAGCCCAACTTAAGTTTAACTTCCTGAAAGATGAAATGACAGGGCTGTACTAACACAGCCAAGCAACCTTATCCACATAGCACATCATGACTGTAAGGGCCTAGCCTAAATCACAAAGTCACACAGCAAATTTGACTCTGAGTGAGGACACTGTGAAGTCATGCACGGGAAACTATACACACTCTGCCCAGTCTTGCTTGCCTACTCTTATAAAATAGCAATACCAATTAAGAAAGTAAACAATTCGTACTGTATACACGCTAATACTTTATAATTATGCTTTGAAAAAGAAAAAAATCTTTACCGTTAAGTCAGCTAATTCTTCACTGTAATCCTCATGTTTAGTGACATTTGAGAAGGAGCGTAAAGCGCCTGTAAGACGAGGCAAGGCCATCTGTTACTCATTCAGTGATCCATAGGATGAGAAATTAAATCCCAGTTCAAGCACCTAGATGAGGAACAAAACAAATAACGTGGCTTTGTTAATGCTATATATCTAAATTTGCATCACAAACTTGAAAGAGCTTTTTGAGCAAGCAGAACTTGGCTGGCACTTCAATTAAACAAGTTAGAAAACCCAAATCTCAAACTGCTGATAACAGGGATTCAATAGCCGGGAGGTGGAAGGCGCAGGCAGTAGGCAAGAGATGGTAACATGTGGAGGTCACTCAGCAAGTGGTTCTTCTCCCTCCTCCCTAAAGAAAAGTTACCAGCAATGAGACAAAGTGGCAATTATTCCTTTAACACCACTAGCACAGGAGTATTACAGGGAAATCTCTGTAACTGAACTTTAGCTCCCAACAGCAGTAAGCGATTGCAACCTGTGGGAAGGTTCCCTCCGAACCAGCTCATGCTGGGAGCTTTCGGGTCATTAAGAGCCTCTGGCACTGATGCAGGGACATCCTTCTTGACAAGCCCTTAGCCATTTTTAACCAGCAAAACAGGCAAAGAAAACTACGACAGGGAAAAAAACCAGAACATCATATGCATAGTGCTGAACTATTCTAAGAGATAAAGGGAATAAAAGGGCTACCCGAAAACCGAAAAAAGCATGCCTCAGGATGTTTTCATCATCTCGCAACTGGAAGCGCACACACATACACAACGTGGGGGTCTCTCGTGGACTACAGCCTATTTCAGCGTGTTCTTATTTCCTCTGTGAAACAGGCTCCTATCCATACAGCAAAACACAGCTGGTCTCCATCTGAACTTGTACTCGTTCCAAGCCTTTTACTGAAACTATTCTCAAAGTTGTTTAATTTCAAACGATGCCCACAGCTGAATTGTTTAATGAGCTCTAATGCACAGCTACAATTTCTGATGGTAGCAGATAGATACAGACTTAGATTATTTTTGAAACAATTAATGATACCATTACAAACCTAATGATCTGCATCATTCTTAGCATGCCTGAAGACCATCGGCCATCCAGAATTTAAATAACTTAAACCAGAGTTAATAAAATGACTTCCCCCCTCCCCCCACAGTCATACACTGTACAGACTCCCTGCTTTAATCCAATTATCGTTAATATTTTTGTTCATTTAATGACCGCATTTGTATTTTAGCTATCAACTTCACAATACAGCACAAAAGCAAATCCAGATGCAGCGTTCCAGTCGCAGACAGAAATGTCACTGACTTGCCAGGTCTGCTGGTTTTCCCACCTTGCTCTGAGATGCTTTTTGAGAAGCACCATCACAACAACTGATATTGTGAAGACAAATATTATAATGATGAAGCTACAAAATACGCAAATAGAAAACATTTAACCATGAAGGGGATACGTTCAATTTCAAGCCTAGAAGCAGACAGAGCCAAGCAGCACTGCAGCTTTTGAGATGTTCAGTGGATAAATAACACCTAAGTCACACCAGCGTAGCTCCTAGTGAAAACTGGCTGTGATCATTAGTCACCATTACGGAAGAGAAGTAACGTGTCCAAAATTTGAGGGAACCTAACCTGATCTTTTTTGTTTGAACCCAACAACAACAAGAAGTTAATCACTCTCATACTGCCCCAATGACAGCACTGCCATTAGTTGCTGAAGAACATTCCATTTTGCCTATTTATTTTATACCTACACTCGAGTACCTTCTTCTAGAATTTTCTAGAATTATGGTCCTTTACAATAACATATAACAATATAATTGTAGTATTTTCTTAATTGTCCTTTCTGAAATAACATGCAAAGTAATTTATGAAAGTTCAAAGTGTTTTTTCCTCCTTTATTCATCAAGTTATTAAACTTTCTGAAATAAAAAACCTGGAACCCCAGACGGCAAGTAAGGACACACCTCCCTGATGGCAGGCTTGGCCAAAGAGACAAATCCAGCCCCAAAACCCTACAGTTAAGCACAGGTTAATAAACTCTGCTCCACACTTGCCTACGTGCTTTCAGAACTTGCCTGAAGGGGCTGGTTCGGCAAAGCAGCCGCCCAAGGTTTCTGCGCCTCATTTATAGGCAAAGCTCACACATGACCTTCACTTGTGGTCCATGACACCCGTCCTCACCAGGGCAGCACAAGAAAACAAAAATGGCTGTTGATCAGAAGGCAGGGGACACAAGCAATGACTCTACTGTTAATGTGAAAACCAAGGTAAAGATTAGGAACTTATACTATTATTCTGCCACATACCAGATCCAGCTATAAATGCTGGGTCAAATATGCTGCGCCATCATGAGATGCAGTATAAATTTACATTTGCTTTAAAAAAATGTTACCTGCTTTCCCATAAAGCCTGCTGATGTAAATACCTGCCTGCATCACGCTGCCATTAGAGTGGATCACCTACTGCTTGTCTTCCTGCAGCCACCGTAGGAATAACTAATGCCTTCTGATCTGACAGAAACATACCTGCAGCCTGATCTCAAGCATCTGTACTACCTGCTAATGTCTGCTGGTTTTAGAAGGACCTAAAAGGCAGCAGCAATTAAATCCTATTTACCATGTCCCACATACAGAGAAGCAAGTCAAACTTTCACCATCCTTCTGCCCATTCCCCCTTGAGAAAAAGGTGTGAGAATAGGTACTAGGTTATTTCATGTTTGTAGAGGGACAAGTGCTATGAGAATTCCTCCCTGAGATCAGTACAACTTCAATATTTATATTTTTAATTCTCCAATCAAATAAGCACTATTTGGGTGCATCCTGCTGGTTGATTTTAGGAAAAGAAACTGAAGCTTGAAGATTCCTAGCACTCTCTCATATCCTGTCTCTTTTAAAAAACCCTAACTTTCCACTGAACTTCATTTTGTAAAGCAGGAAGAACAATATCCACCTTTCTAAAGCTTTGTGAAGATGAAAGGCAATATCTTTTAAAGCCTATTTTTAAAAGAAGCAAAATAAGTGTGATTTTAACATTGAAAATTTTTGAGGGAAAATAAAACATAAAATCAGATTACACTCAGAATTCAGGTATGAAACCATTCAAACTTTATAGCTTGAAAGTAAACCTATCAGTAAACACGGATTGAAACCTCAACAGTTTTTTTTTCCATCAAATGTAAGAAATTGCTGCCATTATTACAAAAAAGCCTTAACATTACTGGAGAAATTTTTCACTTTATATTTTCACCAACTACTTAAGCTTTCCTACCGCTTCTGGCCTTTCTATAAGCAAAGAACAGAACCATTTATTTCTGTTCTCCAATGAAATGTTACAGAGGTTATGGTCAAAGAGGAGTTTTTTTGATGGTTGTTTTAATTTTTTTTTTTTTTTATTTTAGTTCTTGTACTCTTAAGCAAAACATGCCAGCTTCCCAGTAGGGTGAAGAGAAGGGGATCGCTCAAATATGGTACCTTGAGGGAATAACGGCATTAACAAAATCACAAGTAAAATCTCCAGTTGAACTGTCCTAAAGTACCTGTTTCTGTAGCCTCTAGTATTTGACTTGTTATAGGTCCCTTAAAACCTCACAGCAGTCATTTTGTTTAAACTATTTAAAGGACATTAAACCATGTAAGCCAGGTTGTGCCTGTATTGCCTCTAACACTCTAAAGTATTAATGTGTTGCTTGCTGTCTATGTAAACTTCTCATTTATAACACCTGAAGAAGTTATTATTGATTATTAATCTAATCAAAGAATGTTATAAAGAAAAAATTTTTAAACATTAGCAATTAATAGCAGGTTGCTATTGACCCTACTACGAGAGAGAAAGAAAAATAAATAAATCCTGAAGCATTAGATTTTAGTGACATGAACACATTTTAGAATTGCTGCAAATAGGTCTCAATATTAAAAAAAACCCCACATTCTATTTGCTGTGTATTTCTATCTGTCATTTTAAAAAATAAATTAGACCATTAGATGAAAAAGCTGCTTTACAACAATGGGGACATTTATATTAGATTCACTTAAACTTCTTATCCAATGCAAACAGTACAAATACAGCAGCTAGCATCAAAGCTGACAGTTAGGGATAACCGTGGTTTAATAATGTCTGGGACGTTAATCATAAACAACAGGCCAAAGCTGCGACATTAATATTTTCTAACTTCGTATTTTGGACCTTTATAAGCAGTGCTGTATGATGTAGCAACAACCGTACGCTTTCAGACACCTGATTTTCTGCAAAAGAAAGGCTCAGACATCACATTCTCCACAACCTGGAATTCTCTCAGGTTGTCTGGGTCGAATATTGCTGATCTCCAGTCAAGACCAGGTCACTCTTTGAAAGGGAGATGTCAAGATTAAGGAATATGTACTCAGGAAGAAATAGTGACTGCCTGATACATGGTATTCATCTCAGTGAATTCATCTCAGTACCAGAATTCAAACAAATGCTCCGGCATAATGAGGAGGCATAACAGTGCCATCATTCATGTAAGACAATTTCAGGATCTTAATTATGTAAGTCACTAAACCAAAAAAACCCCTAAAAAACAAATAATGGAATTGCAAGCCATGCATTCAATTGAGCATTAACCCTTTCCAGATTCTTAATCTCACAATTTTAGCCATGCACACGGGATTCAGCACCAGCTGCCTAACACTGTTCCTAGGCATCAGCTGGGGAGGCGTTTCCTGGGATCATGCCCAATACTGTTTTGGTGTGATGCCAAACATGTGGTTTGGCCCAATAACATGTTCATTTTAGATGTGCTTTGAGATCATCAGTAAGGCTAGCTGTAGTTTCTAAAAAAAAAAAAAAAAAAAAATTTAAAGCAACCTGCTTTTTTCCAGAATAACTCATCTTTCTTTTCCAAGAACCTAAGATGTTGTTCAGTTATAAGGCTGAGAAATACCTGCATTTGTACGCCCCATCACCTTAACTTTTCATTGTCTGCAGTGAGACACTAACTGCATCCCAAGCAATAGAGACTTAAGGACTTGCCCTACATGTGGAGATGTACTATAAGCAAATCTCCAACTTCAACATACATAACATGTATGTTCATTTAAAAACTGGGCACAAGTCACAAATACAAGATTAGGGGCGGGGGAGAGTAGTTTGCTTTAGCTTAGGAGGGGGCTCTCTATGCTTTTCTCTTCCACACCGTGCCACCAACAGAGGTTGAAAACCTCTGTTCATATTACTCCATTCCAGAAAGTTTGTCGCTCAAGAAAGAACAGGAGGTGTATGGAAGGTAAATACAGCTGTATGTATCCCAGGTAAGTACAAGGAGGATGAAATACAACAGGTGAGAGAAACAAAACCTTTTGAGTTAACGACAGCTAAGTCACACACATTGCATCTCACTAAGGATGGCTGAGAGGACATGGGATGCACTCCAGCAAAAATAACTGCTGGAGTACATACGTAATACACGTGTGAGCCGACACAGGCAGGACGCAAGAACAACCATAAACCCACAGAAATGCAAAGAGTACATTTATTTTCATTACCTCGAGAACCGGGGATCCCCGAAGCAGCACCCGGGCAGAGGCACACAAGCGGGAATGCAGGCATCACGGAGCTGGGTCCTTACTAGAGGATCCCCAAACCTGCTGCGTTTGCCTGTGTATCCGGGATTCACGCAGGCGTAGTTTACCGCTGTGCCTTGATCTTTCCCACAGCAGGGCAGGAATGTCAAGCGTGATAGTCTATCACAGGCCTGTGTTTTCTAAACACAGATGTTCTACTTGTCAAGCACACAAGACTAAACAACGATTAGTATGATACATGTGTTTTTCTACACCCCAGCTGCAAGTCACTTGAGTGTGTTTGCAATCCTTCTCGCTACCCTCGTGTTATTTTCCCACCTTACACAATTGCCTTACCGCTGTGATCAGACCGTGCTAGAGCACCTGTGCAGAGTAGTAAGAAAGCCTTCGTAACACGTCCCTGTAGCGAACAGCAGTCCAAGTTTGACTCTACAAGCGCACGCAAGGACAAAGCCTCCAACGCTGACTACTGGCCACAGAGATGGTAACGCCAGGTTCTTTGCAACTCAGCTTCAGGAGGCAAAAGAATTGCTTGTAACAGCTGATAAAGATACACAATAAAATTTTAACGAAATAACTTGAGGTTGCTGCACTGAGGTACAACTGGGCGAGTACCAGGAATGAAAATCTGCACAATAATCATCAGCAGGCATAACAGGCTTACTGTAGCAGAAAACCAATAATAAAGCTTTTATCTTTCTCCTGAGCTCTAATGGGAAGGCAAGAACAGAAAGAATCTGTGTTTCTCTGCTGTGCCTAGCCTGCTTTAAAAATAACTGCACAGATGATGTCAAACATTTAAACATTAGACAACCTGTGATAACAAGTAATATTGCCACAACCGGGGCTTAAATGTATTTCCACGGCTGATTACCATATCAAAGACCACAAAAGGTCTGAGGGTGGCCACAAGCAAAGCACACCAAAACAAGCTTTCCCATTCTAGCACTGCTTCTAAACCATGATGCGGAGTTGTTTCTCGGTCTGGTCATACAACCCCTTCACCTTCTCCCAGGAGAAGGGTTTGCAGGTACATTAGCCCTTTCAGAAGATCAGAAGGTGGTCTCCCCTAACACTCCACTTCAAACGACTAGTGAAATAGATCTGGGAGGGTGAGCTGACCTTACATCACATTAAACAGATGCATCCACATGTCAAAATCCTTTGGCAACCCAAAACAGAGAAGTAAGAACCAGAAAATAATCACATTGAAAAATTTTTTTGCAAAGATATAGCTAATGGTATTATACAAGAAGCATTTAAGTGTAACATAATTGTGTAAAAATCATCACATTACAGCTCTAGACAGATCTGTTAAATACTACACTATACAAACATGTGTGAACACCTTTATGCAACCAAGGCGGACTAACGTGAAGAATTATCACGAACAGTATCAGCTTCAGTGTGCAGTAAGGTAGACCTCTCATGGATAACATATATCTATGCCTGGACACAGACAACTATGACATCCTGTGAAAATCCAAATGTCTTTGGGAATTAGCTAATAACATGCCATAAACAGAAGAGATACTGACTCAGATTAAGACTGCTGAATAAACTGGACTTCTACTCTGTCAGGGCAAGAATATTACTTTACTTATTCTTTTTTTTTTTTTTTTTTAAATAATAAAGCTGTAGTAAGAAAGTCACTTTTGGATAATGCAAAATACCTTTAATTAACTGAAATACCAATACATGTAATAGAAGCTTACTGTTGGGATATCAAAAGCTCAGGAAGCAAGTAGTTAACTGAATAATTATCTTTCAAAAGACAAGATAAATTACATTTGGCTCATGAGCTTGGTGCACAACTAAGATCAGGTTCTGCTTTTTATTTTCTTCTAAGAAATACGTTTCTTATGTTTGGTATACTTAAGAAAACAAAGTCCAAAGGACTCTTCAAGGGAAATAGAACACCACTTACCACAAGGAAAGTAATTCTATTCCTACTTCCAGCTGCTTCAGCAGCATAAAATGACTTAAGACCAATAGGAGACTTTTATTTAACAGACGCACACCTGAAAGTGCAAATTACCAAATTGTGTCCAATGCCTACAATTAGGGTAGCCAAGTCTGTTCATGGTAGGTACATCTTATACATCATTCAGTTAACTCTGCTTTGGAATACTCTATGGAAAGAAATAACTGAAGTTTTTTAGTATGTCAAATCAAGCTTGCTAGCATAGGTTTGTTTAAAGAGAAAGGACAATTATAACTTCATCTAAATAATAAACCTTCAGCAGACATTACAGAAATAGTACAGACATCATATGGGGATGACTTCTGTTCATTATCAGTGAATCTGACTGAAAACTGTGGTCAAGAAATGCTTAATTTTTCTGCTCTCCAACTCTCCCCTTACATCTCCACTGTTACAACACTAAAATACTGGACACTACAAACAGACCTTGGGATAATCTGGAGCAGCTGACCATTTCAAACTGAGGGCTGAGGAATGCCTTTTTGCTACCACACCACTTCCTGTGAAAACAGCAGCAGTCCATGCCTGCAGGAGGAAACTACTCCTCAAAGCACAGCACTCACGCTTGCCTTGAACCTTAGGAGAGGGTGTTGGGGAACCATCTGTTTCTAATCCTGGTCCCAAGAGCATAATTTGAGATACTAAACCTATGCTTACTCCCAAAGTTTGCCCATCTTGTCTAGATCAATCTTAAAAGGTAACCTAATTAAAGGCTGCTTCTAGCTAGGTCCAAGGTTGAGCTCCTAAACAACTGGAAACAAGACTGGAAAGCAGAAACAAAGTCTACAGCTGTGTTCAGAATTAATTTGACAAATCGTTTATTAGAAGACCTACTATTCTCATCCTGAATCCCCAATACTTACCCCAGTCATGTTACCAGGGAATCTGTACAGGAAAATTCACAGTCTGAATACTGTCCCTGAGAAATTTGTGTTAATCTGTAGACTCATACCTTTCCATTCAGTATGAGAGTACCTCAGATGTCTGCAGTGGTTATGTTTACAACATACACGTAAGCAGACAATACTACGCCTACAGAGAGAGAAGTACCACACAAAGCCTGGAGCTCATTTCCTTTGGGGTATTTAGGCACAGACACTGACATTTTTCTCTCCAAAATCAGATGTGATTTTGGATAGAAAAGCAAAAATGCAAAAACATTTCTGAAGACCTGAGCCTGAATCATGCAGAAAGATTCAAGCTTCTGTTAGGGCAAACACTTGGGTGGGATTCAGTCCCTAAGCACACCAAAGATATTTGCATGGACCAGTAGATGTGACAGAGGACCTACGAAATGTCCACATCCTCTGGAAGAGTAGCTGGATACAAGTGTAATTCTGTGAGGTTTTTCAATTGGCAACAGGTGTATGTTCAAGCACCTGAATCACATCCCAGATTTACAGTCAGCTAAACAAATGCCCCAAATACCATATTATCTCCTTGTTCAAAATAACTGGATGCTTATTATCTACTCAATACCATTATTATCCTTCACAATTAACTCTGATTTCCTTCAAAATATGGTTTCAATAGGCCTCAAGGTTGGAAATAAATCATTCTGAATCTGGAGCATCTTCCCCAAATGGTTTTGAAGGAAGCACAAACCATCCCTTTTGAGAAAAACATAACCTATTTTAGCATTTAAGAAGGATTTCAAATGCAATAAAACAAAAGACTAAGTCAGGTACACTAATCCTCAAGACCCTGCCTGTAAGCTACTACTCAGGTTACAAAGGACAGCTTGTATGAGCTTGATTGCTCTCTTACTTCTCATTAACCCATCCTGTAAGATTCCCAAAATAACTTTGGGAAAGATTTTGAAACAGGGTAGAGTTAAAATAAAAAAGTATTATGGTAAAGTCTAGAAGATATTTTTTAAGTAGCATAAAACCATCCACTACATATGAGTTGCCATTATTGTTAAGATTACTATACTCACAAAAGACAATAAACAGGATATCTAATGTAAGTGTCCCTGAAGCACGAAGCTTCCTTACAGACATAGGGACTGCATGGCCATGCAGCTAACACACCCCCATGCAAGCACGACGGGCAGTATCAGTAGCATTAGGATCCCAAAACAGCAAAAACACCGTAAGACCCCTAGTCAAACACGTTGTTGCATGTGTATGTATGGTATCACAAGTGATTTTTACAAACTGATCTGAAAGAAAACAAAATTAAGTCTTCTGTGAGTGCAGACAAATCCAGCTACACTGCTGGCAAAACTCTTCTAGATTTGAAAAATACATTCCTGAGATTTAACAACAGCCATGTTAACCATGGGAGAATGTTATTTTGAAGCTGTAATACGTCAGTATTACAGCTATGGATGAGTTGTGTTGCTATCAGCACCACCAAAATCAGAACAAAGGATTCATTAATTGGTTAAATAACACTGTCTCTGGTACTTTATGACATTTCTATTTTATAGTCTGCTGAATTCATCATCAAAAACTATGTCCAAGAATTGCACTGACTTGTAAATAAAGTGGAAGATATGAACAGTGTCATCAGAAGTGGATCACAAAATTCATGCTTTATCCAGCATGGTGTAAAATCATAGAATACCAGGTTGGAAGGGATCTTAAGGATCATCTGGTCCAACCTGTCTTGGCTAAAATGAACGCTTTTCTTCACATAAAAATCATTGGCAATATCACCTGGAAAGACAGGATGTCAGCTCAGAATTAACCATCTTACCAAATATCCAGAGACCTTCCTGAGGACTTCTACAGTAATTAGCTACAGTTAATAACATCATTGCATCTAGCAGACAACGCATAGCAGCTGTATAAGCACAGTACAACCTAGGCCAAGATTCACATTTAATCTTAAAGAACAATTGTTCTATGAGAGCACTGAAGCAGGACCTCTAATTTAAAGAAAATATTAAGTAAGTTTTCGTGTTCAACAATTTCATCAATTAAACTGGTAATAATACGGGTAATGCTGTCAATCTGAAACACAAAAAAACCCTGCAAGTACTTACACTGGAGAATTGTTTTTCAGAACAGAAATACAGTTTGGGGATGAATGGCTGAAAGCTTCTTGGCATAAAAGGCCCTTGGGAGTGTTGGTCAACAGCCAGCTGAACATGAGCTAGAAGTGTGGCCAATAGCATCCTGGCTATTATGAGAAACAACGTGGCCAGCAGGACTAGGGAAGTAATCATTACCCTGTACTCAGCACTGGTGAGGCTGCACCTCCAATACCGTGTTCAGTTTTGGGCCCCTCACTACAAGAAAGACATTGAGGAGCTGGAGCGTGTCCAGAATATGGCAACAGAGCTGGTGAAGGGTCTGGAGCACAAGTCCTGTGAGGAGCTGCTGAGGGAACTGGGGTTGTTTAGCCTGGAGAAGAGGATGTTCAGGGGAGACCTTATGGCTCTCTACACCTACCTGAAAGGAGGTTGCAGAGAGTTGGGTGTTGGTCTCTTCTCCCAAGTGATAAGTGACAGGACAAGAGAGAACAGCCTCAAGTTGTGCCAAGGGAGGTTTAGATTGGATACTAGGAAGAAATTCTTCGCTGAAAGAGTTGTCAGTCATTAGAACAGACTGCCTAGGGAGGTGGTTGAGTCACCATCCCTGGAGGCATTCAAATCTTAGCTGTAGCGCTTAGGGACGTAATTTAGAGGTGGCATTGGCAGTGTTAGGTTAATGGTTGGACTTGATGATCTTAAAGGTCTTTTCCAACCTAAAACATTCTATTATTCTAACATGCAGAGTTTTAGATGGCTTAAGAAAGAAGCAGTAGATTCTATGATAGTTCTAGTAATGTACAAGAAAACTAATTTAATTATCATGTATTAAAAATATGGAACTGCCGTTCGAAAGAAACAAGGGTTCTGGCCAACTTTTTCTATCACTAAATGAAAAGTTCCCAAAACTGTCAGCTATAAACTAACTCATCACATTTCCAGCAACTTTTGTGAGAGTCAGTATTTTTATAAATGGTTGCAATAAATAGTACAGGTATATGTAGAAAATGACCCATTACACAGAAATAAGAATAAACAGTAGTCATTGTCCACATAAAAGCATGCATTTCATTAAAATAATGCAAGGGTATTGTGTAATTTTAAGTGTTTGCTATATTTATCAACATTCAGGTTTATTGCATTGTTGTGGTTTAACTTGGCAGGCAGCTAAACACCACACAGCCAGCAGGATGGGAGAGAGAACAGGGAAGAATATAAAACTCATGGGTTGAGATAAAGACAGTTTAATAGGAAAGAGAAGGAAGGGAAAATAATAATGGTAATGATAAAAGAATATACACAAGTGATGCACAATGCAATTCCTTACCACCTACTGATCAATGATCAGCCAGTTCCAGGGCATCAGCCACTGGCCCCTGGCCAACTCTCCCTCAGTTTAAATGTTCAGCATGACATCACATGGTCTGGAATATCCCTTTGGTTAGTTGGGGCCAGCTGTCCCAGCTGTGTCCCCTCCCAGCTTCTTGTGCAACCCCAGCCTCCTTGCTTGCAAGGCAGTATGAGAAGCTGAAAAGCCCTTGACGTAGTGTAAGCACTGCTCAGCAACAACTAAAACTTCAGTGTGTTATCAATATTATTTTCACCCTAAATCCAAAACAAAGCACTGTACCAGCTACTAAAAAGAAAATTAACTCTATCCCAGCAAAACCAAGACATGTATTAATTTAATTTTCATAATACCGTTTGTAATATTTTCTAAAAAATACCCCTACACTTTTTCTACCATTCAGCATCTAGATTGAAAACTGTCACAGTTTTTGAGCAGGGAAGGAATCAGTCATGACAGAGTTTGAGGAAAACTCTCTAGTTAGTGACATCCATGAAAACTCAACAGAATTGAAATTATTTAAGTAAGGCAAACCTTCTACTAAGATCAAGGAAAACTCTCATCAGGACATGAGGATGATGCACACACTCCACTATCTTCCCAGTAATACACTGCGATTGGGAGATGAAAGCTGTGCATTTTATCCAAAATTCACCTCTCTAAAAAGTGTTTTAATTCTGAATACACTAAGATGATGCTAATAAAATGTCACAGAGAAACATCTCCTAAATATTATTTACTAGGCTGCTGCATTTAAGTCCTGTATCAATATATTAAATACATATTTAAACTTTTTGAGTTTGAGTAGATTTTAACACTACACTACTCCTCAATCTTCCTAACATTACCCCTAAAAGTCTCCATCAGCTTTTCTCAATGTGGCAGCATCAATCTGCCAAGGACTCAGTTACTGTCCCCAGTAACTCCTAATTTCCTGAGAAACATCATGATTTAAGAATACACAGAACTTTGTGTTTTTTAACACAACTCTCTAGGAACACAAAATAACAAAGGTAACTTTTCCCAAATCACCAAACTATAAGGCACACCCAAAACATACAGACCTACAAAACACATAAATTCTACCAATTTTGTTTTCTGATCACACTTTGGCATTTTGCGGGGTTATCAGTTTCTGGAGAGCTTATTCCTGCTTTCTGCATAAAACAGTTAACTTCCTCAAAGTGACTTCTAGCTACTCTTCTAAGATGACTTACCAATCATCTCTGCTGATGCCCAATGTCTTCCGTAAGACAACTATTTATTTATTAGCACTATGCTACCTCTCAGCCTTTCTAACATTCCTTCTAAAAGTCTCTGTCAGCTTATTCAAATACTCTTACAAAGGTATGTCCACATGAATGAACCACTCATGGTCTAACATCCCTTACTGGATCCCTATCACAGCACACTGCAGGTCCAGTCCAGCTCTGGCGTTAAAACAAGTTTTTTTTCCTCTCAGAAAAAGAAACAGAGCCACATACAAAATGGAGCTAGCCGTTTAACATAACAGGGTCAAACAGTGAAGTGTAGGGAAGATGCATCCAGATTCCCAAAAATCAACAGATCAAGACAAGCTTTTCCAGTTGAGGAAGAGTTGAAAGCACAGTCCAAACCACAGCAGCCTTCCAGGTATCTTATGGGATGCCTCCCACTTCAGAACTTCCTCCTGCTGCCCAGAGGCAACACCATGTCCACCTCTGCTGTATTGGGTTTGCATGACAACATTTTGGTAGCTGGAGGGCTACAGGGGTGGTTTCCATAAGAAGCCACTGGAAGGTTCCCCTGTGTCTGACAGAGCCAATGCCAGCCGGCTCCAAGATGGACCCCGTGCTGGCCAGTGCCGAGCCCATCAGTGATGCTGATAGTGCCTCTGGGATAACACATTTAAGAAGCGGAAAAAAAGTCCTACACAACAGCAACTGCAGCTGAAGACAGGAGTGAGAATATATGAGAATATGTGTGAGAAACAACTCTGCAGACACCAGTGGAGGTCAGTGGAGAAGAAGCGGGAAGAGGTGCTCCAGGCACTGGAGCAAAGATTCCCTGGCAGCCCGTGGTGCCACGGTGAGGCCGGCTGTGCCCTGCAGCCATGGAGGGTCATGGGGGAGCAGAGATCCACCTGCAGCCCAGGGAGGGCCCCACACCAGAATAGAGGAATGCCCAAAGGAGGCTGTGACCCCATGGGAAGCCTGCACTGGAGCAGGCTCCTGGCAGGACCTGTGGCCCCATGGATAGAGGAGCCCAGGCTGGAGCAGGTTTGCTGACAGGACTGGTGACCCCACAGGGCACCCAGGCTGGGGCAGGCTGCTCCTGAAGGACTGCACCCCGTGGGAGGGAGCCACGCTGGAGCAGTTCGTGAAGCACTGCAGCCCGTGGGAAGGACTCGCACTGGAGAAGTTGGTGGAGGACTATCCCCCATGGGAGGGACCCCACGCTGGAGCAGGGGCAGAGTGAGGAGTCCTCCCCCTGCGGAGGAAGGAGTGGCAGAGATAATGTGTGATGAACTGACCACAACCTCTGTTCCCTGTCCCCTGTGCTGCTGGCAGAGAGGAGACAGAGAAACTGGGAGTAAAGTTAAGTCTGGGAAGTAGGGAGGGATAAGGGGAAAAATTTTTTAAGATTGGGTTTTATTTCTTATTATCCTACTCCAATTCGATTGGTAATAAATTAATTTCCCCAGGTCAAGTCTGTTTTGCTTGTGCCAGTAAGTGGTGAGTGATCTCTCCCTGTCCTTATCTCAACACACAAGTTTTTCCTTATATTTTTCTCTCCCTTGCCCAGCTGAAGAGGGGAGTAATGGCAGGACTTTGGTGGCCACCACCACGATCACCCACCACAGCTGCAAAGAAAGTTGTAAAGAAACACAAGGTTCAAACAGAAAGACTAGAACCTTTCCAAAGGCAGACAACTGCCCACTTTTGATTTGGTTTAAATAGAAATGATTCTCATCTGTTCTTTAACACCGGTAGAATGCAGGGAAAATCTGACCAAGATTTCAGCCTAAAAATCTATGAAAAAAATACAAGGAGCACTTTTTTAACTACAGTCCATAGCCTGAAAACATGCATACTTCCTTTTCAGGCAGGCCTTCTACGCTTAATTAAAAATACATTTAAACAACACTCAACTGCTGAACAGAAACACAGTCCCATAAAATTATTATTATTACAGAGTCCCTTGTCTTCAGAGCTCACATGTCACACAAGCACTTCAAAGAGCACATCAGCTATTTGATGACCAACTAATGACAGTTTCTTAATTGACAACTTATTATTATTTCAGTTTAGAATCAGAACTTGAAAAAAAAGGAAGAAAGTAGTGCTGCATTCCTGTAACATTACAATGTGTGCAAACTACAACCAGAACTGACAGCTGCTGCCCACCCTTCCTGGGCTGACTGCCTACAGCGCTGGCAACTTTGAGAAAGACACCTGTATGGTTTTCTACAGTGAGGAGACCCCTAAACATCCTTTCACAAAGCTTGTAAACACCAGAAATATGTGCTTATTCCACCAGAAAATGGGGAGGAGAACAAAAATTGAGGCATAACCTTACTATTCTTGGCTGATACAATGAAAAGGAAAATAGCACCATTAGATCTCTAGCAATATGAGGAGGTTAAAGCAGAATTTTTTCCAGTTGTGCAATTTTTTTATAACGTAGTCATATTCTGTTAGAATGTGTAAAATTTTTTAAAACATATTTTAGATAAACTGTACTATATGCCAACATGCACATCGCCAAGATCCTCCTATTTAACAATTAAAAGCCTTTGAACAAGTGTCATGAATGTTGAGTATGGCAGATATACAAAGCGTTCCAATTTGTATAATCAGCTTTAAAAGATTCCCTCTAAACAAAAATGCCACACTAACAACAAAATGATAACACCAAGCATTTATTTATATTCATGCTTTAGAGGCAACACAGCTCTATACTATACGATGCCACCCTTAACAGTAAGATTTGGGGAAAGGAGAAGCAAGAGAGGGGGTCATCCATGCTTATGGCGTTTGTCTTCCCAAGAAACTGTTACACGTCTCGTCTTTCTCCCTGTCTGGCAACGGAAGTGAGTGAGAGACTGGGTGGGCGTTTGGCTGCTGGCCGGGACCAACTCACCACAAATACTAAATTTCTTGAAAGAAATGGAAGACAGGACTTTCAGAGATCCTCTTTGCTTTTCCTCAGTCTTTCAAGGAGAGGACAAATTATTCCCCCTTAGATGAACAGCTAAAAATAATACCTTTACGCTTCTTAAAGGAATGAATCAGAACCCAGTTTCCAAATAGACTCACTAAGCAACTCAGTTCAGCAGCCTTCACCAGTCTCAAAGAAAGGAGTGGTTGATACAGATGTCAGTGTTTCTATGTTTTAAGAAACATTTTCGTGCAAGTCACTACTGTACAAACTCACCTACTTATTCTCACAACTTCTTCAGAATCTGATTTACAAGTGGAAAATGGAAATTTACTCCACAGATCACCTGATAAACATTTCAATCAGCGACCCATCATTCCACCACCATCTTTTTTGCAATATGACCAGCGTACGATTACGGTTCAGGCCTGTAATATCAGATTCAGTTTATTTTTCAGGCCAAACTTCCAACATGCCTTTGAACAAGCAAGAGTAACAGATGGCTAAGAGTAAATATGTTCCATAGAACAAACAGGGAGGTGTACGACCCATATCCCTGAAGCACGATCCTAAACACAGATTACAGCGAAAGGGGAAAACTAGCAACTTTTTCCTCCCTAAAATATCAGTTAGGTAAACATTCTCCACCTCCCTGTTAAAGATGTTCTTCTCTAGGATCAGCAAGATTCAATAAGCCAGAAAAACAATAAGAGTGTTAATTTGCATCTCAGAGAGATGCAGTGTTCATGCTGATGTACTGAATAAAGCAAAGAAAACAAGGAAATACCAACTGCCCTTTCAGTGAGTACAAACTGGTTGCTGTGGTTTAACCTGTCAGGTAATTAACCACCACACAGTCTTTGCTCATTTGTTCACCCCATCCCACAGTGGGATAGGGGAGAAAATTGGCGGGGGAGGGGGGAAGCAAAATTTGTGGGTTCATTTAAAGACAGTTTAGTAGGGCAGAAAAGGAAGGGAAAAAAACAAGAATATACAAAACAAGTGACACACAATGCAAATGCTCACCACCCGATACCCTTGGCCATCCTCTCATCTAGTTTCTATGTTGAGCATGACATCACATGGTCTGCAATATCCCTGTGGCCAGCTGGGGTCAGCTGTGTCCCCTCCCAGCTTCATGTGCACCCCCAGTCTCCTCACTAGCAGGGCAGTATGACTTAATGTAAACACTGCTCAGCAACAACTAAAACATCAGTGTGTTATCAACATTATTCTCATCCTAAATCCAAACCACAGCACTGTACCAGCTACTAAGAAGAAAATTAACTCTATCCCAGCTAAAACCAAGACTCTGGTAAATACCTGAGCAGTTCAGCATAACCACTGTAGTCTAATTAAGTCTTTCTTGGTTTGTCTGTAGGCCAATGGATTTTCAATAAACTATACAAAGCTGCGTATAACTTCAAGAGGAATATTCTATACCAAGACACTACAATAACCTCAAGGAACAGAGGGCATATGGATATTTAACATCACTGGTTAATTCAGTGAGCAGTTACCACAGAACCAGAGATCACTACCTCTTCTTCCTTCAACCACGTTTTTAGGTGTCTGCATGAAGTGCTGCAGTAGGCTGACCCTGACCAGCAGATAAACAATCACACAGCTTGCTTACCCTCACCACCACAGCAGAACAGGGGAGAAAATAGGAAGAACCAAAATAAGAAAACTCATGGGTCAAGATATAGACAGTTTAATAGGGGAAGAGAAGGACAGAAGCCGGGGGTGGGGGGGGGGGGGGTGCGGGCGGGGAAGAAAACAAACAAACCACAAGGGAACCACTCATCAGATCCCCCAGGTTGATCAATACCCCACCAATCCCTAAACAACAGACACCTTGGAAGCCAAATATTCCCAACTCTGCTTTCTTCCTCCTCTACCTCAGTTTTTATTGTTCAGCATGACATTGTATGGAATACCCCTTTGTCTAATTTGAGTGAGCTGTCCCAGCTGTGTCCCCACCCAACCTCTTGCCCACCTCCAGCCTACTCGCTGGGCAGGCAGGGTGGGAAAAAGAAAGCCTTGATGCAAGCAGGACTCAGCTACAGCCAAAACACTGGTGTGTTATCAACACTGTTTTAGCCACAAATCCAAAGCACCAGAGCTATGATGAAAGTTAACTCCATCACAGCCAGATCCAGTACAAGAACATATTTGCATTGCTTTGTGCAAACAGAAGCGAGCAAATTCCTCACAGAGAGATGAGCATAAAAATGCCCTGATTGTAGATCCCCACAGGGATTGCGCTTGCAATAAACATGAAAATACTCATTTCTGTGATGTGGTTAGGTGTTTAAAAAGCAAGAATGGGTAAACACAGAATGACTGACTATTCCTCATACAGTAATAGTAAGGAGGTACATGATAAAACTGAATATTAGGGTGAAAACAGTACCGAATGGAATGCCTTTCCTATGTAGGACATAATTAAATCTGGGAATTCATTGCCACAAGACGCTAAAAAGAGATGCCAAGAGTTCAAGCATACTCAAAAAAAGAATTAGATGAATTAATGAAAATCAGATACCTCTGTAGCAACTCAAGTCCACAGCTTAGAGGCAGACCATCAGTTATTTAAATCACTGACTACTGAAAGGCAATATGAAAGCAAAGGCATCACTCTATTTGTTTTCCTTTACTTTTTTCTCAGTACACCACCTAAGCACCTCCTACCGGCTGCTACAGGAGACAGACACTAGACAAACATTTTGTTTGAAAACAGAGCTACAGGGTGAGATGACAACAGAGATTCTGAGAATTACAATTTGGGATTTAGGAGCCTAATATTACTAAATCTGTTTGTGGGTCTAACCCTTTTTTCCTTTTCTTTTTACTTCAGACATCAGGTATCACATATGTAACAAACTTCCAATGACACATTATAGGTAATTTGTTAAACGGCTTTTAATTAGATAAGTTTGGCCAAACTAGAGAGTAGATTATGCTTTAATGTTTGAAGAAAGGAGAAAAAACATCTTTTGGTTTAAAAAAAACGCATAGGCTAGAAAGTGCCCAACACCAACATCAACAGTTGTTACTAAAAAAATTTACCACGAAAACATGAAGCTGTTATTTGGAGTAATGAGGACTTCCAGCAAATTTTGTAGGGGAAAAGAAACCCATTCAGTACTCAAAACACTAATATGAGCTAGAATTAATCACACATTTAACAGCTTCCAAATAAACTTCACATTGTAACTCTCCAGTGAAAGACAATGTGTGCCTTTCCCTTCCCCATCCACCTCCCCACACCACTAGCAGCTCCTCAGACTATGGAAGAGGAATGACACACATTGGAAGAACATCAACCAGCCTGAGAGCAGTTCAGTATTTATAACGGATAACTTTTTTCAGAGAAAGAGTTTAGTTTATCAAGCACCTGCAGAACAACACATTGGTACTTTATAAGAGATTAAACTTTCTATTAACTCTGTAAAACAGATTTTTCAACTCTAAATGTTTTTCCTGACAACAGAATTAAAATCATACTTATTAAATCTGTAAATGATACTGAGATATGAGGAACTGCAACTATTTTAGGGGCCAAATCACTATTTACAAATATCTTGAAAGAACCATATCCAACATGGATAGTGAAACATGTTGCATTAAAGCAAGAGTAAGAAACTGCAGAAACACGGGATGTCAAGAAACAACACAACAGTTGCAGCTTTGCAGAAATACATCTACTGACTACCGCATCATGTCATCAAGTGACAATCATGTCATTTGTCATGCTGGAAACATGGAAAGACAGGAAACATTGATGTTTAAAGACAAAAGTGAGGCCTTAAAATATATCATGTTGTCCTTCCACTAGTCAATATTAAGACTCCATTAGAGTACCATTGTCTTTGCTGTGCACCTCATCTCTAGGAAGACACACACCAGTTTAGAAAGGCGCAGTGGTGGATAACAAAAATGACCAACAATACAGAAGACATTACCTACCAGGAAAGATACAAGAAACTGAGGCTAGATGGGTTACTGGGATGAGAAATACGGTGATAGATTTCAAATACATACATGACAGCTGCAGAAAGGAAGGGACAAGAAGAAAACAAAGGGGTGAGAGCAGTATGGGCTCCTCTTAGTTCTAAAACCAGAAAGCCTACTCAGTATCACACCAGGTTTAGCTTCAAACACCATGACCATAGAGCTGTCAGAACAAAACACTGTCATCTCACAATTTCTTACCTTCTCTCTGATTCAATGGAACTAGTGATCTCATCTCTTCCAAAAGCCAAGCTAGCTTTTAGAGAGAAGTGAGCAGGTCTAACATTTAAACTAATTTATACAGCGTATAAAGGCCCTAGTTGGGTGTTGGTCATTGTTCCCATGTAAATAGGAAGAAAGTCCCTCCAAATGTCTACACACCCAATTCCAGGATGATGGTAGTTTACTCTGTCATGGCCAGAAACAAGTCAAATCCAAAGGAAATTACTTTATTACAGCATCTGCTGAAAAGCAGTAAGTTTACTTGGACTCGGCACCTCATTGATATAATTAATGTGTCTTGAGATGAAATACAGCTTGCCCTCTGCATCCATGGGTGGTTTTCTTCCTCCTAAAAATTTCTTCCTCCAAAAAATCTCTGCAACCTACCCTGTGGACATACATAATCCTTGTTGCATCTTCCTGCAGTTTCTAATATTTTTTCTACTTACTCAGTAGACTCAAGCCAAGTCTATCCTCAAGAAAATAACTAAGCTTGACTATTAGATCTCTTCCCTGCAAAAGTGAAGATAACCGGTTCCATTTCAATAGTACCCTTTGACTGTCAAGTCTTTAAAACCCCTGAATATTAAAGAGGGTCTACACAAATGTTAACGTATTAAAAACAACAACAAAACATAAATTCAGTACTCAGAAATATTTCAGCTTTTAAATAAAGGTATTATTTCAATTCCAACACAATATACTCTCACGAAGCCCCTGAAGGGTAAGCCTTAGGACATTAAAGATCATCATGCATTTTACCAGCAATGTTGTCAATTCACCACTATGAACCAAAACAAACCAAATGGTACCCAAAAGGGAAAAACACTCTGTGTGATCGCGTGTTGGCTTTTCATTCTTTGCCTCTACTTTGCACTTATTAATATCAGTATTAAGTACTGAAAGTAGTCTGGCCCGTTCAACACCTGTGTCGTTTCCCACTTGACAACAGTCCCGTTACCCCCGTTTCAATAAACACACTGAGGCCAAGACCAGACACCGAAGGAGAGGAGAAAGGCACCCGGCCTTTATTAGTGACCCGGTGTCGCCCGCCGAGCTGCGCGCTGGGGCTTGGGCACACGGATGCAGACGGAGGCCCCGGCCCTGCCGCCGGGTCAGGGCACACCGCCCGCCCGCCGCAGCTGGCCCTGCCGCCGGGGGCAGACCAGGCCCGACACCGGCCAGCCGCCTCGCTGCCCCGAAACTGCCGGACCCCGCCGGCAGCCCGGCATGGCCCCCCTCCACCCAGGGACGCCGGGCACAAACGCGTGCACCGGCGGGAGGACGCGCACCGCCAGCGGGGCAGGGCTGGCCGAGCGGCCCCGCTCCCCGCCGAGGGGGCCACACCGCCGCTCCACACCGGCCATTAACAGCACGGCAGAAAGCAACGTTCGTCCCATCTACCGACGCGCGGCGAACTTCAGCCGCCGCCGCCGGCCGGCACCCGCTACCGGAGCCCGGCGAGCCTCGGCTCCCCCCACCCGTCCGCCTGCCCGCCCCGCGCAGCCGCCCGACCCCCGCCCGCCCGAGCCCGCCGCGCACCTGCCTTCCGGCCTGCCGGTTCCGCTGCCGCGAAGAGCCGGCGAGGCGCGGCACTGCCGTAAAGTGAACAGGCGGGGCGAGGAGGGGTGCGGCGCTAACCGTGCGCGGTCGCGGCCGGGGTTGTGTTCTGCTCTGCTGTGTTCCCAGTCCCGGCCAGCTCCGCTCCGTTCATCCGTCTCGCCGGGTTCTCCACCACCCTTGCTCAGGGCATGGCTCTGCCCCCCCGCCCTCCTCCGTGCCTTTCCGCGCCGCAGAAAGCCGGCGCCGTACACAGGCCTACCTCGGCCTGCATCCCCACATGCCCTGGCGCCGTCCGCTGCCTTTTCTGTGTGAAAAATAAGTCTCGCCGAGGTACTGCGGCTGCTATGCCACTAACTGCGCCCGCCCCACTTGTTCCTGCGAGATCAAATACCCCCTGGGGGAAGCTCCCGGCGACATTTCTGCTCCCGAGTTAGTGCCTCGGGCTTTCTCGGACATGGGTTTTCGGGGCTTTCAGTCTTCTACCGCCTCCATCGCTACACACGTGGTGCTTCCCAGAGCCTGTGTACACCCGCGTGTGCCTTACGTGCTCTTCCACGCTTACCTGTACAGTTTGTGTGTTCCTGAGCAATGGCGTTTCTAGTCCAAAGGCACCATAGTGAAGTGATGCTGAAGATCAAGCTGTGCAGAGTGAGGGGGAAAGAAGAAAGAGCAATGTCAGTTTTACGACAAAACCAAGTTTCAAGGGAAAGAAATGCTCACTGTAGAGTGCTTGGTTGTCTATACACTAATATAACTGGACTCGTAAAAGACCTCCAACTAGGTAACTATTAGCATCCAGATGATTTATCTCTGACTTCCTTCTTCTCAAGTGTCCTGTATTCTGTCCTGAGAAGCATGTAATGGCACTCGCGCTTCTGAGACCACTGAACTCCTTTAATCTGTGCAAATTCTGGTTATATAAAAGAAGTCGAGCACTCGTGTGTATGTGCCTGTGTGTATATTTGTTCAAAACCACACTCCCAAGAAGGTAGTTACGTACTCCATTGCTTGCTAAAAAAGATAAGTCAGAACTCCAGAAAACCCCCCATACACAGTTTAGAGGAATTGTAAAGGATGTGTATCTTGGGTTTAGTAGATAGTCATGTGGAACTGGTCACAATGTTTCTAGACCTCTTACAGTTTTTGACTAGTCTAAACACTGGAAATCCCCAATTTTTATCAGTTCTATTTAGTAAACATATTGTAAAACATTTTCTTAGTGAAACTAAGCAGGTTTAGAAAAGAATAAGTATTATAATTAAGGTCCTGTAACTTTCTGGTAGATACCTCAGGATTTCAGGTTTTGTAGGATAATTTTGCAATCATTCTCAAAGCAAATGTGTATGTTTTATAAATACAGTATATTGTATTTATTTCTAGTGCATGGATCTGTAAGCCAAAGGTAAATATAATTTTAAAAAGACAGTATCTTAATGTGATTAACAAAGAGAGCAATCCTCGTATGAATTCTCCTGATATTCAGCTTTCACTTTCTAAGGAATGTTTTTATATTCTTTCTGAATGCAGATTTTTAATGGAGACTGAGGACTAGTCATGTGTGTTGCCTTCCTTAAGGTAGGAGGAAATTTCATTACAGACGTATGAGCCAATGCTGTCGCTTAACAAATACTAGAGATCTACTGTTCCTTCCTGACTCCTTGAAACATAATTCACAGGAAAGCAAGTTTACAGTCTAACCAAATGCAGGCAAATTTTCTTAGCATAGAGGAGAGACTGAGCCAAACTTTTCCACATGTGTATACATCCATTTGTATACAAAAAAACAACGTGCTTTGAATGTTTTCTAATAGATAAACAGCAATACAGAGATACTTAATAATGAACTGTTCCTTTTCTTAGTAGACATTTAGGATGAATTCTACAAAGCTAGGCTTTGCAAGGTCATGTTACCCATGAATCTCCTAAGATCACAGGCTTTATAGCTTTGTCTATCTTGCACTCAAAATCTTGTTTATGGGGAAAACTCACCATATATATAGGACCAAGGAGTGACTTGCAGCCCAATCAGTTTTAACGGTCCAACAGTCCAAGTTCCTAGAGAACAATGCGTCCCTTTTATAATGCAGCTAAAACCTTCCTGGTATCTACCCTTTTGTGTTATGGTCACCATTCAAATGTTCTTCTGGATCCTAAGGTCAACATATCTGCCCCTCTCAAGGAGAATGCAGGAAGTGCTTACAAGATGTTGTGCACATCATGAGGTCTTCCCTAAGAATAATGTTACTGGTGAGATTTTTCTTCTCTTTGCTAGGGGGAGACTGACGTTTCTTCTTCTCATCTTGTAAAACCTGATTGCATTTATGTGTTTCCTTAACACAATCTGCTTCCTTCTCATTGGCTCCCAGCTCAAGTCTGGAAGTTGCCCTACAGCCTTCACAGCCTCAGTTGGCAGAAATAGCTATAATTTTGTACGAACTGACTGCCTCGGTTTGTCAGACTGCTACCATACGTGTTATTGACTAAGCTTAACATAAAACACGTCAGGCCATAGAGGCTTGACCACTAGACAACTGCTAAAACAAGTTAAAACTAACTCAGGCTGAGAGAAGCCCAGACAAATTCTGAGACCCTGCACTGTTGGGTCAATGCAAAGCCTGAGGTCTTCTACTAATAGCAAAATAAAAAAAATCACATTTACTGGGTTACCGTTTTTCCTCCTGTTGGAAAATGTTAAAACTTTACATTTTTGTGGTGCTCTATTTTTTCTTGGCATTCACTTCCTAGCAGATATTAGGAATATACTACAGCTTTACTATGACCTAGCTTGCAAACACCTTAACTGCACAAAAGATGGTACATGCTAACCTTCTACTACTGTTCCGAATTTAAAAATAATTTTTAAAGCAAATTTTTTGACTACGTGTCCTCAGTTGTATTAATACTGACTGCATGTGTAAGGTGATGTTTCACATAAAGGTATTATGTGCTAGACTTTTAGTGGACTGGAAGTGCCAGAAATTGAATGGAATTAGTTTTATCAAATGCAGGTACCTTAACATAGACCTAATAATATCTCAGGAAAAAAATCTGATTTTCTTCAGTATATATAATTTATTTTTTTTAACATGTATGATATATGAAAGTGATTAAAAATATTCATAGAGAGGACTTTGTCTTAAAAATTTTACGTTCTTGGCATTCAGAAATCTGTGTCTGTGCTTACCTTCTACATTTACTTAAGAATCAGTGGAAGCATGCAGGTTTTGTCCATCTCACCCTAAAGTTAAATGAGTCATACTATAAGAGTTCCAGTGCTTCTCAATTATCAGTAAAGGGAGCATAAATTGACCAGCTCACATGTAAATATGTATATATTAATGTAATGTCTAAAGTTAGCTAAAGCAAGATACACGAGTGCAATTTCATCCTGTTTATGGACTAATGTGGACAGAACTGTTAATTATGAGATGAACTTAAGATGTATTTGCTTCTCAGGGCCAAAAAAATATTCTTTTTATTTCTTCTTACATCATTCATTTGATGTCTATGCATTAAGTTATCCCTTGTTCATTCTATTTTTATAGTGCCAGATCTTGGGCAACATTTCATTATTCTTTAGCTCACCCCACAATGTCTTGTCCTTTATTTGACTATTATGCCCCTTGCAGGTCCAATAAAAGGGTGTACAAATGTGTCTCTCCATCCTTTGCATCAAATCCTTCCAACAGACTCATGGGAGAAGTTCTAACTCAAATTTAAAAAAAAAGGCTTCTCTGAAAAAGGCCCAAAATTATGGAATTTGAGAACCAAGAAACATATCTGACTTGAAGTTTGCAAAATACCATGCAAATTTATGTGGGTGAATTCAGCACTATATTCTGTATGTCTCACTTTATGTATTTATTACCCAAGCAATACTGAGTTCAGAGTTAAACAAGTGTTTTTCAATGGGTACTCATAAGACCTGATCCCTAGTTTATGGTGCCTGTGAGTACTACCAACTGGTGACACTTGAATTATTAGCTGCAAATGTATTGTAAATTATGAGCTATTGAATTGATTCTTTTGTTTCTTTTTTACAAGTAGAAACTAACACTAATATGTGAAGCATGAATTTTACAGTTGCTTGAAGTGTACTTGTGGTTCAGAAAAGAAATGAGTAGTAATTAGAATGACATTGTCTTTGCTCTGATAACAGAAAACTTATTAAATCATCATGTTCCAAAAAATTCAACAAATTCAGCCTCTGTTGAGGTTGTAAGATGAACCTGACAGACATCGTTGACTCGCTGTTGATCTCTGCTGTGGTGAAAGCATTAAGCATTCAGAACTAAGCTACTCTCTGCAGATGCCACTGTTACCAACACTGGGAAAAGAATTTTAAATCAGTGTTATTATGTGAGGATAATACAGCTTCCTCAGAAAACATCCAAAATCTCTATTGCCCATGATTACAAAGTAATCATATTGTGCATGGCCACAACTGCAATGCTAGCAAAAGTCAGTACATCGGAGATGCTGTCATTCAAATAAGCTATAATTCTTTACAGTCATCTTGTTCCCATGGCTTCTAATACTTTATTTAACAGTCACACAGATACTGTAAGTGGTCTGCGAGTTCTTGAAACTTAATACACAATGAATTGTAAGAAAATATGGCCGAAGAAAATATGCATAAGAAACTATCTAGCCACTGCTGCATAAAAATTCATAATTCAAATTTGTTCTTTGAGGCCTGAGCGTTTTCTAATGTGATGCGGGCTACATAAAGGGGATACACCATCTCTATTATTACTGGTTCTTCTGCATTGCTCTCTGTCTTCAATCTATTCATATTATCTTCTACCGGATATGAATGTACCTAGGTTTAACACCCAGTTGCTCTTCTTTAACAGAGTGATTTTTCAGAACAATCTTGTATTTTGTCCAGGGTTTTTCAGGTTAATTAACTGGCATGATATTCCTTCTGTGCTGGTGAATAGCAATGTAGCTAGAATAGAAAATATGTTTCTTATTCATTTCCATTTATGATTGTCTGTAATTTCCTAAATTTATTTAAAAGTGCAACAGAATTAATTTCTTTATAGGTATGGATAAATTATATAGAAACATCACACGTTTTCATAATATATCAGGATTCTGGAGTGGTAGTGGACAAGTTTTCTTTCAGTTGTTGAGCCTAAGTTTAAACAGTTCCACATTTCGTAGTAATCCCCACCGCTACATTGTTAAAATCCTAACAGAGTTTTAATAATCTCATCACGAATGACTTTCCATATATAACATTTGAACACGTGATTATTACTTTGCCTTTTTTTCTTTCAGAAAAATGTGACTTTTATTTGCCTTTTTAAATAAATACAGCAGAATCTAATAGAAAAATTATTATAGGAGCCTGAACTTATAAAACATCGAAAATATTTTGAAGCATTCACCAGTATTGATTTAGAGAATTGTTTTTAAGGGTCTTCTTTAGCCATAGTGTTTCTGTACCTCTGTTGTGTCTAGTCTGATCCATGCTTGCATAATTTCAAGGTGACTGCACTGTGTGCCATGTTTCCTGTTTCCTGAATTTGCATTGACATATTTTCCAGCTCAGTATCAAAGCAGAATAAAAAAGGAAAGTAAAAGAAATGGAAACATCCTTTCATTATGAACACAGAACAAACCAAACCCAATTTCTTTAGTGAAAACCGCTACATGCAACTGTTTAAAGATATTACTGGACAGAGTAAAGCTTTGTAAGAAAATGGCAATGTTTGTTTGAAGCAGCCACATTGTTGCCAGGTTTTAGTCTTGGTGAGAAGTATTCACAAGTTTGAGAACTCTTAAGTGTTAGAGAGATGATCTGTTGGATAATGTTTTGTGCAAACAGTCATGAAGTGTAGAACTGTTAAAAGAAGTTAAGCCCAGGGAGAAGGCTAGGAGTGAATCCTGTGTTTCATAATTTGTTAGGTTTTTTTTAAAATTCTGTATGTTACAAAACCAGAAAGACAAAACAGAACGAAATTGTGTTGTTCTGAGGTATAAGGTGTTCTATTTTTGTTTCTTTCTCTTTCTTTTGTTCGTGATTTTGAAAGGCTGCACATTAAAATATTTTGTTTATATACATAAATTCAGTGTGGTGTGGAAATGAACTGGGCTGAAATGTGAATTGTCAATAAGCTCACTTTAGAATAGAATAGAATAGAATAGAATAGAATAGAATAGAATAGAATAGAATAGAATAGAATAGAATATTACAGTTGGAATGGACCTACAATGATCATTTTGTCCAACTACCTGATGGATTCAGGGATGACCAACAGTTAAATCATGTTGTTAAGGGCATTGTCGAAATGCCTCTCAAACACTGACAGGCTTGGGGCATCGATCACCTCTCTAGGAAGCCTGTTCCAGTGTTTGACCACCCTCTTGGTAAAGAAATGCTTCCTAATGACAAGTGTAAACCTCCCCTGGGGCAGCTTTGAACCATTCCCATGTGTCCTATCACTGGATAGAAGGGAGTGGATACCTGCACCTCCCTCTCCACTTCTCCTCAGGAAGCTGCAGAACGCAATGAGGTTGCCCCTCAGGCTCCTCCAGACTGGACAAACTCAGCCCTCAGCTGCTCCTCATAGGACATTCCTTCTGGCCCTTCCACCCGCTTTCTTGCCCTCCTCTTGATGAATTCAAGGACCTTCACATCCTTCTTAAATTGTGAGGGCCAGAACTGCACATAGTACTCAAGGTGAGGCTACACCAATGCTGAATACAGCGGGATAATCACCTCCCTTCACCGGCTGGCCATGCTGTGTTTGATGGATGCAGCTTGCCCTCTCGGCTGCCAGGGCACACTGCTGACTCTTACTGAGTCTGTGTCCAGCAGTACCCCCAGATCCTTTTCTGCAGGGCTGCTCTCCAGCCACTCCCTCGTCCAATTTATACTTGTAACCAGCACATTTTTAGGCTGATATCAACTGCTAACACTCTAGAGCCAGATTTGGAACCTGGTGGGCAAGTTTTACCTGTCATCTTACGTTTTCTTTGATCTTTCACTGTATTTCTGTATGTCCTGATGGCACATAAAGTGTTAGAACTGGTTCTTGATTGCCAGTATATTACTGCAAGTATATTACTTAATACTATTTAAAATTTCCTTAAATAAATTTATCGAAGTGCAATGTAGTTTGATGAAGAGTGTATCAATATGTCATCTCTGAACATGGGAAAATGCTGAAGAAATGCTTGATGTCTGAGTGGAGATCAGTGACAAGTAGCATTCCTCAGGGATCAGTATTGAGTCTGCTGCTGTTTAACATCTTTGTCAGCAATATGGTAGTGGGATTGAGTGCACCCTTAGCAAGTTTGCCAATGACACCAACCTGTGTGGTGTGGTTGACACGCTGGAAGGAAGGGATGCCGTCCAGAGGGATGTGGACAGGCTGGAGAGGTGGGCCTGTGCCAACCTCACGAAGTTCGACAAGGCCAAGTGCAAGGTCCTGCACCTGGGTCGGGGCAATCCCAAGCACAAGTACAGACTGGGTGGAGAATGGATCGAGAGCAGCCCAGAGGAGAAGGACTTGGGGGTATTGGTGAATGAAAAGCTGAACATGAGCCAGCAGTGTGCGCTGGCAGCCCAGAAAGCCAACCGTATCCTGGGCTGTATCCAGAGAAGCGTGGCCAGCAGGTCGAGGGAGGGGATTCTCCCCCTCTACTCTGCTCTCATAAGACCCCACATGGAGTACTGCGTCCAGCTCTGGAGCCCCCAACATAAGAAGGATAGCAGCCAGTTGGAGCAAGTCCAGAGGAGGCCACAAATATGCTCAGAGGGCTGGAGCACCTCTGCTATGGGGACAGGCTGAGAGAGTTGGGCTTGTTCAGCCTGGAGAAGAGAAGGCTCTGGGGAGACCTTATAGCACCTTCCAGTACCTGAAGGGGCCTACTAGAAAGCTGATGGGGGGACTTTTTACAAGGGCCTGTAGTGACAGGACAAGGGGTGATGGGTTTAAATTGAAAGAAGGTAGATTTAGATTGGTCATCAGGAAAAAATTCTTCCCAGAGAGGGTGGTGAGGCACTGGAACAGGTTGCCCAGAGGAGCTGTGGATGCCCCATCCCTGGAAGTGCTCAAGGCCAGGCTGGCTGGGTCTTTGAGCAACCTGGTCTAGTGGAAGGTGTCCAACCCAAACCATTCTATGATTCTATGAAAGACAAATGTAAGTGACTGACTCACGTGCTTTTTGGAAAAAAATTACTGGAAAAGCAACATCACTGCAGCTCCCCCTTATACCAATAAGATTTCTTAGTTTCAAGTTGCAGGAACTAAGACCTAGTCTTTACTATTACTTGTCTCAGAATATAAGCACTGTATGTTTCCACTATGGTGCATTCCTCAAAAGCAGGTTGGTTGTCTTGTAGTTTATGTGGTCTGAGGTGATATTTACTTAGGCCAGATAATATTAATCAGTAGTCACCTCACAATACCGGCACGATTTTCACAAGAAGGCAAAAAAAGGTCGCTTTTCTGGCCAGACACAGACAGAAATATCCTTCTCACATTTTAACTGATAATTGATCCTTTACAAGATTTGTGTGATCAAACATCAGAAAGAACAACAGTGTTCTCACCAGAAACTGAAACTGGAACATAGTCAGAATTTCCTCAGTCATCTACAGTTGCAAATGTCATCTCAACTCCATTTTCTGCTTGCTTCTTCTAAGTGCCGCAGCCTCGCGGCAGGATGCTGGATATCCCTGTGAGCTCTGCTGAAAGTTGAACATCTTTTCCAATGCCAGGTGCTAGGCTGTTGTCAGTTATGCTGCTAGATGTTTGCCATTCTGGCTCTCATCACTGAGTGTAGTGCCTTAAAAAAAGAGAGGTTAGATTTTGACCTTGGGGTTTGTTTCAGAAATGAGTATGTGAAAGGGGCTGGTAGCTGTGAGAAACTGGCACGGGTCTGCTGTTGCTTAATGGTTCGCTGCTTACAGAAACTGCTGGGGGTGTGTGTGTGTATGTATATCTAGACAGAGAAAAACAAACTCAGGATTTTATACCAGTTTCTATTTTAAAACTATTTTGGGGTTATATAGAGATATTTTCTGTGTAATTTTTTAGATTTGGAGGTTTCTCAGAGGCATATGAAGCAAACCAAAATGCTTTTATTGAAAGCTGTGCTGACATAGGATGGGATAGTGCTATAAGGATTCATGTCATGTCTGCTGCAGGGAAGGAGGAGGCTGTTCCTACCAGCAGCGAAGCAGAAGCACCAGAGACGGGAAGGAGTTAATTTCTAGCTAGGACTGTTTAAGTCTTGCTTAGTCACTAACTCAGAGAATGACTTCAGGCAAATAATTTCAAAAGTTGCGAAAAAAAAAAAAGAGAAAAAGAGAATATTCCAACATAACTAATCAGATACAGATGTCAGCATTTGCCCTGTTTGGAAAAGGAATTGTCAATGAAAAGGAAAAACAGTGAAGTTGGGAGACACTAAAGAGAGTGCTGCCTGAGGACACTAAACAAGCGAGCTGTCCCAGTAAGGGATGAGTAACATCTTGTGCTTTGTAAATTGCTGAAGCTGGTGTGCTGACTTCTGACTTAAGACGGTTGGCGTAAAGTAATCAATAAATAGAGTTTTCAACAGTAAGTCTTTTGTTATGGACACCACAGTTTTTCACCTATTTATTCAGGGGAATTGTGTTAGCCAAAAGACTTTTTAAAGTACTTCTATTGAAAAAAGATGTTGAGATGTTCCTGCTGAGATGATTTCTTTGTACCTCATAAAGGATTCGTAAGAATGGTCCAGGTGTCCTTTAACACACATAATAAGTATGATTATTCTTTTGATGTGATCATCATGCCCCTTCTCCGTTTTGAAGACTATTCAGGGATCCAATTACTTGTATTGGTGACAATTGTGTGAACTGAACAGAAAGACCCTTTGACAGAGTGCTCTTATTTAAAATGTTAATAAATAGTTTGACAGGAGGGATATGATGCTTTTTTGTCATATAGCTGACATGCTTCTGTTAGGTTGTGTGGTAAAAAGCTTGCTTGCACACACAGAGGATGCACAGACAGTGGCTGGCAGGGGTACCTGAATTACACACTTGAAGGACACCCTGTCCAGGCCCCTGCCAGGGCATCCCAGGAGAGCCTCAGCTGTGGGCCAGGGTGACACCCATTATGATGAGTCTCCTGAGCACCTTTCAGATGGAGGAGGTCACTGCACAGGGGTATGGGACATGTTACGTGGTGTGCAGGGGAAAGAACGTTTTGGGATTGTGCGAGGCTTATGCTGGGATGTTTAGGGAAGAAATGAAGGCAGGGAAGGAGATGAATTTAGGTGATTTGGGGATAAGCAATCATGGGAAAATAGAAGTATAAGGGGATTGAAGGGGCCAGTTGCAGGTAAACAAGGTTGATACACTTGTCTGGCCATGCCCTGTGCCTAATCAGCACTGTCAGCATTGTTATTATCCAAGTCCATTTTCTAACCCTTTCCCTGGTTGAGGGGCGGGGAGTCCCAGCCACCTCTGTGTGTGTGGTGTGGGTAGGTGTGTGTCTGAGTAGGGCAGTGTGTGTGAGTGAGGTACCAGTAGCTGGAGTTGGACTGTGGCCTCGGAGGCTCAGACTCCCAGGTGCCAGCAACTGGGGACACTGGGATGTAGGGGCAACTACTAGGCAGACTGAGTGTCTGAGCCCAGCTGCTGGAGGAGACCCACATTGTACGTATGTGTATATACATTTCACACCAAGAGACCTTCATGCTGCTGAGCCAGGAAGGGGAACAGGATGAGGCTGTTGGTGCTGTTTGTGCGAGTGCTGTGTGTGTCTGTATTGATCAGTGTGGCCAGCTGTGTATATATGTGTATAGGTGGTGTATACGTGTACTCTATGCGTGTGCCACAGTACTAGGAATATATTCTCAGCCTTGCAGATCCTGGGTTCATGGATCTGCAGCAGCCTCCCCTCTGTTAGGCTACCAGATTACTGGAATCCCACCCGCTCAGCCCCACCTCCATTTCTTATTATTTTTTCTGTTGTCTGATCAAATGTTTTTTATATTTTAATCACAGAACAGTGAGTGATCACAGAGCACACTGGTGACAAAGCTGCTTCAGGGGCTGTCATGTCAAATTTACATTTTGCACTCTGGTATAGGGGCACTGTGTTATACATTATTATGTGAGAATTACATGGGTAAGAAGAGGGGAAATATGCCCTATAAATTACTAAGAATTCTGTTTACTACTTTATGCCTAACAAGCTATGTACTTTCAGTCTTACAATCTTTCTCTGTTAATCTCATTAAGCTTTACAGACTAACTTAGGGTAAAACCTAGAAGGCTGTCCATTAATTTGTTACATTTAACTACCATTTCCTTTAAACTGTGTGGCCTGTCTGCTGGAAATCTGCAACCCTGTTAGGTTATACCTAGTGCCATGCCATAAATATTCATCAGCCAAAGATCAGCCAGGCGGTATTTAAGATACTAGAAGAGGAATGCTTTCTTATGCCTCCAGCAAAAAAATACTTATGCCTTAATCTCCCTAACACTATGGTGCCATTCCTTAACTATAATCTTATATTTTTCCACAAATACAATACTTCATGTTTTTTATAGGAACATATGTATCAGTGTTGAATAACACTTCCGAAGTCATGATTAGAGATTGCATTATAACATGAGAGATGTTAATGCTTTACATAGTGTGATTCCTTACCTAGAAAGACATTCATATTCCTGTACAAGTGTCAGATCATTGAATGATCAGCAACTTGTCCCTTGTTTCTGGAAGAATAAAACAAAAGCCTATTGAATATTTTAACTCATATTCTTTTTGCATGAAGTGATCAGCTACAGAAAGAGTTCAAATACTCTAGGATGGCAAGCAGTCATCACTGATGACTCTGTGTTCAGAAGAGAAGACAGCAAATCCATCAGATACTTATGAGATCTTAGTAAGGGATGATGCACATTGAAATTAGTTACATGACACTCACGTGGAACTACACACTTTAAGAAGTTTCAGTTATCTTGAAGGGAGGCAGAAGACAAAAGCCCACATAATCTTCTTAGACTCATTCTAATAGCAATGAAAAGGCAGAAGATACCAGAGGGGACCACTGTTTGCGTGGCTGGTATGAAAGGGAAGGTTTCAGTTTCTAGAACATTTATCCTGAGAGATGGTTGGATTTATAAATGCTGCAGCTTACTTCTCACAGAAAAAAAAAAAAGATGATAATCTTCTCAACTGGAGATTAGCTGGAGCAACTATGAGGCTATTAACACAAAAATAAAAAAGGAAACTTAATAAGAATGCAAATGTGGTATAAACACAAACTCAGGATGTTGTGAGCAAGGTCAACAGATGTGGAAAGAATATATTTTTCAATTGCTATATGCTACTGCTTGAAGGCAATAAGCAAGAGGAATTGGAAATTCTCATTGATTAGAAGAAATTTGAGATAACTGGTATTCCTAAAAGCTGATGAGTTGATTTGCATGATTAGGAAATTAAAATCAGTGGGTATTACCTGCTTTAGAAGAATAGAATAGGCAAAAAAAGTAATAGGGTATACTGAAGAATCATCACTGCTAACTAGCATAATCTAGAAGGTTGAAAACCAGTGTAAATTAAATGAAAAGTAGGTTATTGTCAGTAATGCAGTAATCATTACAGACATATTAGAGGTCTCAGAGAGACCTTAGAATAACATCCTTTTAAACGTTATAGATGGCTGGTTTGTAACATGAAAGATTCTGCCACCAGTATGCTGTTTCTCTATTTTGGTCCTCATTATACCAGATAAAGATGAATTAATCACCTGAGCTGAATCAAGGCAAGTCATTATGATTATATACAATCGGGCAAATGAATGTTTTCCATTAATCAGAAATAACCGATGAAAATTTACTAGATGAACAAAATTATTTTGATCCCACAGTGAAGGTGAGTGTACTCTGCCTCACTGGTAAAGTGAAAGTTTTAAATAAAATACGATATACAATATGTGAAATAATAAATAGATATGAGAAATGGCCTGCTAGAATTTTTTATAAAAAAGAGGCTGAAGGAAAGTATCAACATTAGGAAAAGATCCATAATGGCTGTGCTAATAATAATAGAGTAAGTTTTTAAGGATATGGAAAAATATTCAAGGAATATGAATACACCACATGGCTCATTGGTGATTGCCATTGAATATTTCTCTCCTGCATTTTGAAAGAAGTGCAATAAAGCACTTATTTTACAGAAGATTGATGAAGTATTTTCCATTAGCAACCAAAAAGGTTAAAAACATCTTCTGTGGCAGACAATTCTGAATTCACTGGCTCTGGATAGAATTGCTGAAAAAAAAAATAAAAAAAATGCAAGGAATGTCTGACTAGCTGGTGTGCATTCTTAAGAAATCTTGGGATAGTGGATAAATTCCAGAAGACTAAACAAATGGGTATCTTGTGACATGACTAAATAAGAGACTTTATCCTTGAAAGAAAAATTAATAAAGAGCTGCTTTAATAGTGAATTATTTAAAAATTAAGTAATGTATGTCACTATGAATTCATAGTAAGTAGGTCATGTGAAACAATTTCATTCTTTAAGACTATGGATTTGATTGCTAAAAAAAACCTGTTTGGATGTAACATACTTTCATATTTATAAGGCATTTGACTGTGTCTTGCATCACATCTTGATTACAAAATCGTCACTACATAATATTGATGAAGTATGCATTCAGTGGAATAATGAACTGGCTAATGAATAACCTATGAATAAGTTGTTATCAACAGAAAATCACACACCGTGATGGGTTATGCAAGGGTTAGGAGTGGGTCCAGCACTATGGGATGTTTTTATCCTTCCTTTGAAACTGAAAATTTGTCAGTGTTAAATAATGACAGCTAAGAGTGATACTGTACGACACAAATTTCTTTGTAAGATATATTCCATCGAACAAAATATATTTAAACTCAACCAAGTGTGAAAGCTATAAATGCATAAGACATAGTTCAAATTACATACAGTTAAAATGACACATACACAAGCTTTCAAGTATCTAACCCTTTCTCTGATGTTATGCACACCCTTCTACTATCCCTCTCAGTTTTACAGTCCAGTTCAAGGGTGTACAGCAAGTTGTCAGCTTCACAAGTCCCTCACTAGAAGTATGATGACGATGAAGTCTTCTATATCACTCTAGGATCAACTTGGTGTCATTTCTATGTGTTTGCTAACAGTCTGTGCATGGCTCTTTCTCCATTGGTCTGCAAGTTGATGTTACATCCAAATTTACAGTATTTGTTATGATTTACATGTCTTAGATACTTGTTATTTGCTCTGTCACCCCTACAACTGGTTTTGCCCAACCCTGAAGGGTGCATTACCTGGATGAGCAGTAATCGATGACCATTGCTACTTACTGCCAAATGGCCTCTGGTGTCACTTGTGCCTGCACTTTCAAGGCTTCCACTATCATGACATGCCCAGGCTCCTCTATGCAGCATTTCACAGTAGGGTCATAGGTAAGTCAGTGAACATAGCATAACTACGTTTGGACTGTTTATTAGTTACAAAATATATACAATGATAGGAGCTATTTGTGCAACTGTATGAAGCTCAGCAAAAGCTAAAATAAAGTAGGTAACAGTTACCTGGTCATTGGGTAATTTCTGTTACATGCTGAAACAAATCTCCAGGCAGGCCAAGACTAGTCCAGGCAAAGCCTGACCCATCCCGATGCCTGTGTTGTTAATTTAATGCTGAGCGGGAGGTCTGTTACAAGCAATGGCAACTCTGTATTTTCTTGGCTTCAAGACTACAATATTGTGCTAGAAATTACAAGAGAAAATTACTTACAGTTCAATATTAGGGCTTTTTTATATTCAGTATGATTTCCATATTTCACATTAGGTTCTGTTTGACTGAGTCTAATAATGTTTATTTTTAAAGTAAATTATGTAGTTTGTTTCTTCAATAGGAAGAGCAAATTTAATGGAGAAAGTCTGCTTCTTGATAGAGATATTGTTGCCTTTTGTATTGGAATGCTTTCTTCTGCAAAAAGCAAGCAAGCAAACAAACAAAAATGCTATAAGATTTTTTGAATGCATTGTCTGATATTGCCATGGCAACATTAAAAACTCCCCATTAAGTTTAGTTCTGTGAAAATATAAAAAAAAGCAATATTGTTACCTAATGACTTGAGTGAAGTCCGTATACCATGATTTTAAAGCATCTAAAGAGGAAATTACCATGAAGTGTCTTGAAGTTAGTTGTTGGTGATTACATCGGTGTTACTGAAACAGAGAAGATCCAAGCATCAACTTTTTTTGACACAGAGGCAACATATCGTAACAGTATGTTCTCTGGTTTGTGTCTGTGTGCAGTCAAGGTGTTGGGTCTGACCATTACTTCTGTAGTTTCTGGTGCAGTAGCCTCAGCTGTCATAGCTGTTATTCAACAACGTCTTGGTAGGTGAGCAATAGTTAAATACTCTCAGGTTTGAGTAGTGGAAGAACAGTGTCTGAAAATGTTCCTTAATTCTGGATGTCATTCTCCCTTTTGGTGTCAGTTGCCTGAACTTGGCTTGTCTCAGGCATTGCTGTGTGAAGAGGCAGAATGTCAATTATTGCTTTTAAACTGTATACCTGATAGATTCTAATTCTAAAAGCTGATTTAGTACCAGCATCTTTTGAGGGATCAGGGACAGATGCTTATCTCTGAGTAGTAACAAACCAAGAGTTAGCAGCAATTCTAGGAATGAAATGTGCATTAAGGACTGTACTTAAACATTACCTATCAGTGTAAAACAAATGACAAAACTGACCACATAAAAAAAAAAAAAAAAGAGAGAGAGAGAGCATCTAATGATGCAGCAGCATCATTAGAATCCCAGATCTTCATCATGAGACTTTTTGGTTTAACTGGTACAGTTGTTCATTATTCTTGCTTTGTTTCTGCCACAGTGTGCCACCTCATTTTCCTGCACGACAACCAAGCTGTCAGCATAAACTTTTAAACATGACAGAACTCAGTGTAGCAATATCCTTTACAATGGTTGTTGACATCTAAGTAGCAAAACTCCTTACTGTAGGCTGGTGCTTGTCAGTCAGAAGCACTGGAAGTATTATCATCATTTTCATTTCACGTATTCTTGTTGCTGACTCCACACAGTGATTTGTGAAATCCATCATAACTTCAGAAATCAAGTTCTGACTTTTGCTGTCACTGGTGCAGTAGATGAGTTTAACTAATGTAATTGGCTTTAACAAAATGACCATCTACTGCCACTTTGGAATAGAGGTGCAAATTTAGCACTATTGATTTTTGTCAGGTTGTGTCGGTGACTTTTTGGCTCAAATTTTCCAGCTTCCCAAATACAAACTGTGTTATTTGATTTGCTTCATTATAAATTTAAGAAGCATTTGTGAGGTGATCAGCTAATCAGTGCTGGTATCTATGCTCATCAGGTCATCAAACTAATTAATGGATACATTTAGCTTCCTACTACTGTTGACAGGACTGACTGTTTCTTTTTGGTGCCCCTTTTAGCCAAACACTTAAAAGAGAGAAGTTTCTACAGATCAGATAGAGAAATTAAAATAAATATGTTGCTTCATGTTTAAGAATAGAGCTATATGTAATTAATTTGCTCTTAAGTTCCTTAAAATAAATTCCAATTTCTGTAGTAAAAAATTTATTTTAATTATTTTAAATAACTGTTTCTTTTTACTTCCAGAAAATAAGTGTGGTCACACTGTCTTGTTTTTTACTAAAGTTTCTAGTATAAGATGAAGTTATTGTTCACTGCACTGCAGTTTGTCCTTCTGACACTCATTTGCTGAAGCACCTACTCATTTGCTGTTTCTCAGCCTTAGGAACGTGTGAAGACCTGCCAGTATTACTGGGAAGACTGGCAAAATGAGTAAGACCTTGGTGGCAGTTAAAGGTAGCAATACCTTGAGTTGAATATACCTGGCACCTCCTTGCAAAGGACAAAATTCTCTCCCTCCCACCCTTATCTTGGCAGCCCAAGTAGCCCATTTGCAATTGTCCCATTTCAAATTTCTACTTGTGTAAGGTCATTGCATTCTAGTGTGGATGGATCTTTACTACTGCTTGGAAAAAAGTGAGGGCACTGAACTCAGTCTTTGTGGCAGGAATATTAAAAGCACAAGGCATTAGATAAGTATGCTTCCAAGTTTTCAAACCCTCATAGGGTGGATATTTTAAGCAACTGAATAGTATCATGGGCATATAGGAAATTTAATTTTCCTTTCTATTTAGCACTAGTCTCTTGGAACAATGAAGGCACTTTTCTTTTTAGAACAAGAAATATAGTAGTTTATTTGCTTTATGAATGTCTGAACAAATAGGAAAGAAAATGATTCAGTTACCAATGCTCCAGCTTGTTTCTTGGTACAGAGTATAATGTTTTTGTGGTGGTGTTTTCACAGAAATAAAAGTCAGCCTATGAATTGCTTACAGGGGTGTAACTGCTGTGCAATTAATATTGGCTGCTTCTGTACTATCTTCCTTAGGCTCACCAGGTATCCCACTGTTTTTTACTTATTGAAATCATCTCTTGACAAGCCTGCTTTGCCTGCACCACTCCTGCCTGCTTTGGCCTCTCAGCATCTGCTCTTAATCCTGGGCGCTGCTTTAAGAGGTGGTCTCATATTGTAGCTTTCGGGTTGTGCTCGCACAGGCTGGTACTTCAGAGCATCCTCTTAGTGTTCTAAATCAGTGATGTCTCTCTACCTGGTGTAGGTCTGGATGCTTTTGTGGCCCAGGGTTTGCATGGGGCTTACATGCTTTCCTGCTATGGAACTGGACTCACCAAGAACACAGGTGATCAGAGATTGTTCAGCATAGAAACCCCTTACATAGATTTTATAAGGCTATGCTTTTTTTTTCTTCCTGCATTGGGATTTCTTGTTTGTTTGGATACAGGGATATAACACCTTCCACAGTTCAGTACTGCAGCCTAAATGGGTTAGGATTTTAAAGGCCATCTGAGCAAGTTGTAGCCTTAAAAGCAAACTGCAATATGTCATTTTAGTTTTCTTTCTTGGATCCCTTAGGTCAGGCTTTATGGATTATCAGTGCTGCAAATAAATTCCCGATGGATTTTTGTGTACATTCCTCACTCCAGCTTTTATTTATATAACTTCATCCATTTTTTTTTTAGCTATGATGTCTAACTTTTTGCTTTTAGAGAGCTTAAAATGTAGAAGTTTACGGAAGTTTAAGCAAAACTTGGGGTAATACGGCATTTCTGCCATCATCTTGTGTTGCCGTGTCTGAGCTTGAAAACTAACAGCAGTGCAATTTTCTGATGTTGCCAGAACTACAAGTATTTCCTAGTTTCCTAATACTACAAGTATTTTCCAATTGCCTAAAGGTGAAAATTATCATTGACCTATCCTTTTCCAAACTACAACTACCTTTTATATACAAAAGGCCATTGTAGACATGGACATAGACAAAATCCCTAGAAACCACAGCAATCAAGACGGACACTGCAGCAAAAATCTGGTGTTCTTTGATTCTCTAGGCAGCGCCCTGATGATACTGAAGAAGGTTGAAGACAGTGAGTTAAAATTTGCATATTCATTTAGCTAATATGTAAATAATAGCTTATGTTGACTTATCCAACTTACTAATAAATTTAAATACTTTTCAGTCTCTGTTGAACATGCACTATTCAAATTCTTTGGTTTTATTATTATGACATTTGTGTACATGTTCTTTTAATTTTAGAGTTCTTTTGTAAGGAAAATGTTAAAAACAATTTCCAGCTTCTCTGTAAGAGGTTTTGGGGCAGTGTGATCACAGCATTACAGATTTAAATTAGGATTGAATAGTAAAACCAAGAATTTGTTTACCTTTTAAAAATACTACTACTAGCATATGGTCGTTCCCATTCCTCCTTTACTGCCTTGATTTTGGCTCCTACCACATCTTCCATAAAAACTTTCCTTTTCTTCAAATGCATGAAAAGCAAAATCAGACATCTGAGCACCTGCATTCCAACTGAAGGAGCAGAAGCCTGTCTTGGACAAAGAGCAGAGAAAAATAACTATTTTCATCCCCTCCCCTTTTTTTCCCACACAGATTGATTACTGTTTTGACTTACAAGTCAAATGTAACAATCTTAGTTTAAACTTTGATTCTTCTGGCCAAACTCTTGTATTATCTTCATATCACATTGCCTTTGCTGTCATGATCGCAGCTGTCCCAGCTCTTAAGGATTGAGGAGTTAATACAATTTAAGTAACAAAAAAATTACTTTTAGAAATGGTTCGAACTAATTTTCTCTCTCTAGTAATATCTTCGTTTCAACCACAATAGAGGAGACTGTAGGCACGTGACTCTGTATTTCACTGAAGATTTTGCTTTTCCAATGGAATAAAATTGATGATGTAAGATACAAGACATTAAAAAGAAAGTGCTTAAAGATTAAAGTTTCTTGAAAATGTAAAACTAAACTGGGTCATGGGAGTATTTACTAAGGAAGCAGAATTTTTATACTTGGAAAAAGTAGTTTGGTCATAGATGAATTAATGAGTGAGTGTAAATGACAAAGTGATACAGTTTTATCCATAATGTTTTTGTGAACATCATCAACACAAACACTGAAAATGCTTTCCATATTTACTTTTTTTTTGTGAAGACTGACAATAAAATAGTGTATGAAACAAGGATTCATATGGTTATTTTGAGGAATATCCATGTATTCCTGCATGTCTCTGGAGTAGCAATGAACTTGCTCAAAAATAAGTGGTATTGAACAGTGCAGAATAACGATGAATGATTGACTCTGCTTCTGACCTGGGGGAGATGAGCTATAAAAGCGGAGAGTGCTGCTTCTGGGCTGTCTCTGGCCTGCAGCATTCCTGGTGTCTGTCCAGAATACTGACAGCTGACAGGAGACACTGATTGCTTGTTTCTTGATTAGGTTGCTTACAGAAGATTAGGTGCTGGCAGTAGTTGATGAAGTTGCTAGAGTCTGCTAAAGATTTATTTAGTCCTAGACAGACTCTTGCATGTTTTAGGATGAGTGATCAATTTTCTGTCAAAGAAGGTGTTGGTCATCCTCCTAGTGGGAGGCTCAGCTCTTTATTCTTACATTGCCCTGGAAGATGACTATGATCCTAAGGACTACTGTTGGCAATTTCTGTGATTGTCAGTTTGAATGAGCCGAATATTTGGAAAGAAAGTACAGTTTCTCATCCCACACTCTGTTTCTTTTTATTGGACACTTATAAAGCTCTACTATTAATTTATATTTGTTAATCTTGGGATGAAATTTAACAGTGGTATGAATTAAAGAACACTGATAGTGTTTCACTGAAATGTTCACCATCTCAGTCTTCCTCATTCTGATGCAGAATTGGTCATTATTGCCAGACAGTAATGTATGCTGAGCATATCACTGCTAATAGGAATAACAGTTTAATGAGAATAGGCATACTGGAGATACAGACTATTTTCCAGTAATATGAACTCTCTATAATTGAAATGTTATCAGCCTCTTGAGCAATCCTATGTGACATATTGCTTGAAAGGTGATTTAGTATAACTTGAAATGATACATACTGCTGGTAACATATCTAGTATTTTGTGCACAGAGTGGCTTTGTATAAACCTCAGGTTTAAAGACATCCAGTTGGTTCTAAGCATGACAAGTGTACAGAAAAAAACATGTTAGCTCAGTGTGAGACTGATCAGGTGCAAAGCAGGATATACTTGTGTTCAGGGCACTGTGCCTGCTCTCTGTTCTCATGAGTTAGCCAGGGTACTGACGATTCCTGCATTGCAGTGTGTCCTTATTATGACTGCAAGCTTTGACAGAAGCAGCAGCTGAGCAGCATCACGTGACTGGTGCTCCGCTACCAGGTACAGTATGTCCACATAATGCATTTGAAATTACAAGCAATCAGCTTGGAGTTAAGAAATGGCATAGGTATGTCCTTGACTGGAGAGCTAGCCAAATCAGTTGTAATGAGTCATTTCATCATTTCATCATTTTATCATTTTATCATATGAATTTTCATGCTTTCCTTATTAGAAAGAACACTCAGAGCACTAACTCTGTGATTCAGCTGGAACTTACTGAATTTTTCTTTCATTGCTGAGGAATTCCACACAATTTTCATACTCTCTTCCATTATCATGATGATAATGGAAAGGAAAGCCTTTTTTTTTCTCAGTATGTAACTTTCATGGGCTGTATATGTCACTATAATTACAGAACTTCCGAGCTGCTGGTTTTGATCTAATGAGTGGTGACAGCTGCAGATCTGACAAAACACTGACACATTAGGTTGGGTCATGCTGGTTCAAGGGCTGGCAGAGTTTTTCTGTCTAGATAGAGGAAAACCTTTTCTGGATAGTTTTTGTCTGTCGTTGTCATGGAGGATGTATGGTGGGATCAAGAAACTTGGGCTCACAGAGACCCTAAGAATTATATGAAATTGTAGAGTGGCCAGATTCCTAAATGCCTTGATTTCCATTGCTGTTGTTCTTATGTATAAATTCATATAAGTAAGCCATTGCTGTTTCCCCTTTCTCCTCAAAAAAGGCGCTATCTGTAGTTGTGTAGGGAATTGAACATATATTACATGACATAAATGTCTGTCAAAAAGACTATTACTGGAGTGGGATTCATTTTTTGTTTAAAATTTAGATGTCGACCAGTGGTCATATTCCAATGAGTCAATGAAGATATGTTCAATATCATTAATGAAACCTGGAGAACAATTTGGTCCTGTATAGGGCAGTTATCAAGAAGCTTATCACCTGAACCACACTCTACAATCCGTATTTTCTCAATACCTATTAAATGTAACAGGGGTTTAGACAGCTCATGTGCCTTCAGAAAATTCAGTGAAGTTGTTTAAATTATGAACTGAATCTTATCCTGTATGTTGAGGACCTAGTATCTTCACTAGTTGTCATCAAACCACAAAAGCATTCTTAACTCACACAGTTAACTCCTATAAACATGCTGTGGTCAGCTCTCATAAATTTCTTGAAAGGTAATCATCTTCAATTTACATTTCCTTCTAAACCTATTTCTATTCCTGGAAAGGGACCCCGGATTACCTCATCTCCTGGTTTTGGAGAAGTTAGACATAGTACTGGCTTACTGCATTCCTCATATAGGGAAGGTCAGAGCCTCAGCTTCCACTTTCCAGCTTCCGGAAACTCTGAGCATTTGTACATAGATTATTTCATATTGATCACTTATAGGAGGATTGGACGGTTGCATGTTGAGGACAAGATACAGTGCACCGCTCCATCCTGTATGATTCAAGGCAGTGCTACTTTCTGCCATGTTACGGGGAAACATTCTGTTAGTATGTGGGTTATCAGCTTTGGGTTGCAAATACTATTTTTCCCCTTTTCCCCTTGACTAACATCAACTACCTCTACCTACTTTGCATTTACGGTTTTGACAGAATAATAACTGGGAAGTGCTACAGGATCAGTTGGGGGACGTTTGAAAATGCCTTCTAGTTTTCCAACTGTTTGAGCCACTTTTGCTGTTATCCTACAGCTGCATCTGTAATACCTAAAGGTACCCCTGTTCATTCTGGTCTGTGATGGAATCAACTGCATTGCCTTGTCCTCCTTGTGTCTTTGCAGTGCTGCTGTGAGCTTATACAAAGTACAGTGTTAAAATTTGCAGGGCTGACTTAATGGGAAGCTCTGATTTAACTTGTGCTCTACTAACTGTGTGACACATGCCTGCAGCAGCTATACAGCCCAGAGGTGATTCAAATGCAAGCTAGATGTGGAGGCCAGAAATGCTCATAACTCTGTATTTCAATCCACAGAATCAACTGCAAATGTAAAATTATGTCTCTGAACAGATGATCACCAGAGATTTCTCTGAGTTTGTACTGCTAATGTTCAAGAGCAAGTAGTGTAACAAGCATAAAAGGCACTCCCCTAGTCACTTTGGGAATCAATCAGTGCTGTTTTAGTTCAGATAACATTGACTCATTGAAAATTTAGATTGCACCTCTCATTCTTATCAGAAATTTTATTTTAGATCAGAGAATTTTAAGTTCACATTATTTATGACTTTTTAAAACTTTTCTGAAGCAGCTTTTTCAAAAAATTATGAGTGTAGGGAAACTATTATTCCTCTGAAAATGGTAAAATTATCTGTTTAGCATGTGAGAGCAAAGCTCTTCCCACCTTATTTATTTATGTACCATTTAAACGTGGTTCATTTCAATCATGTGATGGCAATCATCTATCTATAAAAAGAAGTGTTAGCACTATTTCATTTTAAAGGTGTTCTACGTCAGACCTTTCAATGGAACTTCTTTAATTCTTCTCTCTGTAGATTTTTATTCCCACATAGATTATGACTCTAATGTAGAAATTCACTGTATTTTTCTCCTACTTCCTTCATCCAGGTAATATATAATTAACCCCCTTCAAAACCCCACATTTTAAAGCATAAACTAGAGTGAGAATCTGTCAAATTTAAATCATCACAGTATTTGGCTAAATAAAGTGGGGTTTGCATGAAACCCTAGAACATTATGGTCAGTTTTCTGGATGCTGTGGTTCTGGAAAGCTGCAGGCTAACAGAGAAAAGATGCTCAAGCAAAGACCAGAAAAGCTGAGAAGATGAGGGCATCTGACATGAGTAATGGTTAACAAGTTGGATATTTATATTAGGAGTGCCACTTTCAAAACTTCTCAAACTCAGGTTCCTGAAAGAACCAAGCCCTGTAAATCTGTGCTGTGCAGAGTATTCTTTTGGCTCAGTGGAAGCTCTGCATGTTGAGGATTTCCGGAAGTAAGTTCCCCTTTCTTTTCAAATGTTGGTAATTTCAATATACTTTTGTCTGTATGTCACAGGGAAATAGATCTGTTTATATGCTGAGCAGCTAAAATAAAAGTGCCCTCTAGTTTTGCTGTGTCAAATGAATTCTGTGTATGCTGTACACTGAACAGCTATACTTCAGCAGTTCAGTAACAAGTTTTTCGTATGTATAACCGTCAGTTTATGCTTTAAATTAGAACTGTTTCAATAAAGAGGTATTCTTTTTTTTCATTGAGTAGAATTTGTATATTGGAAATACAATGCAAGATCATGGGAGCTCCCATTACGGTCAAAAAATAAGCTCATTTTGTATTACCTATTTTGTACCTACATATGAAATATATCCCCACATTGCAGGCCTCTAAAGTACAGGGATAGAATTTGGATGTGTGATCTTCTTGTCAGTTGAATTGTATACAAGGTAAAGGGCCTTGTTATTTGCTCATTGTCTACAAAGTTTTGTCTCCTGAGAAGAAGTTTTGCTGGCCTGGTCTACAAAGTTAACTTCTTGTGGAAAAACTAGTGAGAAAAATAGAGGACAAAAGGTTTCTTTAGGAACACAGTATGTGTTTAGAGAAAATTCTGTAGGAAAGTGGTTTAGCATGGCTAGATCCTTCATAGCCAAGACAGATGATGTGTACTGATTGAAATGCATATTTACTGGCTTTCACACTGCTTCATTCACTTCATACTGCCTGATCAATGTGTGATTGAGGTATTAAACCTGTAGGAGAAAAACATGTTTTCACACCTGAAAGGTTACATCTGAATGCAAATGTCCCAGAGGAGAAAATATGGATTAACTTTAGCCTTTCTGACTCAAGCAATTTATTTTGTAACTTGAAAGTGTAATGTGGCATGTGCTTAGTTTAGGCTGTTTCCCTATAATTTACTCTAAAATGTAGATGGAATAAGATGAAATATATTCTTGCAAGACATTTTCACTAAATCACAGAATGCTTGAGACTGGAAAGAATCTCTGGAGGTTATCTGGTCCAACAGCGTTCATCAAGCAGGGTCACATCTGAGTGTCTTGCCCAGGACCATGTCCAGGTGGCTTTAGAATATCTCCAAGGTGAGAGAATTGGGAAAACTATGAAGGTACTTGGTCACCCTCCCAGGAAAAAAGTGTTTCCTGATGTTCAGAGTGAACCTCTTGTGTTTCAATTTGTGCCCACTGCCTCTGGTCCTGTCACCAGGCACCACTGAAAAAAGTCTGGCTCCAGCTTCTTCGCACCTTCCCTTCAGTTATTTATAAGTTTCCCCCTGAGCCTTCTCTAGGCTGAACAGTCCCAGCTGTCAGCCTTTCCTCATATGAGAGACTCCAGTGCCTTCATCATTCTTGGCCCTTTGCTGGACCCTCTCCTGTAGCTCCGTAGCTCTCAAATATTGATCTAGTTCTATCTAGCGCCGTATCTATCAAATTGTCATTTTATTCAGGCTATGTCTCTTCTGTGTTGCAGAAGGTTGCAATGAGCTCTTTTATGTATTTTTTATACGTTTACATACAGAAAGAAGCAAGCTGTAACTAGAAAATGTTTTTCTGGTGCTCCTATGTGGATAGTTCTGCCATGTTTTTTCTGCTTCTCCATCACCTTACATACCAGTTTGGTCTGTGTGCTGTTGTGCTTGAATGAATGTCCTTGAATCTGCTGGTTTGCCAGCAGATGGGAAGCTGAAATTATCCTTGCAATCTTCTCTCAAATATACCACTGTGAATCCTGGAGTAATATTGGCTCCGTGGGACTACAGCAGTCCCCTACTCTTTGTACTTTGCATAACAGTTGGGATAAATTCTCATTGGCTCCCTATTTACCTTATAGAGGACTCCATAATGTTTTAACTGTAATCACCCATATTAAAAAAACCCTGCACATAAAGTTTAAAAATACATAATATTTATATATGGGGATATTTTCACAAGTGGTTTTGATACATCCAAATTGATCCACTAACCTATATCACTCATTTGCTCTAAAAATGCTAATAGCTTTACAAGTACAGAGATTTCTGGGAATTAATGACTAAGGAGTATGTTACAGGAAGGTAAGTTATTTTTGAGGGACCAAGGCAGGATCAGTAAATATTTTTTCTAAAATAAAATATAAACGTTGAGATAAAATATAAAAGTTATTATAGGATCTGGCAAGCAAATATGCTTATGGTTTTGGTTAGCAGACTGTTCTCTGCTACTGCTATAATTTCCAAAAATTTTTGCTGCTAACAAAAGAATTATGAGACTGCTGTCCAGTCACCACATAAATGATCATAATTTTGGGCAAGGAGTGAACATGTGCCACATGAAGAAGTTTGCCCTTCCCAGATATCTTTATCAGAGCATGCACATGGCTTCCCCCTCCCTTCTCCCTGTTGAAACCCGCTACAGTTTTGACAGGGAAATGATACACTGCATACAATGAATGCACTCTACACCCTGGGTATTATCTGAAACAGCTCTGGCAGGACTGCAGTTTATCATTCTTGCATGGCATGAAGCTGGTGAAATACCAGCTCTAGACTCTCCCTGTCTTTTCTTTCCCCTCTGCCCCAGCAGCACATCCTTTGTGTGGCTTTCCCCTGACCTTGCACTACGCTTAAGATGTGGGATATATTCAAGGCTCACACACACTGGAAAGCAATACGTTTCTGACTGTGGTTCTGAACTTCTCCAGCCCAGGGACAGGCCACTCACCAAGTGGTCTGAATGGGTTCAGGCAGGGAGAAGATCTGGCAGCACACTAAGGGGCAGCTGGTGTACTTAATTCCCCTTCAGAAAAAAACAGGACACTGGATTCTTTGTGTGTGGGTCAGGAAGGAGCAGGACAGTTTGTGTGGTCAGGTGAAGGAGCTTTTATCAAAGTTCCCTGGGGCTTTGGATTGATCAGTGCCTTTTATGCCTACCTCCTGCAGATCCAGGCACACAGAATTGGAGGAATGTCTCACGGTTGACAGACTGGGCAGGATTCACTCCTGTGAACACATCATTCATTTGTGGCAATGCATCCCACCCAGGGCATGTTCCCCTCCATTTCACCTTAAAGGTGATCTTTCCAGGGCATCTTTCAGTGGAACTACCACAGCTTTGTAGTGCAAAATACAGAAAACATGAAGTCCAACACGGAATGGGGAAAGTGAACAGACTTCCAATTGATAGCTTCAAAAAAAAAAAAAAAAAAGGTGGGAATAACACTTCACTCACTCCTTTGCAGAGTGATGTTTGAGTAATAGGACAGTTTCTTGTCTCATGGTTATTTGCAGGTATGCTTTCCAACAGGAGACCACTTGCATTAAGGTAACAAAGCTGGTCAGCTCTAGTTTTCACAGGTAGGGTGCTGGACAATAAAAAGCCCACAACAGCTGAAAAGGACATGCCTGGCTACTGGGTCTTCTCCCCAGTGCCTAACTGTCCTTTCTGGGCATCTACTACTAAAGAGCAAAAAATCTCATCAAGTTCTCAAGTTGCCTGTTTCATAGTGTACCAGGGGTACATTTCAGATTTAGAATTAGGATTTTTATCTGATCCATTTGTCTGGGGGCTGGGCTGTGTGTGTAGGTGTGTTACTTTATGAACATATTTAAAAGTCCACACTTGTATTAATATTATTTATATACTGCATGAGCAGCTAATGTAAACACCGGATCTGTCATTTTTCATTCTCTGCTTGAATTGCTTTGAGATTTGTAGCCTTTACTGCACCTTTTTTAAAGTTTAGCTTCTTAGTTTATGTTGAATATCTGCCTGATCACTACAGTTTAATAAAAATTAAGCAGGAAAGAGCCATCTGAGTAAAATAAAAACAACTGCAGGGTTAGGTAGCTGGTTTTCACAGATGAACTTGTATGTAATACAATTACTTGTAGACAGATTTTCCTAAATATTATGAAGTGATCTGAAATAATTACAAAATCAGTGATGGCAAACCAGTGGCATTTCAAAGTTATGGAATTGCTTTTTAAATGGATGTTCAGTGTAGTACCTTTGTTCCTACAGGCTACGAGCACTGAGCTGAAACTAATGACAGTGAGTTACCAATGGCTTTACCTGACAAGTGAAGATTTACTTAATAGTGTAATAGAATTGGAACCAGCGATATTTATCATTTTATCTGTTCCTTTGCAACCAGCAATGGGTTTTTTTCAGCCTAGAAGGCAGTATGTTCGAAGACGGAAGGTAACTGTCTTATTTCCAGCTTTGCCAATGACTTCTGCTTGGTAAGTCACTTAAGCTCTGTCTCTGAGTCTCACTAAGCTGTTAAACAAAGATAATGATATTCTTCTTATTTTGTAAATGACCCTTCTGGGCATATGACAGAGCAGAATAGCACTTCCATAAACATGGGTACAAGGTATAAAAATTACAGGAAAACAATGGCTGTCAAATGAAAAGCAGCTCTGGGAATAAATCCAAATGGATGACAGAGGCATGAATGCACATAAGCACATATAAAATGCAAGTAACCATTTCGAGGAGAAGAATGTGTGTGATACTGGCTTATCAGAACTGGTTTGAACAAGGTGTGTATAGGAAGGGAAAATTCAGAGCTCACTGGAGATTTAAGGAAATTCGGCTGCTGACTAGGGTGACAATATGCAGAGAGCAGCGGACTGCCTGTCCTTCAGGAGGTGATTGGAAGAGCTGGTCCATCCCCCTCTGCTACCTTCACAGGCTGCAGCCCCTGCTGAAGGGGTGTGTGTGTGAAAATGGATGGGAAAGGACTGCTCCTCCATCAGCAATAACTTGTTTTTACCTCCTTCATAAGGATGAAGTCATGCCTTCCAGTGTATTCTGTAGCCTTTGGCCCTGCTCTGTGGGGCATCAGGGAGACATAGCAGAGTGCTATACGGCATAGATGTGGTCAGGGGAAGTGGCTGCATGAGGAAGGGAATGGCCAGGGAGGTGAATTAGGCAAAGCAGGGAAGGAAAGGGAATCCAGTGAGGTGGCCCAGGCTGCCCCTTTCCTGCTTTCCTTCCTCTCCTCTATTTACTGTGTGCCTTAATCTGTTATTGTAAGATTTTGCTGGCTGGCTGAAAAGCCTTGAGAGATCTCTGAGATACTTATTGTGGGGATTAGAAATTAGTATGTAGAAATTAAAAAAAAAAAAATTATAAAAGTATATAGTAGGTGATGGAACAGACAGATCGAGGATTATATTGTCACTTAGGAACAGATGCGCTGCTGTTGTCTCAGTATAAAATTCTTTACAACTATTAGTCAGACTTTGGAGTGTTTTGCTTTACTGATTGTAGTTGTCTGATGAATAATGAACAGTAATCCACAGAATTTTATGTGTTGTACATTGATGAGATTCAACGAGAATTTTATTATTTAAGTTAGACCGAAGAGCATCTGCGCCATTGCCGTCTGTGTTCTGAATGAATGACTTAACAGCTGGGTGAGGTACATTTATGGAGAAAGATGGAGCCTGTCCTCAAGGACTATGTGAATTTCACAAGATGAAGTAACACTAGCACATATGTAAGAGAAACAGAATATATATTAACATCACTGCTGAATATCCCCTTTCTCCAGCCTGTCAGAGCTTGCATGCTGAAATGAATTACCTTAATAGATTTTAAGGAGAATGATGGTGTGTGATTACCTGATCTGCCCTCCTGAACAACATAGCCTATAGAATCTCCCCCAGTGATTTTTACATTGCGCTCTTAACTTCTGTTTGTGCTATATACTACAGCATAAAGAAAAATATGAAGACACTTCCCAGATATTCTCCCCCCGATTCAAAAATACAGGTGGGGGATTTCCCATAAATTCAAGGAGCTACAGAGTACAGCAATAGTGACTCACTAGGTGGCACTCTTACTTCTGAATCCATACTAAATTAATTCCCAGGCATCTATTTTAAGGGTTTTGTATTAAGTAAAACACTGGGGTTTGGGGAAGATGTTATTCATAGTCCTCAACCTCCTTACTGCTTATGATTTCCAAGTATTATTTAGAAGCACTTGGTAATCTGAGAGTCCATTAGCCTTTCACTCTTATGCCTTTTTTTTTTTTGGCCACAATCCTTGGCATTTTTCAAACCTTTAATAATTACCAAGGAGTTAAAAGTGTAGAACTCAGCTAGATAAAATTTGCTGCATTTGGGCTAGATAGTAGACTTAAAAGAAAGGAGACCTGATTATCAAAGGGTGTGTAACCTATCTTTGAATAGGAGCATTTTCTATGTGGGAAGTCTGGCCTTCTTGCTAAGATGAATTAGATATGACCTAGATAATTGTGTTCTGTACTTTTCAAGAGTAGGGGACCTGTGGGCTATAGCATTTGGCTTCTCTATTACTGAGTGGGTTAAAATCTCTGCAGGAGAAATTCCTTGATCAAGGAATTCAGTCTCAACCAAGTGTTCCTCTGGGAGAAGACTGTAATGTCTAAAGTGGAGGAATAATTCCTACCTCTAGTGAACCCTGTGAGGAGACTGAGTCAGGATGATAGCATTGCAGGATAATCTCCTCCAGGAGCATGTGCATTGAAATGGCATTTGTATACAAGAATCTTCCCCAGATTTTCTTTGTGTGGAAGCAAACAGATCTCTTCTTCTCAGCTTGTAACTTAGTCCATAAAGTACTTTAGCATGTCTAAGATATGGAAAATACTGTAATTGCACCTTTTTAAAGAGCTGATGACATTCAATAGGTCATTCCAGTGGTATCATTATCACTCTTTGCAAAAGTGAACGCAATAGGAGATTGGCTTTCTATCCTATCACGTTATTACTGTTCTTGGGTTTTAAATGTGCTGTATACTGGCATTTCTTACAGAACTCTTTAAATGTACATGGAAAGGGTTGCACTTGTGATTTTATTTATTGTTATATAATTTATTGTGACATTATTTTAGGGCCATGCAAGGGTATAAGAAAAGAAACAGGTAAATCTGTGTACCTCAATTTTGGCTGACTGAGAGTACATCCATATGAGCAAATGGTGCAATTGGAGCAGACCAGAAAGCAAAACAGGTGATGATAAGGACCCAACGTCCACATCATATTCATCTTCAGGGCATTGTGTTACTTCAGACTAGCTCTGCTCTGCACTGAATGCTGGCTGTTGGTTTGAGCACACTAGGTGTATGTCACTCTGGGGCACATCTCCTGTTTTAGTTTCACCTGAAAGCAATCCAATTTCTGTGCTCCAAGACTGCTCCACAATGTGAATGTGAGCAGGGATGATCAGAAGGTTGCAACAAAAGGCATTCATGTTCTGAACTAAAATGCTAATGGAAGAGCACACTGAGTATCTTCATTTTTAGTCCAGTGGTAGCATCCACAGGACAGTACTATGTGATAATGGAAGAGTGAGGACTACTTCAGACTGACCCGATTATTTTTTTTTCTGGAAAAAACCTTTAGAGCAGGAACAACCTGGTGGTCTTCTGAAATTTGGAGGATTCTTTTTCCATTTCTCAATAATTTACCTTAAAAGGAAACTTTTCTGATGAAACCACCCTTCATGATTCCAGTGTTTAAAAATATTGTTTCCCGTAAGAAGGGAATGTTGCATCATTTTCTTGAAGTTGTAGTAGATAATAAGATCCCAGATCACACTGAGTTTTCTATTTTGACGTATAAGTCTTTTTAAATATAAATTGTTGCATATTTCCAAAGACTGCATCAGCTTCGTGTATTTTTGCTGCCAGTTTTTTGCTTAGTAAATGTCAGTAGGCCACAACCATGTTTTGTAGCTGCTCTTGTGTATTACGGTGATTTATTTGTTCAGATAAGTCTTAATCCACAACATGGTAGGACAGGAGCTTTGTTTTAACATGCCTGACGCTGCAGGGATACAAGGTGACAGATACAACTCAATACCACATACCCTGGGTTTTCCTAGAAACCTCTAAAACTTGCATCTGCTCAGTTATAGCCCATGAATCACTATTGACACATCGGATATGTAATTTTTCTTTTTACAAAAAAATAGGTTTCATATAGTATACTTAAGCAGAAGTGCAGTGACTTCTAGCAAGGTCATTTAAGAGAAGCAAAACTGCTAATAAAGGAGAAATTTTTCCAATTAAAGAAACTGAATACATACAACACCTCCTTTATAGATAAGCTGTTGTCATTGGCATGTGACTTATTTTCTCCTTTCCTTAAAGGTAACTGACAGAACCCACTGATACGCTGAAGAGGATGGGTGGTTTTTTTTTTGGCCAAGTTTTGCAGGGGCTTTAGTTTTCTGTTCTCCTGTACTGGAAAGAGTGTGAGAGGGTACACTTGGGTGCTACATTCCCTGGCAAAACTTGTGCACTTTTGATCTTTTTCACTTTAGCAATGGTGATGCTCTGTTAATAAAATGATAGTGAAAAGCTTGCAGGAGACTGAACTCTTTTATGCAAATATTGTGCCTGTTTCAGTCATTGTCACATTCAGTTTGTAGATTCTTGTGGATGATTTTGCCCCAAGGTTGGCGCCTCACAGTCTGCCCTCTTCTATTTTCTTTTCATCAAGCTCTTTTCACAACAAAATTCAGTTTAAAAAAATAATCATGAAAACAGGAATCTACATAATGAGACAAAAACATTCAGCTGGTAAAGTTTCATTGGAAATACTGAAACAATGAAACCTTCTATCTTCTTCACTCTATGCCTGTCTTCAAAATAATGTTAGATATTACATTAGATGAATTTCTCCCGGGCAACCATTGTTTCATGCTATTGCAGAGTTCCTTGCATAACTAGGCCATAGGGACTTCTCTGGTGAATGTTACTAGGATAGTAGGTCTTGAACTCAAGGAAACTCTAGGAATTGTAAATTAGGTTTCGCACATATGAGACACCAAAATGAGAACCTGTTTGGAGCCCTGAACAAGATTTTATCTTGTGCGTTTTGACTCCTTGGGCTCACACGTGTGTTTTAAATGCAGCATGGGCTCAGACTGGTTCCCTGCTTGGTATGGTGTTCCACAACTGATTCTGTGCTGTTGGCTTACGCTGTGTTTCTTAATTGTTTTTTTTGTTTGTTTGGTTGGTTGGGTTTTTTTCTCAGTAACCTGTGAGGTTAACAATATTCATGCGCCAAAGTGAAATTCCCACAGAAAATTATTCTGACCTTCATATTATCTCCCTCATCCTCTTATAGTGCTTTGATCAGAGGCCAAATAAGTAATGTTGACAAGTTGATCTTTCAGTTATTATCAATGCACATCTGAGTTAACAACCCATTAAGCAATTCACACATCCCAGAGCCCTGAGTGCTAACTCATGCAGATGTTACAACTGTCCATGTTCTGACCTTGTTTTATCTGCAAGGATTAGAGAGGCGTGCTTGTTCTAATAAAAGTTTAGAATATTGAAGAACTTAACAATAGTACCCAGGAAACAAAAGAAATAGACCTTACTTAATTAAAGCATTTTTTATTAGTAACTAGTTCCTTCTTTAACTGGATCTCGAACTGTCCCTGGAGCCATCCTACTGTGAAAAAAAGATTTTACTTCTTTATGAGGAGTGCTTTAAGCCATGTTTTGAACTCAGTTGGGGAAAAAGAGAAAAAATATCTAAGAGTTGTAATGAAATGTGGTAATTGAGATGTCATTTGTGCTAGGATTTATTAGGAATAAAGAACTAAACAGAAATAATTATTATATTATGTCAATGTGTAAGACTGCAATTTGCTTGTAAATGTTTTGTGCAGGTCTGCTAAAAATAGTAATCACTTTGTGTTAGACTAAAGGTTGGTCAGGCTCACCTGTCCTGTCTCCAGCAGTGGTCAAGTGTCTGTCCACAGCAGGGGAGAAGAGGGAAAGCATATGTGATCCTTCTGTGGAATTCTTTTCCATCCTCCAGCAATTTCTGCCACAAGAAATGGTTGGTAGATATTTAGAAGTCTCTGGTGACTTCCTCCTGAACTTGTAGAGTCCAGGTGTGACTCCCATGACACTAGCATTTACAGCATACTGTGACATAGATTCTGCATACTGTACTGGTTTTGGATGGGATAGATTTAAATCTCTTCACAGCAGCTCATATGATGTTCTGGTTTGGATTTGTGACCAAAACAATGTTGATAAGCATCAAGACCTTTTGAGCTTCTCATCCTGCCTCACCAGCGAGTAGGCTGGGGTTGGGCAAGAGGTTGGGAGAGGATACAGCTAGGATAGCAGACCCCAACAGACCAAAGAGGTATCCCAAACCATATGATGTTGTGCTCAGCAATAAAAACTGGGTGTCGGGGAGAAAGTGGAAGTGGGGACATTTGGAGTTATGGCACGTATCTTCCCAAGTAACTGTTACACATGAGGAAGCCCTGCTTTCTGGAGGTGGCTGAATACCTGCCTGCTGATGGGAAGTAGTCAATGAATTCTTTATTTTTCTTTGCTGGTGCATGCAACTTTTACTTTCTTTATCAATCTGTCTTTACCTCAACCCACGACTTTTCTCACTTTTACCCTTCCGATTCTCTTCTGCATACCACTGTGGGGAGTGAGCAAGTGACTGTGTGGAGCTGAACTGCCTACTGGGGTTTAACCATGACATAACATATAACTATACATCACTGCTTTTCGATTGGTTTTAACCTAATGTGTGATAGATTCCTTTGTTGCCTCCTAGTTCTTAAATGGGAAGAAACAGTGAATAATTGATTGAAATCCTTGTCTTTTTTGGAAGCTGAGTACTTACATCATAAACCTTTATAAGAGCCTTTTTTGGCCTTAGATCATCTTTGCTCACTTGAAACTTTTGCAGATCTACTAAATCCTTTTGACCATGAGGGGCTTCCACACAGTGTTCCAGATACGGGTGCCCTGCGAATTTAGTAATGTCATAATGTTATTCTTTCTCCTCTACACTCTCAATCCTCTCCCCACCTCTTCTCTCTCCAACAAAACTCTTTCAACAAAAAAACAGGGCCTTAATTCATAATGCAGGCCATGCTGAGAACAGTGGAACAGAAGACTGGAAGGGATGTCTGCTTGGGTGGTTGAGTCTAGGATGTTGTCAGGGTAATCAATCTTGCAGTTACATAAGATTCTACAGATAATCCGTTTTATATGGTGCTACCCTGCCAAGGCCATGCAATCTTCCCCAGCAATATTTAACAAACATAGGACTGATAACAAAAACCTAGAACCATGTTATGGACATGTTAAAACCAGAAAAGAACAAAATTGGTACATCCTGTTACTATGCATTTTGATAAAGGTTATGGGTGGACCTAGCCAGACTGAACCAATACATAAACATAATTATTTAACTAATTACCTTAATTTTCTGTTTCTGGTAATTCCAATTTTGTCATGCAATCTTTTCTATATGCCACCCAAGCATAATTTTAAAGCATTTTAGCTCATTTTCTCATGCTATCTAGCTTAGAAACTGCCCTAGAAATTAATTTCTCAGTGCCTAGAAGCTTTATTCCAATTTCCTGTCTTAGATATATTTTCTGCTAATTATTATTCCTTAAATTTAATTTAATCTGGAAGACTTTTCATTATTTTTTCAATTTACTGGGCTAGACCTATGGTAAAAATTTACCTACAGACAATTCAAAATGTTACAAGTATGCTATATTTTTTATCCATTTCACATGGCTTTTCTGGCTGTGTAAGTATTTCAACAATTTTGTTAGCTGTGAAATTTCTGATTTAAACACTTTAATAAGAACATACTAAGGAAAAAATATTATATACACCTTTGTATAGTACATGTGCACAATGGAAAATGTGTTATATAGAAACATTCCCAAACCCAAATCCAATTTGACCAAAAGCTAAGACCAAGCATACGGAAAATTCCACTCCTAAAAGATTTTCAGAAAATTGGGTAACAGAAAACTGATGTCTTAGACCTGTTAAATGAATTATTATCTACTGCCAAACATTACAATATGGATAATATTAAGATTTTTCTATTTCAAACTTTTTGTGCTCGCTATAGCTATAATTTCTTTTTTTTTTTTCTTTTTTAATCAACAGCATGCTTAATAAAAGGCTAAAATTCAGACACTGCTAGCAGACTATTTCATGAATGCACTGCAGAAACAAAAAGATTGCTTTGAATATTTTACAAGCTTACGTGTGAAATTCTTTGATCAAAGACTCTCAACTATGTCATAGCATTTCTGAAGTGCTATGTGAATCTAAGGAATTTCCATTGTTTTCAAAGGATAGTTTTTGCAGGCTGGCTTTGAAGTGAGGAAAACACAATGAGGCCTATAAGTAGGTAATCTGTAGAAAACATCGCAGTTGTTATAAAATCACATAAAGACACTTTCGTTCACTAATAAGCATGTGAATATAGGGTTTACAGTGAAAAAGAATGTTTGTATATTACAATAAATGCACAACTTTGTAGTTTCACAGCCATAACCAGGAAGTAAATGATTTAAAATACAGTGCTTTGAAGCAGAAATCAGTGTTGCCTTTTACTTATGTAGACAACTGCTGGAAATGCCTGGTCTAGTGTGAATATGGCCTGATACAGCATCACATTGGATGGACATAGTCTGTTATTTCAGTAAACAATCAAATTGAAAAATCTATTCAGAGATTTTTGGGTTTGGTTTAAATATGTCCCAAAATACTTCTAGCTGACCAAAATACATTCAGGATAAATACAATGAATTGTTGGGATTACTGTAGTATAATATCTTACGTCACTTACTGGAAATTAGCTATTGCTTGGACTTCACCTAAATTTTGCACATTCTATGATGCCATCTGACTAATGCAGGAAAGAAAGTTTGCTTGATGGAAGTGTATTTAACTGTATGTGCACTGAAATACAGAATTTAATGTTTTATCCATTAATCTGTTAAAGTAATCCCATTTCACTGGTTAGCAAGAAAGAATAAAGAGGGTACTTCTGTTAACTTAAAATGATTGTTCTGCTTTCCAGAACAGTTCTTTTTTCTTCTTGGAGTAGGAAAAATCTCCCCAGAACTAGATGTTCCTAATTTACAAAGAAATGTTATAAAAAATAAGGTGTGATAGATCCATTTCAGGAATTGGATTCTAGCTTCTGAAAAGAGGCATTTGCAATATGTGTCCCGTTCAACCAGACAATGTTAATGATAAACTGAAGCTTTGATATAAAATAGTTTTTGGTCTTGCAGTAGGAGAATGTTAAGCATGCTCCCTTTCTGTTGAAATAAATCCCTCACTGTGTAATAGCTTTAGCATGAAAGAACAAAATGTTAATTTTTTTTGTTTGTTCTGCCTTTTTGCCTCTGTGATACTTAGAGCAGTTCTTCCTAAACTCTCCTACCCCTTCTTACCCTCTCGTATTCCTAAGGTATCCCACACAGCTCTAACTTATTTTTGGTCTAAGAACCGAGAAACAAGAATTAACTGTCCTGTCTGATCTAGGCAGCGTACGGACAGTCTTTAGCTAAAAGAGGAAGCAAGAGGTGTCACCCCACCAAAAATGTCCCCTGGAAGCCTTCCCCTTACTGGCCATCAAGTGACCTCCTTGCACTGGAGTCCCTCCCCTCTTCCAGTCATGTGGTTTCTTTACTCCGTCTCTTTCTGCCCCTGCGGGATCTCCGTTTTGTAAAATGTCTTACCCCACGTGCTGACAGGGTGCCCTGTGTTTGGCTGGCAGGACCAGCTGCCCCAGCCAGTGTACCCAGAAGTACCTCACAACAGAAAGGCCCTTCCCACGTTTCGTGGTTGTAAGGTGGTGTAACCTGCGTGTGTTCACACTGCTTTGTGACTGGCTTTCTGTGACACTCCCATACCCCACATGTTCTCAGGCAGCCCTGTCATTGGCTGTCAGGACGAGGCTCCCCATTCTGTCTATGCTGGAGGGTGTTATTGCAGCAATTCTCTTTTCACGAAATACACTGGGGCTGCAATGTTGTTTCAGCTGCTGGTTTATGGTAGGGAGCTGCCAATTCTGACAAGAACAGCTGCCCATTTGGACAGCAAAATGCTAATATAGAGAAAAATACATGTTTAGAAATAATTTCATTTTTTATATATAAATTTACATATAAAAGTGTGTAGAAACATGAATAAATATAGATATTTATTTATATATGCATTTCATATGTATATATTTGTATGTGTGTATAAATAGCATATAATTATGCAGACACGTGAATCATAGAATCACAGAATGGTTTGGGTTGGAAGGGACCTTAAAGATCATCTAGTTCCAACCCCCCTGCCATGGGCAGGGACACCCTCCACTAGACCAGGTTGCTCAAAGCCTCATCCAGCCTGGCCTGGAACACTGCCAGGGATGGGGCATCCACAGCTTCTCTGGGCAACCTGTTCCAGTGCTTCTCCACCCTCTTCATGAAGAATTTCTTCCTGATATCTAATCTAAATCTCCCTGCTTTCAGTTTAAACCCATTACCCCTTGTCTTGTCACTACAGGCCCTTGTAAAAGAAATACATTAACAAGGTACGTACACTAACAAGTGAATATACCTAAAAGTGTATTGTTTAATAATAGCTAATGAAACTAATAAGTAAAATTTTAATGTGAAAAGAAAGAAAACAGATAAAAGGTATAAAGCAAGTTTGAGCCCGCTCATTTTACAGGGCTGCTGAACAAACTCTCGCATGTTGGAGTGGGGGGAAGTTCATGAGGGTGGGGTGAGGCTTTGAGCACCAGAAGAGTGGAGGGCCACAGACACTTTGGAACACGCCCACAGGCTACGGACCTACCGAAGGAGCCCCTGCACAACCCCTGTCACATGCAGAGCCCTGTGCAGTGAGCTGCTCCCCAGAGGCCCTGCATCCAGCCCCAGGATGACCATGCACAAGGGTGGGTTTTGGGGCTTTGCACTGTGCTGGAAGACAGGCAACACTGCCTGCGAAAATGCAAAATCCCAACTTCAGAACATGTATGTCGGGACAAAACCAGAAGAGCTCAAAGCAATTCCTGAAGTTCCCACATGTACAAACAGCGAATGGGCCCGTGAAACAGAAACTGGTATTTTAAGGTAAGTTTCACCACAGCTGGGTGGTGGTGGGTTGAGCTCCCTTTCCCAATGGCTGTGGAGGAGCTTGCAGATACCTGTGTAGGACCATTATGGGGTGCAGTCTTGTGCTATATGTGCTTCCTTATCTTTAAGTCAGTTAGCATACAGAGTTTCAAAAATTCCAGCAAAGTGACTGAGGTGTGCCTTGGTCTATTCACCTTACTCTCTGGGCTTGCAACAATCAAAGGAAGGAGAACAGGCAGAGAAGAGAGAGCAGCATTTGAGGAAAAAAAGGGAAAAAACCCAACTCCGTACCCTGTTAATATAAGTTTCTTTGTGTATGACTGAAGTTGATGGTCCAGTGCATGTAGTAGCCGCTGGCTGGTAAACCTGTCTATGCCACCACTTCTGTATAAAGTTAACTATGCTCCTGGGGTGGTGGGAAGCTTTGGGCATGTTAATCCTGTTAGAAACTGCTAAAAGGCAAACAAAAATGGTCCAAACAGAAGCCAAGTAGCAACCTACCTTACAAACCAGGTGGCTTACAGCTTACATAAGGCAGCAAGAAAGCACTTTAAAAGGACTAGAGTTGAATAAAACATTGTATTCTTCTTGTAAATATTGATGTTTTTCATATGTTTAGAACTACTGAAACTGTTTAAATGTTATGATTATTTTTCATTTTATTTCTTCACATTTTAATGGTCACATAAAAATGTCACTGTTCACGTGGCTAAACATTATCAGTGAATATTTTTATCATTTTATAAGATTAATTTGAAGTGATTTTGGTCTGGAAGACTTATGATGAAACCTAAATATAATTATAACTTTACTTTTCTCCTGAAAATACTTAATAGAACACATTCTAAAACATGTCCAGATTATTCTTTACTTTCGTACTGTTGACTTCCAAAGAAGTAAGTATGAATAAACTTCTAAACTATTCAGCAGTTTAAACTTCCTTTGTGAGATTTCGGTGGCTATGCAGTTTACCATGAACTGCTTTTTTTCTCCTCAGAATTTTGTGTTCTATGGCATGTAATGAAGTACTAATATCCTTCTCAGTGAAGAAGGAAATTGTGTCTGGCAGAAGAGAAAGCTCTGACCAAAGAAATGTTGGAAGTAAGAAGCTTTACTTTAATTCTGACACATTCGTGTGCCTGCCTTGGAATGATATTTTCCTTTACCTGGGTACCTGATTCATAAAATCTTGTTAAGATACAACAGTCCTGCAAAATGGAATTTTCTTTTGTCTAATGAACATCTCTGTTCTTAGGTTTTCTTCTAGGCTGTTAAGGGTACAAGAGATGTACTAGGGACATGCAGAAGTCTATGGAACACATTTTAACTATATAGTTGTTTTACCTTTATGTGAACTGTAGCATCTGGAACTGGATGACATTTCAGGACTGCTATGGAAGACAACAATCCTAACCAATACAAAGGCATGGAGAGGCTGCTCGATGTCTGTAGATTTCTCTGATTTATCTGTCTTTCAAGGCTTACATTCCTACACTTTTATCAGTAATTTTTTATAATCATACTAATGGTTCTGAAACAACTTTCCAAATTATCTTAATGGTCTGATGATTAAGTATTTGAATAGTGGGGGGTTTTTTCCTACTATGAAATTTTTTTTTCCAGCTGAACAGTACTAACAGATTTAAGAGTAAAGATGCAAACCTTGTGTTCTTTTTGAAGTTATGTTTCAATGTTTACTATAGTATAAAACATGCTCTGTGGCTGAATCATGTACAGAAAGTTTCTTCTTATTAATATGAATTCATTAAAAATGTCTGCCTGATTCTTGCAAAGCTGTTTTCCCTTCAACATCCTGACTTTCTTATTGAAGGGATCTATAAACTAAACTTTGTATTTACTATCTGCCAGCGATCATTATGCTGCTAATCTGAGGAGAGAGACAGCTGGCCCTCCTACCTATAAGCACTACTTATAGAACTTGGGTCAAGATCTTTATCTGATGTCAAGTGACATTTCTATTACAACCAATAAAGTCCTGATTAGCCAATAAGGTAGACCTTGACAACTATGTAACAGGACTGTCAGTGAAAGGGTATTATGACAACTTACAGAAGGAGTACTTAGAGTATTATTTAAAAATGAAATAAATACTTTTTTGTTACTCAGCAGACTTCTGTCTGTTCTATCAATGGCAAACTTTTTTTTTTTTTTTTTCCAATTTCTCTTTCATAAAACCCGATAATGTAATGTGGGTAATGGAAGATGATGAAGTGGGGAGGCCTGCCATAAACCTTACCATAACCAAATGATATAGAATATGTACACTGGATCAGGTTAGGATTTATAGACAAAAAACTGCATAGAAAGAAGTGAATTCTTATCTTATTTTCCATTTCTGAGGCAGGAAGGTGAAAAGTTTACCATAATATAATGCTGAAATACTGAGGGCTAGTACCAGAATCTTGGGAGACTTTTCAGAAGAAAACTTTTGAATCATAAAAGGCAGCTATCATTTTATCACCAGCAGGTACTGAAGTGCCTACAATGTATTAGAAAATAGAAACCCAGGAATCTTATAGGCCTATGGAAAATCATTAAAAGCATTCATATTGATATGAATGGAGAGTGAATGTGAATACATGGGTGAAAATGCCAGGAGGAGAAGGGCTATAAAAATCCCATGTGTTGCTGACACCTACAGTAGCAGGTCATCGAGAACCTCGCACACACCTACTTGCAATTTCTCAGGGCAAACAGATCTGAAACAGAGGCAGTGAGTAAATCCTGATGACAGAGTGGTTAATCACTTCCAGGTCCCAAAGGGTAGGATGAAACACATCCAAAATAAACACACATCTAAGAAAAATCCAGGAAGTATTGGAAGGAACTTGAAAACTGATGCCCCTTGTTCTCCATGTCATTGCAAGCAATCCTGGACAGACTGCCTGGATATAGATGTCTTAGGGCCAGAATGCTTGGCAGACTACTTACTGGCATCTTGGTGCTTGTGGGTATGAGATTGTCAGTCCGAGAGACCGGAATCAGTTATGATTCAACATAGATTAATCTCTCCTTCCTTGGAGGTATTTCATTAAGCTACATTGTTACTACAGTATTGCAGCATCATTTCCTCCAGGGTCATTTGGCAGTCATTATGTTTTAAGGACTCTCTAAAAGATATGTATACTGCAATAAGCAATTCCACATTCATTCATATAATTATAATGTGCAAGATGAAATGCCCTATTTGTCAAAATAAAAGGTCATCTCTAGTGCTGAAGTACAAAAGGAAACCTGCATTTCTAGGACTGGGTTCATCTCATCCTGACACAATGAATTGCAACCGTCAGAGCACAGAACTGAATCTCCCCCACGGTGTCTTTCAGTAACATTGTATGTAACTAAATTTAGCTACTTAAATTCAGGAAAGCAATTTAAAAGCCTAAACATATATTTGTAGAGTCATGGTGAGGGGAGGCCCTGGGTGCTGTTCCAGTACGGCCAAGTTCAAGGACTCTCAAACCCAGCCGCCCCTGGGCCTGCCCTGCTCCTGGCCATGAAGGAGATGTGGGGACTGGGAACCAACCACATGAAAACACACTGGGATATCACAGTTTACAAAATGGTGGCTCCCAATCCTACTTTGGCACCTGAAGCCAGGGACGCCCCATGCTGGTATACTTCTGGGTAAAGGGGAAGGGCCACTGGTCCTTCGCAGGGTGCTTTGTGATCGCATGGGGCATGACATCTTACAAAATGGCAACCCCAAAAGGCAGAAAAGGGTGGAGTAAATAGATCATGTAACTGGAGGGGAGGAGGGACTTCTGGGGTAAGGTGATAGAAAGGGGTGGAGCAAGAGAACAAAAACACGGTGCTCAGCTTTGGTCCAGACTTTTCAAAAGAGTTGTCTGCTCTAAAATGACAGCTGCTGTTATCTACTGGGTTGCTAAGGCTAAGGTGTAATCACATTTTAATGTGAAATCTGTGGTTGAGGTGGATTTTCAACATGCTTCCTTTCTTGTCAAACCATTCAGAGTGAGTGCATATCAGTATTTTGGAAATCATGGGGGCTAGGTGAAATCCTTCTAACCTTTTTGTCTTCTTTTGCACCGTTGGTGCAGTTGCAATAGAAAAGACTTGGCTTTGTGCTGCTGACTTCCCAAGTTCTCCAGAGAGATGAACACCAGAGTGGAGAGAAGTTCTCGGCCACCAGCACAAGCTGCAGGCAGCCAAATGCCTGCAGCTGCTCAGCTGCTGCTCCACCTGTCAGCTTCTTTGTGGATGGAGTAAAAGTTGTCAGTTCAGCTTGAAAAGAAAAAGAAAAGGCAGAGCTGGCAGTATACTAAAATGATTGCTTTTGAACACTGATGAGCTGTGCTGGAATCACTTTTTTGTTTCTAATGAGACACAGAGGTTCCCTGTTTGCCTTTTCTTATTCCCCTTGACTGAAAACCAAGGCTTCATTAAGACAGAAGATTCACTGATTCTTTGTAGGCGTGAGAACAGATTTCTGATTCATTTTGTATGTTGCAGCATCAACTCTGTCTGTCTTTAGTTTGCCTGGATACTTAAGTGATACCAGGTTTGTCTTTACAGTCTGAACAAACCCCAGGAAAAAGCAATCAAAATAAAGGCTTAAGAATAGGAGGAGGAAAGAGAAAGGAAAAGATCTCTTTTTCATACAGATGTTAGCATACTGACAGTAGCAGTTTTGTAATCTTCTGTGAAACTATTGCTATCTGGCATTTATTATTTTCTTTACAATCCCTGATCATTGTGGCATGAGGATATCTATATGGTGGACAGCTGTTCAGTGAAGAGATGTGCAGCGTCCTAAGCCTATTAGGATACTTGAAGAATTGTGTCTGTATAAAGCTCTCCAGATCAAATGACCTCTTATGGAGATCTCTGCTGCCAGGGTTAGACTTCTTTCAGTAAGTCGTCTCTTTATTGCATTTAACTAATATTTGGATTTCAACTTTTTTTAAAGCCTTCATTTCTGTGGGAAAAAGCTTAAATAGAAATGCTATGAAACATCACAGGAAAAAAAAAAAAAAAAGAGAGAGAACTTCACATTTCAAAGCCAGTCCTGTAGGGTTTTTTGGATCAAAATAATGAGTTTTGTAGCTGAAGTCAATAATTAATGAGCATAAAACTGGGCATACATCCTATGTGTATGCAATATGTATAAATAAGATACTCAAACACAATAATGTGTGTGCTGTGGTTGAGATTACCCTGAATGTAGAGTATGTATGTAGTAATATGTATATTGGGTTGTTGTGTTAAGGCTCTGCTGTACTGAGGCTTCAAGTGCACAGATGTACAACATGCTGTTGCCTTCCACCAAGCAGATGCTAGTGATGTGGTAGTACATGTGGTAACAAATGCAGGATTCTGTGATGCTTGATCAAAAAACAAGGGCTACGTGAAGGAATGAGGATGAGAAGGAATCTAGGAGTTAATTAATCCTGTCTTAATTTGACAGGATGGCATAACTGAAATGAGAAATGCTGTCTCTGCTCTGGATAGCTGTGAAATTCTGCATTACTAAGTGGTGGAAGACAGAATAAGCTAAAATTATTAAACAGGTTCCAAGTTTGAACTCTTTCAGGGTTTCTGTCACACCTTTCCTACCAAGGAAGGGTAGCATCATATTTGCATCAAATTGGCCCTTGTGACTCTTACTATACAGTAAGAATTCTGCGAGCATGATAATATTAGCCACCAAGTTCTTGTCCTCAAATAACTTAAGTGAAAAGAAATAAAAAAGCAGAGAAATGTGGTTGTCATTCACTATGATAACACCATACGCTAACAAGCAGCATGCTACCTTTAAACAATGCTATAGGGTTACTATTAGCCTGCTTAGTTAAAAAGCCAATATACTTTTAAAAGATAGTAATTGTAGAGCGAAATAATGGAAATAAATGATACAGTTCATATCTATTCAATATGGAGGGAATGTTGACAAAAAACAATCTCTCTGGATTAACACCCAATAATGAGGCATGTTCTATTGGAGTGCCTGAAACAATTATGGACATTGATATGCATGAAATTATTCAAAATGGCTCAATATCCTATGAATAAATATGATGTGATAGAGGATACTGGAAGTTGTGCAAATGTTATGAACAGCTTAGTGTCTCTGTTCAAAACTGTATAAGACATTTGGAAATGTTACTAGTAAGTGTATTCCTGTTCAACCCTTTTGCATATTGATTCACCTTTAAATCATAGGCATTGGAGCAAAGAAATGTATTTCCTACTTTGTAATGTATGGTATTGTCTTTATCCTGTGGAAATAAATAGAACTCATGGTGACTGAAACAAAACCAAAGGCAGATGAGTATGTGAAAAAAATTATTTTTTCCAGGATATTAATTAGCTACACACATCCCCATCAGAAGTACCTCCCTCTCCCCCTCCCTCAAGACTGTGAACCATATTTCAGTGCTTGTAAGAAATTTATCTGAAATTACAGTAAGCTATTCCTGTAAAAACTGTACCGGGAAGAAAGCTCTTGGTACAGTTCAAAGTAAAATGCTATTATTGCTCAATGTCTCTTTCTAAAGCAATGATATTGGCTGGATACATGTTCTTTTGTATCAAATGCTTTGTGTGAGTCAGAATAAAGGTCCTCTAGCTCTCCAAAATTGTGGTCATTTGAAGCACCAGTGTAAAATCAATTGCCAGTGCTTCACAGCTTCTCTCTGGACCCCATTAGGGTAGCGATATGTTTGGAGTTCTGGCTTTTGGAAGTGGGTTCCATTTCTCACTGCCTCCTTAAATGTTGCTTTGTTTTTATACATGTCTTTTCAAGCAGTTTACTTTTTCTACCCTTTATTTTTCTGGGGCTGGCAGTCTCTTTTGAAACTTCTTTTGAAACAGCTGAACTTCTTATCATTGCCCGTGGAAACACAATTCACCAGTTTGAGTTGGGCACTGTAGGTCACTGACCTCAGCCAATGTTCCCAGTGCTGACATTGTGACTGTACGCAGTTATTCAGTGGCCTTGATATTTTCCTGCTGGCTTCCGCACTTGTCTTGACACGTTCCTTGAAAATGCTTTCTGTGTAGATTTAAGTTCCTGATTTCTTCAAACAAAATGTAGCAAGTGTATCTCTGGACTTCTAACAAAACCTGATTCTAGGGAAAGAAGGGATTTCTTCACAGTATTACTCTGTCCTGGAGGCTTCACTTCAGGTTACCTGAGGAAGGAGATTCACTTTATAACTCCTGAGCTCTCTGAACATAGTTTTCCTGAGGTTGGGCTCTTCTCTGTCTGGGGTGTCTGCAAAGTGCAATTTCAAAGCAGATCCTGCTGTCAGCATAAAACTGCAGCCTTACATCTCTACCTGGAAAATGACTTTGAAAAAGGAAGACTTTAAGACATGAGTGATGACACATCTGTCCCTCAGACTAGCTGTCTATAAACTGGCATAAAAGCAACCAATTAGCAGTGCTCTTAAAATTGATTTCAGATCAGGGTTGCAAGAATCACAGTGGCAATTTAATTAATCTTATGGAAATACCTGGAAAAATACCTGTGAATCTTTTACTTGCTTCTGAAATAGAAATGGCATAGCATCACAACTAATCTGTTGTAGCTGATCCACAGACTTAGTGCAACAGCTGTACAGGTGAAAATAATTTTAATAACAATGGAGGGAGGGAAAATAGGGATGAGCTTGCTAGGGGTAAGTGACACTAAACTTCATTAGTGAAGCTGCAGCTTTTGCCTTGCTGCAGGAAACGTCTTAGAGCATGAGTTACAAATTACAGTGTAATCTACAAATTATACTCTCCCTATATATAAACACATACTATAAACTATAGTGTGTAGAACTATTAGAGAACTTTTGCTGGAGCTAAAATTGATCCATTCTTCACTTCATTTTTTGGAGTGTGATTTTCTGCTGATGTCCAAGAATAGGAAAGATGTTTTGAAATCATGGAAGGAATCAATAGGAATTAGATAGTTATCTACAATAATGCCAGAATTTGCCCCTAGATTACCTTTTTTATATTTGCTTCGTAGTGCAAATAGGGAAAACAAAAATGTATTCAGTTTCAATTTTTCCTAAGCATCACTTTGTAATAATACTTGCTGAAGTCCTAAATTTCTAATCATTATTGCATGTAACTTCTTATGAGGAAAAGATGCTAAGCTTCTGCTTTGAAAAGAGGAAAAGATGTACCTGTGAAAACCAATCATTGTGTAAAAATGAAAATTTATAATTAGCTCTTTTTGTATTCTATACACTTAAGTGATTTGGTCCCATTATTAATTTACTTACCTAATCAAACTCCAGCTTTTATTGGCTTTGATAGAATTCTTTAGCTGAGATTTATAATTGGAGAGACAGATGATTCCTTAGACTAAATAAGGATTGATTATTATTGGTGGTTAATTTGATTCAGCACCAATTCAATACTGAGAGTCACTGCCCTGATGTATTTTTAGTTTAATTTAATATTTATAGAGAGTAGGGCTGGAAGGGACTTCAAAAGGTCATCTAGTTCATCACCCTGTCCCACGGTAGGAACACTATACCCACGTCATTAGTATTAATAGTAACTTAGCTTTGATGTAATATTTTCTTTATTTCTCAGTGTTGTGTTAAAACTTGTACAATTTGCATTATATCACAGTACTTTCAATAAACCACATCGATTCAACCTTTTGTGTTTCAAGCAGTCAGTCTAAAACCTGAACTTGCCCACTAGACCTTCTGACCTTAACATCGAGTCCTGGCTTCTCCTGCTAATCATAGGAGTGTTTTTAGGAAAAAACCAAAAAGGATAAATAACGGCTTATAATTCTGCCTAACTTCAGAAAAACTGAGTCAGCAAAATAAGTCAGATATTCTCTCACGTCATCTTGTCAACCATTAAAACATGATGTAGATAGCCTCCTTCTTAGAACAGGCTGGTGGGTATTTTTATTCAAATGATCACATTTTGTTCACACGACCAATTTTGCTGCATCATTTTATCTCATTTTTTGCCTACTAAAATTTCATCTGTGTGTGTCATTGAGTCTGGTGCTAATGTAGTGCCTTATAGAGCGTTCAGTAACTGCATAGATCTAGGGGACTTCAGCGTGTTTTGTGAGTAGTTCTGAGGCTGTATCTTGCAACTGTACGTGTTATAAGCTTATACACAATAAGGTTTGTATGCTGCAGGTGTTTTAGAAGAAGAGGATGTCGAATATAGTCTCAAATAATCTTGATGTTTGAACTCAGAGTCAAATCCCTTCGGAGACCTTTGAGCTGCACTTTGTCAAGGTGAAACACAAGGTGTTCACGTGAGGTTTTCTCTGTGTGTATCATCTCTTAACTTTACATCAAGAATGAAATTTGGTTTAGAGTACAGGATTAAAAAAGGAGCAAGGATTTATGTAGCTGATGAAAATCACTGAACAGATAACCTTTGGCTACCACAAAGAATTCCAGTGGACAACACTTTATCATAGCAACAGCTGTATTTGTACTGCCCACTTTGTTTGGGATACACTTAGTACAATATTCTCTTTGTGTCAATAGGGTTTTTTCAAGAGTAATTTTTCTGGCAAAAAGTTATTTTACAAATATTAATTGGGCAACAGTTAGAAAGAATTTGCTTCTTGCACATTGAGGCACTTGGGGAGAGAGAGAAGACTGAATTGCTGCTTGGCTTTTTTGAAATGGAGTGGAAGTACAAAGTGTTAAAGCACCAGATTTTTCAAACTCTGTCCTGTTTTGTGTTAGTCATGTTCTCGATCCAAGACTAGTAATCCAGTGAATCTGGTATTTACAGAATCTGGTATTTACAGAGAAGCAGAGAATCCCCTCCCTCGACCTGCTGGCCACTCTTCTCCCGATACAGCCCAGGATATGGTTGGCTTTCTGGGCTGCCGCCTCATGTCCAGCTTTTCATGCACCATTACCCCCAAGTCCTTCACCTCTGGGCTGCTCTCAATCCATTCTCTGCCCAGCCTGTACTTGTGTTTGGGATTGCCCCAACCCAGGTGCAGGACCTTGCACTTGGCCTTGTCAAGTCATTCCCTTCTGTTGCAGCTGTAAAGAGAAACTCCTCAACTCTGCTTTTGTCAATAACTCTATCACAGCACATCATAAATAAGTAGAACGACAACAAAAAGGTTTCATATGGGGGGAGAAATGAGAGAACAAGTAACACCTGACAGCTACAGTCATGCTGCTCATTAAACTTCAGAAAGAAATGTTGCTATTAGAGTGATGAGAACCTGCATGAGATAGAACTGTTGAGCTAAATAAAGAACAGTCAAAACAAATAATGATTAAATTATATACTTCACTGTGAGAGGCTAAGGAACATACTGATGTCTGAATTTTTTTAGTGTTCTCAAACCTTTATGGTTGAGGAGGGGTCAAGACTTCTCATAATAGACCTGAATGTATTTTGAGGAATTTTACTTACTCAAACAGAGCATTTAATCTTCATTTTTAGAAGGCTGATTGTCTTCCTTAATTCTTTCTATATAGGAGTAGCTACAATCCGGCAAGAATGTTTTGGACATGCTGTATTTTAAGCTGTATTCATCAGTAATGAAAAATATGTTTATCTCATGAAAAACATACGTATTTATCACGATTTACAAATAAGAAAAACAACCCAAACTTTCTCAGATCTGATAGACTCTGCATTGTACACCCTATTACTAAGTTTTATTATTTTTCAATGTAATCACTTACATGTTGTTAACTGGCTCTGATATTCCTGCTGATGATAATGTAAATTCATGAGCTGTGATCAGCTATAGAGTAATTTTGTTCAGATCTGTCTCAATGAATTTTTATACAGAAAAATCATAATTACAGTAATGAGCATTTTAATATTCAGCCCAATTTATCTGGTGTGATAACTTGTGACAAGTTCTGTGACGGTGGTGGTGTGACGGTGGGGATGATGTTATTCCTTAATGATTAGCAGCCTGGTCAATCACTTGTGGGTATTCAAGTGGAAGTAGTTAGCAGTGTAGGCATTTCTATGATTAACATGGGAGAGTTTTATTGTTCTCTGTGTAGATCAAGCTATAGGTGTAGTATTATTACTGGGTAGGTGCAACCAGTTCACCAGCTGCCTTATCCCAAAGATGGTAACCAAACTTGTAAGTTACTTGGGAAGATAAGCTGTATGCTGTGCATACTGTTTTTACCTGATGGCTAAGCCTCTGAAGGATGAGCATCTGGTATGTATCTGTTCTGTAGCGCTTGCTGCATAACGTCTGTTTATGAGCTTACTCTGTGTTTATTAATAGTTATACTGCTTGTGTCTTATGTTGCTTTCAGGTGGGGAGACTGAGATGGCTGTATTGGAGCTGTAGGTGGCTAGTTCCAAGAAACAGTAAAGTCTGAATGTATTTTTCCTCTGAGCAAATGTAATGCAGCTGATAAGGCAGTGAAATCTTGTGCATTATTTTATGAGAAGTATCTGTAAGATGTTTCTTTGGTAAAGAAAGATCAGATCAAAAGCTTGGTAATTGGGTATATCATGTGGCTCTGTAGCACTGTAGTTGCTGGTATTTCTTTCTGTTCATAGCAATGCTTCAGACAGAGAACATATGCTAGTCTATAAAATGCCTGTCAATCCCTAATACTATTGAGGGTCAAGTCTGCTTTCCCTCATCTCAGAAGTTATCGTGGAAGTTAATAGTGAAGATAGATACAGCAAACTCAAGAATACAACAGAACATGGAACATACAGAGGAACATAGATATATAGGAAGTGTATGTTTCGACAGATGACATTATTGTAGGTGTTTGTAAAAGTAGAAGCTTTGTTTGCCTGTTTGTTTAACCACTGCCTGATTAACCTTTTATTCTATTCCTGAATAACAGTTGACTGTAAAAGACATATCAGAAGGGCAATTTCTGATTGTCCTGATCAAAAGTGGAAGTTTCTTATTCAGAAAGGGAAGTCCAGCAAGTCAGACAGATTCTTAGCTTCCCAGTAAACTGCTAATTCTGTTTTCTTTGCTTACATTCATGTTGACTATGATCTGTTTGGTTAGAAGCGTCTGTTCCATTTATCCTGATTTTCCTTCTTTATCTTACGAGACATGATCTTTGAAATGGAGACTTTTCAAACAGAGGACTTCAATGCAGAACTGCAGACTTATGATTGATACGTTGGGTTTTTTCTTTTTTTTTTTCAGAAAACTTTGTCAGATTTATCCACTCTTCATTATGTCTACTTTGAACCAGTCATTGCTATGCTTGAGTGAATATATCTTTTTTAATATTATTCCACAGAGTCTAAGCCTCCAGGCCTGTAATATAGTATTACCATTGCTAGTAATAGGCCACAGGCTTTGTGCTAAGTTTGGAAGGCCTCAGTACTGACACTAGCCAGGCTTGCTCTGTCTGAACTTCTTTTGAGATATCTGGAGCTGCGCTTTAGATGACCATTTTTTGGTTTGTTTATGCCTACTTTGTTTCACTTCTACTTACCTTTGTAGGACACAACCATAGCTTTATATAGATAATGGCAACGGCGTTGTTCTGTGTACAGTGAGATGTTCACAACTTTAACATAATGCTGTATTATAGAGTAATTCTGGTCTGCTGTGACAACGAGAGGCCTTGGAAAGTAGAGACACATCATAGAGGAGTACACTCACGGGGTTCTACGAGACCGGGAACAGGCTTGGTACTGGAGACCCCACTTCTTCAGACCCATATTTTCTTCAGTATGTCCCTGCCTCTCTTGTACTGGGGAACCCAGAACTGGACCCAGCCCTGGTGTGTCTCACACAGGCTGATTGGAGAGGAAGGATCACTTGCCTTGGTCTGCTGGCAACAGCCTTTCTAATGGGCAGGACACCATTGACCTTAAATGAGGAATGAGCAAGGCATAAAAACATGTTAGTAAACATATAAAAATGATCCCAAGTGGATCCTAGAGAGAGGAGAATGAAGCCATCAACATGAGCATCATACTCCTCCTGGTATGGACTCACATATGCTGACTGTTTAACAGCCTCTCCCCCAGTACGGTATTGAAACCACTGACCTTAGGACCAGGAGTGGGGGAAGGGTGATCATAGCAGTAGGAGAAGGGTTAGAAACTAGAGAATGTGTTTATTTTTAATGTATTATTACTATTAAGTCTTTTTTGTGTATGGAAGTATTCTTTTTGGTAGTAACTAGATCTGGACTAATAATAATTCTTTGAATAGATTGTTAAGATTTTGAGTGTACTAAAAACATATTCTTGGCTCTACATGTAAAGAGCACTTCTTTCCCTGTAAAGAAAAATGTTGAGTGTAAAAAGACCACAAGAAAGATTAATTGTATGGTTATAATTTGTCCACTGAAATTAGTATCCTGAGAGGATATGCTCTTTTTCCTGTGGAAACTAGCTGAACAATTTGGGATCTGGACTGAAATTCAATAGCAGAGAGAATTAGGGTAATCCTGAAACTAGAAAAATGATGTACAGTGTTTTACAGGGTTAGGCTGACTGTAGGACTAAAGGATGTCAACTTGACTTTCTTTATGCAGTTATGAACAACTTGCAAATTTCCTCTTTCTTCAGTCAACATCTTGGTTTGGAAATTTTGGAGGTCAGATACAATGGAAAAGAGTTTATTTTGGAAAGGGGTACTTGTTCCTTCACAAATGTTATAAGTGCATCTCACTGGTCAGTTGGTAGCACCTGATTTGAGCCAGGGCTATTCCATGTGTAACACAAAATCTCAGAGGTCCCACTTGAAGCTGGAGTCCTGGTGTGTAGCTGCCATGCACGTACACACTGCAGAGTGATGGATCATGCACTGAGATAGGTTTTGAAAAGGATACAGTCAAGTCTTGTTGAAACAGTGGCATGCTAAGTAGACCTGTTAGCACTTCTATGTGGCAATAGCACTATGCCAGATTCCATTACATGCTGTAGTATATTTACTGTAAGTATAGCATATTTATTACTATAGTCATCCTTCACCTTCTGATATTTTGAGATCAAAGCAGGAGAGAAAAAAAAAGTGTAGAATTTCCATATTTGCTAAAAATAAATCCTGTTTCCCTTCATGAAACTTTTTGATAGAAAGTGTTTTGCCTTGCTGCTAATGTAAACACTATTTATGAGCTAAATGGCTCTGATGCACTCCATCACTGTACAGATGAAGTTCTTTGGGGATGGGAAAAAGATTCCATACACTGCTAACACAGGGACATCCCACATTCTTACTGGTGTTGCAAAATTATTTTTTAAAAATCTTACCTGAAAATTCATATGAATAAAAAAAGTCCAAGTGCATATCTGCACAGATGGGAAAAAATCTTTTACCATTGTACATCATCATACACCATGGTTTGAGAAAACTCTTGTTAATGGCTTATGAAGAGCTGGCCAATCATGAGTGCCTGTACTGTCAATTGTAAAAGTACATTAAGTCTGTGGATTACTTCTATACATTGTTCTAAAATATAATGTAAATCCCTGTCTACTTCAGTGTATGCTATAACCAAGAATGTGTTTATCTTAAATGAAGTTTTATATGGCAATGTACAGACTGCTATATCCTGCATTTAATATTCTAGTCTTACTCAGAGTGTATTGTAGGCATTATATTTCTACACTGGGGTTTTTACCCCTTCTTATTAGTGTTTGGTTTTTTAGGCTGGAACTAAAAAAAGAAATTCAGGAAGCTGTATGAATCTCACAAATAGACTTATTTATTATTCTGTAATATTAATAAGTACTATTGCCTGAAAAGCACTTGCAGGCATATAATAGTTACATTTAATTGGTAATCATTGAAATATCATCCCTACAAATAGAAAACATTTAAATGATTACTGAAACTTCAATGAATACTAAAAGTAGAAACCATGGTCTAATCTTAATTATATAATCTGCAATATTTATGAATGGCATGATTAAGACTTCCCAAATATAACATTGTAAAACCAGACAATTGCTACTGAATGTAACAGCTTAAAAGAAGGTTGAATAATGTGGATATTCTGAAGTTATCAACTGCAAACACTACATATGGCTGAATTTTCATGAAGAGTTTACTGTACTGTTATGACAAAATAGACTGTGTTATTTTTTCCACATAGAATGGCTAAATGTACTTTGTTAAAGCTAGAAAATGGAAGCATTAAGAAAGCTAATTTGCTTCTCCTATGTAATATTTTATTTTTATGTAAGTCCAGTTTTTGTTCTTCTGATTTTCACATACTGGTAGTGGGCATAGACTGATGTTTATTAAATTTTTTCCCCTTTCAGAAGTTTGCTTTGCCTAGGTAAGAGCCCATGTATAATGAATTACAGAAAATAACAAATAAGAGATGACAGCAGTCCTCCTGCTCAGTGTATGCACAGATAACAGAAAATAGCTATCACAATATACTATTTTTCTAAACACAGTACTGTTCAAGGTCATAGTACTGGTTTGGTTTTTTGTTTGGTTTTGTTTTTTTTTTTTAATGTGGCTGATAAATACCTGTTTGAAAATTTCCTTTTTTCCTCCCATGAATGTTTCATTCATAGGTAAAACATGGCATTATCAAGATAAATAAAGAAGTACTATCCGAGAATCAGAAATCACACAATGTTTATGAGCTGTGTCAGTAAAATAACTACTGGAATGTTACATACATTTTTTTTCTGTCCAGAAAGTAATATATTATCCACTACCTGGTACAAAATGATTGACTATGGAATTACAGTATAGCTAATTATGGTCACAATAACTTGCATTTCTGTAAAATGTTATAGCCTCAAAATGTCACATAAACAATTGATCAAATACTTCACTTAATTTTTCAACCCTGTTGCTAGTCTCATTTTTAACTGAATTCTTTGAAATAGCATATTTTACTTTTTAATAGATGATTTCTCTTATGATACAATTCTCATTTACAAGAGTAGTTTCGTGTTCTAATTTCCTCACATTCTTTACATAAAAGAAGTATAAAACTAGAGGTTTTACCTTGTTCTGTAGTTTTTGTGGTGAGTAATATTGTTGATTTGGTATGGGACACATCTATGATTGAAGCTTGCAACTATTGAAAATCCAGTAGTGGACTCCCTGTTCATACTTAGAAATACGTAGATTTCACTGTTTATAACTCCAGTTACTGGAGTATAACTGTGTACTGTTATGTACAGTTACCGCTGCAACTGTACAGAATTGTTATAGACTTCACATGTGTTTTAAGGTCACTTTATGCTACTGCTACAGTGTAATGAGAAACAGTTTCCAAGTATACGCATGGGGACAAAATGTTGGCAGTTTAAAGGAACTCCCAAACACTTCATTAATCATAGACAATACAGAGTTTTTAGGCATCAGGCTACATCTACCTGTCATGCTTTCACTGCATTGGTCTCATTTACTATTTAAGTTAATGGACATGTTTTAGAAAGACTCTGGCATAGTAGAAGTGAGTGGGAGCCTTGAAAATGTAGAATCAAGACCCAAATGGGTGGAAGCAGGGACAGGTAGCCTGGGAGGAGTACATGGAAGTTGTCTGAGAAGTCAGAGATCAGGTTAGGAAAGCTGAAGCCTTGACAGAATTAAACCTGCCCAGGGACATCAAGGCCAACAAGAAAGGTATCTGTAGGTACATAGGGGATAAAAAGAAGATCAGGGAAAATGTGGGCCCTCTCCAGAAGAAAATGTGAGAGCTGGTTTCCCAGGACATGGAGAAGGCTGAGGTGTTCAATTATTTTTTTGCCTTGGTCTTCACTGGCAAAGGCACAAGCCACACCCCCCGAGTCACAGAAGGCAAGGGCAGGGACTGGGAGAATGGAGAGACACCTGTGGTTAGAGAGGAACACCTGTGGAACCTGAAGGTGCACAAGTCCATGGGACCTGGTGGAATACATCTGTGGGTCCTGAAAGAACTGGCAGATGGGGTTGCGAAACCTCTATCCATCATATTTGAAAAGTCATGGCAGTCTGGTGAAGTTCCCGCTGACTGGAAAAGGGGAAACATAACCCCCATCTTTAAAAAGGGAATAAAGAAGGATCCAGGGAACTACAGGCCAGTCAGTCTCACCTCTGTGCCTGGCAAGATCATGGAACAGATCCTCCTGAAAACCATGCTAAGGCACGTGGAAAATAGGGAGGTGATTGGTGCCAGCCAACTTGGCTTCACCAAGGGCAGATCATGCCTGACCAATATGGTGGCCTTCTATGATGGGGTCACGGCTTTGGTGGATAGAGAACAGGCAACCAACATCATTTACCTGGGCTTGTGCATAGTTTTTGACACTGTCCTGCATGACATCCTTGTCTCTAAATTGGAGAGACATGGCTTTGACGGATGGACTGCTCGATGGATAAAGAACTGGCTGGATGGTTGCACTCAGAGTGGTGGTCAATGGCTCAATGTCTGAGTGGACACCAGTGATCAGCAGCGTTCCTCAGGAGTTGGTGTTGGGACCGGTCCTGTTTAATATCCTCGTCAGTGACATCGACAGTGGGATAGAGTGCACCCTCAGCAAGTTTACCAACAACACCAAGCTGTGTCGTGCGGTCGACACACTGGAAGGAAGGGATGCCATCCAGAGGGACCTGGACAGGCTAGAGAGCTGAGTCTGTGCCAACCTCAAATTTCAACAAGGCCAAATGCAAGGTCCTGCACCTGGGTCGGGGCAATCCCAAGCACAAGTACAGACTCAGTGAAGAATGGATCGAGAGCAGCCCAGAGGAGAAGGACTTGGGGGTACTGGTGGATGAAAAGCTGGACATGAGCCAGGAGTGTGCGCTGGCAGCTGAGAAAGCCAACCATATCCTGGGTTTTATCAGGGGAAGTGTGGCCAGGAGGCCGAGGGAGGTGGTTCTGCCCCTCTACTCTGCTCTTGTGAGACCCCACCTGGAGTGCTGTGTCCAGCTCTGTGGCCCCCAACATAAGAAGGATAGCAGCCAGTTGGAGCAAGTACAGAGGAGGCCACGAAGATGCTCAGAGGGCTGGAGCACCTCTGCTATGGGGACAGGCTGAAAGAGTTGGGCTTGTTCAGCCTGGAGAAGAGAAGGCTCCAGGGAGACCTTATAGCACCTTCCAGTACCTGAAGGGGCCTATAAGGAAGCTGGAGGGGGACTTTTTACAAGGGCCTGTAGTGACAGAACAAGGGGTAACAGGTTTAAAGTGAAAGTGAGTAGATTTAGATCAGGAAGAAATTCTTTCTGGGGAGAGAGGTGAGGCACTGGAACAGGTTGCCCAGAGAAGCTGTGGATGCCCCATCCCTGGAGGTGTTCAAGGCCAGGCTGAATGAGGCTTTGAGCAACCTGGTCTAGTGGAGGGTGTCCCGCCCATGGCAGGGCAGTTGGAAAGAGATGATCTGTAAGGTCCTTTCCAATCCAAACCATTCTATGAATCTATGAAATGTATATAATCTGCCAAGATTAACTGGAACACTGCAGTAAATGTATGATACTTCATAAGTTCATGTCAGTATTACTTTACTTTTTTGTGTGTCAGATGACACACAGAGAACATAGGTTCAATTCTTCTGGGGCAAAATGAAACTTCAATCTGGCTGAAACAGCCCTGTGACGCTTGCTTCTGGACTTAAGTTTGATCACCAGCTGTTCTTTGGGAGATCCACTCCCATAGCTCCACACTACTTGCTGATATAGTGGCACATCCTAACTGGGTAAAATGATAGTAAGATGGGCTAAATCCTAGTTGTTATGCTGAAATACTATTGTATATTAAGAAGGTATGAAAAGTTTTATTAGGTATTGTTAGATAACTTCAGGTTTTTAGTAAGAATTTATCCATTTCACTGTTAAATTGATATGGGGAAAATTAAGGCCTGCCACTTAATCCCATTTTATGGCGATGGTTTCTGGTCTTCTTCTCATTTTGGAAAATTTGAGATAATAACAGAATGACATCTAATTTAGTTTTCACAAATGGGAAATAAAGTTCCTTGCTCTTGCCACCTAGTAAATCTAATTAAAATTCTTATATGAAAGAAAATACTATTAAGATAAAATAACTTTGATATTGTTTCTCTGTATTTTCAGTGATGTAGAATAAGAGGTGCATACAGCTGTGTTATGCCGCTTTTGCAACATTGTTTTATGTCCATGTGCACTGGTTTGATCCTCTAAGATACTATAAACCACCCTTAGGCAGTATTAAGTAATTTAAATGAAGAAGGCATTAGAATCATTGCCTCTCAGTAAGTGCATCCTCTTAAGCTGCCTCCAGTAATATAGCTCTTGTTATACATCCGTTAAAGCTGTCTCTGTTTGCATGTGTGTGAAGGCATGACCTTAAAGAAAGTAGATGGTAAAATAACAGTCAATGCTACCTGTAATCGACTCCTCTTTGGGCTGTATAAAGAGTTGTTTAATGTCAGGCACTATGTTTTGTAAACCTCGCTATGCGTTTATGTAAGTGTACTCCAAAGCGGATAAACGTGGGGGAAAAAAAATAACGTTTTAGAATGATATGGAAATTATACAAGTAGGTATAATGAAATATGTTAAGCAACCTGTGACATAATGCCACTGGTTACATGGTTTTAAAGATTAGTTGAAATTGTAGATGCTGTAGATTTGTTCTATGTAGTACCTGAAATTACCAGCCCCTCCCTGACTGTTAGGGAGATAGTAAGAAGTTTCCAGAAAAAGAAACAAAATTATTCTTGGTAAGTAGACTGCTTGAAATTACTTACCAATTTTTTTCATAAAAGTGAATGATTTAGGAAGATTTTATTTTAGAGAACATTTTTACTGTATTTATTTGTAGAGACTGAAGTATGAAATGTTAAATATTTACTACTTTTTGGCCATAAAGTAGATTCCAAAGCGAGCCACATATATTGGATGTTTAAAACTAGATGAGAGAAGAAGGAATGAAACTCTGGGATGTTAAAATATCCATTAGTGATACAATAATGCATCGATATGATAGAATTATGCTGGGTTTTAAATGCAGTTTTTATAATTATTATTTCCATAGGACAGACCTCTCAATACACAACAAGGAGTAATGCAGAATGACAAATATTAAGTAGGTGACACTTTATTCTTCAGGTTCATTCCTCTCACTACCAGCAGTTGTGCTGTTCTCAGGATGGCAGGATAATTTTTATTTTTGGTGTCAAAAAATTAGAGATAACAATGTTATCCTTAAATAGTGTAGTGAAAGCATGATGCTGGTCTGGCTGAATGTATATCAATAGTTAGCATATTCAGTGGTATTTTGATCTTGAGGGGATGGTTGATATTTTCAGTAACTAGCTTCATAACTGAGGTTTTATCCTTTTGATAAAGGTAATTTATAGTGCCAGAATAACTGCATTAAAAGAAGTACTAACTTGTCTACCACATAGTGAGAAAATGTGCACTTTGGAAAAGCTTCTCAGCTTTGAAGCATTGCATTCCCTTTAACTGGAATGTTTGTACATACTGTAATACAGAGTAATAAAGACATTTTCAAAGTTCTAGCCATTAAGAAGGGACTAAATTTTTTCACTGTTTACAGCTTCAGATAATCACTATTGGGAATAAAAATTATAACCAGAACTGTGTGTCTTTCTGCTACATTAGTGACTTAGTCACCTACAGCGTCTCCCACACAATTTGTGTCAAGTTAATTTAGGGAGGTGATAAAATGTATTCTGTTTTGTTTAGTGGACTCTCTAAAGCTATGTTCAGTGCATATTCATATTTTTGTTTTCAAAACACTTTTGACAATGATATAAAACCTTTAAAATTTTATAGCATTATTTTAGAAGATCAGCCACTCAATTCTTCTTTATTTTTTGTTAATGATAATTCTGATAGGGTGATCTAGTTAAGGAATACTTATTAAGAATATAAGATCTAATTCCTTTGAAATGTTTGTATACATACCTCCTGCTGAAAATTGCTTTTCCCAGTTAAAGCTGAATATCTAAAAATTTTGCTATTATCAGCCAAGTTCTCTGTTAATACTGTGTATCTCTGACTGGAGAGTGCTGAATGTTTCTTGCAATGGAACACTTGATTGATTTGTGTTCATCTTTGGTAACATTTCCTCCTTGTGCTACCTTGTTCTACCACTGGCCAAATATACTGTATGATTACTTGACTATTTGGTCACATTACACTCAAAATCTTGTTATGAACAGAAAAGAAACCTACCTATATAAAGGGAATAATTTATTGTTAGTATGTTGGAAATCTTAAGTGATCTAAGAGTCCTAATTATTGTGGAAAAAGAGAGCAAAGGAAAAAACGGAACACTTCTATACTGAGAAAGTTTCAATAATGTGGTTAAAATTTCTATACACACACTTCCTGGTTTCTACCCCTTTTTCTTGTGTTATGCACAGAATTTGGCCATGAAATACTTATTATTCTATATCGGGTAAAGTGCTACAGGTGCTTAGCTTTTGTACATTTACTCCCTGCTCAACTGATAAGATGGTGGGCTCTAGGGTTTCCTTTGCAGCCTCAAGGTATTTACACTGTCATCTGCTATGACGTTTGGTTACTGTGCACTCTTCTCTTTTAATAAGTTTTCATCTGCAAAATGTTTCCCTAGAATTAAAAACCAAGTCATTAATGGTTTTTGCTTTAGTGCAAGCACAAATACATTTTTTTTAAGATAAAAACCCCAGAGAAATAATATTCGTAGTGCTTGACAACAATTACGGTCATACTCTGATCTTGGATTTACTTAATATTAAGGTGCAAAGGATCATAGCAATGTATCTTTACTTAAGCAATAGCCCACATGCTTATATTCTCAGCCTATAGCTTTTCACCACTGACTGTATCTGACCAATTTACTGAGAACACTTGTCATACTTTTATTTGAGCTATCATGAAACTGCTATATTTTCATGCATGTTTTGCTGTGCTCTTTCTTTTACTTTGTGTAACCAGCTTCCACATTTTTATTAAGATTCTACAAAATTGGTATGGCTTTAGATTATCATATGATTGTGGCTCGTCAGCAGTATCAGATTTTCTAAAAATATATATATTCTATAGTTAAAAAAATATCCTATGTGAAGTAGTGCATCCTCCATCATTATTATCAAACTTCTAAGCATGATATAAAATTTGTCATGTTTTAATCTAAACCCTTTATGGTTTGGTTTCTTACAAATGTAAGAGAACTGATTTGCAGATACTGAGAAAATGGCAAGATCGTTCCTTTCTTTAAAGTTTCACACTTCATTTCCTTGCATTTCATGCTATTCTGGCTAATGAAGAGCTGAAAACTGAAACTGTGTTAAAAAGGAGGAAAAAGGTACTTCTTTGATTATAAGCAAATAAAATGATGTGGTATATGGTACAGAAGCTGCAATTGTCAACACAAAGTAATGAAAAATCTGCAACAAATATTAAAATATTGTCTACTTAAGCCAGTAAACCATTAATTCATTTGCAACCCAGATAATGTGGTGGCTCACTATGAAAAGACTTCATTCAAATATTGTTTAGGTGTCATATTAACCTGAATTAGGTATAGTTGGGAATCTTTAAATACATATAAACTTCTCAAGCATTCCTTTCTTCTATGATAAATTTTTTCTAATATCTTCTGTTAGTTGCATGAACATGTGTTACAGAAAAGGCAAAGTTTTCTAAAATTCAGAGTGATCAAATCTGAATGCAGTGAGTAAATTCAAAGTGTATTTAAATAGACACTTGATGTTATAGGAAGGAAATTGTTCAGATCTGAATATATGATGAGAAAAAGACTTCACCTTTCCAAGAAAAGAAGTGTGTTGTTGAAAGTACACTTGCATTCAGTTGTCTGCCTTTCACAGACCTTCCAAGGGTTGTCCACCTTGGAAATTCCATCTCCTCCAGGCATACATGATTGATTATTGTTTTTTTGTGAAGGATGCTATTGAGTGTTATGGGCTATTTAATTCAAAGCATACCTGAAAATTTACATTCACTACACTAGCATTTCCAGAGATCGAAAGCACACAGAGGATCAAATTCAATCAAGATGTAGAACACCTCAAACTGTGTCCCATTTAAATGTGTCTGTTTACATGGAGGCTGAATTTGATCAAGTTTCTAGCAAACAACTAAATAATTCAATCCAGTGGCAGCCTTATTTCACATGACTTGTACATCTGTCTTGATTGTGAATATAGCTGTTTTCCCAGGAATGGAGCTTTGCTTTGATGAAAAGTGTCTGTAAAAACAATTTTTAATACATTCAATAAATAATACTTTGTTTGTCATTCAACCCACATGTTTTTCCATCTCTGTAGAACCTCTTTGTTTTAGATTCTGATGACTACATAATTCAGTGCAGGAGAACCAGGGCTATTTCACTTTGAAATTACAGCTGCTTGGGGTAGGAGAAGAGTGTCTTGTCCTCCCCTCTTGGTGTTGTGGAGGGTCTCTCTCTGATAGATGGTACTGGAAAAAAACAAACAAAAGGGATAGATGGATACTTTGGGAGTCTTACAGCCCTACTTTTGAAAAATAACTATAGAACTTCTTTGTACGGCCACACAGTGTAGAATTGTTTAGGCTCCATTACATCATGCTGAGCTGCATTGTAAAATGAAGTGATTACAATGTGATTGGAGCATCTGATACATTTTGAGTCACTTGACAAAAGAGGAAGTGTAGTGGAAAATCAAATGGATATATATGGGTAGTAAAAGTGATCAGAGCAAACTGTGAACATAATTATCGTTGATTGCTATCTTATTTTTTTAAATGTAACTGCTTGATAGTAGCAGTTTGGTTTGGGTTGATGATGGTATAGAACGTCTCTCAATTCTAATTTCTCAGAAACCATATAGCAAACGATTGTTGAATACCATGGTGGTATCAAAACATGAATAGATATCTTTAGTTGTGTGAATTTTAAGCTCTTTTAGCTGTTTTGATTAATTTCATTGATTGTAACTGTTTCTAATCAACCGGGATAATAAAGCTAGCATTAATAGAGGTTTTTCATCCCCATTTTAATGGGGGATGATTCTCTCTACCCTTATTCTCCAGATCCTCTGGGCCAAATGCAACTGTTCCTAACAAGTTACAAACTCTTGGATCTCTTCCAATATTAATGCAAGTGGCATAGATAAGATGGCATTTATTTTGATGGATAGTGTCCTCAGGAGTATAGACAAGGATGAAATGTCAGTGCTGGTGTTTTTTAGTCTGCGAAGAATCTCAGAAATTCCCATGCAAAATAATCTGCTGATCTGTTGGTGTGATTTAGCACAGGTATCTAGAGTTAGGTAAAATAAAATCACTCACTGTTATCCAATAAAACTTGCTGGAGCATAAGGAGAATCTCTTCTTTCATAGTGAGTGTTCCTATCCTTGAGGCTAATTCTGTCTCCTCTCTGACTGAACATGTACCTGAGGCCACTGGGAGAGCTTTAATGATCAAAGTGTTAAAAAAATAGTAAGGTGACCAGTCAATGAGTTGACAGTTGGAGAATGTACTTTGTAAGTCAGGATTACCCATAGTCTATTTCTCTTTTCTGGCCTTTTTAATAATTGCTGAAGCTATGCCCTAGTGCATGAATGCATATAGCAGGGGAAAGGTAACAACATACTTACAAAGAAAAGGTGACTCTATGTTTTCAAGCAAGTTCTCCATAAAATAATGAAAGCAGAGAAGTCAAAATGTGGATGATGAATTTGTTTGTTGGTTTTGCCTTTTTTTTTTTTTTTTCTTTTTTTCTTTTTGGTAATGCTTGGGCTAAGTAAGCATCTCAAATGTTGTCTGCTTTGGTGGTATGCTATTGAGATACAACTTCATTGATCTTCTCCAAATCAGGATAGTGAGTATTGTTGTCAGTGGAATTCTGGGACCTCCTCACATTAACAGGGGACTCAAACTCTTGAATAATAACTCAGAGACGTTTGTTTATCCTTCTTAACCCCTGTCACTTCAGCCCTAGAAGCTGCCCCTTTTTTTTCATCCTTCTTTTCTAGCAGTAGCTAATTGATATGAATGGAGTTCTGTCAAGATTAATTTTTATGTTTTGTCCATTATAAGAGCAGTTTGCGTAACACTGATTTAATGATATCAGTGTTGTAGTATACTTCTGAGATACACATTTCTAACATATCACAGATACTGCATTTTATAGAATGGTGTGAACATTGATTACTATCATCCATCCATTAGACTTACAACCAAATTTTCATGTTTGCTATCTACCAATAACCCTTGTTCACTTTGCTTCACCCGAATCACAATCCAAGTCCCCTTTTTTTCCTTTCTTTTTTTTTTTTTTTTTTCAAATGCATTTTCCTGTTTGACTTGCTGTACTGAGAACACTTCCTCTCAGGAACGCATTCATCCTGAACATCTTTGTTATTGTTTTCTGTGTGCTTTGGCCTTTCTCTCCAAGCCTGCAGGTTAGGCTGCAGATATTTTTGTGCATATGGAATTTATTCAATTTCCCACATTCTGGGATTTGGGCCCAGAAATGACTTATACTTGTCTAAGAAAATGTCTTATATTTGACTCAAGGAGGCATTATACATTTATGGTGCTGTATAAAGTTTCATCTTTTAATGAGCTGGTAGTATATTACTACTAGGTCAGTTTTATGGATCTCATATTAGATGAATTTCCTCTTGTAGGTTAGTACCAGTTTGCATCATATACCTAGCTATCTGAAAATAAAAAGAACATTATATACAGGAATGTCTATTTTTTATACTAATGTAGCTATTAATATCTTTAATTTCCCCACCTTCCACCCCTCCACCCCACTTTGTTTCCCATTTTCTCTCTAATATTCCATCTGGTGATCTCTTTTCACGTTTTTCATTATAAAATCTATGGAATGGCATAAATAATTCTGCTTTCTGATTTGTATGCAGTTTGTCAGCACAAAGTTTTCAGCAGAGTCTTGGAAAGCTCAAAAGAAAGAAAATTTGTTAAAGGAATATCATCAAGTAGCAAATATAACAAAGTTAGCAGGACAGAACTCATGTGCCATTTCAGTATTTACCATTATGACTCACGGCAACAAATTTGTCAGTGCTATCAGTTTCAGTCTTATCAGTGACTCTAACTGTGATGGATGAACATTTCCATATTATGATGATTTTGTCGTGCTTCAGGGTGACACCTCGGCATAATTATTCTGATGCATGTTGCTGATAGAGCAAATTTTGCAAAGCAGCAAGCAGAGAGCATTTCCCAGTCTGTATTATACGTCTCTCTGAAACATTCCTTTGTAGTGCTTCACTGTGGCCAAGCTAAATGGTAGCCAGAAACTTCAGTGCGTATTTATTTATGAAAGATTATAAATATAAAGAAGGCAAAACCATAAGTGTTAAACATATATTTAAAACAAAAAAGCGTCTTATACAATATTTGTCAAGGTCAGGCAATAAATAATGTAAGTTTCTCTGCAATATGGGTTTTTGTGTCTGATTTTCAGAAAATCAATGACCCCTGACTATTACTGTTTTATAATTAACCAATATTTAAGAAAGTGCTGTACAGATAGTATTAGATGTTTTTGTTTACAATTTGTTAAACCTGAACCATCAACACTAATACCTCAGATAAACCCAGTAAATATAAGGCAACTGAACTCCCCAGCTAAATAAATTGGCTTCCTTGCTTAATAACTATCTTATGTCAAGTGTGACAACTTCATGTAGATGCTTTCGTGCTTAAGTTCCTATCTAACACACTGTTAACTCTTACTTTCCTACTTCAGAACAGTATGATAAACAGATAAACACATTTAAAAAGGATTACTTCCTCAGGAAGATGTCTTGCAAGTGCCTGAGTTTAGTCTTTTCTAACTTGTGTGGGTAACAGAGGTGACAATGTAATCAAAGGAGGGAAGGAAAGAACGGTTGTTATAGAAAGAAAATAAAAATAGAAGATACTTGTTCTGCTCCTTCATCTTTAATGAAGGAAGTAGAGTTTCAGTGAAGTGGGAATCTGAGAGTTTCCTTGATCTGGAAGCTGACAAAGTTTAGGGATGACTCCCAGTTTTGGTGTCAGAGATGATTTCTTCCAAAGACCTTTGTGTTTGCTCTTAGGGATCTGATCTGAGCCTTGTGAATACATGGGACAGGGCATGCTGAGTTCCTAGAATAAAGAATTTAGGCATCGAAATGTAAAAATGTCCTAGAGATACATTTACTGTGGAATGAAGAGCAAGAAGACACAAGTCCAGAAACAGCCTCAGGCAACAAACTTGAAACAAAACAAACATTTCCCTCACCAAAACCAGGAAAAGAGGACACTTATTCATAAATTCCTCTAATCTCACCAGCACAAGCTGTCTTTTCTCCCTATATGTGTAACTAGTGTTTCTGCTGGAAGGTTGTGAAATCTTTCCTCTACAAAGAATGCATCTCGCACGAGGAGGCTGAGGTCCGTTATGATTTAGGCTGGCCACTGATGTGAAACTGAAGAGAGCAGGAGAGGAGGATGTTCAAACAAGTTATTCCTGAAGGTGTAATGACAGTACTTTTTCCTGTTGAAGAGACTTTTCTGATAGTTCCTTTAGAAACAGTTGACAAGAAGAAGCATTAAGTATCATGTTCTTAATTATAGATTTTGGTTTACTCTGAAGGAAGAATGTTTTCTGTGGAGATCCCTGGTAATTAATGAGAGTAACATGGCTTTGCTTTCTAAAAGGAGGAAAAGGAAAATCTAAAGCCTAAAGGTTTCTCCGGGTCGAGATATCTTCCAGGTCAAAATATTTTTACAAATACAAATGTGTGCCATGAGGAGCTAAATATCAAACTGTTTAGATTTAAATGATGAGAAAGATCAGTCTGTCTTCCAAATGCATGATTCTTCATGGTTTCTTCTGACACATGTTGCTCACCATGGTTAAAAATCCTGAGTTGGAGCAGTGTCAGAAACTGAGCGTAATTATAAACTGAAACTGTTGAGGAAGCCTGTTTGCCTTGTGTCAAAGGTGGCTGAAGGAGGGAAGAAGTATGGGGACTGGGAATTGCTGCCACATTAAGGAGTGTTAGGAGGAAGGCAGAACCAGACTGGTTCTGGCTCCACTGTGGAATGCTGGCATATGATACGTATGCTAGATAGGAATTGAGAAGCTTTGTTTCAGTAAATAATTGGACATATTCATCTGTGAAAGGCAGTGTGTGATAAACTGCTATCAGCATCTAGTAGAACCTAAAGAAAATGACCTAATTTCACAATGAGTAGTCATCCAAGCATTCAACATCTAAAATGTCAGTGTTCTCCAAGAGCTCTTTGTATGGCCTCCCCTAAGGTCTATTTCTACATCCATTCAAGTCAAGAGCCAAAATCTGACTGACTTTAATGGGAGCAGAATTAGGCTCATATTGAATTTTTGGAACAATGTTAATATTGCTGTCAGCAAGATTGTGAGTTCTACCCTCATGCTTTCCCCTGACATCTGTCTGTTTCAAGGTATAAATGAACTAACACACAAGGCACACGAGGAAATTTTTACATCTGCCTGTACTGGCAGCCAGGAGAGATGTAAAGTACTGGAAGCTTGACAAACCCTGCAGCTTTCAAAAGTTAGATTGCAAATGTTTTTACTTTAGCCTCATTAAAATAAGAATAATAGTAAAGGGAAGGCCAAAATTTAGGCTTCTTTTTGATCCAAGACTGTGCAAGAAGATAGAAGAAGTACTTCCTCTGAAGCTCTATGAACATTTTGAAGTGCAGGGTTATCTTTACTGGAACAGTGAAATGAAGGACAAAAAGAAGTTAAATGATCTACTTGATGCCTTGATAAAACTGCCTTTCTTTTAAAACAATAAGTTAAATGTGTGAGAAAATTTATTTTCCACTTTACAATCCTTCTGCAGTTGATATGTTACCATTACTTCATACTTTCTACTCCTCTGAACCTTTAATTTTGTAACTGCTCCTAGTATTTTGTATGCAGACACAATAATTCTGTGTCCTGCATTGTTTGAATAATATGTAGCAGATGTCTGTTCTGTTTTTGCCATTGTACAAATCAATATATTTTCCTAAATGGAAAGGCAGAAAAACAAAAAGGTCATCCTAGATGTTGTAGACCAACTGAGTTTGTCTAGTCTGAAATACAAATGCAAAACCCACAAGCTCGCTCCACTGAATGATCAGAAAAGACTATCTTTTTAAAAATACTGAAATATTTAACTGTCACTACTTTATGGCACATTACATTATTTCAGCAACTTGTTCCAGTCTTTCCAAAGGTACTCCATTCTTGATCACAACCAAGAATAAGCTGTGGTTAAATTGAATTGAGCTTTTGTTTTATTGTCATGAGTATTAGCAACTCCATATCCTTAACATGCTAGCTACTTCCATAAGAAGGAAATAAAAGTTGTTTCTTAGATGTTGCTTTAACACTTAATGCAAAGATGCTGAGTGCTTCCTGTGAAGTGACAAACTACTTCAGCTTCTTCTGGATTTTCAGTGAGCAGGAATTGAGACCATTAATTATCTCACAGGATGTACTGAACAGCTCTCAGGTCATGGGATGAAGTTCTTCCAAAATCTCTACTGCTACAGACTGTACTTTGGCTGAAATATTAGTAGATACATTGTAGCATTTTCTTAGCAAGATGATTTTCTATTTCCATGGTAGCAGACTGTTTGGACAGGATTCAAACGTGCTTTTTTTTTTTTTTTCTTCTTAGCAAAAGGACTAATGAGAGCAGTGGGATTAAGTTGCAGCATCTCTGTTCTGTTTGTTTTACAAAGCTGTGGTACATGGCTGTTCCTGCCGTAAAGATCAAACCTGAATGAGGTAGATATGCAGTAGAAAGGAACTAGAGGTGAAGACGTGTAGTACCTTGTCTAGGATCTTTCAGTGGCAGGATCTCTGGGCTGTAACTAGTGCTTGTCCACTTGCAGTTTTGTTCTATTTTTCTTTTCAATTCTAGCTGTCGTAAAGCATTACGTCTATAAATATGGTCCCATGTGCATATTACATTTAATGGTATTCTTTTCCGCACATTTTTTATCTAGTTTTCTCTCCACATTTCATACTGGATCTGTTTAGAAGATGCACAAAGTAGATTGGTTGCTGCTAGTCCTGTTGATTAATTCTCACTAGGAATTTCAGTTACTGTCATGATAAGGGTGGTACAGACCTGAACTAATGTCAGATATAATATTCTAAGAGCAATTGAAGTTAAAGAGTGAAAGTGGCCATATATGCCACAGTACTTAACTATATGGTTTTATGATGCATTTTTGTTAATGTACTTCCCCCTTACTCCATTTCAAAGTGTGCATGGAGACTGTCCTACAGAACAGAAATTAGAGTATTTGGAAAGAAGATTGTAGATTGGTGTTATAATGGATCATACCTAAATACCGAGGATATAAGTGCTCAGGAAGGAAGTAGGAAAATGTAAGAAAAGGTTTCAGAGCCAATTAATGATATAATAAAAAGAAGTAGTCCTTCATTCTTGTTTTCATGGCTATTATGCATGTTAATCCCTTTCGTATATTGCCTTTTTGATTGGCATCTCAAAAATGGCTCGTTATCAAGTTTAAGTGAAAGAATTAACTGCAGCAAAAATGGCAATGAGTGAAATTTTACGGCTGCAGCAACATGCATTTTGCTTCAGGGAAGACAAGGAGGGAAAGGAGTTGAGGCATTTGAGGAGATGCTAATAAGGAATTGTTAAAAAAACATGGAGCATTTCAACCCTTCATTCCCTAAGATGCTTTGGATAGCTGTTATCCAAAATGATGGAATACAGTAACACAAATCAACACAGTTCTGCATGAAAAACTGTTGCAATATGATAATGTGTTTGTTGAATGAATGTCCTCAGAAATACCATGGTACCAGCACAGTGGGGGTGGCATTGCTAGCGCTAATGGCAACCAAGCGTCTGAGATGGAGTCCCCTGAAATTAAGAAGGTTGCTAATATTCTCTCTCAGCTTTACAAATTCGCACTTCCATCCTAGTGCAAACCAACTAGGATCTGTTGCTGTTTAGGTGTATTTCAATTTCATTCTTTTTAATCAAGCTTCCTCAGACCAATGGTTTTAAAACAGCAGGCCTTTTTTTACATTCTTTCTAGATTCTTTTTACACTCTTGTTCAAAGAGGCAAGTTTTAAACCTGCATTCTGTGTGCAAACTCTTTCTTCTCTTCTCCAACTGTAAATACACCTTTTTTTTGAGATCAGAATATGATATTCCTTCTGATGTAGTTACAAAAGATGTAGATAAATTGCATTCACAGGTCATATTGATTGTAGCATGAGCATGAAATCTTCCTGCTACCTAAGCAAATCTAGGAGGCTGAGCAGTTAGTAGAAGATATTGGACCTTCAGAGTGCTCAACCGATTTGGATGTAGAACAGCAGCGAGCACGCAGGATAACAGTGCAATGGAGTAAAAATCAATCCCTTTAAAAGGTCTGACAGAAAAGTGGGGAGAAAATAACTTTGTATTACAAAGACAGCTTCATGTTAAGGCAAGTGTGTGCCAGCTTAAGCTACGGGCAAGGATGACAAACAGCTGCCTCAGTCATTAACAATAATTGTAACATGCTGTAGTTAAAGCCAGCTGTGTCACTACTAGCTCATGACTGCAAAGTCACATTCTGCTATATGTGGTTACCCCTGTTTTCTACTGTAAGTAATAGCCAAAGGTATTTAAGTCTGTGTTAATTATTGGCAGATGTTGCTTAATATACTTCATCAATGCTTTTCCACTAAAAATTCTTAGAGAATTGGAACTATGTCAAATTATTCTCCTTTACATGCAAAAATTTTGCTCATAGGCCATGAAATGTGACACAACACGTAATTTTGGAATATTGTTTTATTAATCCCAAATGCAAAGCTTTGAATTTTACACTTTCAAATTTTGGAATTTAAATCAGATTTTAATCCACTTACATGGTTTTAAACCTTTTGTACGGTAGAGAGCTCCAGTGGTGGAGATAGAAAGTGCCTCTAAGATTTTCCAGTGCCTTTTTGCTGTTTTTAATACATAAGTTGAATCTGACTGAAAATAATACTTGAACATTGATAATGCTCTGAACATTGTGTTCTGCTAGTGTTTACAGTGTGTGTATTATTTTACACTTATTTATAACTTAAATGCTTGGTCTCATGCTAAGTAAGTATATCATAAAGGTCTAGTCCTTTTTTTTTTCACCTTTTACTCAGGTAAAGAATATCTGAGCCCCAATTTTGAAACTGCTAAAGTAAGGAAATGCAGTGACCTCTGAAATTATTGATGAAATGGAAAGTAGTTCTTATTCTATGTAATGCTTTTATTATCACATTTTACCCAAATACTGATGAGCTATGTTTATTACATACTTCAGTGTGTTTTGTGTTGCTGTTGACAGTTTTACCATTTACCATTATTAAAATATATTTTCTTACATCTTCCAAAATTAAGTCAGATATTTTATCTTGCGTCTTTGGTTTCCCTCGTTTTTAATATGTAGTCACTGATAAAAAATTCCAATCTTCATTTGGTATATGCTACTTATTAATTACTTCTAATGTCTTTTTTTATAATCCTCTAAGACAATATAATCGTTAGTGTTTCTTAATTACAGATTTTTGAAATATGTAATGTAATAATTTTAGTTGGAATTCACATTTTTCTGTTCAGAAAATTAGTTGATTTAACTTGCAATTTACTTCTAGACTTGTGAAAATGCTATTTTTTAAGCAGCAGACATATATAAATCTTTTTTTCTGTCTTACTGCACTTGCACATAACAAATATATTCAAGGCAAAAGCACTTGCTACAGAGTCATTTTGGTTCTGGGATCATAACTAAATTAATGTGGAATTTCTCTTAAATGGGTGAAAATGTCTCTAAGTTGGAATATCAAAATGTGACATAAATTGTGATGAAATCAATTGTATCAGGAGGGTGAAACTTCTCGGATGTTTCACTAGAAAGAAAGGTTCCTGTGATACCACTTCTTTTTACTTCTTATTTAAGAGTTTGTATCAATATTCTCTGAAACCTAATTATACACTTGAATAGTGATCCATAATATTTCCAAGGACCATTGCTTGCCAGTTATGGGTAACTGTTGTGGATTAACACCAGTAGGCAACTCAGCCCCACACAGCCACTCGTTCACTCCCTCGCAGTGATATGCGGGAGAGAATCAGAAAGGGAAAAGTGAGAAAACCCATGGTCTGATAAAGACAGTTTAATAAGGAAAGCAAAAGCTGGGTGTGCAAGCAGAGCAAAACAAGGAATTCATCCACTGCTTCCCATCAGCAGGCAGGTGTTCAGCCATCTCCTGGAAACCAGGACTCCATGTATAACGGTTACTTGGGAAGACAAAAGTCATAACTCTGACCATCCCCACCTTCCTCCCCCAGCTTTATATGCTGAGCATGATGTCATGTAATCTGGAATATCCCTTGGGTCATTTGGGGTCAGCTGTCCCAACTGTGTCCCCTCCCAGCTTCTTATGCACCCCCAGCCTACTTGCTGGTGGGGTGGGGCAAGAAGCAGCAAAGGCCTTGACTCTGTGTAAGCACTGCTCAGCAATAGCTAACACATTACTATGTTATTGACACTGTTTTGGTCATAAATCCAAAACAGAGCACCCTATGAGCTGCTATGAAGAAAATTATCCCAATCAAACCCAGTACAGTAACTTAGTAACAGCTAATACTATTTTGGTAGAGTGCTGCTTCAATTCCCATTTTGCTTTCTCTGTCCTTTTTAAACAAGTATCTTATTCTTCATGTTATGCGACTCATTTCATGAAGGTGCTGCAACACCAATTCTATTAAGTTTGGGTATGTAAACAGACAGTTCTGATTCATGGTATTACTCAATCCTCTAGCTCAATATCTCATATGCTTTCATTTTTGGATAACTTTTAAAACACAATTTAGTTCTAAGCAAGTGCTTTGATTTTTATCCTTCTTAATACTTTAACATCCTAGGAAGTAGGCTAGCAAGGTTCACCTGAGAAGGAAGATGACTACTAAGTGTTGTACATACTATTATTGATAAAAGCAAGAGATGTAGGGGATAGGATATTTCAGCCACATACCTAAATAAAAAGAGAAATCTTTGTATGTTGCAGTTTAAGTGACAACCTTGATGGCCAAATTGACTGCACCCCTTTCTGCAAGATGTGTTTAGCAAGCTATTAAACAATATTACAGGTGTTCCTTATATGTAATATATTAAAAAGTGGCAAAAGCACTCAAATAGCCAATGAGAGAGCTTGCAGTTAACCCATGTGGAGGCATGCAGGGCTGAAGATACTTGAGGCAGAACTGAGCTTGCTTATTCCAGTGTATCTAAAAAGGTCGATCATTCTGTCATGACTAATCCTATCAGCTATGATGAGTCCTCAAATGAAAAGTACTGCCATAATTTATTGTAGATGCATGCAGTACTATCATGTGACATATACCATCCAAAAGTCCTGTCCAGAGTTGTTTTGGGTTTGGGAAAAAAATTCCCAGCTCTCATGACTCATACTGCTTCTGTGGTACCACCCAGCTACCCATCAGGTAGCACTAGGGAAGTGAGGTGAGAAGAGAGGTGGAGAGGGTAATTTTTAAATTTCTTTCATCCCTCTGAGTTATTTACTGTGGCTGGAATCTGGGGAGACTCCTCTAAGATCTGAATGACTTAGCCTAGAGGACAGAAATTTTCCAGAGAGAGACACCTTCATAGCCATAAATATATTTGTTTTTAAGATTTACATAAGCTTAAACTTTTAAACAGTAACCACATACTCTTGACATAGCTTGAGGGAAAAATGAGGAAATTTGCTAAATTGCCTTGATGTCAATAATTCTGTATCAGCTCAGTATTTTTAGTGATAAAATTATTAGCAAGAATGACACATAAAACAATTTCCAGTCTCTTGATTTATATACATTATCTTGAAGTCAAGGAAACTATCAGATATAAATTAACTGCTTATGGAGTTCTAAGTACTGACTAAATATTTCAGTGAAAAGCATAATTTTAATGTAAATACAGTGGAATTAGCAAATGTATATTAGATAAACAATATATTAGATGGCTGAAAGTGATTTGTACCATCTTGTCTAGGCTTAAACTGTTGGCATTGGAAATAATGCACTTTTTAGATAGAAAAACATAGCTTTCTGGTTCAGAATTTTAGAAAAATGAATTAAAAGGACAGAACAATTTATTTCACTTTCAAAAGTGACAGACATGCAATAGTTTCTCTTTAGGGATCTGAAGATATGTACTATGTATCTGGCAGCATTGTACCTTTGACTTCTCATCATGAATGATCTTATACCAGTGACCACATGATGTGCTTTTATAAGAAGTTATTTCAAGTCAGTGATCCTCCTTGTCAGCTAAAAACTTGAGTGTCTTCTTTTATCAGTCCATCAACTTTAAAAGCTTTCCTTTCCTCATCAATTATCCTGAATTCATATTTGTCTTGACCTATCTACTGTGGACATAAACTCGATCTGGGGACTTGAATGCTATCTAAAATACGTTAGTGCTACAGAAATATTTTCCATGGTATTTCTGCTCCTTTTGCTATAATTTAAATATTATAAACTTATTTTTCTTTTCTAAATCCATATTTCCCCATACTTGCCCATGGAAAATGTCTCTTTCTTACTTAGTAGAAACAATTCTTCAGAGTGAAGTCAGTAGCAACAAAATCTATATAACATTTCCTCATATTTTATTGCATGTTTTGGAAGTAAATCTTGTTTACCTTTTAATACCAGGATTAAAGTTGGTCAGTATTTTTTTGGCTGTTGTTAAACATGAAAAGCTTAACAAAAATGTTGGGTGCTCAGTAGATTTTCATCAGCATTCTGTGGTGGTTCTGAGGTCCCTATCATTTTGACAGTCTATATAATAAAAATGCAGCACATAAGTTGTACTGTTTGAGATCAACATCCTTATGTCACAGAAAACTAGAGAAATGACAATGAAAGTACGTGAATGACTTACACAAAATATGTTATAAAAAATAATTCTGAATTATTCACTTCTGCTTTCATATGGTCCATCGTGTACCTCTTAAGTATTGCAGCCGCAAAATAGTTCAGATACTGACCAATAAGAAATTGTTACAGGAAGATTTCTGTCACATTTTTCATGTGAAACTTGCTTACATTTACCATGGTCTTAGATTGTAATGCTTTAAAATTCAAGAAGTATTAATCTTAGCAAGGGAATTTCAAGCAGAGAAGGTTTTAAAAGAATTTTTTATCATGTCAAAAATTTTGAAGCCTAAAAATCCTATTCTGCATCAGCATGACGTCAACATGTTTTGGGAGAGACAAACCTGGTTAGTTAAAACATTCACTTGTAACAGAGAATCTCATTTCCCTCTGTTTCTGACTGAGATACGGAGAGCCTGAAGTTGGTAAGTGAGTCTATCCACTAGACTATTGATGTGGGGTAAAATCACTTTCTCTTCTGTTCTATTAAAAAATTAATCATGGACCAGTTAATCCAGAAAAAAAATCATTGGATAGAAATCTTACTGAAAATGTTTCAGCAGAGAGTTTTAGGTACATAATGATGTAAAATTATTCTGTTGAGGTTTCTCAATCAGCTCCAACTCAGATGTTGTTATAGCTTTAAAGTATTATTTATTAATTATTTTGCTTTCCCCCATCTGTTTGATTTTGTGTTCTCCAGAATTATTGCTATTTTAAAAACAGTAAGGTAAAACCTGTTGTTGAAGCATCTAGTTGCACAATACAATGTTTCCACATCTAATTGAAGAGTTAAGAAAAAATTCAAGAGACCAGCACGATGTTAAAAGATTTGAGAAATCTGGGAGATTGTTTTGTCTAGTCGAAATGAAGTTTAGCATAATGCTTCCTTGGAAGGGAAATTATCATTTACATCCTTAAACAATAATAGAGATGCTATTTTATTACTTTCACGTTCGTGTGTATATATCTGGCTTCTGAGGAGTAGCACCAAATAAACATGTAGAATATATTCTGTATGTATTATGCTGCAATACAGAGGAGTTTTACCTCATCATATACGTGTCATACAAATTTGCTTATACGAAGAGCTGCTTTGACATGAGTGATGCTCATGAATTAAGGCTTTACAAGAAAGCACGTGGTACATTTCAGATCAAACACATTTATTTCCAACATAGTTAAGCAGATACTATCATTTAAGACATCATCTTTAAAAGGTTTAAGATGGTCATTGAAGATTTCCAGTACTCAGGCAGAGTTCCGTAGTATTTAACTAGCAGGCTCACTGTTGCAAAACACACTTCAAAAGTAAGACAATATTATTGTCTCTGAACAAATATTTTCTTGCCACCTGGGTCTTTATAAGCAAGATGAAAGGAATTCAGTAAAATATTTGATACCTTTTTGGAGAGAAGATTATCTCCAATCCTTTGGTTGCTGTCAGGTTTTGTGGAGGCTGACTAGAAAAGTTATGGTTGACTTCAAGTTTCCTCTTCAATATTTTAAGCAGAATATTTGCTATATACTTTTAAGGCATTTTAAAAAAGATTAGTATTATAATTTCTTAGCCTTAGCTCCTTCTAATAAATCCATTGCCCAAGGAATTCTTTTATGTATCCAAAAAATGTTTCCATGTTCTCCAGTAAAGCTTACACCTGTTTAAAGATAGGAAATGCCTCAGAAAACTAGACTTTATTCTTAAAATACTGGCCTCTGTGTTTCATTCTGATCCTTCAGGAATGGATTTGCTTTTCTAATCAAACCATGGTAGAGTGGAAGCCGGTTCATAAAGCCAAAGCTGAAAACTGTATGTCATATTAGCTACAAAAGAATTATTTGTGAACACATGGAAATATTTTAAAAATGTTATACCTTCTGAAATACTATGTAGTGCTTACATTTTTTTTTTCCCCAGCATTTCAGAATTCTGATGAGATGATTACTTAATCCAGTACACCAAACCATGTTCCAGTGCATCAGGACAAAAGATAGGTATGTTAAATTCACACCTAATATGTAGATAAAATAAAAAATGCTTGTGATTAAAAAAAAAAAAAAAAAAAATAAATCTTTACTCAACATATCATCAATGGACTTAAAAAGTGTCTTCATATGTTAGTCAACCATGCTGTATTTCCATTCTAGCCTGCTTCCCACAAGAATGTCATGGGCTAAATCCTAATTGCAGCATCTGTATTAGTGGCAAGTGGAATATCAATGTCTGGAGGATTGTGATGCAATTTTTTTCTCCACCTTCATAATCATTCACAACCTTTTTAGTCAGTTTAAAAATTAACAAAAGCTAATTTGTCCTCTGCATAAACTCGATACATAAGTTATTGGTATGAAAGAAATAAGGATCACTACAATGTTATTTATGTCATTGTTCTTCTAAGTGCCTTTTGAAATGGTTTGCTTTGATTTAAAATGTGTGTTATTGGGTTATAAAATACCTCTGTACAAATAGAGCTGAATACATTGGGTAGTATATTATAAAACTTATTTCTATATTTTGGTTTGTGAGACAACATTTGCATTCATTATAGAAGCAAAGATTGAGCAGAATAAATTTAAAGCCTATTAAATCAACCATATGCGATATGCATCTACTGATGATAATAAGAAAAAATTGGTAGTGAAATTTTATTTTACCATATTTACATATTTAAAATTCCATGCCTTATGAAGCATTAATAAGATCATATGTGCAATCTTCCTGGACCACTGCATTTGTGTTTATGGAAGGCAGATGATGGCACCTGACATGAACTAGGAATTTTACAGTTATAGAATGAATTACGAGGCTACAAAGGAGAATCTGAAGAGTTTTCATGGTGTTTCTCTTGTCTAAAATCTCACAAAGTCCTTTGCGTTTGCCTGTAACACTGAATGCTCTAGAGTTAGACATATTTTATTTGGAGAAAGGACATTTATTTGTGTAAAGAAATAACACTTCCTAGGCTAGAGATTCTAGGAAAGGTAGATAAACCAGGCAAAGCTTCTGTAAAAGCTTAATAGGTAAATTCCTGTCAAATATGGGAAGAAGGATGGAGTGTAGACAAAGTGGAGAGCAAAATATTCTTGGGAATCGTTTCAAATCAACTGACCTACTTTGCTCTTTTGCATGCTGATGTGGAAGGGAGAAGGATGGTTAGATTTCTAACAGAAATGAATGGATCTTTGGCTACTTTTGAAGACATCTAAAGGCACTTGAACCTGGTTCATGATTTGCATTGGCACAATGTCTGCTGAGTGTTGGTTTGCATTCATATAGCAATGCCCATTATTATAATCCACTAGATCTTCCTTAAACTCGCAACCTTTTTTTTACAGTAAATTTTCCAAATAACTCACTTGTAGATGAATAGGCTTTTATAGAAGCTTTTTTTCTTGCCCTTTTTTTTTTTTTTTTTTTTGCTTTCAGAATATTAGTTCTGAAGTTGGATTGTTTCCTTATTCTTTAATCTCTTGGTGGTATAAAGGTAAACCTCCACAAAAGAATGAAATCTGTTTTGACATTATGTGTTTCTTCAAGAGTGATAAGAACAACTCCTTTATCTTTCGTGAGTAAATTTTATGTTGTTTTAATATTTACTATATATTGTTATATATTTATCATATATTATTTATTGCATGTTTTAAATATTACATGCTTTTGTCCTTTGTGTGCTTTAGCGAGGACCACGAGCATCCATGATTATTGCCTTTTAACTTATAGGGCAATAGAATAATGTCCGCAGAGTTGTTTCCTGTTTAATTTGAAAAAAAAAATCTGTTGTAATAGTAACGTTGTCTTTTTTCATGCTGTATATTCTTGATAGTGATGTTTTCCCCTGTTTGTTGTTTTTTTCTGGTTAGCATTTGGTCTAGTTGTCAGCAGTTCCATTTAAATGTTTTAACTTTTTTTCATTTGCTTGTGAAAATTTTCACTTTGATTCACTTCTCATGATACTATCTATATTGTTTTTTCATTATTCACTTTGCATGCAATCATATGTGATGTTGATATTTGGCAATTCCATTGACAAGGTGCTGTCACATAAATAATGTATTTCTAGACTTCTGCACATGCCTATTAACCTGATTGACCTCAAACGCCTTTCCAATTTTTAAGAATTTTCCTTCTGTAGCAATACTTCATACTTTGCTCCTGATCCAGTCTTTTTATCCAATAGCCCATTTTAACCCTTATTCTTTACCTCAGCCACGAATCTCTAGTTTGGAACCTTGTCAAATACTTTTGAAAATCCGAGTACTTTTCATCCACTGAATTCCTCTTATCTCTTACTGCAGCAGTATCTTCAAAGAACTCCAACAGGCTAGATAAGCATGACAGTTCCCTGCTAGAGCCCTTGCTAGTTATCCTTAATCAAACTGTGCTTCTCCAGGTGTTCTCCCTACCGAAAAGGCCTGTGTGAAATAGTTAAAATTATTTTCTTCATAACTACTATCTGCAGTTTGCTGTTAAACCATTTCTGATTACTTCAAATTTAAATCTACAGTTTCCTTTGGCTTTAGCTAATGCTGTTTTCCTTGAGTGATATATATGCTATGCCAATATTTTGTGCTCACATTTTAAATATTTTTATGAATAGATGATCACTGTTTGATATGTATCTGGTCTAACCAGATCTGTTACTGTGAGCTGCGACTGTCACTTAAAGACAAACTTGCAAAGTAGGTCTGCTGTCTGCTGAACAGATGAATGACTGCTTTAACAAATTGCAAAGAGAAGCTATTATATTGCCCTAGAAATTTTAGTCAACATTTGTATTGATTTTTTTCTCAGTTTTGGACCACTGCTAAATTCACTCCAAGTAATGTCATGCGTGTTCTCTTTTGAAAAACATTTATCATTTGTGTGAGGGATAACTCTTCTTCTTCAACACAAGTTTATAAAAAAATAATACTCCAGTTACCACGATCTTCAGGTTTTGCTTCTTATTCCTGCACATACTGTCCTAACAACTTTAATGACCTTATTTTCAAATAACCATTCTGTGGACTGTTATGTAAATATATATGACTCCGCTGGTAGATATAGATGTATATTATAAGAACAGTGACAATAAATATAACTTAGGAAGGGATGTCGTCACCTTGCCTCAGTAAACCACATATCAAGCCACTGTTTCTCTACAAAGATCAGAAATACCGTACAGGTGGCTCTTCTGCAGTACCTGTCACATCAGAAGTTAATGGTTTAAGAGATTCGTTCCCTCCCCAGAGCAGTCTGGGGCACAAGGGAACATACGTGACATATAACATGATTTGCCTGTCCTATTGATGACCTTTTCCTCCATTGATAACTGCAGTGGGTTGAGGTTGTCAATACAGTCCAACTGCAGGCATTGTTGTTCTCCCAGGACCATGTGAGTCTGGTCTTCATTTGTAACTAACGTGCCTTTCTGCAAAGTTGTTAGTCCCAGTTCTGTAATAGACTGACATAAGATAAAGCTTAGATAATGGAAATGGCAAGTACTTTATCCTTCCTTCCATCCGTCTCTCTTCCCTTCCTTCTGCCTGTCCTTCCTTCCTTTGTTCTGAAAGGTTTCTCTAAAAGTTTTCTACTTACGCAGCTGCAGGATACTTCAGGCACACCAATCACTTGAGCAATGCAGCTGAAGGAAGTATACTGTAGGCTTGTTTCTCAACCAACCCATATAACATTTATCAAGCCTATAGCTCTGAAGCATTTACTTTCTGAAGCATTACCGCCACTCCACAGGAATGGAGTCTGCCATGCACAAAAAAGCCACATAAGCTATCTGCTTGAAATGGAAGATTTCTTTGTCCTCCTGCTGCCTCCATGTTCTGAGCTGCTGTGATGTTAGGATCTGACTATAGCCATTCAGTGGTTCTTTTTGCATCTGACATGCTTTATTGTTGCTCTTGATTGAGATAACACTAAGTGCCTCTGCTATCAGAAGAAGCCTGGAAATCAACAAGTGGGATGCAATTTCTCTTGCTTAACAGTGATGCCTAAATTGCTATTTGCTTTCAGCAGTGCTTAGCTGATGATTTGATAGTGAGGATTTTTTTTTGTTATGATTCTCTCTCACCAACACTTACAGTTAAAATATTTGCAGATGTATAATAATTGCTCTGGTTTTGAAAACTGGTTGCTGGGAATGATTTATATTTGCAGCTCTCCGATGGACCTATAAGAAGTGGTTTAACAGAAAATTGCCCTTGACGATTGAGGCTATACTGTCTAGGAAAAACCTACAGTAGATAACTTAAGAAAAAAATAAAATTCCATATTTTGATGAAGTTGTAATGGTATGTCCATCATTCATTTGAACTGAATGACAACAAAATATTTTAAATATAATTAAGAAAGAATATTGAGGGTTTGAGAATTATCTATCAATTTTCTTGTCATTTTTTCTGTACCTCATGTTTATGATTGTAACATGTCTTGCAGCAAAAGTTTGCCACCTCTTGGACATATTATTGGTTTGTTCTTCTCATGCCTCAGGCTGGCTGCATCATCCCCTGACCATGTGCCTTAGCTCTGTGCTGTGCTGACTTGAACTGAAAACATCGATTTGGACTGCCTCAGAGCTGTCAGCTTGTAGCACAGGCAAAACCTGACAGACCTGGGTAGGGTTGTCCATAGTATGTCCACAGTGTTTCTCAGTATAAAAGCAAGGGCAGTGCATACACTTCTAGTACTTTCTTGATATAACATGTGACTGAGAACAGAGCAAATCAACATGCAGTGTAATATTGGAGCTGTGGGACTGTTATTCTGTCATGGATAAATACACTTGCTAAACAGTGCTGTGTATTCTCTGCTGTTGTCTTTGGTGGTTATCACTAAAATGTAACGATTTGGACAATCGGATGTTAAAGGTGCTACAGAGCATTTAGTTCTGAATGTAGGCTGCCAGACTGTAAACACCTTCAGCTGAAGAGCATCTGTATCTGAAATCTGTCCAGATTTTGAGAGAGAGATCCTTTATAATAATTACCCAGTTGATGGTTATTTTTAATTCTTGTGAATTACAGTGAAAGTTGGGTCAATTGAAGTTTTGACAACCTTTACAAATTCAGAATATTTTCTGAAAAGAAAGGTATCGGCCTTTATTTATACCATAAAATTATGCTTATAAGGAAAGTTATACTGCAGGGGTAAGAATTATTTTAGAAGAATTCTCCTGTGTGGAGAATTCTCACCTCCATTAACTGGGCTGGGCAGAGCAGGAGTCCATGGCAGAGAAGTATCTGTGTCTAAAGGCATGGCTTCACTGACCTCACAGCACATGGACACACTGTTAGATTCCTCCTTCCCCTTTCAGCTAGCAAACATTTTACTCATCATTTTGAAAGCATTTACTCTGAAAGGAAGAATGAGGATAGGATGACCTCCAAAGAGGAGTATTCTTCAGTATGTTTACTTTCGTAAATAAACTATCTGCCTTTCTTGAGCTAGCACTTAAATGGAGGCAAGGTTTGCATCATGCTGACAATGCTTATTCCATGAAATTAATGAAGCAGTAAATACCTACATGTCTTAAAAAGAACTACCCTAATATCGTCTCAAAAAATAAAGTTTCTAATTTGATCAATACACAAAAGCATAATTATATTACCTTCTCATCATACACATACGCTGTATTTGTGATCTTTTTTCCTTACACTATCATTCTTCTTATCCTGCCTGTAGCACTACTCTGCATCCTTACTGTCTTTGAAATGGATCAGGGATGAAAATTCCTCCTCTAACCCTCAGCTGCATTTTGTTTTCAATACAGTTATTTTAACTTAGATCAATTTGCTGATCCAGTTCCCAGTGTGGCCCTACAGAAAGTTATATTTGCAAAAGCAAGGCAACAACACAGATGTGGAAATATGCACAGGCAGAGAGAGGACAATAGCTGCTTAAAGTTGTGCTGCTGCAGAGAGAAACATCTGTGGACACACAACCTCAGTTAAACATTTATGAGGAGATGCATGGATATACAGTGCACATATCTAGGATCACTGCAATTTTTCTTTCTTTCATAAAGCACTTGTCATCAATCTTCTGCAAGCAGTAAGTGAAAATGGAAGCTGCCATCTATGCCGTGGTACTTGCCTTACACCCTGCAGGCAGCAAATTTTGTCTCAGTTCTGTTAAACACCAGGCCTTTCTGCCTTGCTTTTTGATAGTGGTAAGATTTGCTGTATCTGTCATACAGTCCAGCACACAGCTGTGTTTTTTAGATTTTTTTTTTTTCCCTTCATTCATTTTAAGGAACTGAAGAATAATTAAGGGTTGTTTTCTCAAAGAATGCCCCCCTCTTATCCCAGCTGTGTGTAGTACCTGCTAGACATAGAAACACAACTGTAGCTGGACAGCAGTAAGGAAAACTATATTCAGGACAGAAAGATCTGATTTAAAATAATATACAGAACAAAATACAATAGACCTACAGAAGAAAATGTCAGGGAAACATATGGTTTGAATCTGCAGTCTTTCAGAGAATAAAAGTCTTGCCTCAAGAATTACATGCTCAGGCTTTCAATCTTCATTGCCTCATATGAGTGCAAGATATTAAGCATTGTGTTCTTCAGCATCTGGATGTAATGAAATGCATTAAGGAGAGTGTCATTCTTGATATTCTGCCATAGCTCTAAATTGCTTATTCTCCACCAGTTTGCATTACAAATGTCTTTCTTTGCCTAAAGTAACGTTAAAAAAATATATATTCCTTTTTCGTTAGAAATCTCTGCATTAGTATGTGTGGTTTACATCTTATGCTCCAAATTATGAGTATATAAAAGCCTTCATGGGTTATTGAGAAAATAATAAAGATGTTGTCATGTTTTCTAGATAAACACAAAAGGAGAGATTTTACAAAAGGACTCTTATTTCAGTTGTGAATTATAACAGCCCCAAAGGAATCAGGACCTGATAAATCATAACAGCTATTTTTAGTTTCTTGTGTAACAACCTGCTTCGTAGCTTTTAGAAACTTCTACTTCATAAATTGCCTTGGTGATCTGCACTACCTTTTGTGGAGCTGTTAAAATCAAGTTGGTATGTACCTTTAAAAAGTATAGTAGATTTACTTGCTAGTTGTGCATTTCTTTATATGTTTTTCCGGTTTTCAAAAAGCTTCAGTACAAATAAACAAAATGTGAATGTTAAGAAGAGAAAAATGAGATCCTGGTTTTGGACTAATATGAATGTTATATTAAAAAGTACAGTGCAGAAGAAACATAGGTATCGATTTGGATCAAAATGGCAATCCATATTTCCCAGCATTCTGTTTCCATAAATGTACAGTATAAGATGCTGCAGAGACAGATGTAAGAAAGCTTTCGATGGATAAGTTTTGAATAGCTGTTCACGCAGCAAGACAGGGTGGCAAAATAGGGAACAAAATACTCCATGGGAGTATGCTACTTTATTCCTAAACAAGTAAATATTTATTTTATTTTTTGTCTGGTCTTGCACAGTACGTTGGCATTTTAACTGAGCTATCTATACTGATTCTTAGGGGAAAAAACACCCCAAAAAGCTTCTGAAATTATTTAAATATTTTGGGCTTTCAGAAAAATGCTTGGATACCTAATTCAAATTGAAATTGATGAATTCCATCAAATAATTTAAAATTCTGTTCTGCAATTGCTGTATTTATGCTGGAAAACTATAGTGACAAATACATGGGATTATTCAATGGTATTGAATATGGCTGAACAGGACAACCTACGTGCACGATATACCTTCTCTTATTTCCAAACCACATTGGCAGTGTCTGAACTGTCTATCTGCAACTGCTTGTCTTTTATTAAATTCAAAATGATGTGCAGAAATCAGAAAGGCTGATACTTGGTCCACTCTGGTGGTTTTAAAGATTAGATTATTTTGTTCCTGTGCCTGGGAATGTTCAATTGCCCTATTTATTTTACTAGCACAGGTGTCACAGGATCATACATCGTTTCATTGGCAGGGACATTTAAAGGTCATCTAGTTCCACCTCCCCTGCCATCTACCTTCCACTAGATCATGTTACTTAAAGCCCCATCCAACCTGGCTTTGAACACATCCAGGGATGGAGCATCCAGAACTTCTCTGGGCAACCTGTTCCAGTGCCTCACCACCCTCTCCATGAAGAATTTCTTCCTGATGACCAATCTAAATCTACCTTCTTTCAATTTAAACCCATCACCCCTTGTCCTGTCACTACAGGCCCTTGTAAAAAGTCCCTCCAGCTTCCTTGTAGGTCCCTTCAGGTACTGGAAGGTGCTATAAGGTCTCCCCGGAGCCTTCTCTTCTCCAGGCTGAACAACCCCAACCCTCTCAGTCTGTCCCATAGGAGAGGTGCCCCAGCCCTCTGATCATCTTTGTGGCCTCCTCTGGACTCACTCCAACTGGTCTATATCCTTCTTATGTTGAGGGCTCCAGAGCTGTATGCAGTACTGCAGGTGGGGTCTCACGAGAGCAGAGTAGAGGGGCAGAATCCCCTTTCTCGACCGGCTGGCTACGCTTTTCTGGACACAGCCCAGGATACGGTTGGTTTCTGGGCTGCCAGTACATGTTTTGGCTCATGTTCAGTTTTTAATCCACCAATACCACCAAGTTCTTCTCTGCATGGCTGCTCTCTATAATCTAAATTTTCTTAGATTACAAATCTAGCCAATGCACACAATGATATCATGAAGGTGTATTTAAGGACATGGCATTTTCAAAATGTATTTGCAGTTTGCCTGCAGTTTCAAATAGAAGTCTGACTAAAATATATTGCATTCTGTATAATATGAAAAACAGATCCTATATTGACAAAGTTTTAAAAACCTAAAACTGTTGGTAAAAATGAGACATTAACAACTCATTTGATGAAGCCAGTCTTTAAATTTATGCTACAAAATTTTATCTAAACTGCTCAGAATACATGCAATTAAGCTTAAAAGAATTGCATGAGTCCTTTCGTTGCCTTTTTCTGAGGCTAGTCATATAAATTAATTGTTGTATTATTTTTTTTTTCTTAATTTAAAGTCCATTCAAGGTAAATTCCACTTGCTCTCTTCTTGCTCCATCTGAGTCTTCTGAGTCATCCCAATTTTCTAGTAAAATTTTTTCATTTTTGCCTACAAAGTAACTTCCTTTAAATGAAATGTCAGCAGGAAACACTAATCCATTAAAAATACAGGTGTCACTGTTTGTCCTTCTCTTTTATAACACTTACACACTATGAAATTCTTTAATAACTAAAACTTAAAATTATGCTTTTATAACCTAGACTAAATCTACAACTGTAGAATTAATTTTGCTGAAAAATGATGCTACATAATGTAGGATTGACCTCATACTTTCTTGACATTCAGTTGATAAAGAGCCTTAGCAATTCCTTCTCAGTAGTATGCTAACTCCACTAATCAGAAATGGTAACTTATTGAAAACCTAAGTTTTGTCACAGCTGAAAATAAATTCAATTTATATAAAAACAACATATAGCTACTCTAATAATAAAATATATTTAATGTTTAAAATGTATATTTATAGCTGTATAGAAATTTTGTTTTAGGTTCAGAATACATACCCTCAGATCTACAGTCTTAGAAAGTATGACTTTAGCATTTGGGGGATTGGGAGGTGGGGCAAGGGGTGTAATAGGAAGAGGAATGTAATATTTATTAATTCTGAGGTTCAAAAATGGCCTCTACTAAAAATGAAAATTTGTCAAGAATTTAAAAATACAAATTTTATAAGGTTATTTAATGCTCAGTCTCTCTCTCTCTCTCTTTTTTTTTTTAATTTTTATTAAATCTTTTTCTTTAATCTTTTTTTTTTCTCAGTGCAAATAGGAAAAAGAAGTGGGTATGCAATGAGAGGTGATGCAGAAAAATCAATTCTGTGGGACAGACATAAGAAAGCTTTTCTATCTCATCAGTTCCATGAGACAAAAAATAGGGAAAGGATATTCTTTTAAAGCTTTAACATGCCTGTTTTCCTAGGCTGTTTATATTTCTGTGGAAATAAGTTGGAGAATTCCATATGGAAAATAGCTGTCTCTTTTTAAGGTCTTCTCTCATTCCTGGTAGACTGTTAATAGTTCATAGGAAATGACATTGGATGCCATTCCTAATTTATCTTTTTTTAAACGTTTTTAATTGAATGTTTAGCTCTGGGAAATGTAATGGTCAAAGGTATATACTTGCCACAGGAAAATATTTGGATAGGGAGTTGGACCATATATTCAGAGGGAATTCAGTTTATTTCCAGAGTTATGAGTACGTATGTGGTGGATGGACCATGCCTAGCTGCCAAGTGCCCATGAAGCTGCTCTGTCACTCCCCCTCCTCAACAGGACAAGGGGAGAAGATACGATGAAAAACTCTAGGGTCAAGATAAGGACAGGGAGTTCACTTACCAATTACCATCATAAGCAAAACAGGCTTAACTTGAGGAAATTTAATTTATTGCCCATCAAACAGAGTAGGATAATGAGAATTAGCGAAAGACTAAAAAACACCTTCCTCCCACTCTTTCCTTCTTCTCAGGCTCAACTTCACTCTGGATTCTTCTGCGTTCTCCCCTCTGAATGGCACAGATGAATGGAGAACGGGGATTGCTGTTAGTTCGTAACACTTGGTCTCTGCTGCTCCTTCCTCCTCATGCTCTTCCCCTGCTCCAGGTTAGGGTCAAACTCGTGAGAGACAGTCCTTCACAAATTTTTCCAATGTGGGTCCTTTCCACAGGGTGCAGTCTTTCAGGAATGGACTGCTCCAGTGTGGGTTCCGCATAGGGTGGTAGGTCTTCCAGAAAATCTGCTCCTGCATGGGCTCCTCTCCATGGGCCACAGTTCCTACCAGGAGCCTTCTCCAGCATGGGTTCTCTATGGGGTCATATTTCCTTCAGGGTATATCCCCCTGCTCTGGCATGGGGTCCTCCACAGGCTGATTCTCTGCCTTGACCTCCCTGGGTGCAGGGAGGCAACCTGCACCACCATGTTCTTCACCACAGGCTGCAGAAGAATCTCTGCTTGGGCACCCAGAGCACCTCCTGCCCCTCCTTCTTCACTGACCTTGGTGTCTGCAGAGCTGTTTCTCTCACATATTCTCACTCCTCCCTCCCAGCTGCTGTTGTGCATTGTTTTTTGCCTCTTTTTAGATATGTTATCACAGAAGTGCTACCAACATCACTCATGGCTCAGCTTTGGCCAGCAGTGGGTCCTGGGCGCTGGCTGAAACTGCCTCTGTCCAACACAGGGGCAACTTCTGGCACCCTCTTACAGAAGCCACTCCTGCAGCCCCCCTGCTGCCAAAACCGTGCCACGTAAACTCAGTACATTGTGTCAGATGTTATAGTATTGTACTGAGGTTGATAAAATAGAGAAATTCTTTAAGCCCTGAGAAGTTGAATTAATTTCCTGAAGTAAGCTTAAATAAACTCACTACTAACAAGTCTTGTCCAGTATGGTTAAACATAACTACTTAGTCCCAATCCAAGCTTAGTTTTAACATAAGCAAGACCATACCTTTTGAAAAGCTGTTGTTTGTAAAGAATGTTTTGCAAAACAACTAAGTTGATGGATAGAGGTAAATGCAGAATCATTATTCACAAAATATTATTGCACTAGAACCAGATGAAACTTGTAGGAGATCAGTTTGAAACAGATTTTACTAAAGATACGTCTTTTTAAGCAGCAAGTGGTGAAATATTGGAATTCATTGCCACAGAACATTATAGAGACTGACAATATCAACAGATTAAAAAGGGATTAGACAAATTCTGGGACTATAAATAAAGTGGTGGACCTTGCAAGACCCTTAATCCAGTGACTGGCATCCAAGGGCAGTGTCCACTTGGAGGACCTTGAGAGGCTGGTCAGGTTCAGGTGCCTTTCATGAATACCATCTCCTTGGGTCACTCTGGTAGGCAGACCAGACTACCTGTGTGATGCTTTTAGGGCATTTCTAACGCTTGAAGATTCATTCACTTCTTTTTTTTTTTTTTTTTTTTCACTGCAGAACGAAAAACAAGGACAAGATTACCTTCTACACAAATTCCCTTGTCCTCCATCTATCCACACATATTTCTACCTCTACAAATATTTGAGTAAAATCAGGCTTGGAAATTTCAGGAATGTTTCAAACAGACAACTGCCTACCTCATACTTTATTTTTCTCAATAATTCAAGCTATTACACATCATTGTTTTAGTCTGCTCTATTGTTTTATTTCTGTTTCATCTTTTAGGACAGGATTTCAGTTCCAACAATGGTGTTGAGATAAGGAGGTACACAATAAACATCTGACTGAAATTCCTTTTTTTATATATCTATGACTGTAGATTCTAAACACAGGAAACTGTGTCTTTCCACAATGACATTTAATGTTGATGAATGGTTAGAAAATGGCTTGGATGATGCATGTGATAATGTTACTTTACAGTAATTTACAATGGCACAATAGTCCCATTAACAAATGATTCACATGAGCTGGAAGCATTTTATTATATTTACAACACAATAGAGCTCTGCTTCTCTTCAAATAACGATGCTCATTGCAAATCATTGTACTAGGGCTTTTTTTTATGTTTTAAGATTCTCCTTTATTAAATTTCTCTTTCCATGGTGGCCCTTTCACATCTTGTCTAATGCAATGAAATTTTCTGTTGCTGACAGTGACTGTTAACCACAGCTGCAGTCAACCAGCTGCTGCAATGATTGTAGTACAAGTGTGGACAAGGACCATGTTGAATGATTTTTTTTTTCAGGAAGCCCTGGATAATAGTATAATCACTGACCTTTATCCTGTTCTGCAGTTGCAGTTAATGGCTAACTGCATCTGTGTCTGAAACTCACTCACCTGTAGAATAAGATACAATACATAAAGCTGATGAGAAAGAAATTTTATGGTTTGTACACAACTTCAGTAATAAGTATCTTTTGTTTCCTTCTCTTTTTTCTTCAAATGATTGCTGGGGGCTATGACATGTCCTAAAAATGAGAGATCTGTGAATTTGCCAGTGTTACATTTGGAAAATGTTAATTTCATATACAGAGTGGGCATGTGTACTTCTCCATTAATTGCATGAGGAATTCAAAGGGATCTTGAAGGATATATAAAGAAAGAAAACAAATTTATTTCAAATGATTTTATTTCAAAGCTGGAGTATTAGAAGGAGAATAAAAATGTGATCCTTGTTTAATATTTTAGACTTATGTGAATCGCCTAAAAGGATCTAGCTCTTTAGCTGCAGTAAGCAGTTTTTAACAATTAATGTACAGTTAATTGCCAAAACAAAGTCTCAGAAATACCAGCTCTCTGTTCAGTTTCTCATTATGCCATTGGATTGTTCTTGACCTTGCATGACTCATATTGAGTCATGTGCTTACTTGACCATTGAATTACATGACTCCTGATCAGTCAGTCAAAATTACAATTGTTACTTGCTGCTTTTTGCCCGTTAAACGTATTTAATGCAGTATATTACACTATAAATGTGACTCTACTAGACAAAACATAATGTTTTATTATTAGACTGATTTTAATTTCTCAGAAAAAGTCTTATCTGAATGTATGATATTAGCTGTCTCTCACAGAAACATCTTTTCACAGTTTTAGTTTACAGATTCACAGAGTGTTAGGGGTTGGAAGGGACCTCTAGAGATCATCTAGTCCAACCCCCTGCCTGAGCAGGGTCACCTAGAGCAGATCACACAGCAACAAGTCCAGGCAGCTTTTGGAAGTCTCCAGAAAAGGAGACTCCACCACCTTTCTGGGCAGCCTGTCCCAGTGCTCTGTCACCCTCACAGGAAAGAAGTGTTTCCTCACGTTCAGGTTGAACCTTCTGTTTTCCAGTTTATGGCCATTGCCCCTAGTCCTGTCACTGGACACCAGTGAGACGAGCCTGGCCCCATCCTCCTGACACCCACCCTTTAGATATTGATAAGCATTGATAAGATCCCCCTCAGCCTCCTCTTCTCCAAGCTAAACAGACCCAGCTCTGTCAGCCTTTCCTCAGACGGAAGGTGCTCCAGGCCCTTCATCACCTTAGTGGCCCTGTGCTGGACCCTCTCCAGTAGCTCCTTGTCCTTCTGGAACTGAGGAGCCCAGAACTGGACACAGGACTCCAGGTGAGGCCTCACCAGTGCAGAGTAGAGGGGGAGGATAACTTTCCTCAACCTGCTGGCCACACTCTTCTTAATGCATCCCAGGATGCCATTGGCCTTCTTGGCCGCGAGGGCACACTGTTGGCTCATGGTTATCCTGTTGTCCGCTAGGACTCCAAGGTCCTTTTCCCAGAGCTTCCCTCCAACAAAACAGCTCCCAGTTACTGAGTGACACTTTATCTGAGATACGGGACTTTGGAAAAAAAGTTTGAAACTGTATGTTTATAAAACTAAAATAAATGTTTGATCCAGAAATTTCAGCTTGATTTTCTTCTGATACAAAAACTGAAGTATATGAGCGTGTTCAGTTTTAGCGCAATAGAAGAAAAAAAGGAAAGTAGGAAAAGAAGTATTTATCTTCAAGATTGATATTTTAACAAATAAGAACTTCTACTGTTTCCCTCTGAATACAAAATGTTACAAACATGTTCTCTTCACCCATAACATAAGTTCATAACTTGAATTTTTACTTCTTGTGATGAATAACTTGAGACCAGCTTAATGCAGATTTTTGAGCTAGGGAGTGATTTGACCCATTTTAGTCACTACCATGGTGGTGAATATTGACAATATTTAACTCCTCCAGGTAACATGTTTTAAAGTTTGCTATGAGCCTTTGTGAGGTTCTAATTATGCCATTGTTGTGGTGCACCACCAGGACAAGAAAAAACATTATGAAAGCTGCCGTATTTATGGCAACTGAAATACAATGAGGGAGGGAATGCTGTGGCCCTACCTCCAAACCAGGATCTAGCCAGTGGAATCTCAGTAACATTTTTCCTCATCCTCAAACTTCCTTTGCATACTTGTGTACCACCTCCTTTTCATCACCTTGTTCTAGAACCCTCATCCCTTGAATTTTTCTTTGCCCATCTCTCTAAATACCAAACTCTTCTTATATACATTGCCCTTTTTTCTTCAGGTGACCCAACTCAGAGCTATAAGCACCATTTCTTTTCTCTTCTCTTCATGTCTTGCAATTTGCTAGTGGCTTTACTGTTGTCCTACTTACCACTGCATTCAGGTCTTGTAAAAAAACGTAGACATAGGCCACAATCATTAGAAAAAAACCTTGCAGTGCAATTTTTTAAAAGCAACGGTGATGGAAAGCCATCACCAATAGTCCAAGTGTTTCTTAGAACAAATATGCATGTGCTTTGCATTAGCATGTCCAATTAGGTTATTAAAGTCTTGTTAACAGCTGATTTGCATCAAAATCTTAAGCCTGCTGTGCTTAGATAAAAATACAGGTTGATTAACACTTAGTGCTTCTGTCTGTCTTGCACGTTAACATTCATCTATTTTTCTTTTTCTGTGTCTTTCTGAAGATGCGTAAGAACAGATTAGTACCTTATCAATGAGTGAGACCAGGACTAATTTGGGGCCTTAGGCACTATTATAGCTGCATTCCTTTAATCGTGCTATTTCAGCAGTAGCCATAATTCTTCCATGACAACTGATCAAAGGTGAACCTCTTATGAAGAGACCAGTATGTACATAGAGTAAACATGCCAATGCGACACATACAGGACTTTACTGAAGTGCTGTGGTTTTGGTTTAAAAAAGAATGATAAAAAGATACAAGACATGGAAGAATATTTCTTGGATTTATTTCTTGTAATGGCCAAAATGAAATGTTGAGAAAACTGATGTATTCCACCTAGAAAAGACTGGAAAACCTACACCTTCCTTTCTCAGTAGTTTTAAGCAAGAGTTATTTAATTTACTGTAAAAAGAATCCCAAGCCTGCCCTTTTTTTTTTCCTAATAAAACAATAGAAAATAATGCCAAGTTTGAATTTGTGTTTATTTTTTTTCCCATGCCAAGTACTTTGATATGATTCTTTATGTTTAAGAGTGCACACCCTAGAGACTTGCACTTAGGTTTTTAATTACTCTGAGATCCTTGAACAAATAACGATATATTTGTCAAGTGGACCTTCCCAGATTTATGTGGCATATAACACATGATTTTTAGAAACCTGAGCACATGCTACACCTAATTACAGAAACGTGGCTTTTAACTTTGTAAACCAAGAGCATCCCCTCTTTAGGCCTGAAGGTAAGGCTTTGAGTTATGAGCTTTGCTCTTGCATCAGAGTAGACTGATATATGTATCTGATAGCTCCTCACCCCTTCTCATCCACCTTATGTTACTAATCCTGTACGAGAAAAAGTGTGGAAGATCATGTGTCAAGTCTTTAGCTGGAGCAGCTCACAGCTGTGAGTATTAAACTGAGTTGTCACTGTTGATAGTTTAATACTCTTGACTGTGAGAGGTGGCAGTTTAAGAATCTCTTTACAATACATGTTGGTTTTAACTTCCACAACTGAGGTAGTTGCCGGTTCCCACTGTGGCTAATAACAGCCTTGTCTGTGACAACAGGCATACTAAGACTGTCAAAACGCCAAAGACAGCTATGAAATGGTAGGAATACAGCTTCTGGGATTTGGAAGCAAGGCTGGACCAGAAGATAAAAGAGATAGATACTTAACAAATTTTGAATCAATGAAATCTACTGGAGGTATAATGGTCAGTAGAGGCTTTCATACAATGCTACATTAGGATGCTTCATTCTTTTACTTTCATTTGAGCACTATTATTCTCTTTCCGCAAGATAGGGCTATCAAATCAGATAGTCCTATCAGTGCATAGTGGCACAAGATAGCCTTGTATGGGTATCTATCTGACACGCCAGCTCAATAGAAACTCTAGTAGTTTTATTTGGAAGTAAGTTTGCTCAGTTACTAGATGTATTTTCTTCCCCCTTTTGCTCAAATGAATGTAGTTCTAGGTTGGTTGTTGTACACAGTCTCAAAGGACTCTATTTTAAAATAGCATAATTTAATGGGAGAACCCCTATAACTCTATAGATGTAAATAGCCAACTCAACTGCAAATAGATATAACTTGCTTTTAGCTTTAGTGAGAGGTACATTTTTATTAGGTTTTGTTCCTTCCCTAAACTGGTGATGAGCAATGCAGAAAGATGAATACAGCTTTTGCATAAGATAATCAAGAAATCAATCCTTGAGTCTTTCATTTAAATTGCATGAAAACTGGCATGAGAAAGTACTGGGGGAGGGGGAGGCAGAAAACTTAAGCTGAAAATGAACCAAATTTATAAGCAAGATAAAATAAATACTATAGTTGTATTCCCAAATTTAAAAAAAAAACAAAACAAAAAGAACCCCACAGTAGAATAGTTAGGGTGATTGTATTTGTATAATCCTGGGGGGTTTTTTCGCTACATGTTACCCCTACATCTAAGTGGGAAAATAAGTTGAGATTGTGATTGTGTGAATTAAAAAAAGAAGAACTCTTCCTTCTCCTCATACCGCCAGGATTTGTGTGGAAAATGGTTATGCTACCCGCTTTTCAGTTTCTTCAGTTGGAAAACTGACTGGAACAGGTAAGCTCTGAGGAATTTTTTGCTGAATCTGGAATGTTCCTGCAAAAGACTGCTTGGAGTATTTTAAAAAATTGAATCCTTTTACATCCAAAAAATTCCCTACTAGTAGGAATATGCTGGTACTGCAATATATCAAGAGTAGGTCTGAACATATAGTATACAGGCATTTGTTTCCTGTGGAGAATCCCTCCCCATTTAAACTGTATGTAAGTACAGCTGTTGTCGGTACTGTCTGTAGCACGTACAAAGTCAAGAGAGCTTCTATGACAGATTATACTGGCTGGATCCTTCAGTTTGGCTGCAATTTTGTACAGAAAATAGTGTCCAGTACTGAGGTGTGGGTTGCCAAGGCCCTGCCTGAGGGTACTGTTAGTTCTTGCTGTCCTTGCCCACCTTCCTGGGGCTCCCCCTGCCGTGCCCAGGGATCCATTTCAGCCCCTCGGACCATCAGTCCCTTCCCCGGAGGTCAGTCTCAGGCTCTCCACAGCCCTGCCCTGCTCATGCCCAGGGAGGTCTGGGGCTGCAGCTGTGCCCCCACAGCTGCCCTGCTCCTGGCTGGGGCAGTGGGACGAACCCTGGCTGCCGACTCCTGCCCTGTGGAACATGGAGAGCCTCTGGACCCTGCTGCACCCAACACAGGTCATTCAGGATGAGTCTGGCTGTAAGCGAGAGCAGACAACACTCCAGAATAGGAGAGAAAATGCTGCTGCACCTCGTTTGGGATAGACTTGCCTCAGATACATTACAAATGTGGAAGGTGGATAGAAGAGTGTGGTAAACTGTTAGTAATATTAACACAAGACAGCAACAGACTTACTTCTTGAAAATGTAGTTATCATTGCTCGGTGCAGGCGATTTTAACAGAAATTATTCAATCATTCAGTATTTGTTTTTTACACTACATCTTTAAAGTAATGGTTTTATCAATGGCAATTTGACTAATATGATAGGTGGAAAATGTAGATATTCTGTATCAAGTAGCGTTGTCCTGTCTTGTGCAGGTTTCATGAGGATACTGCTAGTTCTGCTGGTGTGGCGCTTTCTGATGTGGATGGATAAGATCACAAAGTGCGTGGCAGTACTGTGTAACCTGCTAGTCAGGTTGCTGCTGTGCATTGCTGCCGTACGGCACTGGTATGTTTATGATAGATTTCTCTAAGGATGTCAATACAATATATGCATATATATATATAAAATATAAGCATTTTCACTTCATAGAAATTTTGGTGAGTGAATAGTGTTTCTGAATGTGTGACATTACAGCCTGTCTGATGAGAGTTTGGCACTGAAATCTCAAGGTGGATTTTTCTCATGAGAATGAATGAAAGATTTTATATGGCAAAAATGCATGAATACATGCATATAATACGGATTTGAGTGAGAAGATAGAGGAAAATAGTGAAATCAAGAAATAAATCAAACTGATCTCTGTCAGAGCTGATTGTCTCAATGTTTGCTTGGGATCTTATACTACTCAGTATCTTAAATTCTGCTGATCAGTGCATTGCTTGGACAGCTTGCTTTGACTTCCAGTTAGTGTTTAGAGTTTTGGGTTGCTTGTTATTGCTTATTCCAGAACTATGGAACTGTAGCAGCTCTGCCAGGGCCACCTAGCCAGCTGAGTCCTGAAGCACCAAACAGAACAACTCCTCTGTCTGTTACAATAAGAGTGTCTTTTAAAGAATTAAAATAATTTCTATCTACACAAATTCTATTTTATTTTTTGATAACTACTTTATTAAGGCTATTTAGCCTGTGTGCCCATGAATAGAAATTCTGATTCTCTAGTAGTAATCATGCAGGGATATGAATATTTTAAGGACAATTTCTGCTGAATATCAGTATCCTAAATCTTTTAGGTTTATGTTAAATTATAACCAAAATGTGTTTTAAAACATAAGTTGTTGTTGGACTATGTGTTAACTGTGATAAACGCTGGTAATGTGGACAGTCAGTTGAACATTTAATCAAAATAATTTCTTTGATTATTTTAGTAATATTTATATCCATTGGCAGCAGAATAGGTCAAAATTAACAACAATATTTTCACTGTTATAAGAAGACACTGTTTAAATTTAAAACTAGACACATTCAGTTTCATTAAGTCATAGCCTGCCCTAACCAAAATAAAACAAAAAAATTACAGTTACGTAAAGTGTTGGATGAGAATCTCTTTCTTTGTACAGTTGTCGCACACTATCAGAATTGTAGCCCTGCAACTAAATTCTTATCACACTTGCACGTTTTTAATCTTATACTGGTACAGTTAATTATATCCTACTTTATGCACAGCTTTGAATACATGTTTATACCTTTATGACAGTGATCCTTCTGTTGGGGTTGAAACCCGTCCTTCATTGTCATTAATGAACAATCCTTAGATATTTTGTCCTTAACTGACAGAGTAAATTTTATGCTAATCAGGTTGAATTTCACACCATGCTCAGTGTGTGCTTTAACGGAATTGTGGGTAAGCATTACACTGAATCTGTAAGTAAAATTGTAAGAATGGTCACTCAGTGCTGTTCACATATACTGGTAAGATTGTGAAACAGTATATTAGATATGTGTAGCAGGACAGAAAACAAGACTCACTTGGAAAATCTTCGGTCATTTATATGTCAGATGGCATAAAGGAGGTCATGCTTTCTAATAGCTGGAACAGAGTTTGAAGGTCAAACCTCTGAGCGGGGAGGGGAAATGAATTTTGTTATACAGCTACTGTGTAAAGCGAGTGTGATGAGAGTGAATCACCTCAGTCATACTAGGGCTCGATGTGAGGAATTAAAGGACAAGAGTTATGCTTAAGGTGACTCAGCTGGCAGAGTCAGGGAACTTCTGGGGAGTAAAGGAGGGCCTCTGGTACTCACCAGAGGTTTTTTTGGTACTCTCCAAGCTTTTTTAAAAAATTTATTTTAACTTTGGTTACTGAAAAAATGTCTCACATTGCCGTAACCTCTTCTTTCTACTTTGTGCTTCCTTGCCCTCGTTGCTAACTGAACAAGAATGCCTCTGCACAACTGCATTCACTGGGAGTTGTTCATGCTTTGTGAGACCTTGTTAATGAAAAGAAGTATTTGTGTGAAAGATAAGTAGAGGCGTAGCATAACCAGAACATATATGGATGGCAGAACTGGAGCTGAAGGTAAATTCAATTATTCATTTTTAATTTGGGAAATACTTAGTTTACCCACTTCAGCTCAATGGTGAAAAAGAATGCAACAAGGGAAACTTTGGAGCAAATTAATTTAAGGCCATAAAATTAATATTTAAATAGGAGGCTATCAATCAGGACACATCAGTAGACATGCACTATAGATATGCTTCCTTCAAATTTTTAAACTTATAATGAAATGTTTTCTAACCTAACAAACAGATGCTGGAGTGGAGTGGTGCCTTTCCAGTGAAAACCAGTATATGTTTAAATTTAGGATTTTAAGCAAATTAATAAACCTCTGTCAGTACTGCAACTTCAGGAAGAGTGCATGAAGAAGCCCTTTGCCTCTCTTACTAATGCATCTAATGCTCTGAGATACATAGACATCTATTTTTGTGGAGTAAGAGAGACACCTCCCCAAAAGGCTCATAATTCACATTTTTCAGTTAGATATACGTGAAGCTGAGCAAAATAAATGTGGGGAGTAAGGGAGAGGAAGATTATGCATATAACATGTCACCAATGGCCATGTTATCCATTGCTCCATATGAGCTAGTTTGACTGTCAGGATATAAAATATTTGAAGCCAGTAGTGCTATAAGTCTGTGCTATAACTAAATCAAGAGAGGTTAACGAGCAACAGGAAACATTTAATATTTTTAATTTTTTAGGAAATATATTTCCAGACTGTGGCATAAATACTGTTAACTGTGTGAACTAGTACTAGATGATCTACTGCTTGTGGTAGTAGATGATCTTTTCCAAAATATGGGATGAGTTTCTTCACAGAGTCAATTACCAATCCAGGTAACTGAGTGTAGGTCAGGTGGCCTCCTCTGTACAGGCAGTTGCAGCTGATCTGTTGGTAAGCACTGCGGCTGGAAGAGGTTGGGTACTTGGTAAAGTCACAAGGGATGGGGACTGATGTTTTACTCTGGGAGTTTGGTGACAGAAGGTGTAAAATTGGGGTACTACTTTGGCAAGCAGGAGGGAATGAAAGAATGACAAGCCTTATGCTTGAGCCTGATATGAGACCAAGCTTCAAGTTGTTTGGGTGTTGCCAGTGGTGGCAGCTACTTGTTTACACCACAGGGAGAATGTGTGTTCTGTCACAGAGTATTTGCGATTTCTTTAAGAAGCATCAACACCATACATCCATTTTCGCCATTTAACAAAACATTTTTTGTTTATATATGTTTGAAAAACATGTTTTTTAATTATTTTGCATCACTTGACTATTTTCACCTTCAGAAACATAGCAGTCAAAGTTGCTTGGAAAAAGCATGAAAAAAGTCACTTGTCAGATACTGTTTTAGTAATACACCATTTAACTTTCAAATAAAAAATTTAGCTTGCAGGAAACTGATTTTTTGTGATTCATGTATGATCTGTGACAGTCATCTCAAAGAAAACATTTATGAGATTGTTATATTGCTATCCCTCTTGTAATAAACATTTGTAGAACAATTGAAATTTGGTACATGAGTGGTGCTTCAAAAAATTAAAGCTGTTTACTGTGAGATGTTACGCAACATTTTAGCCTCAGCAGAATGAAGTAAAAGCAAAATTCTTATCAAACAGATGCATTAGTTTTCTTAATTCCAATTCATCCTCAGATTAGAATAGTTAAAATTGACTTTTTCAGGAGCAACTCCTCTTTTCCCATTCGTTTACAAGTTGTGTTTCCAACATTGAAATGTGAGCCATAGAACTGTAAAGAGCTATTTCCAGAACCCAACCAGAAGTGTGGCTGGTTCTACAATAGCCAAGATCCATGCTTCACAATTTTTAGCTTATTCTCTTGATGCCTAGTCATTTATCTGCATGTGCTTCTGCATGTCAAACATCAGATATACTTTGAGGCACAAACATTTATGTCAAATGCATTATTCAACTGAAAATTATTTTTGAAAAAATACAAATAGATTAAAAATTTTCATGAAGCTTGTAATTCTGTAGAAGTTCTTAAGAAATGTATCTTTCTACCCTGGAACATATGTTAAAAAGTGAGCATTTTTTAATAAGAATATGCAATACGTGGAACTTATGACAAATGTTTTGTGTGTTGCAACTGAACTGCATTTTCTGGGATGTACGTAGTCCTAGACTCCTGTAATACTCTTCTTCTCTTAGTGGAAGATATCTTAATGAATACCAAGATACATTGTTCAAAGTTGGGATGATGAAAGGAAAATAAGCTGTTAGGACCACTGAAATCCTGGAGCCATGTTTCCAAATAGAAACATTTCTGTTTGTAATTTCAATTCAGTCAGAAAAAACCCTGAAATTTTGCTTAGGATCTATACAGTTGATCAGGCTATCACACAAATAAATAAGACAAAAGAAATAACCTGTGAAGCCGAAGACCAAACTCTACTTTGTAAGTGTTTCTCTAGAGAACAGCCAGTGACATATAATACATGCGATGACTTATCAGGGAAAATCTGTTCCTGAGACCTGGCAGGTGGAAAACTGAAGAGCTCTGCATTTGTTTGCAGTGGTAGACAATATCAAGAACAGTTAAATCCCAAATCAAGTCCCGATGTACCTGACAAAAAAGAACAGAAGGATTAATTCTTTTACTGTGCCTAATGCACCTTTTAGATTTGCTGTAAAACTTTATTCATTGTTCATGAAGCACTTTGACGTCATTATATGAAAAAGTTTGAGAAGTATTGGTGGTTGGTTTTGCCCATAAAAATACATTATCGTCTGCTACCACATAATCTTTTTCAGTGAAATAAAGTAATAGTGAATTTTATTTTTATTATGTTTCTGTTATATAGTAATTATTTTTTATAATTATATATGATGTTCAGTACCTCACCAAAGAGGTGTGTTATAGTTAATTAACATTGTTGTTGCCACAGATTCTATAATACCAGTATAAGAGTCACGTGCTGAAGGAGAATATGTGCTAGAAGTTGAGTGAAACATTTTATCATTCAGTATGAAAGAATAATCAGCACACAGGGAAAACTTGATATATTGTCTGAAGTATATTTACATATGAAGTCATAAACGTTCTTTGACTTTACAACGCAGGAAGCTAAAATATCAGAGAGTGTCCTTTCTGATTGGAATAAAGGCTCTTTTAAACTGATCTACTCTGAAACACTTTAGCATAAAGCTTAATTATTAAGTCAGCAGAAGTACTGATATTCAGAAATGTAAGCATAATCATGTGTAAATTTGTTTGGAATACAACAGCACTCACTGGAATTTTTGTTCTCAGTGCTTCTGTGACTTCAGTTCTTGGTTTCCAGACTGCAGATGTCCGTATATGTAGAAATGCAATGCTCTTCCAGTTCTTCCAAACTTCTCTGTAAAAAGTTTCCTACCACTGTGTCTTCGTTCTGCTGTTCACATATTGCATCTCTCTCCTGTCCCTTTCATTCCCCTCATATCTGACCTAAGTGAGGATCTAGGATTTCTCTGTAGTAAAATCATAGAATCACAGAATGGTTTGGGTTGGAAGGGACCTTAAAGATCATCCAGTTCCAACCCCCCTGCCATGGGCAGGGACACCCTCCACTAGACCAGGTTGCTCAAAGCCTCATCCAGCCTGGCCTTGAACACTGCCAGGGATGGGGCACCCACAGCTTCTCCGGGCAATCTGTTCCAGTGCTTCACCATCCTCTCTGTAAAGAATGAGTATTATGAGTACCCTCAGAGCTCAATTCATTCCATCTGCCTAAAATATTCAGTTTAAGATGTGACTGTGCAGAAAACTAGGTTGGACACACAGAATTGAGGAACATTTCTCCTAGCCCTTTGTGAAATATTTTCACAATTGAGTGGTATTTATTACTGTACAACATTAAGTACAGCTTCTGCATGATTTTATAAATAAAAGTAAAATAGATCTTTGATTTTCACAAACAAGGGTTAAATATCCCATTTAATACTAACATACACTTTTCAGTGGTTTTCTGAAAAGACTGAAGATGTTTATTATTTTGCAAAATGAGTGATTTCACAATGCTACATGTGAAAATATAATTGTATCAAGTATCCAGTATAGGCTTTACTGTAATTATTATTAATTACAATTAACTTTTATCAGGTAAATGTAAATAATTGTTAAAATTCTTCATTTTCTATGATAAACTGTAAATTAAAATAATCAATATCTTCATTAGGTTTGTCACCATCACAGCCTGAATCTTTGTTTATAATGAATTATGGGAGAGAACATATTAAAATTCATGAAGAATTTCATCTAGAATTGTATTGATTGAGTTCACCTAGACCCTTGTACTTAATTCATAATGAATTTGGCCCTTGTTATCTTGCCTATTACATTAAATCTACAAGAATTTCACTTAATCATTTTCATCAATCCCAGTCCTGTCACATAGTTTCTCTTTACCTTCCTTTGGTTAAGCTGTCAGTCAAAATTACTCAAACCTCTTGCAATGATAATGCTTCCATTTCCCTACAGAATGAGGGAAAGTGAAAGCTACTTACAGTTTACAACCTATACAATGGAGGCATGAAGAAGAGAACATGCAAAGTCTGATGTTTAGGAATAAAAAATAATACCGAAGTTATTCTTGTGGTGAAAGGTAGCATTTCTTGTTCATGGACATAACTGAGAAACAAAATCAGCAAAGACCTGTGTTTGAATTAGTGTTTAAAAACTGAGCATCTCAAATGAACATATAACGAAGGTTTACTCATACCACCTTTGGCATTAATAGACCAGAGCTCATTCTTCTTGACAGGTACTTTTTATTTCTGAAAAAAATCTGCCATTTGCTTCACCTATTTCTTTTCAAGGCAAGAAGTGTCACATTTAGCTATCCTGAAGCCACTTCAACCGTCTGTTAACAACCTGGGGGTATTTGCAAATATATAGCAAGCTTCAACAGGAATTTTGCTTCATTAAATATTTCTGGATGAGGCTTTTCTGTTTTTGGTTTTTTTTTTTCTCCTTTTTTTTGGATTAATAGAAGGTTATTTGTACCCATAAAATGTAAAATGTTATGATTTTATATTTAATTTTTGTGATTTACTCCTCTTTTTGAAATTATATTTGTTTGCATGAGGGTGGTAGAATTGACAACAAATCTAATGCTGTGAAGCCATGAAATCTTCAGGGATCTCAAGGATTACCCTGTGCTTCTCTACTTTGGAACAACTTGGACAATGGAGTTACCCAAGAAAGCATCCCAGAAAGGTGTGATGTTTCTTTCAAGTTGATAACTATAATCTGAGTACCATACACACTTCACAGCTGTGAGGATCCCCAGATGTTAAGAGAAAAAGGTTGTTGTATACCTTATGCATGGGCATACTTGCTTTCACTGAGGCGGGGGCGGGGTGGGAAGCCAAGTAACAATAGGTGAAAAGGAAGCTGTGGTTATATTTTTTTTTTCTCTCTTGCACTGGCTTTTGGAAACTGCTGAAGTTGGTTGCCAGTAATAGATAAAACCTCATATTATTTACTTGCAACAGTGTGATGCCATGCATTAGCTTCATGGGAATAGAGAAGTCTTGTTTGGTAAGATTATAACTTCCAAACTCCAGTAAACTTTTTTTTCCAGACCTTCATGCCAACCATCTGTTAAAGCATCTCTGCAGAGCTAGCCATCTGTTAAGTACTAAATCTTCTCTAGTGCTGTGCTTGTATATATTTTTTTTTCAAGAATATTTAAGTTTTCTGTTTTGGCTGGTATTATAGCAACAAATATGAATAAGTGCATTATTCTTACCATGAAAACTCTTGCAGTATGCATACTGCAGATGGATAACTTTTAATACATTAGCCATCATTCGTAGGCAAATGTCCCATCAGAACGTTAGTGCTTTATCCATTATCTAATTCAAAACATAAACTCTATTTCTGTTTTCTTGTGACTACATAACTCAAGATTAATAAATAGATAATAGCCTTTTCCTGCGTTCTGCTCAGATTAACAGCAGTAGAGCTAGTTTAATAATGGTTAGTTTTCTTGCACTTGTTGTGCATAGAAAACTTGGAAACTGAAATAAAATTGACTAATACATCAAACTGGGAAAAAAATGTGCATAGAAAAAAGACTACTATGTAATCTCTTTTGTGTCACTGGCAAATCCACTGTATTGTCTGTATTGAACTTATTAAGGCTTTTGCAGTTGTTGGTGCTATAATAAAACTAGTTTGTTGATGTGCTAGCTGGATGACTTCAGAATTATTGTTGTTGATTTACAAGTCATAGATTTTTATGGTAACTTCAAATATAATTACCATGTGTAATTACAAAGAAAAATAATCTTAATTATTCTGTGCTGTATAAAATTACAAAAAATTTATCTGTTTAGTCAGATTAGTATTTTATTTCTTTATAGCATAATGACACTATACTGTAAAATGGTTTATTTTCTAGAGTTATGAATAATCAGTGAAGAACAGTAAATGTAAGGAACAAGGCTAATTTCAGTCAAGTGAGCTTTTGACAGGATAAAAGCTACTATAGAAAGTGCAAATATTCAACAACTTTTTTTGGAAATGATAATGAGTGTTTTAGAGCATTTGTTTCATTCAAAGGACAAATTAATGACATAACTGGCAGTATGTTCTCATATAGCATAAGGCAAGAATGATTATTTGAAAAATTTCTCATGATCAGATCGCAGCAAAACAAACTGTCCAAACCTTACAAGTCTTCTATGAGGTCCTGATAAATGAAAGTGTTTAAGTATCTGCTTAATGCTAAGCATATGCTTAAAGGCTTTGCTTGCTGGACTGGACTGAATAATACATACTACTTGCATATTTAAATGACTTTTGAGTAATTCCAGTGTTTATATATACTCATTTGAGATATCGGTAGGTGGTATTTCCTATATTAATCAACTTCATCAACAGATTCCCTTATAATAGCCAAGAGGCAGAATCTGACAGTGGTCTGGGAGGAATCCCTATTGCCTAGACCATGAACCAAAGCCAGCTCGAGTGTCCTAACTTAGGCACGTAAACTAGATGCTCAGAATTCTGTCTTGTGCTGTGACTTGACAATTGTCACCAGGACATTCATATTAAACTCCTGTTGCTGAATTCTTTCAGCAAATGTTATACTGTCAGATATTTTCTGAATTTGAGGACCAGGGCTGCTGCATATGTGCATGGCGTTCAGGCTGCTCATGAGTCATACGAGATGGCATCTTCCTCATCAAGTGGCGATTCCTAGAAAAGTCTTTGCACAGGGATAGAGAGTTCTCACTCTTTCTGCTTGTAGAAGAAAATAGGTCTTATTTTATGGAATTTAAGGTGACTGTGTTCTTACCCCACACCTGCCCCACTGGCTGTTCTGCTGCTTTCCCTGTCACAATCTATAAGAATTTTTCAATTGTTCTGACAGCTGTTTGCACACTTACTGCAAATGTGGTATATGGGTCTCTCATTTCACAGATTCACAGATTCACAGAGTGTTAGGGGTTGGAAGGGACCTCTAGAGATCATCTAGTCCAAGCCCCCTGCCAGAGCAGGATCACCTAGAGCAGATCACACAGGAACAAGTCCAGGCAGCTTTTGAAAGTCTCCAGAAAAGGAGACCCTACCACCTCCCTTGGCAGCCTGTCCCAGTGCTCTGTCACCCTCACAGGGAAGAAGGGTTTCCTCACGTTCAGGTTGAACCTTCTGTTTTCCAGTTGATGGCCATTGCCCCTCGTCCTGTCACTGGACACCACTGAGAAGAGCCTGACCCCATCCTCCTGACACCCACCCTTTAGATATTGATAAGCATTGATAAGATCCCCCTCAGCCTCCTCTTCTCCAAGCTAAACAGACCCAGCTCTCTCAGCCTTTCCTCAGACGGAAGGTGCTCCAGGCCCTTCATCACCTTAGTGGCCCTGCGCTGGACCCTCTCCAGTAGCTCCTTGTCCTTCTGGAACTGAGGAGCCCAGAACTGGACACAGGACTCCAGGTGAGGCCTCACCAGCGCAGAGTAGAGGGGGAGGATAACTTCCCTCAACCTGCTGGCCATGCCCTTCTTAATGCATCCCAGGATGCCATTGGCCTTCTTGGCCGCGAGGGCACACTGTTGGCTCATGGTCATCCTGTTGTCCACCAGGACTCCAAGGTCCTTTTCCCCAGAGCTGCCTTCCAACAAAACAGTCCCCAACCTGTACTGGAATATGGGGTTGTTCTTCCCCAGGTGCAGTACTTTACACTTGCCCTTACTGAATTGCATTAGATTTCTCCCTGCCCAGCTCTCCAGCCTGTCCAGGTCACGCTGGATGGCAGCACGGCCTTCTGGCATGGCAGCCACTCCTCCCAGTTTGATATCGGCAGCAAACTTGCTGAGAGGACATTCTAGCCCTTCGCCCAGGTTATTGATGAATATATTTATGGCTGTCCAGAAAATTCAACTAACGGATATATCACTTCCCATTTAGTGACACTTCTCTGATTTGTATTTGCAACTCTGCTTTGAAGTAATATCCAGGAGGAACTCTCACTCTATATATTTCTGGTACTGACTGGATTAGCATCTTACTCTGTTCTTACAAAAGTAATATGAATATTACCATTGATTGCAAACCTCTGCCAACTCAGAAGTACAATCCTGATGATCAAAGTAATCTGAGACACAATAATTGAGAAATTTAAATAGTGAAATTATAGGCAAGACATTCTCAGAAATGCGTAACGAATTCGATTGCTGTGTTGTATAAAAGCCACATACATTTCTTTTAGGGAGAATTCATGTCACATTAACTTCTTAGTCTTCAGTCTAACTGGAAAATGAGTGCACTGAGTTTCACTATTACATCTATGGAGAATTATGTTAGAATTTAATATACTGTTCGTTATTTGTTTTTACAGGTTGTCTGGTAGGCATTTTACTCTCCTTCAGATTTGTAGGATCTTTTATTGGACCAAGTGGTAGGCTATAGCATTTATTTCTCCAAGTAATTCTTAATGTTAGAAGGAGAAGCAACAGACTAATAGAAGATACTATATTTACCTGCAAATATTTCCTTATATTGCTCACACCATCAAAACTATAACGACATCAGTATTATTTGTGCTTTAGATCACATGTAAATATTGTGAATATCCTGGTTCTTGTAGAGAAGCAAAAGGTCAAATGGGTAATGAAGTGCAACAGTATAAAATGTTATCATCTAATCCTTTAATAATGATCAGTATTTTTGCTATTTTTAGTGAAATTGTTTAGCCTCTGTACCAATGTACAGCATACGAAAAAATTGCTTCAGTAAAATTAATTAAAATAATTGTGAATATGAAGTGGTATAACTTTCTTAAGTGCAGAAAGGCCTAGTGTGGTTTAACCCCAGATGGTAAGCAAGCACCACATAGCTGCTCATTCACCCTCCCTGCCACTGTGGGATGGGAGAGAGAATAGGAAGGGCAAAAGCAAGAAAGCTCATGCATTCAGATAAGAACAGTTTAATAACTGAAAAAAAAACCCCAACAATAATAATAATAATAGCAAAAAGTAAAACAACATAAAGAGAAAAACAAAACCCAGAAAATCCAAGTGATGCAACTTCTCACCAACCACCAAGAGACATCAGTGAGCATGACATCATATGGTATGGAATGTCCCTTTGGCCAGTTTGGTCAGCTGTCCAAGCTGTGCTCTCTCCCAGCTTCTTGTGCATGTCTTCACTGGCAGAGCATGGGAAGCTGAAAAGACCTTGACTTAGTATAAGCACCAATTAACACACTGATGTTTTGATTGTTGCTATCATATTGTTCTCATGCTAAATCCAAAACACAGCACTGTACCAGCTACTAGGAGGAAAAGTAACTCTACCCCAGATGAAACCTGGACAGCTAGCAATCTCAGAAATGGCAGTGAATAAAGGTGGATAAATTCTAAGATAAAATAGGGACAAGGCATACTTATTTATATAGTAAAATACTTCTTCAAGTGCCTTTCATTAGTTACTTGTGTTTTTCTAGCTAAAGGCCTTCTAGGCTTTTCCCTCAGCCTAGAAATTACTTCAGTTTGCAAACACATCACTGATGTTTTACTTAACCTATTGTTTCTGCTGTCTCCAGTATTGGCATTTAAGCTGAACCATTTCAATCTTAATGGGAAATATGTGTATTTCACACAAATACCTTGCAGAGAAATCGAATTATGTATTTTTTTCAAAGAGACTATGTTATGAAAATGCATGGTAAAATGATTGCTAATCATCTGTTATGCAAGGTTATGTATGGGTGGAACTTCTGACCTTCTGCATTAAACCCAAGGTGAGTCTTTAATGAACTACTGTTTATTGAATATCTTACAAAAATCAGGTAAATGTCTCATTTTGTTCCCCAAATTCCAGTGTTAGCTAACCATATCTTTTATGGTACCACATACTAGAACCCTACAGTGAGCCTGTGTACTAAATCTGCTTGATGAAGCATAGAAGCCTGCCCTCTCAGTCGGTCAGAACACACTTTTGCTCTACTCATCGACAAGGCAAGTGGATGTAGTTTACATGCCACATACACAGCACGAGTACACCCACAGGATGGCTAAGTCTGGCTATTTATAAATAAGGTCTTCAGAGTAACTGTTCAGATACTTTCAGAAATGAGAAATTCAATTCCTTTCTTACCAAGATTGTGAGTGTAGAGATACAGCAATGTGAAAGAGGGAGTTTCTTGGTTAAAAAACCCCACAACCTTTCTGAATTACTATAAGAGAAAAAATATTTCAGCAACTTTGAAAAAGATAATCTTGGTTAATTAACTCATTGCCTGTTACTTAATGTCCAATAGAGGAGAGAATGAAGGGACAAGAATGACTTTCAGTGCCATGAGACTAAGTTGCCTTGTTTTCACTTTGCCCAAGTTCCTTTCATTTTAAGTCCTATGCCAGGTTTACACGGGCTGAAGAAAGGAGAAACAGAAGCCTGAAGTGAGCTAAATGTCAAAGCAACTGAGAATCAAAGGAACAAATTCACTCAGCTACCTTAGCTGCATTATACCTCTCTAGTGATAGAAAGGGCACACAAATCTAATGTCTTTGTCAGCTTCAGGTTTGTAGTTGCTTTATTTCCAAGGAGTGCAAAGTATTTAGAGAAAGGGGATGAATCCATCACCAGATCTGTCAAAATCTGCATACTTCAATATAGAGTTGGATACCGCAATTATATTGATGCAGGAAGAAGAAAAGAAGAGCTGCATGGGGACAGTAGGACATGGATTACATGATACATTACTGGATACTGGTAATGGGATGAGAGGAGGATAGCTTCCTCCCTTGCTGCTAAATCTTTTTTTGATGTGCAATCAGCAACACGTTTTATGTATTACTCTGGTGTAGACTCTTGATCCATTCGGTGGCTTTCTCCACTTCCTCCCAGCCCCTGAATGCTCTTCAGGACCCTCTGTCCTTCTCAGCTATTATTTACATCTTTTCCTTTGTTGAACTGTCATTCCTCTTTCTGTTCAGTGCTTGTATATTTAGCCTCCAAACAAGAATTCAGCCAGGATTCCACAGGGTAGTTTCCTCTGCTTAAAGCTGTTGTTTAACTTTTTCTGTAATAGCAAGTGTTCTTAGAAAGATTTGCTACTGACTTCCTTTAAAAATTTGGACAACCCCATCCCAGTAAAAACCCTAACATGATAATGCATCACAAAAAATAAAAGCAAACCACAAAAACCCAAGCAAAAAAAAACCCAAACAAAACAAAACCCAAAACCAAAGCAACAAAACAAGCAAACAAAAAAAAACCCCAACAACCAAAAATCCCCCAAACCCCTCTATTTTTAAGGTAAGAATTCCAAGAAGGAACACAGACTTTCTAAATAATGTGCATTTATAGACTATAATAATGTCATGCCGTGCAGCAGTGTAGGTGATACTGTCAAGTAGCTGATGATCATAACGGCCAATTGCAGTAAATTTGCACCACTATATTAAAATGCATATCATAGAGGAAAGTACAAAACCTCCTTTTCTCATGAATGTCAAAAACACCAGTGTAGCAGAAAAGACTAGAAGGATAAACCTTAAAATAAGCTACCTCTGATGCCTTATTTATTATACATATGTATTTTAATGTAGGTGTGAATTAAATATAAATGAACAAGGGTTGGAGTCAAGCACAGTAAATAGATCCTATAGGCCACTGCTTAACAGGTCAGAACAGAATCAATAGCAAAGATGCAAAAATCCCAGTGACTCATTTTCAGAGACCTAACCAACTGCAACCTAGAAGCAGGAGAATCAGTCTAGAGGAATTGGAAATTGATTCATAATCACTTTCCAGCGTCCTGGAAGAAACTGCAGACTTCATTGATTGAAGTGTACCTGTGAGAAACTTCTTTCTTCACAACAGTTGAAAGTAATCTCTTAATCCTAAAATTTCTAAAGTCACTGTGATATTTAGGCTACCTAATGCCATTACAGATTTTCAGGTGGCCTGTTGACTTTTTATTTGGTCCATTGCTGCCAACTAATTGCATCTTTGGGGAATTCCAGGAATTGTGTCTCTAACCAGCATAGCTGCTGGCAGATGAGGACCCTCCTTTCCAAGACACAAGGCGACCTGCATAACCTGTTACCTGGCAGTCCTTTGTTGGTATAACACAGGGGATAGCAGAGGCATCTCTGAAAGTGGAAAAGACTTGATAGTGCTTTCTCAGTAGGCTACCACTAGATATATAGAGGGCAACTCCAAGATTCTGAGGTGTAGAAAGAATTTAAAGACAAGGCCAAATTCCCTCAGATCCATAATACCTAAAGGTGAAGTCAGGTTTGTGAATTCTGCCCAGCCCTCATTTCTCATTTCATAGAACCACAGAATCACAGGATGGTTTGGGTTGGAAGGGACCTTAAAGAGCATCTAGTTCCAACCCCCTGCCATGGGCAGGGACACCCTCCACTAGACCAGGTTGCTCAAAGCCTCATCCAGCCTGGCCTTGAACACTTCCAGGGCACAGCTTCTCTGGGCAACCTGTTCCAGTGCCTCACCACCCTCTCTGGGAAGAATTCTTTCCTGATATCTAATCTAAATCTCCCTGCTTTCAATTTAAACCCGTTATCCCTTGTCCTGTCACTACAGGCCCTTGTAAAAAGCCATCGCCCCAGCTTCCTTGTAGGCCCCCTTCAGGTACTGGAAGGCTGCAATAAGGTTTCCCCGAAGCCTTCTCTTCTCCAGGCTGAACAAGCCCAATTCTTTCAGCCTTTCTTCATAGGAGAGGTGCTCCAGCCCTCTGAGCATCTTTGTGGCCTTCTCTGGACTTGCTCCAACCAGTCGCTATCCCTCTTATGTTGGGGGCTCCACAGTTGGACACAGCACTCCAGGTGGGATCTCACGAGAGCAGAGTACAGGGGGACAATCACCTCCCTCGACCTGCTCGCCACAATTCTCCTGATACAGCCCCAGGATACGGTTGGCTTTCTGGGCTGGCAGTGCACACTCCCGGCTCATGTTCAGCATTTCATCCACTGTTACCCCCAGGCCCTTCTCCTCAGGGCTGCTCTCGATCCATTCTCCACCCAGCCTGTACTTGTAGTTGGGATTGCACCAACCCAGGTGCAGGACCTTGTACTTGGCCTTGTTGAACTTCGTGAGGTTGGCAGAGGCCCACCTCCCCAGCCTGTCAAGGTCCCTCTGGATGGCATCCCTCCCCTCCAGCGTGTCATGTACACCACACAGCTTGGTGTCGTCAGCAAACTTGCTGAGGGTGCACTCGATTCTATCATCCATGTCACTGATGAAGATGTTAAACAGGACCGGTCCCAACACCGACCCCTGAGAAATGCTGCTCATCACTGGTCTCCACTCAGACATCATGTTGTTGACCACCACTCTCTGAGTGCTACTATCCAGCCACTTCTTTACCCATGGAGCAGTCCATCTGTCTGATCCATGTCTCTCCAGTTTAGAGACAAGGAAGTTGTGCAGGACGGTATCGAAGTCTTTGCACAAGTCCAGGTAAATTACTTCAGTTGCCCGTCCTCTATCCACCAAGGTCATGACCCCATCATAGAAGGCCATCATATTATTCAGGCACAATCTGTCCTTGTTGAAGCCATGTTGCTTGTCACCAATCACCTCCTCATTCTCCATGTGCCTTAGCATGATTTCCAGGAGGATATCCTCAATGACACATTTGCTCCATTTCAGTGAAGTAGAGGTAAGAGAGAGAATGATACTTACATAATCCAAAAAAGACTACAGCAAGAAATCAGGTAGTTGGTCCCAATATGTTGGAACCAGATGATGTTGTGCTCTTTGTCAATCTAGTTTAAACTATTTTCAGAAGACACACACTGTTTTATTAGGACCAGTAATGACTCATGGTTTGTCTTTCATTATTTAGGCTGAGAGAGTAAAGTCTTCCTTGCAGTTTAATATAATTCTACTGGGTTTTTGGATTTTTTTTTAACTAGTTACATGATTAGAAGTTTATAGAGCATGGGAAAAGATTGAACACAGTTGATTTATTTAAAACTAGAGAAGAGAAGATTAAGACAAGAAGTAATAGTTTTCAAAGTCACGGAAGGTTGTTTCAAAGAGAAAGGTAATAATCTATCCATTATGCCCAGGACTGGAAATAATAGGCTGAAACTGCAGCAAGGAAAAATATTTGCCAGAAGTTTCTAGCAGTTTGCCAGTGAATCTGAATGCTGAAATTGGCTGTCTGGGAGGCCTGAGGAGTCTCCATCACGGAAGATCTTAAAGGAAAAGTCTTTAGTGCATGAACACAGTTGGTCAAACTTCTGACATATTTTTCAGTTTTATGTTTCCCATGATTCTATGATTTTATGCTATCAAAATGTATGACCAAACCCTATACAGCATGATGCAACAGAAAAACAAAACAAAAAAAAAACCAAAACCAAAACCAACATCAGAGAGACATAACTATAGAGACTATGGGAAACTAAGCCTCTGACACTTTTGGCTGTCATTGTGTTGAAAAACTGAATGAGTTTCTCTCCAAAGAAATAGCAAAACCTGAATGCATGTGCACCAAATTAACAAGACATTGGCATCTTCCTCATTGTACTTCTATTTCTGAAGCTTAAGTTTGCCACAAGCCTCATCTGATTGGTGCTTTGTTATTCTGCAAACCACTAAATATGAAAATAACCTATCTCAGCGCAACCTTGCAATTGTCTTTTGCCTTTCTACAGATTCCCACTCATTTAAATTTCATTGGCCTGTCTTGAAATCAGTAAAAGGAAACCTTTATATTTAAAGAATTGTATTATACATCCCAGATGTTTTGTTATTTATAACTTTTTTGGTAAAAAAAACCCTATCTCAACCCCTCTGCCCAATTATTAGTCCTTATTTTAAGGTCAGCTAATGTGAACACTATTCTAAGTGTGAACTTATGCAAGACATCTGCTACTTCCACATTCTCTGTTTATATCAGTTAAGTCTTCAAGAAACAGGCAAGCCCATCTGTACTATTTTTCTAATTCAGTTGCAGAAAAAGCAACTCTATTCTCAATCTTGGAGCCTGCTTCTATTCAGATACACCTAAAACTTCATCCATGTCACTTCAAATTCTCACTCACTGATGAATTCATCACCTTGGTAGCAACACTTGTTCTTCTCCAGCTATCCTTGAGTAGCCCTTTGTGATCATGATGATTGATAAGTCTCTTGGATCAATGCTATGAGATTTTTAGCACAGATATTGTAATACATATTTTAGTGATGGAGATGTCTGAAGCCAGATGCATAGTAATGATATGTTTTGAAGCCCTATTTTGAGATCATTATCCTTCTGATCTTTGAAGGTCTGATTATAAAGGACTCTTATTTCCATGATAAATAAGTGCTAAATTATTTCTGGCTTCCTTTACTCGTGGTATCCACTCCAGGTAATTCAGGAAGAATGAACAAGAGATTTACTAGTTATTACTGATGTTCTTGCTCATAGAATTACAGGCAAGTAACACAAAAGTGGGGATATTTTTCTAGAGAAAAGAGTACCAGACAATGGGGACCAGGCAAGAGAACACAGATACTTCTGTCTGGGGTCCTGGAGCTGAAGGTTTACCATAGGGTTAACAGCTGGGAGGTGGGTAGGACAGTTAACACATTAGGTGCTGTATCTTAGAGCAATGACTATTGGAGCATACAACTTCTGGCTAATGTAGGGGCTGAATTTAGCTGTGCCTGACTTGGACTGTTTTAGATTTGCTGGATGGAGTTCCACACCCTGTGTGCAGGGTGACAAATGGTGCATACCTAGCAAAAAGAGAAATATGTTAGTTCTGTAATATAAATGTTTTGCTTTACTGCAGCACATTAGGGAAGTTAATGCATGTCCAACAAAATAAAGACCTTTTGTTTCAGTATATCAAATAAATAAATAAATCATATGATGTTGCACCCCAAATTTTCCTTGCTTATATTACAAGAGGAATATACCCAAGACATACTTATCTTTCCAAAATAACATCGTTATTGGTTTCTTCTTTACTATGTATTTATTTCATAGTTTGAAGTGCAAGCATGTCCCTCAGGTGATATAAATATCTCTGTTAGTGCTCTGCATTGAGGTATTTGGATTTTTTCACTGCAGCAGACCTTACTAATATGAGACTGCCTCCTATCAACTGTTGATATGCTTGAGCTTTCCTAAAGCAGGGCTGGTATAATTACTCCCGGTTTCGTGCTACTGTAAGTGCTCACACAGTATATGAAATGACAATTTATTGTTGATTTTTGTATTTCTGCCTTGTATTAAATATATGCCGTAAGTATACTTTGCTTTTCATCGAGCATTCACCAAGCTTCATTAATAGCTTTATGTAATGAAATTTATCAACAGCCTTTATCAGAAACTTATTCAATTAGTTAATGTTCATAGAATCATAGATTCATAGAATCATAGAATGATTTGGGTTGGAAGGGACCTAAAACATCGCTTAGTTCCAACCCCCCTCCCATGGGCAGAGACACTTTCCAGTTTTTGCTTGACTTCCTCTTTGTTGCAATGCATTGCTCCTAAATTTGGTGAGAACAAGGTCCAGTACAGCACCTCTCCTCATTGGCTCCTCTGGCACTTGGAGAAGGAAATTATCATCAACACATTCCAGGAACCTCCTGGCTTGCTTGTGCCCTGCTGTGTTGTCCCTTCAACAGATATTGGGGTGGTTGAAGTCCCCCATGAGGACCAGGGCTGGTGAGCCTGAGGTTGCTTCTGCCTGTCTATATTGGGCTTCATCTGTTCAGTCTTCCTGGTTGGGTGGCCTGTAGCAGACCCCCACTATATTGTCATCTGTCCCTGCCCTTCCTTTAATCCTGACCCCATAAGCTCTTGGTCAGCTCCTCATCCAACCATAGATGGAGCTCCACACACTCCAACTGGTCACTGACATGGAGGGCAACAACCCCTCCTCATCTCCCCTGCCTGTCCTTCCTAAAGAGCCTCTATCCTTCCATTCCAATGCTCCAGTCATAGGAGCCATCCCACCACATCTCCATGTCACCAATAACATCGCAGCCCTGCGGGTGTGTGCACATCTCTAACTCCTCTTGTTTGTTCCCCATGCTACGTGTGTTTGCATAAGGTGTTTAAGTTGAGCCCCTGATGAAACTGACTGACTGGCTGGAGTGGCTGGAATTCCTTTGTGCTCTCCTGCTGGCCTGTGGTCCTTCTCCAGGCTCTGGGCATCCACTGCTGGCACTTGCATGAAACTGGTAGGAGTGGGATGGACTGAGGTTCCCTTCCCATGACAACTTTTGTTTAAAGCCCTCTTCACCAGCTTGGCCGGAGATGTTTTCCCCTTCTCTGGCAGATGGACCCCATCAGCACACATCAACCCAGGTTTCTCAAAGCGAGTCCCATGGTCTAAACAGGAAAACCCCTGGCTGCAGCACCAGTCCTGTAACCACTTGTTGATTCACCAGGTTCAAAGGGCCTTTTCAAACCCCTTCCTTTTGACCAGGAGGGTAGATGAAAAGACTACCTGTGCTCCGGAGTCCCTTACCACCACTCCCAAGGCTCTGTAATCCTTCTTGGTACTCCTCAGACTGCTCCTGGCTGTATCACTGGTGCCCATGTGAAACAGCCACAGCAGATAATGGTCAGTGATATAAGACTTGGTAGTCCCTTGATGACAGCCCTGATATGAGCCCCTGTTAAGCAGCACACCTCTCTAGACAGTGTGTCAGGTCAGAAAACCTCTCAGAAGCGAGTTGCCTACTACTATCACCCTTTGCCTTTTCTTAGTTGGGCTGATTGTTATACAGGGAGCAGATGGGGCTGCCTTTCTCAGCTCCAGCATCTCTCCTGATGTGACGGGTCTTTCCTCTTCAGCCTGCAGAGTGGTGAAGCAGTTCTGCAAGGCCACCTCAGGCTTCGGGGAAGTCTCTTCCTCCTGTGGGTCCTTGCTGTTGCAACCACCCATTCTTCTGCTTTACTGGTCCACCTCCCTTCTGTGTGTGTCGGTGGGGTAGTTTGTATCTGTTTAGCCGTGGGCTGTGGCTCCCCTGCAGACTGCCCTTGGAAGCGGCTAACTCCCTCTCAGCCTCCCTAATGTTACACAACCTTCTCACCACTTCCTACAGCTCAGCCACCTGCACCAAGAGGTCATCCATCTGGGCACACTTTTGGAGGTGGGTCTGCCACCTGTCGCTGCCCCAGGAGAAAGGTCTGAGCACTTCCCCAAGCCTGAGGCCTTCACTGCAGCCACACCCTTCATCAACTCCGTCTGGGTGGAGGTATCAGCCATTGCTGGGGTGGATGGTGCAGACGCCCCCAGCCAGAGCTGCAGCCTTTGCTCTCAGAGGAGGGCCCACTGTTCTGCCATGAGGGTCAGGTGGAATGAGTGCCCTTGGCCTGTGCAGATGATCACAGATTGGTGCCCGGTTGCTGGGTTATGGGTACTTCAAATCTCCCACTGGCCAGTGGAATGCCCCTCCTCTGAGGGACTGCCGTCCCTGTGTGCCCTCCCACGTACACCACTGTGCAAACTGCCGTGCCCATCCTGTTCACAGTGCTTCTGGTCACTTGTGCTCCCCAGGGCTGCCTTTTGGGAGGCTGTGGACACTGTTATTCCTGCTCTGCACTCCTCCCAGTGCTTCATCAGCCGCTCTGGTGAGCGCTGCTGATTTCTGGTGGGTCTCTGCAGTCCCCTGGGGTTTTCCCAGCTCAGGACCCCCCTGCACACCGAGAACCCCTACTCTACTGTGTCACATGCCTGCACCAGAGCTGATCACCTCTGCAAGTTAATGGAGCTTTTTGGAAATGAAAAATGCAGTGTAAGTGTTCAATAATTAAACTAAAAAGACATTTTGTTAACCATTTTGCTAATTTTAAACGTTTATTTTATTACAAATTTTTAGAACAATATTATTTACATACAAATTATTCAATATTATAACCTGTCCCAATGGTAAAATCAAATTAAGTTATCAATTTTTAAAAATGGAATTAATAAGATTTTTAAAGCTGAAAAGTCTCAATTTTTTTATTCCATTAATTCCCTTGTGTGCCTAATTTTCTTCCTGTCTTAGATTTTTGAGCCTTCATTTGGCTACACAACTGAGTTAATACATATGCCAGCTAAACACAACTGACTATTTCTACCTCATCCTTAAAATAAGACCTATTTTTAATCTACTGTTCAGATTTGGTCTCTTTGTAATATTTTGTTTTCTGGTTTAAAAGAAGTAGTACAACATAACTTCTCTGAATGCTTCTATCTGTGCATTTCTTTGCCTAGGGAAGGGATACTATCACTTTATGTCCTATCTAATTGACACTGCCAAAATATCTTCCTCTTAATTAGCCTGAATCTTTGATGAGATAATGGATAGAGTATTATATGTATACACTGAAATGCATATTGAGCCTTACAATCTGCCACAATTGCACTAACATATAATTTAGCATGACCTGGTTCTTCATTTTTGGAGTTTCTTAAACAATTCTTTGGTTTATCATGCAGATGAGATAACGACATAATTTTAGAAATTATTAATAGTTTTCAATAGTATAACAACCATGACTGATTGGGTTTGCATAATCATCTTGTGGCATTTCTATGCATAAATTATTCAGATTGTTTTCTCTCAAGACTAGTACCTGTTAATTTGGGGGGAGGGGTGGGGCTGGGTTTGTGTGGCGGGGGTTTTGGTATCAGGGGAGGGGCCACAGGGATGGCTGCTGTGAGAAGCCACTAGAAGCTCCCCTGGCTCCAAGACAGCCTTGCCTCTGGCCATGGACAAGCCAATCAGCGCCTCTGTGATTGACATATTTAAGAGGGGGAAACAAAGAGCTTGGAATGGAAGCAGCAGGAGAGAGAGGAATGGGATGTGAGAGAGAAAGCTCTGCAGACACCATGGTCAGTGCAGAAAGGCAGGAGGAGCTGGGCTGGAGCAGAGGTTCCCCATCAGCCTGTGATGAGAGGGCAGACTGTACCCCTGCAGCCATGGAGGGTCACAGGGGAGCAGACACACCCCTGCAGCCCAAGGAGGACCCCATGCTGGAGCAGGTGTCTGTGCCCAGAGAAGCCTCTGACTCTGTGGAAGCCCATGCTGGAGCAGACTGCTCCTGAAGAACTGCAGCCCATGGGAAGGACTCATGTTGGAGAAGTTAATGGAGAACTGTCTCCTGTGGGAGGGACTCCACGCTGAAGCAGGGGCAGAATGTGAGGAATCTTTCCCTGAGGAGGAAGGAGCAGCAGAGACTATGTGTGATGAACTGAGCAGCTGAGGGAACTGAGGGTGTTTAGCCTGGAGAAGAGGATGCTCAGGAGAGACCTTATTGCCCTCTACACCCACCTGAAAGGAGGTTGCAGAGAGGTGGGTGTTGGTCTGTTCTCCTGTAGCATTGGTGGCATCGCCGTGGCAAACCCATCTGGGCTGCTGCATTATCGCAAGATTTGCAGCATTATCTGCATTATTCCCGTCTAGACAACCTGGTTGTCAAAGTGCATCACGTCGATGCCCACGTACCCAGAAGTCGAGCTACTGAAGAACATCGATACAATCAGCAGGTGGATCAAGCTGTGAAGATTGCAGTGGCTCAGGTAGATCTGAACTGGCAACATAAAGGTGAGCTGTTTATGGCTAGGTGGGCCCATGATACCTTGGGCTACCAGGGGAGAGATGCCACATACAGGTGGGCTCGTGACCGAGGGGTGGGTAAGGGAGTCTGGTAGCCATTACTCTTCCCTTCTTCTCTCTCCCTTACTCCCTTGCTCATTTACTCCCAGGCACTTGCTAACCCTCCTGCGTTAGCTGCTTTGCTAACTCCTGTGCTGGCTCATTCGTGTGGGAGCTGGTGGATTGTTTTGAGTTTTCTGGCCATGTTATCAGTGATAGGGTTCGCTCGGAATCTACTGCGACAGCTCCTGGTCTCTGGCCTTCAGGCCACGGCTCTCGGGCTGTGATCGCTCTCGGGCTGTGGTTCTCGGGCTCTCTGTGTCTGACTTTCATCCCTCAACATCTGGGTGTGCATTGATCAGTGGATGGTGGGAAATTGTACCATATTGTATATATTGTACTATATGTTTCATTTTCTACTATTTTAATTATTTATTATTAGTAGTACCTGTATGTATTGATTTAGATTTAATTAGTAAATAGTTCTTCTCAATTTTACGAGCTTCCTTACTTCTTTTTCCTCCGATTCTTCCCCTCCACTGGAGGAGGGGAGGGGGATTTGTGAGAGCGGCTTCGTGGTATTTTGCTAGCTGGAGTTAAACCACGACATCTCCCAAGTGATAAGACAAGAGGAAATGGCCTCAAGTTGTGCCAGAGGACGTTTAGATTGGATATTAGGAAGTTTATTCACTGACAGGGTTGTCAGGCATTGGAACAGGCTGCCCAGGGAGGTGGTTGAGTCACCATCCCTGGAGATATTTAGAGACATGTGGTCAAGATGCTGAAGGACATGGTTTAGTGGTGGACTTGGCAGTGTTACGTTAATGGTTGGAGTTGATCATCTTAAAGGTCTTTTGCAACCTAAAAGATTCTATGATTCTATGAAATTGGGAGCAAAGCTGAGAAGGAAGAAGGGAGGGGTGGGGGGAAGGTTTGTAAGATCTGTTTTGTTTTGTCTGTCATTGTCCTTCTCTGATTTGATTGGTGGCTAATTAAATTGATTTTTCTTCCCCAAGTCAAGTCTGGTTTTCCTGTGACCATAGTTGGTGAGTGACTCCGCTCTGTCTTTGTCTTGACCCACGAGCTTTTCCTTATATTTACTCCTCCCCATCCCACCAGGAGAGGAGTGAATGAGTGGCTGTGTGCTTCTTCATTGCTGACTGGGCCTAAACCATGACAGGTTGTCATTTGTTTCAGCTGGGCAAAATGAAATTTCAGATAAAGTAAATCAAATTTTTACTGGACTTACTGATAAGTGGGTAAATAAATAAGATTGAATGAGTTTCTCTAACCTGGCAATTTCTTCCTTAGACCTATAGAGAGAAAGAGGGACAAAGTGTTGTCATATTCTCTTCCTGCTGCTACCCTGCTAACTTAAGTTGCACATCTCCAAAGCATTAGTACCAGAGGCTACTGCCTCCTCAAGTACCCCAATTCAGGTGCTTTTGGGATCACTTTCATCTATATAAACCAGAATAGCATGGAAATATTATTTAATATTTTTAAACGTCATGGTTTGTTGTGAATAAAAAGGCTGGAGAATACTCACATGTCAGGTCAGAGAGAAAACAGTTGCCTCTGGGGCTAGGGACAGTAACTTTTCAGCCAGTGTAACTGCAGCTGGAAGAAGATTGTGACTATGCTAATGATATGGCGGTAAAGAATTAGCTCTAGGTTATCTTAATGCATAAATGCATTCATGTGTACAGATTAAAGTCCTTGTTAAATCTGTACATGGTTAGGCCCTAGGCTGTGACTAGGACTTGCAGTGTCAAAAAATTACAGTGGACAGCCTAATTGGAACTGCAGTGGTCATAGGGAATTAATTTGACACAAATCTTCTCACAGATTTCTTTTGCCAATGTCCCTCAGGTCTGCTGAACAGAGATTTACTAAAGAGGGGTGGGGAGGACATAAAGCTACAAGGAGGAAGGGCGCTCTATAATGCTGGCTGCTGCAGTGTGTCCTCCTGTGTTGTGATGTGGCTCCAGCCATGTAGCTGCTCAGCCTTCTTTATTCAGAAAAAGAAAGTATTTGCTTTAATTTGTTATGACAATGGTAGCTCATAGATGTTGACTTTCTGGGTAGACTGTTATTGCGCATTTAGTGGACAAAACTTTCATCAGCTTATCATTTATTTGTAGAGTGCTTTAGTCTCTTCAGTCGTTAATTTACTCTGCAGAAAACCATGATGCTTTCTGCTATATTGTAAAGGCCACATCTAAAAGGATTATATGTACTGAAGTGTTAACACCCACCGAGGTAAAAACTGTTATTCAGAAAAATCTCACTTAGCTACCATGGAAGGAAAGTCCATACTTCATAGGAAGTCTTCACTGTCTTTATGCTCCCTCTGTGACCCGAACTGCATCATTATGGTCTTTCAAATTGTCCTGGTTTCAAGTGGCTTGTTCGCTCTCGTGTGACTAGGTCCAGCCAGGATATTGAACTTCAGTGTTACACTTCATTCCCCCGTGAAACCTCAGCCTAGATAGTATTCTCAGACAAACTGACAGAACTAAGCTGTAAGGCAGTGGAGCTTCAGTTGCTACTTTCCTGAAAAGCACAGAGAGAAGAGGAGGCTGTGGGTGTATTTTCTAAAATATCTTGTGATGGAATATTTTCCGAGGAAGGTAGGAGGGCCAAGTTCAGACTTCCTTTTCTGCCAGAGTAGATTCAAACTAGCATCTCCAATGAATGTGCCCTAATTAGCACGTTCTTAAGTAGAGAAGGCATGAATAGGAAGCCTGAATACTTAACCTACGGAATCAAGAGTGGGATTGTAGTGCTGAGCAATATAAAACCACAGTCTGGTCTCTTTTTCTATCATGAGAGAAAAAGTTGATACCAGAGGGTCTTCTGTTCTAGCAAAAAGATGCCCAATAAAATCCATTTACTAGAAACAAAAGTTTAATTATTCAGTAAAGAAATTAATCACACAATATACGGTGAGAAGAATTAACCTCTGGAATAAAGTTATTTAAGGACAGACCATCATGTCTTTAAATTAAAATCTATGTGTTGCCAGAAGAGAAACTGTTGCTCAAGCATATTAGGAGTTTTCTTTAGAAAAAAAACCTCATACAGCATGCAGCACGATATGTGGTATTTTGGAGGATGGCCTTCATAGTTGTGAACACATGAAAAATCAAACTTTCTTTAAAAACTTACATGAGCCCAACGCAGAGTACAGACAGCAGAAGTGAGGACTTCAATACTTCTTCAGAAGCTGAATCAAAATACTGGCCTGTTGAGTAGTGCTATTTTTTATCTTTCATAGCTCCACAGCACATCTTCTTAGCAGAGACCAAAGTATTTTCAACTGCTTTCTTTCTAAATGGCAAATATTTTATTGAAATATTCAGTTTGGCCCAAGATGTTGATCAGGAGTCTGTACTGTACATTATGTAAGACAAATCTGGACTGTTTTGCTGGGATGGGTCTTTGTCAGCTGCTCCTGAATTCCTGAAACTGTGTTTCTCCTGGTACCTTTCTTGAGCTCTATTTTCTAGCTCTCCTGAGCACAACAGTAAGCGATATATAGGTAATGCTTCTACCACCAAAGTGCCTTCCATGGAAGTGTTAACTTACATGACATGATCCAGAGCCATGTCCTTGTTATAAAATTTAATGATTGTGATAAAAATGTGGCTTTCATGTATTTTGATTAGTTGACTTGGACTCAGTTACTGTTTCGATTAGACATTTGACAAGAAAAATCTCACTCTTGCTTATGGAGTCACATAGATTGCCATGCCCTTATTTTACAGAACATTTATATAGGCTGCTTGATATCATCCCTATTCTGCAGACATTGTGAAACATTGAATTTTTGCCATCAAAACCTCGACAGTGGTAGATTGGATCCTATATTGTATTTACTTGAGTGGTATTGATCTTTCACTTTGTATTTCATTAGCTAGAACTCCTTATTCATGGAGGATCTGAATTTAATGATAAGCCTAATATAGTACTCACCGACTTGTTATTATTTTGTGAGCAAAAATCTTTTTGTTATTTTTAAAATACCCCGAAGCGAGAGAGAGAGAGAAAAAAGTAACAATCACAACAGTAGATCTTGGTAACATAAAGGCAGAGTGTTTCACTGCATAATCATCCATTTGTCATCTGCATTGCCACTAGAGATTCATGTTAATTATGCTCATTCATCTGAACCAGCCACAGGGGAAGTTCTCTAAACAGCTTAAGGCAGTCTGGCTATAGAAGACACTCCTTTTATTCCTATCTGCACATTGTGTTGCTCACTTAATTTGCTGCTACTTTAACAGTCAGGAGACTAATACCTGCAAAATCAAAGTGTAAGTTGCATATAGTAACAAGACATGTATTCATTAAAAATCCTTTGTTTGTTTCTATATGAATGCTTGTTTCTGTATGATTAGTTTATTTAAAATTAAAGATTATTTTTATCTCAGATCTTGCAAATTTAAAGCACCCCTAGATTTTGGCATTTTTAAAGTTGTACTGTCAAATGTCCAAAACTTATGAAGTGCCAGATTTCTACTTATGATTTTCTCCCCACTGATGGAAGCAAATTAAGAGATAGTCTTTGATTACACTGTCACATGATATATTTTCTTTTGTAAAAGCCTATGCTTATTCAGTGCCTAGTATGAACACTATTTTTATATGGTCAAAACAATCCCTTAATTCTGGTTGAAATGGATGAACTGTTTTTCCTGAAATTTTTTTATAAACCCAATGTAATCACATATATTCACGATACAGAAAATGTCATCCTCACTCTTAGTAAATCTGTAGCCAAATGGATGCAAGATCTTATAAAAAAGGCACTGAGCAATCTCTAGAATTAGATAAAGGTTAGGTGGCCACGTGAATATGTAGAGATTTGTGGTAAAGAATGAAAGTTATTTATGCAACCTCCAGTTATTCCTTTTCTTTTGTGTTTCTTTGTGCCACATATGTTAGTCAGGAAGCAAGTCCTAAATAAATTGTAAGGGATAACTTCTGAATTAACAGTAATCATCTTGCTCAGCAAATACCTTTTCTTGTAGGAAGAAAGTTTTATCAAATCCACATTTGTCTTGTAACAAGATGTAATAATCAAAGGAATTGCATCAGATAAGACAAATTAATTCACATGAGTTCATCTGTGAAAGTCCACCAGTAATTAAACTACTGTATACAATTAATTATAACCCTGAAGACAAAAAAAAAATCCCAACCCTTAAACTTTAAATATTTTTGGCTTATCATCCTGGGAAATGTCAATACCATATTGATTGTACTTAAAGAAGTAGTACAAAACATATTGTCTAAAGAAAAATATGCCTTATACTATTTTTTTCACATGCCTGCCAGGTTGTCCTTGATCTTCCTGATAAAACTGTCCTCACATTAGAGATGATATCTCACCTTGTACATCAAGGGCATCATCCACAAAGAAGTGCCTTTTCTGGCTCATGAGAGACAGTTGTGAAAAAGAAATGCTGCTGAAATGTTACTGAATCAGACAGTGCTCCAGAAGAGGAGCCACCAATACTATGTGAGACAACAGACAAACCAGTCTCCTGGAGCCACCTGCCAGCTCTGGTGCTGCCTGACAGATGTCTGCCTATCCCAAGCCTTGCACTCCAGGACGGAACACTCTGCTCTGTTTTCTGAACACACATCTCTAAGTCAATGCCAGACCACTAACTCCAGTGCCAGTACAAAGCAGATGACATCTTCACAAGATAGAGCCACAATCGCACAGCCAAGCCCAAGGATAAATGCAATCAGTTTATGGATGACGAACGGTTTGGCAAAAGGAAAACCTGGACAAGGCAGAGAGTGTGCTCTGGGCAAAGTCAAATGTCTATTTGAATATTATAGCTTCTCTTTAGATATTTTGTCCAAAAGAAAACATCTCTGTTGTTCAATTTAGTCCATAATTATTCTTAATTTTTTCACTGGGTGTTGTGATTTAACCAGGGCCGGGAGCTCAGCCCTACACAGTCACTCACTCTATCTCCCCACAGTGGGATAAGGGCAAGAATTGGAAGGGTAAAAGTGAGAAAACCCATGGGCTGAGATAAAGAAAGTTTAATAGGGAAAGCAAAAGCTGGGTGTCCAAGCAAACCAAAACAAAGGATTCACTCACTACTTCCCATCAGCAGGCAGGGATTCAAGCATCTCCAATAAAGCAGGGCTTCATCACTTGGGAAGACAAAAAATGTAGCTCTGGACATCCCCCTTTCCTCCCTCTTACCCCATCTTTTGTTGCTGAGCATGATGTCATATGGTCTGGGATATCCCTTTGGTCAGTTGGGGTCAGCTGTCTTGGCTGTGTTCCCTCCAACTCCTTGTGCACCCCCAGCCTACTCGCTGCTGGGATGGTGTGAGAAGCAGAAAAGGCCTTGATGGTGTGTAAGCACTGCTCAGCAGTAACTGAAACATCTCTGTGTTAACAACACTGTTTTCATTAAAATCCCAAACATAGCATCATAGGAACTACTATGAAGAAGTTTTTTCAATCAAACCCAGTACACTGGGTAATGCTTTCTGTCGTTGTCAGTCACTCAGTAGGATCTATATAGCTCTGTACATTTATGCAGATGAGAAAAAAGTTAGACTTGGCTTCAGTGTTTCATAACAGCTCTATGAGATGCCACAGATAAATGGTAAATGATGCCTCACCTATCAACAGCATTCAAACTAATTCAGGACTCTGCATCTCCTCTTTTCATGAAGATGGCGAGCAGTTTGAAACTTGAGATGCCACATCCAAATTATATAAATATTTCTGAGAGTTTTTTAGTGAAAACTGTGGCAGGGAATTTTGCTCCTCAGATCTAGTGGTATGATACCGTATAATGCAATAGCTATAGAGATAATCATTGAGAATGGTAGAATTTTCCCAATGGCATGGTCTAAAACTGAAATTAGGCCACAAAAATCATAGGTATTTCCAACATCAATTAAAAATATGCTTAATCTTGATTTTTCTGTAGTATAAACCATAGAAAAATGTTTTCTTGTTGACCTATTTCTTAACATAATTGTCCTTCAGAGAAGGGTAACACAACCATTCCAACAGACCAAAACAAACTTCACAACACATCTTCCATTTAGCAGAATACAGACGTGCACTGGGGACAGATGCCAAGGTATTAACAGTGATGGGGGGGGAGTGTTGGGGGTGCGGGTGGTGTGTGCAGGGGTGGCTTCTGTGGTAAGAGGCCAGCTGCAGTGGACCCTCCACAGGACACAGCTGAGATGGTGACACTTCTGGGAAATTGTATTTAAGAAAGGACAGGAAAAAACACGGAGAGAGAGGGGGGAAAAGAGTGAGAAACAGCAAAGGGAATACCAAGGCTGGAGGAGGAAGGAGGAAGAAGAGAGGGAAGGAGGAAGAAAGAAGGAACGTGGAGAGGAATCGCAACACGCCTGCACCACCCCTTGCCTCACTGAGGGGGCTGAATGTAACTTGCAGCAATAACAAAGGGGAGCAGAGAAGTCTGTAGTGAATTTGAGCTTGAGAAAGGGCGAAGAAAGCTGTTTTCCCTAAGTGTGTAAATATTTGTTTCTATTTTTTTTTTTTGTTGGTTGGGTTTTTTTGTTTTCCAATATCTGAAACAGTAATTAATTATATACTTATATATATTTACTGGCAGTAAATTAAGTTAATTTTCCTCAAGTCCAGTCTGTTTTGGCTTCAACAGTAATTGGTAAGCAAACTCACTGCCTTTATTTCAACCCGTGAGTTTTCTCATTCCTAGTCTTTATGTCCCACTGAGGCAGGGAGAAGAGCGAGTGGCTGGGTGGGAGTTTAGTTGCCAACTGGAGCCAACCCAGCACAAGAAACCTACATAAAGCAGTGAAAAAAAAAAGGTTGTATTAGTGTGCAGAAGAAAAGTGTAGACAAAACACCGTCATTGCTGTGAAGAATTAGTGGGTGAACAAACTCTGAAATACCCCTGCCTCTTGGCAGGCACAGAATCAAATACCTGGGTGCCAGATGTCTGTGTGGCTGTGGACTCCTGCAGCACATGCTTTCATGCCATATGCTACTTTATATCAAATGGTGGTATGATTACATAAAAAATTTATGGGAAAACAGCTCTGTTCCCATCTCTCACTGCTCTTCTTTATTATCCCGTTTCACTCACTTTGTCACTACTGAAAAATAAAATCTATGGGCAACTATGTCTCCACACTCTGTATTCCCCCTTTCCCTCCAGAAAGAGGATCACTAAGCTGTTGGGCTCTGAGGAGTTAATGTCCAGATATTAGCCAATAATTAATTGGATAATTCTACCAATCACTGTTCGGCAAGTGCATGGCGTTTCCTTTTAGGAGACTAGCATTAATGTTATAATTACACTTTCACACATTTCAGTTTTGCAGGATATAACAAAACTATCTTTAACCTTAAAAGATAAATATGTTAAATATAAACAGAGAAGTTTTGAGCCCACACTCATTTCAAGGAGACAAAGTAGTGAAAAGTCTCAGCAGGAGCAAGTGTTCTAGGGTTTTTTGGATGGTTGGATGGTTGGTTTGTTTTTATTTGCAAGACTGTGGAAACACTGACTCAATGATTTCATCATTTGTACTAGTTAAATTGAATACTTTTTGTTTTCTTATGACAATCCCCACAACCTGGCCATCTTTTCATTATAGAGGCAAATTCCTTAATAATAACAACAAAATTATAAATTGTAGTTAGTTTGAATGCAAACAGTGATTTTTCTCATAATCAAATTTCACTCTGCTTTATACCTTCTTTGTGATCCCATAATTATAACTGGAACTCTTTGGATCATAGTATGAATTTCTCTAATTTCATCACTGTTTCAGACTTGTCCCTAGGATAGCATTTTGATACACTTGAGGTTTCAGACTGACCGTTTGGACCTGAGATTTAGCTCTTCTTCCTTCAGCATGATACTGCAGTGTCCCCATGATCATGGCTGAAGTGAGCATATGTAGACATTGATTCATGAGGTCCTCTATTCCTAATTCTGTATCTTGCTGTTGTGTTGTAATGGTCATGTTGAGTCAACGTAGTTTGCTTTACCATAAGCAGAAGCTGGCAGTTGGCCCTACTCTTTGTCTCTCATAAAACCTCACAGTATCTTTGGAACTTTGACTTGATTCTGGTTCATTCACTTCTCTATAAACTGAGTAATCTCATTTAAGTCAGAATACATATAGCGCAATAAAAATAGTGTACATCAGAAGAGAACCCAGCTACTGGCTTTTTACTTATGTTGTTATTTTAGCGATCCTTTTAAAGAAGGTAGCAAGGGATAATATCTATATTATTTTTATTTAATTTTGGTTCCCCTTAACATTCTTCAGAACTTTCTTTGGCTAAGGGTTGCAGAACACAGTAATTCTGCATTCTGTCAAATTGCATGTCCGTTGCATTTCTTTGTGAAAAAGGTTTTTCTTTTTTTTTTTAAATAATATTATGTATACCTGATCTATTGAAGGTGTTACAAGATCCTGAAGACAGTCTGGACAATGAATAATGGTGACTTGAAAGTATTAGGACCTTACAAAATAAAATAAGGATGTTAGTCAAAGACAGTAGAGGTTTTCACTTCAATTCAGGTAAGATCACTTTAGACATAAGTACCACCCCCCAGTGTGATGGCGAGGACAGTGTCTCCAAGAAACCCCCTGATAATCTTCAACAGAGGTTAGGGTTCTACTGCCTTTGCATTCTGCCAGGCAGCCTGCCCTACCATGTCTGGCTCCCTTCTTTTCCTTCGATTCTGTCCATTACGGGATTGATATTTTTGGGGAAAAAAAAAAAATAATCTGTCATCTTAATATCCGTTGACTGATAAAAAGTGGAGACTTAATATTAAGACTCAGTGAAAAAAAACCCACCACAATATCTTTAAACTCATATTTCAGATCTTCTCCCTTTTGTAGTACAAGATCCTCCAGAACTTCATTTATGTCACTATATAGTGGTAAACAATCCACATGCCAGCAATACTCCCAGATGTCAATATGTAATAACAAGATGATACAATTTATGAGATTTCAGGTTTTCTTTTCTAAACCTAGGATCAAGACAATAGAGGTAATTACTCTGCAGAGACCAAGGCAATACTATTCAAATACTCTCCCAGTGTAAATATTCTGGGGAAACATTAAAAAAACCCAATTGGTGGTAGAGGTGCAATTTCTCAACTTCAGGTACCTTCCTTGTTCACTAAGATCCTCAGCCAGCATAGGTAAGAAGTTACGCACCATTCGCTTTGGGCAAATGTTTTGAGACATGTCTCTTGACTCTGCTGGGCAGTATCTACACTGTTTGGTTTTGTATGGAGATGATGTTGACATTTCACAGAGTTGCCATTTAGTTTAAATCAACTGTTGTTCTGTCCTTGTGAAATGTCCATCTTAATTCTTGTCTCTCATATGGCTTTTGGAAACATTTTCTCACAACCGTGATAAACTGATAAATCTGATGTAAAAACTGGCAATTTATCTTTGCTATAAGTAGCTTTATGTCTTCAACTCACTGAAAGGCATAAATATAGACAAGGCTGAAAAAACGATTTGTATATACCTGTGTGAAATTTTAATTTCCTCAACAACGCTCTAAGAGTTTTAGAAGAATCTTGTCTCCTTCATTAACACTTTTACTTTTCCACATAACAGTACCAGTTTTAGTGCAACTGATTGAGCATGTATATTTCAGTTTATATTGATGTGGGACTGGCAGCTGAAAGACTATCACTGCCTTTAATGGGAATTGATTGGATCCTGCTAGCACTTATGCAAGTGAAATTCAGTTGTTTGAATGTGTGCAGAAAATGATCATAAACATGATGCAAGTGTAGCAGAAAGGAATTAATTTTTTAAACTGAATCAATGTGGAAATAAACATACCACACTTGCTGCAGCCTGGAGAGGATAAGGGAGGTAGATGTTACTTAGTTAACCAGTTAGAAGAAAATTTTAAAAATAGCCTTAGAGTTTACTAAGAGGGAACACGCCTTGAATATTTGGGCAATCTCAATACTATTTGATAGCTATTGTCATTTCCTAGGTATTACTGACTGTGTTGAAAGATGGTGCATTGTCCACTTTCTCCATTGGCTCTTATTTAGCTTATTGGATCAGATTCAAAACTTCTATCTATACTGGCATGGAATTGTATTGGAGTTTGTTGCCCGGCCACAGGAGAACGATAGCTTTTGGACTGCAAGGATACTTGGAGCTCAATTATCTTAATTTGTTCTCCTGGCAAGGAAACTAATAAGAGCTGTTAATTCCTTATTTGATATATTCCATGTTACATGGTGTGCTTTTCTAACTAAGATTGCCCTTCTGCAGCAATTTGAGACACTTCTAGAAGGAGTGAAAGAGAATTCAATTTGTCAAATTTTTAAACAAAATATATGTTCTTTTCTACAAGTTAGCACCGCAGTGTAAATAACAGGGTAGCATGACATGACTCATGACAATCCTCAGGATTCATTACTTAAATCCATTTGTGTACTGTTATAATGTAGAGTAATTTCTGAAGTGCTTATAGCTTTTTTAGCTTTATGCTTACCAGAAAAAAAAAGAAAAATGTTGAGGATATACTTCAAATTAAAGTGAGAAGTAACATAAAAAGAAGGTTAAAACTCAGCACTATCAGAAGACCACATCTCGCTGTCCTTCCCACATTCCTCAGGACTCTTTTCTCTAAGTAAGATTTAAGAAAAGTGCTGCTTAACTTTCCTTTAGCCCTTACCAGTATAAATAGCCAAACTCAATAGCTTGGTTTTGCATCTCTTCTTTTTTTTTCCCCAAAATTTCTTGGCACTATATTTTTTCCCCTATTATTTTCTTTTATTCCAGGAAATACTGCTAGTCTAGAGCTCTGTTCCTTACACATACCAAGCAGTTACCAATTGCAACAGGAATGAGACCTACCCTCTGCTAGCAGTACTGGAAGGCCACACTGATGCCTGATCAGTGATTTTGCATAGTTTTGAAGTCTGACGTACAGCACAGTAGTATCAAACTTCTCTTTTCGTGCTTGGGGAAATCTGAAAAGCAACTGGAACATGTGAGGGACACATCCCAGGAACTAACACTTGTTCCTCATTGTGCTGGTTTCAGGCAGGAAAGAGTTAAATTTCTCCACAGTTGGGAAGGCTGGCCAAAGGAGTATTTCATTCCATGGTACTGTCATGCTCAGTACACAGGCCCAGCACTTAGGTGGGGAAGTGGCCTGGGGAGGTCATTAAGGCTTTTGCTGTCTTCTTAGCTGGTTCCTTCGCTGTTTTGTTAGCTCTTGGTGGGTTGTTAGGGGTGGGACGGGTTCATTAGTGGGCTGGAGGGTTGGCTGGCTTTTTCCCAGTCATGTCGTCACCCTTGGGCTCTGGCTCTGGGTCTTTCAGGCTCTCACTCTCGCTACTCAGGACCTGGCTGTGTGTTGGTCAGCAGGTGGTGAGCAATTGTAGAATATGTTCTATTTCCTATTATTCTATTTATTAGTAGTAGTATTGTTCATATTAGTAGTATCACTATAATTTTCATTTATATTCAATTATTAAATAGTTCTTATCTCAACTTTACGAGCTTCCTTGTCTTTTCCTCTGACTCTCCTCCTCCACTTGGGGGGTGGGGGGCAGCGAGCAGCCGCATGGTACTTTACTGCTAGCTGAGGTTAAACCATGAGACTCATTTACTGATGTTACAACCCTGGCCTCAGTAAAATCAAAGGGAGCTTTGCCTCTGACTTTAGTGAGGTCAAGATTTTCTTATCTAGTATGCAAATAATTATGATACCATGTTACCTTTGTCTTATATTTGCCAAGTGTGATGATTTTGTTATGTACTGCTGCAGTGGGGGGTCACATTTGGTGTTCCCTCTCATAGGTATTATTTTTGTTCTTTCTTGCTGATATTTTCCTTATTCAAAAAGCTGCCATTTTAGGTGGAAATTACAAAATAAAAAGAACACTGAAAATAAATGCAAATATTGCATACTTAGGTTTACTGTGGCTGGTATTCCTTTGACAGAAAGTGAGTGGTTCTCTATTACTGTTCTAAGAAATGTAACATAGTTAGTGTGATGTCTTTATGAATACAGAAATTAATTTCTTTTCTGACCTGGTGAGTGGGTCATGGATTGAACACATGAATCCTTCACTTCTTAACACAACCAGCTCTACAAGTAACCTCTACATCTACTGTTTAAACTGTTAGGCATGACTATTTTGAACTAGATATAGACTTTGCTGCAAACAATAAGATGGAGTCAGTGTGCATCCAAATTTCAATTGAAGGCTAATGAATAAGCTGTTAACTAATTTAGTCTAATTGTAGCTTCGTTGTGCTAAAATATAAAACTAACAATTCAGCTTTTGCCCTGAGTCTTTAAAATTATATTTTCACCCCTACTGAGAAAGAGTCTAATTAAAAGCTTTTAGCTTCTCATTGTGCAGGCTGCTAAGTGATGTTGTTCAGTTTATCAGGACTCAGTTATCACTTGATTTAAACAGAAAAAAAGGAAAACAACAGAACAACATATTTTCACTTACTTTTTTTGCCACTTGCCTTGAAAATTGCTCTGTTAATTTGACTATTAAGTAAACCCTGTGAAAATCAGAAATACAGAAATATTTTCTTATAACATCAATCATGTTTTTAATGATTTAAAAAGAGAAATGAAAATATAAGCAATACATTTTCAAACACCATGACCTCTAAGTACAGAAGACTCCTGTGTCTCCTATGTTTCCATTGTCTGGAGAGTTGAGAAAGGGTAGATTTGCTTTTTTTTTCTTTTGTTTTGCTTTTCTGTGGTTTTTTTTCATTTGTTTATTTTCTTGGAGTTTTGTGTTTTGGTTTGCTTTTTTGGGGCAGTGTGTGTATTTATAATTTTGCTTGGTTTTTATTTGTTTACTTGCTTGGGTTTTTTGTTTTTACATCTGACAGTGGCGAAATGTTGTGAAAGATTAAGACTGGAAGATGATACAGACTTCTTAAACAGCTTGCAACAAAAGAAAGCCCTATCTTCAGACTTCGTAGTCTCCACAATATCTTGTTAAATGCTGCTGGTGTCCTTCCAACCTTGCTCTGTGTCTCAAACTTCACTTTCTTAGGAGTGCTAACAGACTCCTCATTAAGTTTAGAGAGTCTGTGAAGGGGAATTAGGAAACTTATTAGGGAGCCTTTCCTGCTGGTCAGAAAAGTGGTTTTCCTTGTCTTTTGCCTAGCCACAGGGAAGCATTGTTTATTGTTAATTTTAAGAATTCTGCTAACCCTTAAAAGTCTGAAGAGCCTTTGGTTTTTAGTGCTTGAGTAGTCATTTGACAACTCATGAAGTGGCAGGTGAGTACTGGCAAGACCGAATCCTAGGTGTTGTCCAAAGGTAAATGCACTTGGCAGGGAAATCAAGCACATTTGCAACTAAAACAGATGTTCATGACATGCTGTATGTAAAGTAAATGAGCATTAGGGTGGCCCATTCTAATAGTAGAAAGAGCCAAACACAATCCTTCTCCAAGTGCATTGCCACACTTCCGGCCTGAGGAACTAGGGGAAAATGGGAGGGGGGAGCTGAGAGGAGAAAGGGACACAGGATCTCAGAAGCCAGGGTTTCACAATAACTATGGCCTGGGTTTCAGACTGCAAGAGTACTTCTATACTAATAAAGTGAACAGGAAACAGGAATGAACACTGGAATGTTATTGTCCATAGTGTTGAATTTTTAGCCTGGTCCTTGACTTGAACTTGGCCTGAGCCAATTAGTGTTCTTCCATACAGTTCCTAGGCCTGATCTGGAAGTTAGAATGTGCCAAAAACTATTCAGCTGGACAATCCTGTTTTCAAGCTAAGAGAGTTTGATCGTATGGATATGGACTGGTCTGTGCCAGTTGTCCTCAGGTCAGCTAATGGGCCTAGACGCAGTGTATTTTATTCAAGTAGAGATAGCCCAAGAGTCTAAATGGAAGCTGAGCAAGGCTTTGAACTGGAATTTTCAGTCTTGGCATAACACATGGTAGGTGAAACGTTACCTATGCTTCTGCAATATATATAATACACGTTTGGGGTAATCATGCTAGACTTGGTTTTAGTGAAATGGAGGCATGTTTAAATTGCTCAGGTGACCTATCCCATTTTAGATAACTTAAATGACTAACTAAAAATTTCTAGTTAGTCCCAAACTGTCTATGAAACGCTCCTGGAACTGCCCATGAGATTGTTCATTTTCTTTTCTTTTGCACCCACTGTGGTCCTAGAGACCATGTCACAGCGGGGATAAATAAAACATGCTATGGTGATATCTGAATGGTTGATTATAATCTGTCGGTGCTCTAGTTATTTGAGATCACACAAACACCTCTTTTACACCATGGAATAACATCCATATCTATCACCCTATCTTCAGATATCTCCTCCCTTTGTACCTGGCTCTGAGAGGCAAACAATGTCATATCTAATTCAGCTGTTGAGGGCAGTTCTTTACCAGTTGCTAGGGTATTCTTGCCTCTCATCTATTATTTCCTTTGTGATTTTGCTGTGTCTTCTTCAGCATGTCTTTTCCCTTCCAGCCACAATCTTGTGACTGCAGCTTCAGCCTGACATTGTCATTCTCAGATATGGGCCTGCCTAATCCCTGGTTTCTCTACATCCCCTCTCCACTTCGGCACTGAGCACTTCTCATGACTTTTCTTTGTGCTGACTGGTGATGACAGCCTCTTCTGTGTCACCTTCCTTCTTTTATCTAGGCTCCAGATTGATTTTGGACACAGGCCAGTGACAGAGTTAAAAACAAAAGATGCTTCATAAATTTCTGTGCCTATTTACACTTACGTACAATTCAGCTTTCCCACTGGGTCAGTGGAATTGGCACTGATATGTTAGCAGGAAGCAACACAGGTTGACTTGCTGTCAAAGCAGTCATAAGGGTGAGTTTACAGAGCTTGGAACTGTGAGGAAAACATCTTTTTTACTTGACACTTAAGCAAAGCTAAGCTGGAGTGTTTGGGATAACGAACAGAAAACCTCCACAAGATGCCATTTTTAGAGCTGCTTTCCAAAATAAAAGTATGCTTTAAATCCATGACTCTGTTATTTTCTGCATTTAGACTCTGCTCTCTCAAAGGTAATTTTACAAGCTACAATAAAGCACTTCCCAGCATGTAACATTACTGTTCAAGTGTAGCTGTTACTTTTTATTTTTCAAGTGGAGTTGAATGATTAGTAAAGGACAAGAATTTAAATTGTCTCATCTCTAGTAAATGTTAACACATGCCTCATATGCCTCTGTGAAAGTCTGCATTATCTGGCAAGCAAACTGTATGTATACATATAATTATGTAACAAACACATTCTCCCCAGTATGATTCATGGAGATTTAGTGCAGTCAGTGGAAGTTTTCTTCATTGCTGTCCTCAGTGTGTGTTGCTTAAACAGCCTATCTCATTGTTACATCCAATTCAGTGGCTATATAGGGATGTGCAGTCCTGTGTATGGTAAAAATGTTTGCTGCACCACACTCAATATGAGCCGGTCGTCTCTTGCTTCAGCCCTGTCTTGTGCATTTTTCCTGATTGTAGCCATGATATCTTTCTTAAGAGAGATTTATTCCTTCATTTTATGGCTAAAAGTTCAGAAGAGCTGGCTGTAAAATGGTACTCGGGTGTGCTTTAAACCACATGCTTGGCTCAATGCAGCTCACCTTTCATTATCAACACTTCAGCAGACAGACAGTATGCTGCAAGCCAGGACCATTGACATGCTTGTATTTCTGGAACTGCTCCTGTGGACGGTACCTATATTATACACCTATAGACTTGTTTCTGCACTGAGTCCATTCATAAACAAAAGTATATCAACATAAACCTGTCAAAAACCATGCTGGCTTTGCACATTCTCTGGCGTTATTGGTAGAGCTATTCATAGTATCTCTGCACTGAGTGAATCATGGAATGATTCAAAGTTTAGTTCTACAAGAGGTATGGAAGGGGCAATATAATGTCTTTCAAAAGTTGTGTATGAAGAGCTGAACTAAGCATGTTCAGGAGCCTATGTGGCTCTTGACACAGACTTCCTGAGTAACCTGTGGCATCTCACACACTCGCTGCACATATTCTCCCTGTGTGTAGGTATGCATTTATTTGTGAGAGACTCCACATGGCAGCCAGTCGGGTCAGCAGAGAAGTGGGCACCACCTTTAGCAAGTCTTTTCTTCCATCTACCCACCTACTTACTCACTTATTCATCTGTGCATGCATTCAGCTAGGCAAAAGTTTTGCTTTACTCATACTACTGGTGAATGAAGTAGCAAAAACCCCTATTCTAGATACGTTTCAGCTCATACCCAGTGAAATGGAACATACTGTACGTTAACTTAGTAATACTGCTATCATTGTTTCACAGAGAAGATTGCAGAGATAAAATCTTTCAGGCAGGGTTAGAAAGACCAGGATTTTTAATACAGTATATCAATAATACATTGCTGCCTATACCTCAGAATCTCAGCACCTCGCCATCTCCTTATCACAAAGTGGAAAATAAGTGAGGAAGTGAGGAAGCTGCACATAGTTTTAACATGGCTTATTTGGGGTTATAACATCTAATATTTCAAAAAAGGCATACAATATTTCTCTCTGAAAGTCCAACAAATGCTGTCAAATTCCTGCATACTCATATGCACAATGAGCTTTCACAAGACATTGAGCTAATGAGAATTCTCACAGGGATGAAGCTGCTGTGATCACAAGCAGCAACATTTTCAGATGAGGAAAATTGGTATAATAGCAAATAATGTGGAGGAATGAATAAACATGGAATAATAATTTAAAAAGCCGAATACAGCTGACACATTAAGACAAAATATGATTAACCATTCCAACTGACATACTTCTCCATTGAGAAATAATGAATTCAGTCTTTACTAGTGGAACTGGAAAATGGTCATTCTGAGAAAACTTCAGATTTGTAGTGAACAAAGAATTTCAAGATAAACTGCTTGTGAAAATGCAGTTACATTAAATGTTTATATACACATATACAGCCTAATAGAAGAAAAACAGTGAACACTCTAATCTAGCAGAAAAGGCAGGCCACGAAAAGCTGGAATATGAAGAAAAATAATTATAATAGAAAACTAGTTACACATGGGGGTTTTTTACAGAGGGGTGGTAGTCACTGGAACCAACTACAAAGGGAAAAAGTAAATTCTCTGTGTCTTGTTGAATTCAGCTGAAGACAAACTGCTTTTTAAAAACATATACTATAACACAAGCATTCTTTACTCAAACACAGATTGTCGAATTGAGAAATCCCCTGCACTTGTCTTGCCAAAGGGGGATTGAGCTAGTTTGTTTCCAGTTTAATGCCCCACGTGTGCTTATAGCAGGTAGACAAAGCAATCCTAGAGGTGCTCAGGAAGTTTGTTTCTTGAATGAAGAAAAAGACAACATCAAAAAACTGGTACTTGCTTATTCTGAAGTGAAATCCTTGCTAAAAATTTAGCTATTTGTACCTTTGTGGACTGACTTACATTGTAGGGCAACATGTTCTGTAATACACCTGCTACAGGTGCTCCAAAGGCATGAAAATTGTGGCCCTGCCCAAAACAATGGAAAGCTAATTTTAAAAACTATACATAATATGAAGGACTCATATTGGCCCATATGGTCCACAGTATCTTAAAGTTTAAATCTACAGATCTTAAAATGGTTTTATGACTGACTAAGCACTGACAGAGGTATGTACTGACTAAATAGCTGTTGGGGGTAGCATCTGGAGGCTGTATGAAAACCTAGAAGCTATTTCCTTGGCCTTTACTTGTCAGGGGTTTATTATCTGAAATAAAGAAGATTTGAATGCTGTTGAAAAATTCTTTGCTGATTGAATTGGCAGAGAAGAAAGCAAGACAGACAAACACACTCAAGCTGGCTATGATTCACCTGAGGGCACAGTAGCTGTCACTAATCTTGGTAGAAACAACGTACATGTTGTTTCTCTGCTAACACCAGTGAAATAAGCCTGGAAGCCTTATGCTACCATATATTATGATTTCTGAATTTGGTGTCATGTGTGTTCCGTCTATAAAACCAGCAATAAGAAGCCACTGTTCCTTGATTTTATTACTGGTGAGCTTCATTCAACAATTTCTATTAATTTATCGAGGCACAAGAAACACTAGCATACAGTGTGGCACAGGCTTATTTTTCGTGTGTTACATAATAGATATGCAAATTTGACTTAGTCTTTTTTGTTGCAAAATGTGGACATCCCAAAAGCAAAATTTGGCCTTCACAGGTAATGTTTGTGAAGATAATGCCAGATATTCCCTGCCAACTGTTTGTGAAATTGTTTGGAGACTATTAATTACATCCCTCTAATACTTTGCATTTCAGTTCACCTGAAAGATCAAAGTTCTTTTCATGTCCTTAGATAGCTGATAATTAGAAAGATAAATAGAATACCTCTGCTCATCACCCTTCCACCTTTGTTAAATATTCTGTCACTTTGTAGCCTTCTGCCTCTGAATCAGGACTTTTTAGCATTGAATGTGAATGCCAAATGCCTTCATGCAAACTTATCTATAGAAGATGCAGAACAACTACTGCCAAAAGATTAAAATGAAGGTGAAGCCATCACACCAAACTAATTCCCCTAATGTCCCTTGATAATAGCATTTAGCGCCAAAGACTTAGCCATTCCAAATACCAAATAAAAAATAATTGTTCACCTTTTATTGAAATATTAATCTTTATATTCTTCTTATTATAACATTTTTGAAAGTAATATCCAAGAGTATAATATCCATATACATTTAATCTTTGTTTTATAAGTTGATAAAATATGAAACTAAAGAATAAAGACATTAAAAATTAGCATATTTATTGCAGTTTTTATGAGACATGCTGCTGCAAAACACATAAAATCCTCTAGGATAAATCTACATCTGGTGCTGTCTTGATAACTGTTGAATTTACAGTGGTGTAATATTTATACAGGCTCTTCTTTTAAAGAAATAGCTGAAGTGTAGAGACCCTTTGTATGAGATGTACTCTGTCATTTGCTGCTGGAAGCTACTGGTGCAGTGCATCAGTGCGAAAGTAAAGTATGTGTATGCCTGGAAGAGAAGTCAAATACCTAGTTCCTATCATTCATTTTCTACTTCAGTGTAGTTTTTGCCAGTTGAACAGACTTAACTTGAATATTTTTAATTGGCCCCAAGCACCAAACATTTTGCTGCTCCTGTACAATGTCAACCATACCTTAAAACATTCACTTTGTTGGGTTTTTTTCTCCATGTCTCTTTTACTGATTTAAACAAAAGGATATTTTTTGACTATTGATAGCAAAGCAAAATTGACAAAGCTTGGGATCTTGTAGTGAGGTTTTAGATTCAAATCACCGACTATTGTTTAAGTTCTCATAAAACCTCAAGATTTGCTAGAAGTTGGTACACAGTGCTACATCCAGCAGCTCTTCCCCCACCACTGTCAGTCCAGGGATGGTTAGTTTGTGGCTACTGGGATGCACTTGCCCTTGAAGTGTAGGAAGTCAGGGTGTAACTGTGTCTTGTGTCCTGCTCTGGAGATGTTGTGATGTCAGTGAGCTGAATGTGACTTTTTGAAAACATGAAGTCCTGCTGAGAATGAGATTGCAAGGCAGTTCAGACACCTGACTTTTTGTTATCCTCTTCAGTTTTCTCGTAGAGTGGTCAGAGTTGTCTATGAACAACCCCTGGAGAGCTCCCTCTCCTCAGGCCTCTCAAAACTCTCTTGCAGCTCTTGGTCATAAAATACTGATATAGACCTTATGAGCCAGAAATTCTGGCCATCCTGTTCTCACCAATAAGTATGAAAATAACTTGAAAATCGTAATTAGGTATGGATCCAATAGTGGCACACTAGACCATCAGTTGGCGTGAAGTTGCAACTTCACTAATGTCAGTGGATCAATACAAACTTAGTTTGGAACTTGCTCAGTATATGATGTTTTTTAGAACAAAACCTCAACATACATACATCTGATTTCACTATTTTTCTGGTTAGTTGCAAAGAAATCTTTCTTCTGGAAATGGAAAAAAACTTATTTTCTTGACTATGGATCAGAGAGCTGAGGCTTAAGTTTATGTCCAATAGCATTTAAAGAATGTGAAATATCCTTCTTAACCTTCTGAAAGACAAGGAGGTTGACAAAATTAATAGAATGGATGTTTTCATTGATGGGAACAATGGCCAGAGGAAGTTGGGTGAGAGCCATGTGAAGATTAAGTAAAGAGAAAGAGAACAGGCTGCTTTAAAGAACAGGCTTCCTGCGTGATGGATGTACAATATTGTAACTTTGGCTCTTCTCTTGTGTGTGAGACCAGGAAATAAAGGGAAATCACTTACCAGAATATTCACCTTATTTTTGCATTAAAGCTTTAAACAAAGATTCAAGTAAGCATCTCCAATTTAGAATGCATATCACTGCTGAACTTTTAAGCCTTTAAATTTTGCCAATAACTAATCTTGAAAGAGCTATAATAAAGAGGGAACAATACCAGATTTGTTTACACAGTTCCTCTTTGATCTACTGACTTTGAATGTAATTATCATTTCAGAATTAATATCTTGTCGCTGTGTATATGACTCTTACACTGTTGCTTTCTTTGGTCTAATGAACCCAGTGTACTTCTCAGAAGCTTTTCTTTTACATGGGAAGTCCAAAGGGACCCACTACTTGTTCTTTTCTATTAATTTTAATTCTTTATCGATTGAACTTACGTAATTACTGTGCCTGTCCATTCACAATATTATATCTTGAATACTGTTCAGTTAGGGAGGTTTTCCACTGTGACTTCTGTATGCTTATTAACATTGAACACTGAATAACAAACCCATACTGACCTATGCATACAGCCCTCAAACTAGCTACCTGTCTTCCTAGTTTATGTAGAATCACAGATGAAGCCCATAATGAAAAAAGAATAGTTCATAATTACATCAAATGTAAATACTGCTTCTTTTTTTCAGATTTGCTTTTATTTTTTTTTTAACTTGCTAAGTTTAATCAACTGTGTCACTCTAACCATACTAAAGAGACTATGCAATTTACTTTTATAAGAGCTGATTCTCGCCTACAGGTGGACTATGCTTGCAGAAGTTAAAAAATGAAATATTAGAATTTTGATAAATATTTCAAGGATAAATTCAAGAGCTATCACACTTGTCAAGAATGTGGGCCATGTACTAATTTATTCTCAGAGGACTGTAGGGCAAAAACCACATCTTAGGCCAACCACCCACATTCAGAATGGTAGTAGACATTCATTGTATTTAATTAGTGTTTGCTTCAAAGTTGTTTAAAGTTAAAAGTTTTTATCTTGCTTTTGGTTATGCTGTCTTGTCCTCTCAATTCTGTTTTCCTACTAGCAATGGAAGAGTAGAAAGATAGCTATGCATAGCTGTGACTTTCTCTTATTGTAGCCCTGTATACATGCTCTTAAGTCAAGGATAAGCACAAGTTTACAGTCTTCTTTTTGACTAGCTATTTGTACTCTTCTGTCCTTCCCACAGCTCATGATATATTGGTTTATTTTACTAATTTTTGTTCGATATTTCTGGATACAGACTGGTCTATAAGTATTGAGTCAATGTCCATTATCTATTTTCTGTCATTTTATTTTCAGTTATGTTTCAAAAACCCAGTCAATATATAGAACACATAGCGAGGATCAGAAGATATCTTGAATTTCATTAATGAGATTTCACTCAAAACAGTTTTTCATAATTTGACTTTATTGTTTGGTATAGTGAGGAAAATTATACGTCTCCTGCTTTAAGGCTACAAAATAATTTTATATTGAGAAGTCTTCTTACGTTCATGTTCTTCCCACACTAAAGATTTATGTATGGCTTCAGTAATCTTTACATGTCTGCTTTTCTTACCTGTACCACCATTTGATCTTTCCTGGGAGGTTTTAAAAAAATAAAGAAACAAGGTCTGAAATTTTCTTAGCTCCTTTTAAATCTTCCTTTGTCTGTCAAGCTTAATATCTGATATTCACGGTCCTGAATGAGGTGCAAAAGCTCTGCAACTGCTTTCTCCACTCTTCCTATGGTGTAGCTGCCTATATTTAAGGTCAGCTCTGATGTGACGGAGCTGTGTGGTCTCAGACCTGATTGCTGTGAGTAAAGCAGTGAGAATGTACTTTGGGGACCTCCTGTCCTTGGATTGGGAGCTACATTAAACCTGAAAGCATTACTCTAGGCTTTGACATTGACGTTATCAAGAGGGTTTGAGATTCTTCCTATGTAGGGATTTTGAAGTGAAACTTCAATTTCTGTGACTGCAACTCGTTTGTTGATCATACTTTTCCCTCTTCATTTTTCTCTGTTTTCCTCTTTTTTATTATTTTGAATTCTATATAATAAATATAAATTTATTAAATTTATAAATATAAACTTATATAATAGTTCTCTGTTTCTTGTCTTATATTCATAAGGTATTTAGATTTCTTCATGCCATCTTGGCATTATCGAAGACTGTTGATCTCTTCTGTATTCTCACCTCATCTATGTTCACTTAAATGATTTGAGGACAGAATATGAATGTAGATCAGCACCTGTTTTTATATTGATGTCTTGCATGATTTGACATCATATTTCAGTCTCTAAATTACTTTATGGCAATGTTTAGGCATGCAGTTCCTGGGATTTTAATTTGCTAATGATTTGGCTTCCAGTTTTAATCTTGAGGTCTACCTGAAGCTCACTAAAAAAGTCTTGTGTATGTATTTTTATTAGTGATTCTCTGGCTTTTCCAAATTTTATTTACTATTATAGAGAAATTTCAACAAATATTTAGCCAGCCCTATATGCCACAGCAATGAATCATTTATATGCGTGTGTAAAGGCTGATTTATAACACATTTGCCAATATTCAAGAACTCAGGTTTAGTTAAAAACAAAAAACCAAAAAACAGAGTAGCTGTGAGCGCAACATTCTGAGGTTCAACTGTTTAGATCATGCATGATAGTTTTCTTAGAGCAGAATTCATCTGTATTCTGTCTAATTTCCTCCCAAGTCCTTACAGTTTCATGGATCATTTACCTGATTATCCAGTATAGATTCTGAGTTGCTTGGGAAATCCCCACAACAAAATACTTTTTTAAATTATAAAAAAGTAATAATAAATCATCCAGTGTTGAGGTACTGCAGTAGGATGGAGACTAGCAATTCAATCCAGTAATGATTCTGGATTATGAGTGGCATTGCCACAGGGCAGTTACCCTGCTATCTCCAAGGTTCTAAGGCTCATTTAAAAGAAAAAAAAAAAGGTATTATGAAATAGTGAAGCAATTGTTTCAACCTGAGCATGATCTTGTCACTTATTCTTTGAACATGAGAATCCATCTTTGTCAGTTCTCAAGTGCTAGCAACGCAATCCTGAACAATAGTGCAAACACAAATAATTGATGAGACCCTTCACTGTTATGGCTTTAAAACAAAGAGAAAGAGCTCCAGAAAGATGATTACTTCAGTCAAGCAGATTCCTTTTGTATCACATATAGACAGCTTCTGTAGATATAGTCAAACTTTGAGTTACATGTGACCATTTTTGTTCAAAGTTTAGTGAATATAGTGAAACAATAGGAGATTGGATTCCCTGACACTGATTTCTCCTCTGACAAAATAGACCTGAAAGATTCATTTGGGTGTTACTGCCTGTTGGAAGGAGAAGTGTCTGTAAAAAAAACCACAACTGTTTTCAGCACAGTCCTTTACACTATAGTCTTTAGACATTACTGGTTTTAAGATTATTTATCTTGTGAAGGAAAGTTTGACAGAAATTTCAGTCAATGTCTGTATAGCTGTTTACATTTCTAAAGCCATTGTAGCTGTTATTTCTGTAAACCATCAATCAAATACCATTAAAAAACCCCAAGCACCCTTGCAAGTGACAAAATATATTCTAAAGAAAGAAGAACCTGGAACTCAGTGTAGAATTAAGAGTGATACCCACATTCTTCCCAGAGGACGTGTTGGATAATTCTTCATTGAACACCTCCATTAATGGACTAAAGAGTTTGTCAATGAGCTGAGATGATGAGGTACTCTTGTCTTGTAACTACGCGATAGCAAACATAAGAAGTAATCCTGTACTGGTAGAAAGCTGGATGTCAAAAATCTTCTTTCATCCCTGTGACCTATGAATATACTTTTGGGTTAAATTGCCACTGCAATCTTAACAAAAAGCAGTTGCAATGCTGAGATTCCTCAGAATAGTTTATGCTTTTTATGTAGTATAATATATTATGCAGCTGTGCTTCACAGTGTGAGGATCTAATAGAATAGTTCCGAAAGCAGAATGACTCTTTGGTTTAAATCATACATTCAAAATTTTAGTTGTGACCTGAGTTGGCTACCCAGTTGGTGCATTATGTTATGAGTATTATTTAAATGGACCATGGATGAATGTATACACTTTAAAAGGAAACACCTTGGTTTGCAATATGTATTTTGATAGCTCTTGTTTCTTACAAATATGATGCAGCAACCTAAAAATGTGTTGTGATAGTACTAGAGAAACATTAATTCCATTGTTCCTTTAAAAGACTCAAGGTTAGTTTCATAATAGATGTTAGTTCACTAAGTCTGTCAGCAAGATCTAGGCAACTGCATGAGATAAATATTTGGTCCCAACACTTTAATAAAATAATATGAAAGTTAAACAAAATGCCCTTATCTGAACAAATTAATGCATTTACACTGCAGGTATGAGAGTCTTTCAAGAGTCTTTTAACTGAGAGAAGAAATATAGGTTCAAAACTCAAAGAAAAAGGAAAGTCAGCTACTTCAAGGAGAAAAGTTGAAATTTTCATTTAATATTCACTTGTTTTAGCTGAATTGAGTTTACCTCTTAAAGGTCAAGACTTGGGAAAAAGATAACCTTTTTCTTTTTTCTTTAGAACACTTTAAATTCAACAAGAATTTATCATTTTGCAGGGTTTGCGGGAGAGTAGGTAGAAGTTGCCTGACTTCAAATCAGACCTAAAGTTCTATAAGTCTTTTCTAGGTCTTCTTGACCATGACTTTAATTTGTACAAAATTTTACTGAGAAGAACTTCAGTCAGTAAGAATATTTTCTTATATTGCCGTTATTTCCCAGTTTATTGTGTTCCACAATTTCAGTCTAGGTAATGGAATGACATTTGCAGTGCAAAACCAAGATAAAGTATGCTTTATGTGAAGTCTGTTTTCTTTACTCTCTACACCAAACTATCCCCTCTTTCAGATCTGGATTATGCTCTAAGTCAATCAAAATGGGGAGGTTTTATACTGAATTTAATGGAAGACCATATTCATGCACCCAGCATGTTCATGTCACAGCACCAAGTGAGCACTCTTGCCAGCAAATAGGCAATGAATTCAGCCTTGAGTTCTACCTTAGGCTAGCTAGCCCTGTTCTGCAGTGTAAAGTCAACGTGGAAGTTTAAATAGTTTAGGATTTTCTTCTCCAGTAAATCTTTTTCACTAATGTATGATACTATCCTGTTGTCACAGTTAAGAAATTCACAGCCTGTGCATGTCTAAGGATTTTAGCACTACATATGTTCTGAGCATGCCTGGCATGGGTGCTCAATCCTTTTCCTTGACCTAACACCATCAGTAATTTAGAGTTTAGGGACATTCTGGAAGGTCATTGTGTTTTTCTCAGATATTTTGGAACTGCATACAATGTTAAGTTTGGGAAAAATCTTCTATGATGACTAGATTTTGTATGCAGTTAAATAGTAGTTAAATAGAGAGATGGGGTGAATTTGGAGAAGCTTTGCTAAATATATATGCTAGTTTAATAATTTTCAGTGTTGTGTATTTTTACTGTCTTGTACAAGCACTTTGAACTTGGAATAAGTGCTTTTAAAATAGATCTAAATAACTTTGTAAATCCCTGTAAAAAAAATAAAGAAATAGAAAAAGATGACCTATAGTACAGAAGCGAATTATTCTGATGACACTTATATAAAAAGTGGTGTTTTATATACATATACCTAGTTCCAGGATACAATTTGGAATTTAATTCCTATATTACACTGCCCTTTTAAAGATATGAAGTAAGTAATCCTATCTTATACACACACATATATATATACGCATAGTATGCACGTATATTTATTACTATAAAATGTGGAATCAGAAAACCAAATTATCTCTCATTCCATAATTAAAATTTTAATTTAAAATTAAATCCTCCCTGTTACTTAACAACTCAAAAAAGCAGAAATGTTTATTGCAGTCTATCTTTACTTGAAGACCTATTTTCAGTTGCCACATCCTACAGTGGTTAAGTAAATGGGTCAGATCCATCTCACTGTAAGAAAGCCTACTCTTTGTGACTGACTATAAAGGAATCTAGACAACTATTTTGGATGCCGATATCTAAAATTAGACAGGGAAGTCCTATTCCAGAAGTTTAGTTCAAAGTGATTTACAAAATCTTAACCACTGTGAAAGAATGAGACTGTTCTTCCTCTGCACTTTGAAACATGGCAGCGATGGTCATTATATCATAGAATCACAGAATGGTTTGGGTTGGAAGGGACCTTAAAGATCATCTATTTCCAACCCTCCTGCCCTGGGCAGGGAAACCCTCCACTAGAGGAGGTTGTAGTGGTAATGCACCTGTTCTTCTCACTGTGAAAATCACTGAACTATGACCAAACTATAAATCCTTAAAATGTAGCAGTATTCTTGTAATTTAATAAGATATTTAGACACTGACAGCTAAAATATCTGAAGATTGGTGCCCTAAAAAGCCTTTTAAGAGAGGTTAGGTTATGTCAATGGGACTTATCCCACTTAACTTTGGATTCCTAAAACTTAAACCTTCACATGTGTCTTTGTTGTTTTATGTTCCCATCAAATATGATTCAATTGGGGATCTAAACAGTGATATTTGTGTTCCACTGACTAAAAAAGAGATTGGTTGACCTGCTCAGGTTGTACATGCTTTTTGGTTAGGTCTTATCCTATTTGCCAAATCAAAGTTCATAGAAAATGTCACTATTTTATAAATTCTAAACCTATAAATCTGCGCATGGTAATTAACTAATCTGAAAAGAAAAAGAAAAAGAAAAAGAAAAAGAAAAAGAAAAAGAAAAAGAAAAAGAAAAAGAAAAAGAAAAAGAAAAAGAAATCTCCAGGAGGCATTCTTCTTCATTTAGATTTTGATGTCTTGAATCCCCTTAACTTCCTTCATTGAATTCTGACATCACCTTGTGTAACTAAAAGCAGACTTGGAGAAAGCTAATGATTAAAAAAAATGTCATGTATCTAAACGCATGGCTGAATCTATGAAACGCCTGCTAACTGCATATCATTTTACAAACAAAGTAAATAACAACTATGTCACAAACCAGCCTCCTTACTTCAGGGCAAATCCAAAGACACCAATGACTAGAAGTTCTCATAGAACCTGACTAATAGCTGAAAAATCCCTAAAAGACTACATCTTCCTGCCCTTCCTTCCTCCTTTCTCCTTCCTCCCTCTCTTGTAGTTTTTATTTTCACCCTTATCACTTAAGCCTTCCTGTTGCCCTCAACAAACTTTGGATCAGGTCATCAAAACAGACATTCTCTCATCTGAACGAAACCTAGCTTCAGAGCCATTGTAAAAACTCATCCCTAATTTAAAAAGAAATTACCTGTACTTTGCAGATGCATCAATATTCTATTTTTCCATGGAACATAATAATATACTTCTGGAGTCTTTCCTGATTTGACTCTACCAAAATATACTCACATTGCTCAGCTGTAAGACCTTTTCTGAGAAAAGATTTCAGGAGACTGGTAACCTATTATATATTTTACTTCTCTGCTTATAAGAAAAAATACTGAATTTTTTTGGGTTGCCTATTGCCATCTGACTGTGTTTGTATGCCAGCAGGAAAAACTGAAACTGAGAACTTTATGAAATCATTATTAGTAAGGAGCTACATTTTAGCCTTTTGAATTAAACTGTACAGTTATCACTAAATGTTCTGTCCATATAGCAATCATCATTATATGAGGTTACTGATCAAGCAGAGTGAGATTTTTTTCAGAAATGCAACAGGTGAGATGGATAGAAGAAAGATTCCTCAAAGAGCAGGTGGTTTTCATCCATTCAGTCATAGCGGTCAGAGGAGATGGATTACTGGTACTTATGCCAAGAGACATGCTGACGTGGTCCTTAGGGACATGGTTTAGCTGTGGGCTTGGCAGTGTTAGGTTTATGGTTGGACTCGATGACCTTAAAGGTCTGTTCCAACCTAAATGATTCTATCATCATTGGTGTAAGGAATTTTTCCTTGGTTCAAACTCCTGGCATTTACTCTCTCCTCACAACCTCAAGGTGGCTGAAAATTCTTAGAGTATTAGAGTCCCAACAGAAAAGCAAATCAGAATAAAGGTGGATATGCACCTTTTCGAAATACTAGTAAGTATAATGGCAAATGTCTCCATCTAACCTATTACCTGCTCTGGGGCTGTCAGTGTCAGTGAAATCTCTTCACTTCCAGATGGCATTTATTTTCAAGTGCACATATCAAATACAAAGTTTCACAGCTTTTATTATGGAAAACAGGTAACTTTTATTCATCTGTCTTTGATGACGCCCAGCTCTAGGTACATTAGTAAAATTTATTACACATTTCTCATTACTTCCTTATTACTATCTCACAGAATAAGAGGAAACCTTCATTTAATCAAACTGTTCATCGCCTAATATATTAGCTATTTATCTCCTGAGATTTAGGGATAAATTTGGAAGGAGACAGGGAATTAGTTTAGTGTGGATTTACCTCTTTCCCTTAGGAATATTTATTCACAATCAGCATCTTTAGCATTTAAAAGCCAAGGACTGAGGTGTGAAGGGCCAAATACACACTTACAGAAACACTGACATAAAGGGGGATGCACCTGAACAATCAAATGTGTGACAAAAAAGTAAGCCAAAAATAATCTGCAAAAAAGCAAAAATTTGGGTTGGGGGGGAAATAATTTTTGCTTTCACTACTGAAGTTAATAATTTTGCCGATAAAGCAGAAATAACACCATGTCTCTGCCCAAGTGAAGACTGCTAGGAGTTAGGTTACGTTGCTTAAAACCAACTGTTGGTAAATACTGGGCTGCAATTCTCTGACAAAAATAAAAAACAAGAGCAAATTCTTCTATGAGTTTAATGATTAAACACTTGATAAAAAGCTGTTTTCTTTCATAACTAAGATAAGTAGTTTGAGAGAAATTCAGAAGCCAGTGAGGGTTTATGAATAACATCAGTCAAGATGTCTATCATCTTGTTTTACTTTTGGAAGACTGTAGCTTCTGCTGTTATCATTGCTCCTATTTTTCTGTTTGACAAACTGCATAGGACTACCCACTTATGCTCTATGAAGTTGAGAGTTTCCTTTTTAATTTATTAATATCCTATGTAATTTATAAATAGATGCTTCTTCATGATAAGCACGAAAGGACAGGATGAATACTGGTAGGGTAGTTGGCAGGCAAAAAATCTAGAACTACATTAACATGAATTATAGATAGATTATTTTGCAGGCCTCTAGCTAAAGAACTGTAGCTCAAAATGTAAGGTTAGAAATGGTTGTTTTAAAAAACCCCACTGCACAGGTTTAGCCACCTTTGCCAATGTTGTACATGTTGCAGTGTTAGTAAGATTTTTATCAAATAGGCGTCATCACTGCTCTTTCACAATGTAATAGCAAAACATTTTCAGTGCTGTGATATCAACAGAGGTGATTTAGAATGTGAAGAAATTCTTCTTAAAAGTATTGTTTGGGTTCTGAGTGGCTACAATTGTAGGTATGTCAAATTCTCATTTCCTTGTAGAGGTTTATGTATGGTTTTCCTAAACTAAAATAGTAAGGGAAAAAGTAATAAAATTTTGAAATACATGTTTCCCAAACCTGCAGTTATCATGAAATATCAGATAATGCTGCCTACAAGGTCTGTTTAGAAACAAGAAAGTAAATAGCACCAACCTCAATTGGTTCCTCAAGTAATTGACTGGGCAGGTCCTTATTAGTTACATGTATGTAGGTGCCTCGGATTTCAGATATCATCTAAGTGTTTTAATCCAAGTTTATTCTGCTTCTTAGGGTATTACAGACCAACTGGTTAGACTGTTGCAAGCCATCATTTACCTGACATAGAGAGGTCTATATCAAATTATTAGCTCAGTTCTTTTCCCTGTGAGTCCTGGGAAAAAAAATATTCTTCAAAGTTCTGAACTTTGCTTAATCATCTGATTCACAGTGCTATCTACTGTAAAATGTAGGGATTTACATGAAAATGTTCTCATTTATGGAAATGTTTCCATCTCTGGTTAAAAGTGGAAAACTAGTAGTTACTGTGTTTGTTCATATGTGTTCCAGCTTTTAAATTGCAATCATGTATATAAGAAATGATTGTTAGGTAAGAACTACCTTTCACTTGAATTTTTTGGGTGCTTTCTCTCAATTCCCTATTCAGTAATTTTAAGAATTGTCCCTGGTTTTTTTTTTTTTTGTTTGTTTTTTGTTTTTTTTTGTGGTTGTGGTGGTGTTTTCTAGTTGTAAGAGACTTGTTAATAAAACATGATGGTAGTTTCATTAATTTTAGTTCTCCTTTCTTGGATTCATGTCAGGTCTGAAAGAAGAAACAAAAACAGCAAAGCATTTGACTTCAAATTAGGTCTTGATATGATGGGCTTGTCTCCTTCTTCTCACTGTTCATTATATATTTATCCTGTTGAGATAAAAATTTTCAATTGCTTTACTTCTGAAAAGGAATGCTAAATTTGGAAAAGGAGATGTACCTCTACTCTTTTGTATCAGGAGATACTAGACTAGTGCCTCTTATCTGTTAGGAGAAAAAAAAATGCATACTGAAAGTGGAGGGACTGCTTTTTTCTTTTTTTTAGTAGTAAATCTAGGAGGCTGGAGAATTTCTCAGATTCTCTTTAGACTGGACATTGGATTTGATAAAGAATGACTGTTACGTCTGATCCTCTGTGTTCTCGAGGCCTTAATGTTCATCATTTATAGACATAGAAACAGGCCAAATTAGGAGTAAAATGCTAACTGATTCGAATGATTATAGCCTGTGAGTTTAAACTGTTTTCACACAGATGCTTTGCATTATGCACAGTGTTAAGAAGAATCAAAATCTCCCAAATTACCCAAGAATAGCTTGTGTCATTCTTTTCATCTTCATTCCTTCTGGCAGTTGTCCCAACATAGTGGCTTCTCTCAGCTTTTAAGCAATTTCAGTAAGTTTAAAATATTTTATTTCCTTTCTGATACTTATCTTCAGTACCTCCCTTCCTCCCAGCAAGGGGCCTGTGAACTCAGGAACACTTTCTGGTTTCTCTTATCCTTCCTGATTTTCAGTTTCTGTGTCAGGTTCAGGTTCTGCTCTTCACAGCACTGGTTTCATCATCTCCAGCTTGTCCTGCCCTTTCTCACAGAATACTATATCCAACAGCCTATTTTCTGTCAGGGACTTTGAAATGCCAGTGTCAGCAATCTCAAATAATGAAAAAGAAGCCCTCATTTGTTCCTTTAATTTCTAAAAGATTTTCCTGGACAATGGATTTCAACAATATATTGAAATTAAGCTATCAAATAATTTTCAGGGCTGTCTAAACCTGGGACATTAAGTAGTCTTCATCACTGAAATATGACGATTATTTATCAGCCTGCATATGGATACTAACATACTGTCCAAAGGAAAAGGGTCCTTGAACAACCTGAAGTGGTTTTGTTAAGTCAGATCCTAATTTGACAAGGTATTTTAGTAAATACATGAATCGTGCTGACTACAGTGCTTGAGCTGTTCTCACAGCAGCTAAGACTTCTGTTCTACTTAAAACTCATACTGACGTGAAACTTGCTACTTCCCAACAGATGAACGAGATAGCAAAGAAATTAAGGAAGTAAAGGAGCTTATAAATGCTTAAAATGTGAAAAGTATTGGATAAATCGGAGTTTGAACTACTGATTAAGGTGTTTATTTTTACGTATAATTTGCGGCCCCATTACTTCACTTGTGGTTATTATAGCTAAAGTGGGTCATTATTCTGTTTTATAATATGATACTAGGGTATGTGACTTCCTATCTACTTAAAATGCATGTTGTAGAGGAATATGCCCCGTGGAGTATTTTCACGTACTAGAAATGGCTTTCCATATCTGATAAATTGCTTAGGTTTGAATAGTGGAGCAATTTCCTTGCCCCCCCTCCCAAATGGACTTTATATAGTCTAACTAAAATAATTTCAAGGTAGATTAGAAATGTAGGCTTGCTTTAGGTGAAATTCACTTTCCAAAACCTCAAAGAGATTTAAACACTGTACAGATCTTGTAATTCTCACACACTAGTAAACTTCAATTCTTCTGCTCTGAGAAGTAGAAGTCAATGGAGCACCCTTTAACAGTTTTCCTAATGAGTAGCTAGTACTGAGGGCTAAGTCACCACAACTAATATGCGATATGTAGTGTCATATATATGAATCTTGACAATGGATTCACGTTGATTTCTAAATCCCAGGAAAAGGAACGAGATTAATTATAATTCATCAGACTATATAATAGATTACTTAGCTTAAATGGCTAAATATTTAAGAATGCAGGCCTATCTCAACTGTATATTAAACACGAAAAATATCACCTATGAATCCTATTTATATTATTACTTCAAGATTAGGCATTTGGAACAATATATAACATAAATTCTGCTATGTTCTTGCCCCTGAAAATTAGTTCTATAAATTCACAGTGAATAAATCACTTGGACACTTGAAAAAAGTTCTCTTTTAATACTGTAAATGCAGTCAACAAACACAAAGTTCCCCATGTATGGAGAGTTTGTGTATATCGCCAATATACTGGCAATTGCTGTACAAAAACTGTTGCAGCTCATTGATGCATGATTAATGTTAAACATTTATATGGTATATTCTAAGAGAGACATGAAAAAAACACAATGATCAAAGACCCATTTCATTTTTATGTTATTGCTGAAGTTTAAATCTTATTGGAATAATAACTCAGTTGCAAAGTAAAATTGAAGTTTCTTCCCATTATTAGAATGTCCTCTTTCATATTTACAACTTGAAGTTACCTATCTATTAGGCATTATCTCATACTAGAGAAGCTTTCATTCCCCACTAATTTAACTAAAGCCTTATTTTTATTACTGATAGGAGTGCTGTTTAAGGCTGTATTATAAGGTGGTGTATCTAGTTCTTTTTTAAGACATAAACCAGCAATTTTGCTTGTAGCTATTTCAGCATTGTGCTTGTAAGAATTAACTGAGTGGCTTTTTAATGATTTAATTTTGTACTCATTATGATTACTTCTGAGTCTAGATGCAAAACTGGGTCCTGATCATGTACTTGGCTCCACTTAGGTTCCATCTTCACATTTTTACAAAGCTTTGTTTATTGCCACAGGGCTTTCTTGGTCCAGCTATTAATGTTTTCTTCCATGCATCTAAATCAACACTGGATTTGTAAAATCTAGACATATACAAATTTACTAAATCTCTAAAATACATATTCTTATATGTACTTTCTTCTTTAAAAGGGGGGAGAGGACGTACTATTGGGCTCAAATAACAAAGTACAATGATAAGACATTAGATAAAATATATTGGTATTCATAAACAAGTCTTATAGAGTTTCTAAGAATAAGCCTGAAAAAAACATGACATTTGCATAAGCACAATAGAATGTAAAATTTGGTGCAAAACAAATTTATTAGTATGCTGTTGAACCATAAGGGCAAAAAAAAAAAAGAAAAACCAGACCAAAAACCACAAGACTTCTCTAGAATTCATTATGTCCTGCTATGTTGCTATTGCATATTTGCTATTGCAAGTACTAATGACTTGGCTGCCCCATTTAAATGTTTGATGGAGACAATATAGGAAAGAATGCAGAAATGGTAGTGTTTAGGCCCAGAATTTAGAATATCTCAACACACTGAAAAAGTGTTCTGGAAAAATAACAATAGTAGTTAACTTGGACAAGCAGAAGATTCTAACTTAGGAGAGAATGAATAGCTCAGCAAATGTGAGGAAACAGCTAATCAGGGGGTAGTTAAGCAGAAAAGCACCTGCACATTATTGTGACAAGGCAAATATAAATTTACAATATTGTTGCAAAGGAGTCGAACACCATATTGCAATTTCTGAATAAGAAGGGAACCTGAAAACAGTAATAATGGTCTTTCCTTCCACTCACTACTTTGGTTGTGGTCTTTTCTGTACTATATAGAGTTCTGCAGCTTGTAATGAAGTGATACGGACCAATTAGAAACACTCTGGCAAAAGCAGTTACAAGATGCTTAGAAATAGTCTAGAGATGAGTACACTGGGGGGGACGCAAGATAATTACAGAATCATGGAATGGTTGAGACTAGAAGGAACTTCTGGAGGTCATCTGGTCCAACCCCCTCCCCTGCAGTTAAGCAGGGTCACCTAGGGCTGGTTGCCCAAGACCATGTCCATACAGTTTTTTGATATCTCCAAGATGGGAGACTCCACCACCTCTCTGGGCAACATGTGCTCGTGCTTGGTTACCTTCACAGTAAAAACATGTTTGCTGATGTTATGATGGACCTCCTGTTTCAGTTTGTGCCCATTGCCTCTGTTCCTGTCACTGGGCACTACTGAAAAGAGCCTGGCCCTGTCTTTGAACCTTCCCTTCAGGCATTTATACACTGATAAGATCCTTCCTGTGACACCTCTTCTCCAGGCTAACCAGTTCCAGCTTTCTCAGCCTTTCGTCATATGGCAGATGCTCTAGTCCCTTTATCATCTCCCTTCGTTGGACTCCCCAGTTTGTCCATGTATCTCTGGGAAACCTGGAACTGGACACGGTGCTTTGGTTGTGGTCTCACCAATGCTAAGTGCAGGGGCAAGATCACCTTCCTCAACCTGCTAGCAACACTTCTCATAATGCATCCCAGGATATCATCAGCCTTCTTTGCTACAATGACACATTGCTGGCTTGTGTTCAACTTGGTGTCCCCAGGGATTTTTTCTGCCAAAATGCTTTGCAGACAGTCAGACTCCATCCTGAACTAGTACATGGGGTTGTTCCTCCCCAGGGGCAGAACTTTGCACTTTACTTTGTTGAACTTCATGTGGTTCCTGTGAGGCCATTTCTCCAGCCTGTTGCGGTCTCTGGATGGCAGCCCAATCCTTTGGTGTATCAGCCGCTCCTCCCAATTTGGTGTCATTAGCAAACATACACTCTGCCCCATCATCCAAATTGCTAATGAAAATGTTGAACAAGACTGGATGCACTACTGACCCCTGGGGTACACCGCTAGTTCCCAGCATTCAACTAGTGTTCATGCTACTGATCACCATTCCCTGGGCTGGGCCAGTCAGCCAGTTCTCAATCTACCTCACTGTCTGCCCATCCAGCCAATACATCAGCAGCTGCTTTAGGAGGATCTTATGGGAAACTTAAGTAGGCAATATCCCCTGCTCTCCCCTCATCCACTAAGTCAATCACTTAATTTTAAAAGTTTATCAAGTGAATCAAACATGACTTCCCCCTGGTGAATACCTGCTGACTACTCCTAATTATTTTCTTGTCTTTCATGTGCCTGGAAATGGTTTTCAGGTTTAGATGCTCCATCACCTTCCTGGGGACTGAGGTGAGGTTGACTGGCCCGGAGCTCCCTGGGTGCTCCTTGACCTTCTTGAAGAGAGGAGTGACATTTATCTTCCTGTATAATATTTATTCAGATGTTCAGAAGATGGTTGTAGAGACAAACTCATCTCTGTGTCCTCTGTAGGTAAGAAGAGCGATGAGTGTCAATCACCATAAACCTGTTTAAACCAAACATCAGAATCTTTTATAGCACTAAGGATTGCTAAGTCATAAAAGCCTTCATAAGAAGACTACAAAATATGGCAGTCTATTGGAAAGTATTGTATACTGTATCATGTCTGGCACCAAATAAAATAAAATGCCCAAGCCATGCTTTTATATCCAAAGATATTGAAACGTGTAAAGTTTTTATTCTTTTTTGGCTCTTGGAGTGTTGTATTTTAGGCCTCTTAGTAATGTAATACACTTTGGTGTTATCTCTTAAACAATAATGTGTGTCAACTTGTAAGTCTTGAATTAGGCCAGGCTGTTCAAATGGGAAGTATTAATTATCGAGTTATGGAATATCATCTGGAAAGACTCTAGATGTTCCTGCCTAAGACCTATCAGTGAAAGTCATTTGATGATCCCATCTTGTTAGACAGTAAGGACAGAGGGGAAAACTGTCTGATGTATACATCGATGAATTGCTATAAGAAACATTACGGCTGCTGTGTTATACAGGCCAGTACTTTTAAAATTAACAATAACACACAATGGGTACAAATTCCTCATCAATTAAAAGTTCAATTTTGTGTATGATCCATCAAACTGACATGAGTGTAACCTATGGCTCACTGTCTCCCTCAAGTGGATAATACAAGAACAAGGATTTATTTCTTCTAGACAGACTTTCTTGTTTTATTCCATCCTGCCTTGACTCATTCTTCTGCTTGAAGGGACAAGATTTGATACGTGCATGCAGCTTGACCAGGAGTATGGTTATATGTCATCATTAAAAGCTATAATGTGAAGAGTGGTGAAGAGACAAAATTTGGAAGAATTTTCCTTGGTCAAACTAATGACAACTCTTTGCCCATGACCTGTACCAGAAGTCCTTATGCCATAGCAGTAGATTTCTTGAAAGACCACCCAGTGCTGTTCACAACTGCGAGAGGATAAAAAAAAGTGAACAAAACACTCAGTTGTCTGCAACCTGAAGCCCCAAAAGTTAGCTTCAGTGTTTTCTGTGGCAGGGCACAAGCTGCGAATCGCTCATTTTGAGCAAGTATCAGTACTCAGATTTGAGTCATTAATTGGGACAGAATTTGCTTAGGACTGTTAAGCCTTAGCATCCAGAATCCCTATGAGATTATTTTGGTCGGTTTGGGGTCTTTGTAGATCTGGCATTTAAAAAAAAAAAAAAAAAAAAAAAAAAAAAAAATTCCATGGAAACTCTTTTGAAAGATCTTAAATTCTGTCAGTGTTTATGTTATCATAGCTGACCCAAATTGAAAGATAAAGCAGGAAAGAAAAAAAAAAGTATTAAAGATTTAGATGCACTGAATACTACTGATAGGTTTCTGTGGGGAAAGAATTTAGCTGTCATCCTTAGGTAATTTCATTTTGGCAGGCTTAAAGGAATTAGGCTACAAGTTTACATTACTTCTAACTCTGAGGAGGAAATGCACCTAATGGGGTGGGAATGTGATAAACTTGGATTATTTCATCCTATGTATTTAGAAATAATGCTGGGAAAAACAAAACCAAAAACCATTTTCACAAAGATCTTTTCAAATTTGTTTACTTTTTAATGGGGTGAAATTCTTATTGGCATTTATAAAATTTGTTTTAAATAGCTGGTGAAAAGATGGTACATGTATATTCTTATTTCATAAAGTTTCAAATTTCAATAAAAATAATCACCAATCAAAAAGAAGCAAGAAAGCAAACAAATACATTTGGAGTTGTTTTCTTCTTAGAGTCCAGGACCTTGTGTGACAAATTCTGTGGTACACCTTATTTTGAATATTGACAAACTGGGCCTGTGCTTTTCTGTATATTTTTTTCTGGTGGTCAATACTGGTAAAGTTCAAAGTCCCCACAGTGTAACTGGGAAGAAATACAGCAAGAAACTTTGTCAGTATTGAAATTACGGGGTTTTTCAGTAGTCAAAGCCTGAGAAAAGAGGATCACAGTGTCTTGCCATTAAGTCACCGATTTGCAGTGTGATCTTAAGCTTCTTGTACCGACTTTCCTGCTCCAAATTCCTTCGTTTGAGTACTAATGAGACATATGCAAAGTCCCTAAATATCAGAAGTGATATGTGTTGATAACGGCACGGGTGACCTTGGGAACCCCTGTTCTGTCTGAGGGAGAACCTGGTTCTGCATAAACTGTTGTTGGCTGAGGAAAAGCATTAAGGGTTCCACGTCTGGACAGAAATGTAACCCAGGCAACAAGGGAAAAGGCTCTGCACCAATGTAGTTGATGTGAATGATTACATGAGGGTAATGCACAACCTATCTGCAATATCGGAACGATTCTGGGGACTGAAATGCCACATTCCTTTTCTGCCCCTGCCTTCCTTTCTCTCATCTTAGAAAGACACCTTTGAGTCACGTACTTTTACGTTTGCCTTGTTCTGTGTCTGTGCTCTGGCCAGAAAACTCTGGGCAGTAACAGCGCAAATGCGGTCGGTGGTAAGAGCAGAGGCGGAATCACGGCTCACCGCTTGCACAAACGTTTGCTCGTCCGACCTCACACGCTTCCCACCCTTTGCCTGACCGCAGCGCTTAACCCGCCTCCCCTTCCCAGAGGTCGCGGAGATCCCCCGGTCACTCCCGTGGCGATCCCCGCGATTCCTGTCCCTCCTGCGGGACCCCACCGAGCTCAGCCTCCCGCGGCGGCGTCCCGCTCGGCTGCCCCACCAGCAGCCCCGCGTACTGCTGGCGACGGCATCTCCTCCCCCGCTCCCTCCGCGTCTCGGGGTGGATGGATGGAGCGCTTTGCCTTAGCAGCTCGTTTGGGTTTTTCACAGCCGTTATCTCCATTACGGCTTCAGGCAAATGAACTGACTAATGAATTTTCTGTCGGCCACGGAAGTGCGACGCAAGTAATTAAGGGATGTGCCGTGGGGCCGATTAAGCTGCAAGTCACAGCGGCCGGAGCCCAATCGCGGCGAGCCCGTCGCGCACTGTGCCGCCTGCGCTCGGCTCTACAATGGGATCATTGACTATTTATTTACTTCGCACAACAACTCTGCTGTTTACTTAATTACAGGAGCTTTTCAGTCACCAACCCCCACCCGCCCCAGCCCCATCTCTTCGCCGCTTGTCGAGTCCGTGCCCCTCCTCTCCCCCCCCCCCCCCCCCCCCCCCCCGCCGCCTCCGATAACCGGGGCTCCCTATCTGATCCCTTGGGTGGATGATGCGGGGCAACGCTTGAGCATCCTTGGCGGGGTGCGGGCAGCTCTCTCCCGCGGATCGGGGAATTTTCCGTGAGGGAAGGGCGAGGGGAACGGGGGATTTTCCTGTCAAACTGCACAGCAAGTCTGCCCGGATATCAGACGCCGGGAAGGCTCCGGGAAGGGGGGGTTGAGGGGGAGGGGGGGGGGGGGGGGAGCGCAGGGGAAATCCTGCAGCGCTTCAAGGCATGTCCAAGCTGCGAAACACAGTCGGACGGAGGGGAGAACTGGCAGATGCCCGTGGCGACGCGGGGGGGAGTGCGGCTAGGCGAAGGGGGACAGCACTGGCAACCCTGCAAGGGGGGGGGGGGGGCGCATGTCACACCCCAGTTCATGAGGGAGGCCTTGGCTCTAGTATCAGAGCCCCCCTTAGGAGAGAGATCCCCACGCCCCGGACCCCTTCCAGCCTGGATGGGGTAGGGAGAAAGTGCCCGAGCTCAGCCCCCGCTAGTCCAGGGAAGGACAGGCTGGTTTCAGCCTGACGACGGAGTCGAGAAGCAGCCGAAGGCACCCCCGCAGGCTGCCGGAGGGGCTCTCCGCTCACCCCCCGCGCCCATCGGGGACGGGCAGGGGTCGCTGAGCGCCGTTTTGCAGGAGGCAGGGTGCAAACCTCCCCTCCCCCCAGCTTCTTCCGTATTCACAAACCGGGCTCGGGGGCTCCGCTTAGGAGCTCGGACTTTTAACGCCCTGAAAACTCGCCTCCCGGCGAGCTCGGACCCTCGGGCGACGGCTGGGGAAGGAGTGGAGGGAGCGGTTCTGTTTCGCCGGCCGCCGGCTAAGCCCCGCGGCCGCCCAGGGCCGGCGGGGGCGGGCAGCGGCGGGGGCGGCGACGGGGCTTGGCGTTGCGGGGAGCCGGGAGCGGCGGCCGTGGAGAAAGCGGGTTTCTGCTCCTTTAAAGGGCGCTGTGCAGCGCTCCGGACGGGAGGCGGATCTCCCTCCTTTCTTCCCTCCCTCCCTCCTTCTCTCCTTCCCTCCTTTCCTCCTCCCTCCTTCCCTCCCTCCTCCCTCCCTCCCTCCCTCGCTCGGCCGCCGCTTGCCGCCGCCGACAGTGGTGCCCGGACGCCGGCTGCACCGCAGCCCGGGCAGTCCCCGGCCGTCCTGCCACCGCCCTTCCTCCCCCCGCCTCCGCCTTCCTCTCCCTCCCCGCTTCCCCGCCCGCAGCTCAAGGTAGGAGGATGCCCCGGGGTCTCCGGCTGGCCGACACGGCCGGGGGGGGTTGCATGCAAGTGAGGGGCTGCGGGGGAGGGTGGCGGCGGGGGGCGCACCGTAGCCGCGTTGAGCCGAGAGCTGCACCCCGCGATGGTCTCTTGGCCAGGTGTGTCCGGGCGAATGCGGGCGCTGAGCCGGCGGTCCCGGGTACCGCCGGGCTGACCGGCTCCTGCCGCCTGGGTCTGTCTCCCCCGTGGAGTAGGCAAACCTGTCGCCTTCTTCTATTCCTCCCCACGTTGCTCCGCACCGTCAGAGCCGCCGCTGGGGCGGGAGGCTGCAGCGAGAGGCCAGGGCAGGGCAGCCCCCAACCATGCCCCCCGCCCAGCTCCCGCGGTAGCCCGGAACTGCCCCCCACAGCCGGAGCGCTGCTCCCGGGCCGAGCTCAGGGCGGCCGAGCCGGCAGCCTTGAGGATATGTCCCCCTCCTCCCCCTCCCGGCCCGGCTTTCCTGGGGGAGCGGAGGTGAGAAACGGGCTCTAACTTCGCCAGAGTTGTGGGTGGACAACAGCCTCTACTTCCGTGAGGTCTCCTCCTGCCCCTACCCGGCCTCACCGAACGGCGCAGCCAGGCGCCCTTTTGGGCTTGTCGGCAGTCCTGTCATTTCTTTCTGAACAAATTCAGCATTCTTTGGGAGAGCATCCATCGCTAACCCAGCCAGGGCGCTGACACTCTGTGTAAAGCAAGAGACGTTCCTGCCTACGGAGTGGAGGCATGATTGCAAGAGCCGTGTGCGCACTGGAAAGGAATGAATGCATTTTAATGAAAGCCTCTCTTCACGTTTTCCTTAGAAACTTTTGGGGGAGTAGAGTATGGAAAACACTAAACATCCTCCTTCTCCTCCCAAAATCTTTCACAGCTTCCCCAACCCCAAAGTAAACTGAAGGGGCAAAAGGCTGATCTGTAGATCATGTCATGAGTGTTTGTAATTGCTGCTTAAAGCCTGTTAGGAAAGTGCATTTCTGTGATACCCAAAAGTGCCTGAACAAGTGAGTCTATTGCATACTCAGTTCGTTAATTAGAATGCACGTCTCTCCACTAGCTAAAAATTAATTACCATCTTAAAATGTCATTAATCATCAGCGCAGCAGAAACTTGGTTGTAAATTTGGACTGAGCTAATAACAGACAGGAGAACCTATGGTTTTTATAGCTGGTGGGAGTGAAGTGCAAGTGGGCCGCAGTGTGTTTTTAGATGATAATATCAACATTCATTTGAATACTTTGGCAAACGTTTAAAAGGGAGGACTGTGTTACTGCTTTGTCAGCAAAGCCGCAATACTTGTTTCTAGAGATCTGGAGGGGCTGGTCAGGTGTTGCAGTAAGCTATGGCTCTCCTCACACCAGATTGCAACAGCAGGAGGACTATGGTGGCATATGAATCTGAAGCATTTGCAAGGATTTGCCGAAAAATATCTGAGAAACAAAGCTTTGGGGACCATATGTTATATACATACTAAATTTATATCTGTTGTTGTTGGAGAGGGCAAAACAGTGGATTAAGTGATATAAAAATCTTATAATCGGTTCTTAGAGACACAGCTATGACCTGAAAATGAAAGCCATTTCCTTTTTAAAGTAATATGGTAAAACTATACATCCCAGTAGGTGGCAGCTAGCCGGAACTGGGTTAACTTTTATTATGATAAGAGCACATGAAAATGCAATCTGAAGGGAAAAGTGCCTGATATAATAAGGTAATCAGAATCACATATCTCCCCTTTCCAAATGAAACATTATGTACATAAGATCACTATTTATACTTGACACGTACTTAAAGAATTTAGTAGTCTTTTATTACCTAGAGAAGATTTAAAGGCCTTAGGCTGTCTATTCTCCTGTCCCTGCCTACAGCTGGAATACTATTTTTCATATTAGCTTCACTTGAACATTGTCCTTGTGTAGTAAAGATATGTTACCACTGCATCTACAATAGATAACCAAAATGTAAAGCAAAACAAAACATATAGCCAAGGAATTGTAGATTTTCCAATTGCTGATCACTGAAGTGTGGAGGGCAGCTTCATGAAGACTTTAATCTGAAAAGATCTGTGTGACAGTGGTGACAAGCCCCACAAAACACAAGATCAGCTTCTCCAGTATAACACTTTACAAGGAATTCTCAACCTTTGAACTGTACATCTCACAGGGAAGGAAATATGAAAGGCACTGAGAAGATTTACCTGCTTTCATACCCTTATTCTGGAGGGTGGACAAAAGTATCTTTTTAAACAAAAGATACTTTTTCCCTCCCTCCCCCGAAGGAGAAATGAAGCTAAAGTCCAGTTAACAGAAAATGAGTCTAGGGTGGTGAAGTCTGAGGCTATAGTTAATTGTATAGTCTACTACTGGTCTTCAGTCACTGAGTATTTTTTGAGTTCTAAACCTCCAATGTTTTGCAAGATTTACTTTTTGATAAGGAATTGACATTCTTGAGAAAATAATTCTGGATTAACTACGATTTTCCTTCAAGGTGGGAGCTAGGGTTTGAAAGAAGGGGGGGAGGATGTTAACACAGAGCGTTAGGCGATGTGTGATACCAGATAAGGAGGAGAGCGGTACTCCTCCTGAACCCATAAAACGCTGTGAAATAGCTGGCCAGCTAACGTAATCGAGGGTATAATATGTGTTTTTAAAGAAGCCGATAACAGATTTTAATTTCCTTTTCGTGCTGTGAAATGACTGGAGGGGAAAAATAAGGCGCTTGGGCACCCGAGGTGGCTGGTCGCGTAGGCACGGTGGCCGCGGCGGCGGGCCGGGAGCGCTCTCCTTGGTGCTGAAGGAGCCGCGCCGGGCGCTGTCCCCGGTGCTGAGGCCGCACCCGGCGGTGACGGGATGTTGGCAGGAGGGAAACGAAACTTGGCTTGGGTCTTAGGCATGCGACCAGGGGCTGCAGCGTGGACTGCTGAATATCTGATGGTAAAAGGAATTAGTCACAGGTTGGTTTATGGCCCCAGTTATAAACGCCCCGGTGAGTTAGGAGCTCTGCTGGGCTTAGACTACAGGTAGCTGAATTGTTTTTGAGAGAGAGACCTTAGAAAATTAGGCTGATAACAGGAGCCACTTTGCCCAAAGTTTATGTCTTATGTAATGTGCTAAAGTTAACCATGAATATTATGTTTTCAAAACTGCTTACCGAGCTAAATTAGATTAAATTAAAAAAAAAAAATCCGTTTAGACATGAAGCTACATCTAAGCATTCACAGTTCTAAAAGTGTATGATAATGCCTAATGTCCTTTATTGCAGCAACACCAGGGGAAAGAGGAGGGAGACAAAAACGTTCACAGTGTTCACGTGGGTTGTTTTTTTTCTCCTTGGACTGAGATAAAATATGAACGAGTAGGTGAGAATAAACGAAATAGAAAATAGAAGAGAAAGCATGTCTGCATTTTTACTGGGAGATATTCTAAGTGTGAACTGAGGGAGTCGCTAGATATCCTTGCTTTTAACACTAGGTGTTCTTTTTAAAGTGCTCCAATAGTCAAATCGTCTGATTGAATTCCCTGCTAGACTGCAGAACTAGCCATTCATGATACTTATTTTTGACATTGCAGTTATGCCTCCATCTTAAAGAAAAAAAAATCAATGATGTTTAATAATCCCCTCACAGAATGTACATTTCTTTTCATCAGCGTTTTACAGTATTTTAAGTAAATGCATGCAGAGGAAATCAGTAAGCCATAATGATAAAAAGTTACTGTGAATTGCTAACACTCTTAGGGATACAGAGCACCAACATTACAGGTTGTAATTTAAATGATGCTGTTACTTATTTACGTGTCTAGAATACACAGATATTATTTAAGAATAAACTGCAACTCACCTTTGCCATGCTCCACTTCGGATAGATTCCACAGAGTGTTCTCATTACCTTGGCATCATTGGTATTTAGTTCTGTGAAGTGGGGTTTATTCTGTGTTCATCTGTATGCATCTGTGGGGGAAGTCTCGCAGTGATATTTTCTTTAGTAATAAAAGGCAGGGAGGGAGATAAAGGAGACAAAAGATGTCTGTAGGCAGAAAGTAGAATAAAATGAATTCATTTTCCTGGTGGGGAATCTAGGAATTATCTTTTAATATTTGTAATAAAGCTTAAGTAGTTTCAGCAAAAGCTTCAGTTAGATTGCAAAGTCTGACAGTCCCAGTTCAATGTATTTTAATGGATACAGGCACACAACTATTTGTACTTCCAAGCAAAATCTGAGGTAGTCCACAGAATGAGTTTATCTTCTTTGGAATACCTGGACAAAAGACAAAAGTCTGTGGCTGCATTTGCAGATACAAACTCAGTATCCCATTATCAAACAGGAAAGTGCTATTGTTCTCACTGAGGACTGCAAAATGACAAACCACACAGATCTCTTAGTACAAGGATGAACAGCAGTATTTCCATAATACTAGAGTGAAAGGAAAGCAGAGTGCAAAATAACAGTGTGGCAGAATACAGTGCAAAACATAAACTCGTAAATCCCCAAGTTACCGTCTTTTAAGCAACACTGCAATTTCAAGCAAGTTGTGCGAAACAGGTCTGTGCATTCAACAAGGCTGTTCTAGCGCTGCCGATTCCTGTTTACCTTGCAAAAGCAAGCTGGTGCTCCGTAATCACTGGGTCCGGAGCAAGTTCCTAAGGACAGTCAGTATACAAGCCATCGCATTTACCCTGTTTCATGCATTAACGTGACAAACTGTTAGTGAATGTAAATATCATGATCTCTGATAACCTGCATGACTTTATTGTCAGCATTCTCTTTCACAGCTCTAAAGCTAAGTGATTTCGACCCAGGCAGTCAGGTATTAAAATGCATGAATTGATTTTTACACAACCGATTCCCTTCTCCCCTATAACCCACCCCTCTCCCCCATCCCCCCACTTCCGCGCCCCCTCGCCCCCCCCCCTCCCCCCCCCCCCCCCCCGAAACCCTTATAGCTATCGTTCGGAACAACTGAAATACTAAGAACTATTAGAAGCACAGAAATAAAACCGAGCTGTTTTTTGTCTCCGGTAACGCTCGGCGATCAGCTCGGTTGCATAATAGAAATTGGGAAGGCTGTCTGGCAGGCAGCCTTAAGAAGAGAAGAGCTATCTCAATTTCTCTCACTTAATCTTGGCTTCGCGTCAGAAGCTGTGCAGCAGTGCAGTAGAATGGGAGCACGGCAAAAGCTTCGCCAGTGAAACGGCTGGTGCTCACTGACTCTCGCTATGTGGCGATACCTCAGCGATTTCTCGAGCTGGATTATCTATTGATTTTCCTCCTTTCTTGCCTCCCAGGTTTACTCGGCTGGACATTGTGTGTGTTTGGATTTCTCAAGGATTCTCCCCCGACTAACATGGATGTCCCACCATTCCTTGCAGTTGAAGGTTGCTCCTTGGCGCAGTGAATGAAGAACATGCAGGGATTGCTAATGGGTTTGAGAAACGTAGACTCTCTCCTCTCTCTGTGACCATGCCGTGATCGTGTCTGAGGGCCATCAGTTTACGTATCCTCATTCTCACCCTACCGGGAAACCTGACGGCTTAGAAGGGGGAAGTAAGGCAGCGCGTGTGTGCATAGAAACATCATGAAGATTATTTCCCATATTCTAACTAATCCAGTCTTCAGATGCACCATTAGACTCCTTCTTTGCTTACTGTGGATTGGATATTCTCAAGGAACCACACATGTATTAAGATTTGGTAAGATTTCCCGACACTTTTTTCATCGTGCGTTTAAGCCTGAATGCGATACGCGTAGGATTGCCTCAGAGGGGGGTGCCGGGGGAGAGCTGGGACGTGCTACCGGAGTCAAGCACCGAAGTCCCTCTTTATTTTGCATCCGGAGGGATGAATTGCTGTGTGGTTTTTTCCGTCGCTGCAGCTCATTGTAGCCGTAGTAACGGCACGATGATGATGATGATTATAATAACAATAGAGAGAAAAATGACTGGCAAATGCGTTTGCCTGGGGCTCCGCGCGGCTTGCGTGGCTTCCTCGTAATGTACCTTTTTAGTTTCCGTAGTAGTGGAAAGCATGGCTAATACCGTGCTCGGTAAGTTAAAAGATCTGTCAACTACTGGTTAAGTTTCGGCCGCCCGTCTCTGGTCCTCCCACGAGCCGATCCCCTGTGAGCGCGACGCTGTGATTTGAGACCTTGGGGCTCATTTCCCTTGAAGCGCCTGCCTAGTCGCGTGCCACTTCAGTGGCGTTTGGGGTTAGAGAGGAGATGATTTATGTCTTGAGCGGTGGTCGTGAAAGAGATACGTTTGAGGTACGTTTCAAAACTACAGCTTTTCTATGCGAAGAAAGTTATTTGAGTTCCCACCCTCCAGAGGAAGAAAAAAAATAAAAGAAAAAAAAAAAAAGAAAAAAGAGAAAAGTCATAGATCAGAATGAAGTTTCAAGGAGAGTCAAGCGATTTTATACTTTAAAGACTATCCCAGCAGGACCATGAACTAACCTTAACAGCTCTGTCTGTACGCGCGTGTGTACGTGTGTATAAGCAAGCAAGAGAGGGACCAGTTTCAGCCGCTGCATCCCATGTGGAAGTTTCGCTGTGAGGAAGGGCAGAGCGGAGGCGAAAGTTAAGCGCAGGTCGGAGAGGGGGGCTGTGCGGCCCGGGGAAGTCCTCCGCGGCGGGAGCCCCGCTCCCTCCTGGCCGCCCGGCCGCTGCGGGCGGAGCGCGGCGGGGAGCGGCGGAGGGGGCAGGCCGAAAGATGCTTCCCCGGACAAGCGGCATCCTCTGTGCCTGCCGACAGCACGGCTGGAGGGAGGAAGCGCGGATATCCCGCATTCGCGCTGGCCGCGATAAGCTGTAACAGCCGCTACATCCGTTTCTGCCGGGCACTGCAAGCTCTTGTCTTCGCCTGGGAGTAGTGGCTTGGTTTGTATCTAATTTTGTTTAAATTCCTCCCCCCCGCCCCCACTTTTGTGGAGGGGAAGGTGGGTAATGATTAAAAAGTCACCGGGCTGTTACCGATCTCGTGTGCTGCATTCCTAGTAGCGTTTACTTTCTGCTTCCATCTGGTCTAAAGGTGGTGCTTAAGGCACGTTGCTCCTAGCAACCGTCTTCAGGAATGCTCGTTTCTTTGGACAAGGCTAAACGGGTCCGTATATCATTGCGGGCTTTATTTTGCATTCAGTCTGATCCATAACCATGGCCGTGAAACGAGTGCTAGGGCTGCCTGTATTCTGGCACTATCCGTCTGTCTGTCCTTCCACGGTTCATAACCGGTGCCGAGGGTCGGTCTCTAGGAGTCTGAATTACTTCCAAGGGTAGCTACGTAAACAAACACCTTCCCGGCCACACCATTAGCAGAAATTGGGCTTTCTTCCGTTGGGTTAGCATTCTCTCTGAACTGTTAGTCCAGTGTACCTACAGAGATAACCCTGGAGAGCAGCTTTTTGATAATGATGAAAATAATAAATAATCCCGAGACAGGGGGTGGTGCAGCGGGACTCCTGCGCCCAGTGACACGGTCGCGCTGGCATGTTATTTTCCCAGGCTAACTTCCCATCCCGGCTGCCTTCTCGTCCTACAGTCTGTTAAGGGGTCGTGCTCACTCCGTTTTTTGTAGCAGCAACGTATGAGCCCACTTCTGAATCACAGCATGCTTTTTCTTGACTTTCTAAAGAATTGTTGCCAGCTCATCTCTAAGCCTTAGAAGTAGGTAGGGAGCGGTTGGTGAGTTTATTTCTGTATGGAAAATGTGAGACGTAAGAGAGAGCAAGGGAGACTGTTGCCCTGCTCAGCCCGGCCTGTTGCACACCTGTTTTGAAGGAGTCTGGGTTTAGCCTAGTCCAGTGACTGACCGCGGGAGAACTCCCCCTGCTTCCCCAGGAGCTGACTTCTCTGCCTCTCGGTAGGGCATGGCGGGGAGGAGGGAAGCAGCAGCGAGTGAGTGGTGGAGAAGCTTTGGTTATTTCTGGGAAGGGAATTCCCCACCGCCCCCTCCGGGTTCCTGTGTTATCTGTCCCTTCGGGATGTCCTTGCGACCAGGAGGACGGGCTGCGGTGCCTTCCCGTGGAGTCCTTCCCGAGGAGAAGCGAGTGCTGAGGAGATTCCCTCCAGAAGGCAGCCTGCCAGCCCCCGCTCTTCTTCCCCAGCCAGCAGCGCTATGGCAACAGGGGAGAGCTCGAAGCCTGCCAGAGCTCCAGCCCCCTCATTCCTCCTGTGCAAATTAACCACCATGGATTCGCATTGTCCTTCCCACGGCTTCTCTCATTGTTGGGACTAGCCAGCATGTCCTTTCTCACTCTCTTTCTCGCTCTCAAGCTACCTTTTAGCAACCCCACAGGGAAGTCGAGCCGCCTGGGCTATCTGTCAAACGCGGGGGGTTATTTTTGCCTGCGCCTTATGGAGCGAACGCGGGAGGCTGGGGCGATGGCAGAATTCCCTCCCCAGCGGCACTCATGCAGGCATCTGGCCGCCTGCCTGCTGCTGGAATAGGGGGCAACGTGGTATTTGGGCATCACAGAAGGCGCCCTTCTTAAATAGCACCTTGGTTCATGGGGCATGCGGCCAACCTCCCTCCCCTGCCCCTTCCCAACAGCTCCCGTAAGCAAGCCCGGGAAACGCTGAGGGTGAGGCTTGTGCCCACGGTACCCGAGGGTTTCAAACGGGAACGGTCCTAAACCCTTGCTGCAGATAAAAGGACAGGTCCCAGCTTGACGAGGGAGAAAAGCAGCAGCCTAATATTTGTCTCTCCTCTGTGCTAAGCGTGATGGAAACCTTTTCCTTATCACTTGGCACCGTATAAAAGCCAAAATACGTGACCGCCGGCAGATCCGTTCCGTTATCGGGGATCACGTTTCGCAGCTTTCTGATTCACTGCTCCTGCGTAAGAGTAGACCCAGGGCAGCAGCTCCCCAGAAACACCAGCTAAGCCGGTTGATGCACAGCCCGGCAGATCCACAGCCCCGCCGACCCGCCCCCGACCCCTGGGCACAGCAGGAGCCCCGGGGCTGGGCTCAGCCTCCGCCCCACCACTTTTCGTGACCCCCTCGCTTCTGTCCTCACCTCCTTGGGGGCATCCCAGCACTTTACCCTGTGAGTCTGACTCAATAAGCCATTAAGAGCTGTTAACCATCAGTAAGTGCTCACCTGTGCTTCCAGGAACCCGCCCCTTCTCCTTGCCCAAGGCTCTAAGAGCTCGGGCTGTCTAACCCCCTCTTTTTTACCTACATGGGTCATGACTGTTAGCTCTTTGAAATCTGAAGCACTCTCAAATACCCTCCTTTATTTAAATTGCCCCTTTCGGGCCTTATGTCTGTTGTCGTGAGCAATTCGGCTTATCCTACTGCAAAGGTGTGAAGAGGGACCTGGGACTGGAATGTGAAAGCGGTTTGGCCATTGCGTTGTCTCTTTCCCTCTCAGGTAACTCGTTTATTCCTGAAAGTGTGGTGAAAGACTTAAGATCTCCACCGCAGGGGACCCACGGGTCTGAGAAGTATTTCCCCACTTTGTGAGGTATTTTATTTCCTTCAGCATATTCAAAAAGAAGGATAAAGAAAAGTGCAGGTCTGCGTCTGTAGTCTCGACTTTTTTTTTTTTGCTTTGGAGTTGCCTGACTTCAAACAGATGGGGAAGGGAGCTGAATGTTGGGGGTTACAATGAACCATAAGGGGGGCGGGTGTGGGGGGGCTTCTTTCAGCTTAAAAGGAAAAGAAAGCCAAGAGACAGATGGAACTTTTCAAGGAACGAAGGGAGAGCTTTGAACTCTTACCAGAAGCGTTTCCTACTGCTGACATTTTCTTTTTTTTCCTTAAAAAACAACCCCACACGAAACTTTGTCAAAGTATTCTTAATTTCACTTTCCCAGTGTCCTCCTGTTATTGTTAGTATTAACAACCGCAAAAACAAAGCTGTTTATGATCATGTAATCATTGGGACTTGAGAAAAACACCAACCTAATTTCTCAAATCCATTGTGGGAACCCATAAAAGGGAATTATTATACCCTGGCGGTTTTCTCCGTGAATATTTAGCACGGGTTTCATCTGACATTTTGACTGAGCTCCCTTGTCTCAAGCAGATTGAGTTTATCTCAATAGAGCTGAGGTGTACATGATGAAGCGTGGCAGAACTAGAGAAGAGGCCACTCCTTGTGTCCACTGCTTGTGCAGTTGTCAGTGGTTGTCGAAGCACAGGTTTTTGGGGTTCAGGTGACCATTTTGACATAGTAGCATCTAAAACCAGTCACGTCATGGAACAGCAGTGAGAGCTAGCTCTGTGCAAAAGGGTATGAGGCAGGAGTTAGGGTGAAATATACCTGCTGAGTAATCACGTGGAGTTTTCCTAGACTGGACCTGCCTTTTCTCTCCTGGATGTGCTTTTTCTTTCCTTTGGATTTTGCACTGACACCCTTCTAGTGGAAGAAAGTAACCTTTCTGACTGTATTTAGGAGACAAATGAGAAAACATACATATCTGGTTTTAGTGGGGAAAGCAGTTTGCCCTCAGAGCAAGATTGTGATGAAAATCTGCAAAATAAACACTTGTGGTAACCCTCAGAGGTCTGTGGCTTGGTAATTCCAATATTTAGAGCTAATGAAAATTTTACTGTCAAGGACAAGAACCTTTCAATATGTGTTAACATCCTCACAGAGAGGAGTTCAAAATCAGTCTTATAAACAACAAAAGAAATCTTTGAAAGAAGAGTAAGGTTAAGAGCCTCGGGAAGGCAGCAAGGAGGTGAGAAGCATTGTTATTGACTGGTCTAGATTAAACAGCACAGAGGAAGATTTCAATTTGATAACGTCACATCCCTTCCTGTTTTTCTTTGCTGCCTCTGCTGACAATTTTGTAAGGTAATTAAATTGGCTGATTGAAGTCACAGTGGTCATGGGGCGATAAAGACCATTTGGATTTAATGGAATTTAGAAACAACGGTGCGCTGCACACAACTCTTACAGAACGAGAATTTTAATGACTCATTCAGGGTGCTGACTACATAGAACGTCCTGGACGAGTTTAATTGAAAGGGCAAAGCAGATTAGCTGTATACAGTCTTTATTGCACTAGATAGGGGAATTAGAATTATCCTTTTAAAAGACTCATTATTGCGTTATCAAGATTTAATGTAGGTTAAGAAAGCTTTCATCCGTATGGGCTTTCTGGAATACTTTCAACCAGTGTTTGGAACACCAACAGCCTTGTAAAAGGATTTTCACACAATTGTTCGATGGATTGGATGCTGAGAAGTATAACTCGCTTCTTACTGACTGCTACTTGTCTTTTGAAGTGATGCAAAGTTCAAGTAATACATCCCATTTAAATGTGGTCACTGAATGAAATGGTTTCTGTCACTGGAGATAAGAAACCAGAGAAAAAGAGATTTTTCTAAACTCAAACATTAGAGATTTTTTTATTTTGTACAAGAGAAAATCCCCTCAATCTAGAAAAGTATAGACCAAATATTTTGTAGTCATTGCAAATAATAGCAGGTCTTTGTCCCCTACTTAATATATTTACCTTGTGTGTTCCTGAGTTTTGACCTTCATCCTCTTTAATCTCTTCCAGAGGAACAATTACTAGAAGTTCTGTCAATAATGCAAAACTGGAAGGTGCCTTATTTCCATACTCCTCAGTCTGCAAGGCAAATTAGTTTCCCAAATAAGCCTTTTACAATGTTATGCTGTAATGTATGTTGGAAGATTAGATTAAACAATATGATAACATAATGCTGTCACATCAGAATTGGAATATGGAAAATCAAAGACCACTATCATATTAATACTTATAATCTTGTGCTTTCCTTCTCTAAGTCTTTTAGCTTCCTTACTGTACGGTAATAATAGTCTTAGATTTATATAGTGCCTTCAATTTAAAGAGCCAAAGCTTTCAGTAATGTAAAGAGTACTGAACAAACTTGTAATGATCATTATTCCAATTACTGGAGCTCAGCCTGCTTTGGATAAACTAGAAGGTATTGTAATACTGTGCAAAACAATAAGCAGAAGCTCAAATAGTGTATTCTTAACGTCATTAAAAGGTAATTCTTAATAAATTAAACCCACAAAGCTATTTTTCCTTTGGGCAAAAATTATGTGACCCATGGATGGGGTGCTCAAGACTGCTCTTCTTACACTTCCAGTAAAGATGCACTTGGATAAAAATTTGCAAGTGATTTGGATCAGTCTGGATACAGATTTCCTTGAACATCATTCTTGTATAGTCTTTCCAAAATGCTACTGAAATAGAGTAATTAATCTAGAAATGGCTTTGGTAGCTTTGTTAGTATTTGCTAGTATTGTGACTGGTGTTTACAGTAGGGAAAGTTTAAAGCACAGCTACACTATAGTCCTTCGATAACAATGTTTGTCCTTAGGTAACAATGTTTTGTTATCAATGCATCAGAAGGTTAATTCATTTATGGTTCTTACAGAATTCCATCTTTATGTTTGCAAAAACATATTAATTCACTTTAGCTGCACGTATTTTAGTTTATTTTAGTTTTATTTCTACTCTCAAACTCTTTAAAACCTCATTTTTCAATAAAATGGTTATCTGGATTTAAAAGTCAGTTGAACTAAGAATGCTGAAAATGTCTGTCAGTGTTTCAGCATGAATAAAACCGTGATTGTTAGTCACTGATTCTCGTATTAGACTCAATAACACTCTGACAGGAGAGCAGTCCAGGGACAGCTTACTTACTGTGCTGTCAGGACATGTTGTTCAGGAGACTTGATGAATTTTCTTAATTCAATGTATGATTTTTTTTCCTTTTTGTCTATCTTAATATATTACTGGGTGTCTCTGATGTTTCCTAATTATATAAACACTCTATCTAATTTCAATGTGTGTAGCTAAATCTTGACGTAATAAATGATTCATGCTGTATTTTTACAGATGTATGGAAAAAGTAATGTTGCTTTATGGGAGGACAAAATAATTTTGAAAGAACAATGCTTTTTTTTTTTTTTCTTCTAAATTTTTGCACATTGAATCATATGATCCCTTTCTTCACTTCCTCTTTTTTCTTAGGTTTTTTTTTTAATAGCTGAAATAGAAAATGATTACTTACCTATCTCAAAGAAGAATGTCTATTTGGACGTTATTTTTCTGGTCCTTTTTGGAAAGTCTCCATTTTGCTAAATTTGTGGGAAACTTATTAAAAATTGAAAAATCTGGAGGGCTTCATGTCTGTCTAAAACTAAACTTCTAGTCCAGCCAAGTCAGGTCTCCACAGCAGTGTTTGGAGACTGAAGGAGGCAAAAGGATTAGCCAAGGTTGGCTTAAACTGGATAATTCTTCCATCGCAAAAGTTAGTCCAGATGAACTGTGCCTTACATGGCATCAGCAGTGTGGAGGAAATGAAAATGCGTTTAGTAGGGATTTTTGTTTTTTCTCCACATTTTGAGTTTTATTACCACATACTGGACTCAAGTTCTCAGGTAGGATTTAAAAGAGAGATAAATATGTTGATGGCTCAACAGCATCTTCCTGATATTAAAACACAAAAAAAAAGCTGAAACAAACTGCTCACTCATTCTGCTAAAAACCTCACCAGGAAATGGGCGGTGCTTGTTTTCACAATAGGTAATCATAACCAGTCCTGTAAACACGTCAGCTTTGGAAGGACATGCCATCTTCACATTTAGCTCTTTCTGTATCTCCAGTAAAATATATCAAATAAGGTGTCACACTTTTCTGAATATACAAATAGCTATTACTTTAAAGTGGTTTTTGTCATAAGGTAACTGATACTGAATTTAAAACACTTTTATTAAAATGGTCATTCGTGTGCGTATACACACTTAGGAGGTAATAATCTGGGTACCTTTATTAAGGATTACTTTATAGTTGATCTTGCCATCCATTTGGGTTTTTGTTCTTCTCCAGGAGCCAAATATATATCAGCTATTTCAATCAGCTCAGGAGATAAACATAAAAAGTTATACAATTTAAAAGTTATGCAATTAGTACATGACTTACTGAACAGTCCATAATAAAAATAATTACACTAATATGCATGAAACATTTACAAGAAAATCTGAGTCTTTTGGGAAACCATGGTCAAGTTTATGACTTTCAATTTTTATTTTTTTTTCACATGTAAGAAAGTAACTAAAGTCTTGCCTCAACAGCTCACTTTGTAAAACCTTGAAGAAAGTAATTAATTGACTTGGAGACCAATCAAATCTTCTATTTCTGCCTATATTTTCAGAGTCACTGCTCAATAATCAGCCTGTACCAACTACCTAGATTGTCAGAGAAATACATTCCTTCATATTTTAGTGCTTAATTGATTTATGCTATTTTGTGGTGTTTGGTGTTTGTGGCGTTTTTTTTTTTGTTTGTTTGTTTGTTTTTTTTACACCACATGCAATATGAAATCCGTGTACTTGGTAAAGTTTCGTATATGTAGTTATTCACAACAATTTATAGATCAAATATTGAAATAAGATAACTTGTAAGTATATTTTAGGTCTGACGCTTTTCTAACTTTCCATTCAGGTCAGCGACTTGTGTTAGTATAAAATGAAATAAGAATCACAGTTGTAAACTGTAGGACACTGTTTAGAAAAATATGGTTTAGATCGTTCTAATGCCCAGACTAAGTACGTATGTTAAAGTCCTCAGAAGTGTGCCTGTTTATCCTAAGTATAGTTATTATGGAGATGAGTTGGTGATGGTTTAGTATTCTAAAGATACACCATTAAGTCCATAGCTACATTGAATGACATGGTGGTCTTCAAGTCAAACCACCTATGCTGGTTTACATTAGTGAAGGATCTCATTCCAGAATCTGTCTTGCCTTGATTTTTCCCCCCCCAATTATCTTTTGAAATTCCATCACACCTTTTAACAGTTAACAATAAGCAAATGACAAATTTATTGACAGTATTTATCAATGTGCTACAAAAGAAGTTGAACATGATAGAGAATAATTTCAACTAGGTTTTGGTGGTTTTTTTTTAGGCAGGAAAGGATATACCCATTGGTTAAAGATAACCGCAGTGCAGTAGTGGCGGTTCAACTAGTTTCACTGATCAAACACTGCAACACAGTCAGAAATAATGTGCTATGTATGTGTGAATAACAAAAGAGAATGAGAAGATTACAGATTCTGTAACAGAAAAAGAATTTCTAAAGCAATAACTTCATTGTTATTTAGCAACATTTATCCTACAAGGCAGGAAATCTTTAAAAGAAATTCCATGTTACTTATTCATTAAGGAATTAGGTAAAAAGGTACATTAGGGAAATTAAAATCCTACAGAGCCTTCTAAATCAGGGGAATTAATTTGCTTTTAAAAATCTGCATCATAGTAATTTTTGGTTTTATATTTGTTAACTGGACTACTAGTTATCATATTAGATAACTAGTAAGTTCAGATTGCTGTACACACTTTACACATTTCAATAACTAGAAGTTGTTAATAAAATTAATACAGAAATCATCAGCATGCGTTCAAGTATTATATTAAAATTCCTTATTCTTGCTTCATATCGTGCCACATAACAAGAACGAATATCAGGACTCTACTTTAGGGAATCTAATTTGTAACATTATTGCTTATCTGATATCTGAACTGGTCATAGCTAATTTGATGGCAAATGTAGAATTATTTCTTTTAGAAGAAGGTATGTTAAGGTATGAAGGATTGTGTCTTCTTAATTTGTAAGAACCATTCTTTAGAGTCAGTCCTTTTTCAGGGCAGTGTGATTTTTGGCACTTGCTTTCATACCTTGACACACGGGTCTATTTTAGACACTGAACTACTTAGACATGTACATTATTGTCTTTACATTTTTGTTTGTTTGGTTTGGGTTTTTTTTGTGTTTTTTTTGTTGTTCTGTTTTGTTGAAAAAAGAAAAATTGATAGGCAGCATGGATGTGGTTTGCTAATAATAATGCAAACGCATTAAAGGCCATCAGTGGTGAACAAACAACACAGAAGAGAACTGAGAGCAGTTAATGAAAAATAAAAAACTGCACTGTTTACCTACAAGGGTATATACAACTGTGCAAATAGTGAGATTTTTGTTTCTGTTCAATCAAAACCAAACATAGAGAAGGAACTTGGCAAAATGGTCTAATAATACCAAAAAGGAAGTATAGCTTTGTTATTGAGCCAAGAATTTGCTCAGTTAAATGCCTTTACTTGTTATTGGCTATTGAGTATAATGTTTACATAAGGGACAGAAACATAGTTAAATAATCTATCTATGCCCAGACTTGTTCTTTTCTTAGCCTTGAAGGAAACATACATGGGGTCAGTTCAGGGGAAGTGCATGCCTCATGTGCATGCCCTGTGCATGCCTCATCTGTAAGCAGCTGAGGGAAGAAAATGGAAATTTGTGAAAGGTACATGTGACTTCCTTTCAGTACTGCTATATCTATTTGTTTGGATGTCCTTGAGAAGGAAAGACTATAAAATATGACTGTTATTAAGGCTTATCTGTTCAGATCTCAGCAGACTCTGTCATTCACGACATTCAATATGCCTACAGAAACTTACTGTGTGACTGTGATACGACTAAGAATAATGTGTCCAGAAATGCAGTAAATCAGATTTCCTAATGTCTTTTTAAACCTACCTAAACAATGAAAAATCACATTAGATAGTCACAACACCTTTAGTGTTACCCATTTGTGTCTAGACATTAGAGATTACATATTTAGCTATCATTTTTGTCATTCTCTGATCATTAACATTCATTAAACTTTGGGATTGTTGGAACTAAAGGTAAGAGTATACTGTATTCTCATATAAACAATGTGTGTTACTTTTCAGAGCATTTTCCACTCTTTTCATTCATGGGTAAATACTTGAGTTGTATAAAAATGTTGTGTCTAACTGTCTGGTGGGCATGGGAGCTCTGTTGATACTGACTTCCTTTACTCTCCTGACTGTTATCTTCTAGTTTGTAAGAAAGTTGCAACACATGTTTTTGGAAGCCCTTTTTTTCCTATTACCACAGACCATTAAAAAAAAAAAATCCTTTCTACTTTGGGGTTGCACTATTTACTGGTTTCATATTCATCAGAACCCATCTAATGTCTATAAGGACTGAAAATTGAAAGCTCTTTGTCGTCTACTCCGCTCTGCTTATATACTTACAAAAGTAAAGAGCAATATTTTCACTAATCCATATTAACAACAGATTATTGGACTTTTGATGGAAAAATCCCTTTATTGCTTATTTTTTTGGCAGCCATTTGAGAGTGACACAGTATCTTTGTGTCTTGAACAAAGGAACTAGGCAGCAATCATCTTTTAAGTACAGCCCCAGGTGACTGTGTGTACGTACATTTTATTGCCGTGGTGGCCCAAATGCAAAAAAAACCACCCCAAAACCCAAAATCCAGTGGGAGTAAATCTCCATTGCTGGAGTTGTCTTTAACGTAAACTAGGAGAATTGCCTGAGGGTGCATCTGGGGTCTTTGATGGAAGGACTATCCATCTGCTTCCTGACAAGTAGTGTGAGTATGGGATAGCAAAGAGCTGTGAAGGTGGCAGAATGTGTTCTCACATGGTGTGATCTTCATGAATATTTTCAAAGTGGCCATGAAAACAAAAAAAAATTCAAGAAAGAAGCTATGAAATTCAGCAAAGAGCACACAGTGTCAAGTGTATTCATGAAGTGGGGTGGGGGAAGAAGAGAATTGCTATCCTAAGGAAGAAAAAGTAAATTCTGTGAATGAAGCTGTGGATAAATATGTGCTCTTACGCATTCAGCAGCTGCCTCCCTCCCCCAGCTGCTAAGAATGTGGAAATGGTACTTGTTAACGCGTCAACTCAAGTTGTCATGAAGCAATATCCTCAGTGTAAGGGGAATCTTCATTTAGAGATCTGCCTCTGTCTGAGACCCATAGCAACTTCCGCTACTGTTTTAAGAGGAGGTAATTATGTCGACATTACTGGGTGCAACTAGCAATATGGTGAATCATTAGATCATATTAAAGTTGATTTCTGCTACAGTTTAATTTCTTCTTAGGTGGGTAGCCTACAACTACAGCACTGCATCAAATTTTTAGATAGATTTTTCTGGGCCTTCAGTGTAAAGATCTGATATTCTGAAGATGAGCATGCAGTTCTTTGCTGAGCAATTAGGGGAACTCCTGAGGAGACAGAAGAGTCTTCATTAGCATTATATCTGATTAGGCACAATTTCCACAAAAGCTTACCCACGTGGATAACTTCACAAATATGGTTAATAGGTGGAAAGCCAGAAGGGATTTTACTTCCATGAATCATCCTGTTGAACCATGATTTTTAGAAACAAGAAGCTGAAGGAACTGACTAAACATTAGCTTATGTTCTAGAGTTCATTTAGCTCTGAAGCTGCACTAATCCATGGAAGCTCATTTTGTCTACTTTGGCAGAAAATGAAACTCCTGAATACCAGAAAATGTTGACTTTGGTGTCATCCTAAAGATAGTTGAGGTGTTTGTGCTAAGCAAATTGTGAGGAAAAATGGAATGGGATAGGCTAGGTGTTAATTTTGCTATTGGTGAAGATTATTGTGCTGTCATACAAAGGGATTGTCTACCAGGGCTGACAAAGAACATGAGTATACTGAGCCTTTCAGATTCCTTATGAGGTCTGAAATGCCCTATGCTACGTACAGTATTGTATATTTGCAATGAGCTGGAAGTGCAGAGTATTACAGTGCTTTTTTTTTAAATATCTTTATCTCTGGTTTTATAAATAGTTCTCTTAATTATTTTTTTTTATGTTCCTTGGAAATTAGTTGCATTTCAACAGCATTTCACATTTTTAAGAAATGAAATAAATCCATTGATCTATACCACAGGCAAGAATTTTTGACAACTAGGAGTAATATTTAAAGTTCTATAAAAAGTGCTAGTCTATTTTTTTAATAGTATTATCTTGCTTGCAGTATACATTGCCTTTAAAAAATTTCTTTTACTAGGAAATAAATAATATACTTTCTTTTTTCTTAAGCAAACACTGTGATTAGTCATACAAACCATAAGCAATACACAACTTTTCAAATGGACTTAAGTTCCATTTCAATTAATGCCTTAATTTAATGTGTTGCACACATCTAGAGTAATGGGCTTCAGGCATAATTATAACTTTTCCCCTTGTCTGGGCTTACACAATTCAAGACATTCATTTTACCTTTTTATTTATCAGAACTAGCGTAGGTGCAATCCCATCTTTCATAGCAAGAAATTCTATAAAATATTTCAAAATGCAAATGACAGTTGGTAGAACTCTTTTAGAGGTAGTTTAAACATCACATTCTTTTAATGTAAATGAAATATAAAAGTAAATAATGTGAATCAAATTCTTTTAAAGTAATGAAGATGTTGATGGCTTATTAAGGACACTGTGTGTGCTTTAAGCATTACATGGGCAAAGAAGTGAGAGATTTTTCATCCATATGGCAAGGTTCTTCATGTGCCATTTTTGTAGAAATATTTCCTTTAAACAAAATAAAAAGTAGAACTATAAGTACAGCCATACATGAAACTAATGACACAATTATGAAATGATTAATTACAAATCTCAAGAATCTTGAGTTACATAGTTATTATATAATTATAATCACATTTTAACAGTAGTCATGACAGATCATAGGATTCCATGTGAAACAATAGATAAGAAAAATAACTTACAGAGAAAATGAAAACATTTCCAAGTACTATTTTTACTTATGGAAATAGCAGATACATATTGTGTGTTACCCACCTGCCAATTAGTGTGCACAGCACATCATTTTAGATCTGGTCAGAAGGACAAACAAACAAATTTGGGTTTGCCTGTGCATAAACCCAATTTTTATAAAACACAGTCTGTGTAATAACTGTACTTTTGTTTAATGACCTTAGATTTGGATTTTTTTAAACTTCGAAACTTTTGGCTTTCATATTTGGGTAAGCTTGGAATCTGTGTGTGGGTTTTTTGTTTGTTTGTGTTTTGGTTTTTTTTTAATTTTCTTCTTTTATCCATATTAAAACAATACTTCATTTATTAAGTGAAATTCTGTGATCTTAGTTTTGAATCAGCATTCTGAAGGATCTGTCAATATGAATGAGGTGTCTGCTTTCTGATAAATCCAAATATTGCTGCTTTCTTTTTACAATCTGGTAAAATAACTTTTTTTTTTTTTCAGTGTCTGCATGAATAATCTGTAATTCTTACACTTCAGGAATGGTAATTTGTAATTATCAGGAAACAATAAACTACACGGTCTTTGAATATGATAGAAATCTAAACGTAATCTAAACATAATCCTCATTTTTTATAATTCTACGTGTTCCAAAATGTCTTTGCAGAGTTTTCTTAGTCTTTAAGGGAATATTTGATGGGTACTTCAGGTTGAGTAGAATGGGAAAACGTTAACATATTAACTGTTGCTTAAGAACTCCATGTGGGGAGATCATTTCTGTGGAAGCAGGCTGTCCTAAAAAGGATATTCAGGTACAATCAGGCATTCTTTGTGCATATATGAAGCTATTAAAGAACAGTTTGTCCAGAGTTGTGGTGTAAGAACACATGTGAGGGCCAAAGGTCTTCAGCAGTGATTTCAGTAAATCCTACAGACTAGTTCATATACCTAATCAATATTAATAGTGTTTCACCAGATTAAAAATTATGAGGCAGAAATTTCCAGACCTAGGTAACAAAGTTCTACCAAAACCAAAAATGTGTAAATTGGTGACAAAACTGTGCATCATTTGATGTGTAACAAATGAGCTGTCTGAAATGCAGAAACTGCTGGCTGAAGAACTGTCCATCAACTCTTCAGCTACGGTGAATATACAAAATCATTGATCCTCCCATGAAACAGATATGGAAAAGTAGTATCACATTATCTAATGATTTCTTATTAGCTGTTTCTTATTTTATTTTAAAATGATATAAACAGTTTTGTTTCTTAGGAAAGCTTCTATTTTGAATTATTTTAATAAGATCCTTTAAACTTATTAGGAAGTTGATTGGTAAGAAAAATATAGCTACAGATAAACCGAAATGCTCTTTCTAAGTCAATTACTTTTTGGTTACACTTAGAATGTTTTGAAAAGTAACTCCATGCATTTGTAAATATATTTCAGAAAAAATGGATAACTGCATTTTTCACTGCCGTATTATATGCATTACCTTATCACTGCATTAGACTGCATTATTCTTATAAAAACCTGTCGGACTGTTTTTTAAATTTGTCGTCCTTAAAGTCAAAATCCTCACAATGAAAACTTCAAATAATAATTTGATGGTTTAGGATGCATTTGAACTGTATTTTATAACTTGTTTGTTTGTTTGTTTTCAAATATGGTATCATGATAGAAATGGGTTTCCTCTAAATCAAGTCAGGTTTTTTTGCATGACCATTTTATGTATAAAATATTAAGACCTTGAATCAGTGAAAAAAAAATGCATAGTCTAACCAGGTATCATCTGACTTTGGCAGAGCACTACCATGCTTCAAGCTAGGTAACTTGTGAACACGTGGCTCAGGAATACTTTCTCCCTGTTAGAATTCCATATAAGAACATCTCACAGATGAAAGCATTGGGAATTGAACTAACATAGTACCTACTTATGTTTGAAACAGAAGGTAGTGTTTTTATGTCTGTGGTACTGTAGTGAATCTAAAGTGAAAGAAGTATTTTCCATCTTTGTGTAGTGATAAGAAGAACGAGAGCACGCTCTGAGTTCATGCAGGGATTTGGTACATGGACCACTCCACCCAACTGAGAGCATTAATTTTGTTGGGTTTGTGGTGGTGTTTTTTTTTTTTAACTGGTTTAGGCAGAGATGATGTTACCTTACTGTAACTGAGGCCATCATCCTAAGGATTTTAACATGAAAGATCCTGATGGTGTAATCCCAGAATGATGAATCCATTTTCCACACCTGCTGTTTCTGCTTGAGCATGTGCATGGTGGTGTAGCCACCTGTGGAGGACCACAGATCATCTTACTGTTATTCTGAGGGGACTGAACACATAGAAGTTCATGTTTAACATTAATCCTTCCTTGTTCAATCAATGACGTGGTATGTGGATGAGGAAAACAGTACATATGACAGTAGTGGATTTTGCTACTGCTTTGTCATTAAAGCTTTTCTTCTCACAGACTTGGCATGTTCAATCTGACTGCTAGGAGATCAGTTTTCCTTCACACTTTTGCATGTTCTGTTGATGAAATAACCTCAAAGGCAGGCAGTCTTCTCACAGGGAATTTTATATCTGGATAAAGAGCAGTAAACAAAAAAGTTTATGTCCATTAGGGAATATATGTATTGAAGGATTAATTACTCACCTTGCATTAAAGAGTCAGGAAAAGTTAATGATAAATTGAAATACAGATTTTCAGGGTAATCTGAAGCTTTAATATTTATTCCTGTTTATGCTTTTCTATTTCTGCAATAATTTAGGGTATTTAAATTTTTAAAGGAAAAATAAGTAGTCAGTATTTTGTATCTCAGATTATTTTGTAACTCATCAAACTACAAGTGTATTAAGCACTTGTATATATATTGCGCGTGTGTGTATATATATTTTATGTAAGGTTTAAACACAGAGATTAAACCTCATTGGCTGACAACATTTATATCTAGTGTATACTTGTGTAATAATCTTGATGTAGAATTTGGCCCAAAACGTTTTGGTTATTTCATAAAGGGACTTTGAGTTACTCTCTTCTCATACAGTATAATTCTCTCCTGTAATCCCAAATTTGGACTAGTTTTTTCCCTACTTATATCAAGGCTCGCTGAACACCATAGGTCAGTTAATCTTTTGTACAGTCCCAGGCATGTCAATAAGAGTGTTTTGAGTCTGATCAAGCAGCAGGAAAGATTGCATAATGTGACCTGATTTTTAAGGGGGTTGAGCACTTGTTATTCCTATTCATGGGAAGTTGCAACTCTTTGTAGTGACTCTTAAGCAGGTATATGTTTCCATAATTTAGTTCTGCAGACATGTTTATACATAAACCTTTCCTGGAAGCCTATGTACAGAATAGACACACACTATTCCTACAGCAATTATTTCTTTATAACACAACAGTGTAATGCTTCTAAAGGCAAATAGAATCTGGTTACATGGGAATGGTTTAGATGTCTGTCTACTTATTGTTACGACATTCAATGCCTTAGACTCTAATGAATGTCTTCAATAATATAAAAATTAAATAGTATTATTAAAATACAGCAATATTATTACATTTTTTTGCTTCACATTTTAACTTAACAGTTATTGATTAGAAGCTTAATGAAGTATTCAGCTTCAAAAAGGATTCTGCAGTTTCCATGCCAAAGTTACAAGACTGTATTCAACTAATAAGATAGGTCCAAAAAAAACCCCTCTGTGTTGTTTAAAGTAAGTATTGTGGGCTCTGTTTCATTTAATGTATCTGTTTCACAAAATAAATGTTCGTTTGAAACATATATATAAAATCAAAACAGATGGTTCTAGAAACAAAACATATGGGTATACATATGCTAAAATGTTCTTTAGAATGAAAATCTTATGAACCCTGATATATAATTTTTGGGAAATACAACATGGTCTGCTCATAGAATTACTTTTGTTGACTTTTTAGATATGAATGGAAATATAACAGACATTTTAAAAAAAATTTTGCTTTTAAATCGTAAGATCCATGATGGGAACTTATTAGCAAATTTTTCAACAGTACTTTCAAATTAATTTTTCCAGAGTATGTGTAGAGAACATTAGATGTAAAGAACTTTTTTCTGCTCTTAAAATGGCTGAAATGTAGGCAGCAAAATATGAAATATCTTCAAGCAGTAACTAGATAATATAAGTGTTTGTTTTCATTTGCAAGATGTGCTACTATTGTGTGACTATTTTTGGCTGTTTCTTTCTTATCCTGATCTTGGAACACCCAAGTGCCAACATCTCAATATGCACATAGAGCATGTTTAAAACTCATTTAACAATGAACTGAATTAGTTTTTATGTATGAGGGAAATCTCAGGAATAGATAATTTGGAAGGGTTTTTACATATAAACACTTAATTGCCATCCGTAGATATACATTTTCCATTTTCAGAGGAAGTAAATGCTTTCAAATTAGCATATTGATTCTCTTACAACATGCTGGTGCATGTCTACAAGACTCCAGTGATGGAGTTTCCCTTCTGCACTGTGGCTACTTTAAATAAATGAATATTATTATACAACTGCAACCACTTATTCAGAGTTGAGTAATGAATAATAGCTCCTGGACTTCTCTATTCCCTTTTTGTTTTATATTCCATTTCCATTAATTTCTTTCTTCATTAATCCCACAGCTTTATCCATCCTTTGCAATTTCAAACCAGAGAAAACAAATTAAGAAAAAAAACCCCACTCATTAATTGACTTTATTTGCTTTAATGCTGCTAGTCCATATTATCTACTCTCTTAAATTGAGTTTGGGATTGCCAGCTTTAAGGGTATTACACTGCATTTTGGGATGCTGCCAACATATCCTGAGCAAATATATTTAAATCAAAGCTAAGCTTCTTAAAATATTCATGTTATGCTCTTAGTATGGTTTAGAGAAATTTGAAACCATTTAAGACTTACAAACCTGTTTTATGGCCAAGAATGTATTTGAACTGTCAGGCATATAGCCTAAATTGATAGACACTGTTAACTTTGTTTAATAGGGAATGGTTTCATTGTTTTATTAGCAATGATACATTCACGGGCTAATTAATTTGAAATTTGTGGAATAATGCAGCCATATTATTTATAGAGGTAAAGAAAAACATTTTAAACTGAAAACAGTTTGGGGAAAAGAAATGTTCTGAGGAGATAAAATCGTGCATGCAGGGAGAATGCACGTTTGTTTTGAACAGTTAAACACATTTGTTTTATGCATTGCACATTTATGCATTGCATGGAACTTTGAATATCAAATCCAGTAATATACTACTTCAAAAGTCAATGTATTTTTAAATAGTAAATCAAAAGGGAAATGTATTTCAATATATATTATATTCTGTGGAGAAATACATCCTGCAAGAGAAGCAAACCCATGAATTTTAAAAGGTTTTGATGCAAAAACTTTGAAATAACATGTTTCAGCCAGGTTCTAATTAATCTTTTTGTAATTTTTTTTTTTTTTTTGAAGTATAATGATGTGTTTGCTCACAAACTGGCCTGCGATAATCTTGCACAGATCTAGTTTTTCTTTTCTGTCCTACAGTGAAATGAATAACAGTTGCTGTTAAGGTCAGTTGAATCTGGTGGAAGATTAGCAATGAATATTCAACTTTCTGCTAATGCAGAAGTTAATGAAAAGCTTCATGTTGAATTAAGAATGCTATCTTTTATTTTTTTAATGTGGATATTCACTTCAGAGAAACTAGTTGTCAAACAATGTGGTATCATCTCAAAAATTTAAATACAATGCAAGTTATCAGTGTTTGCTCTACTGTGAACTAGTCAAGATAGCAAAAGTATTGGTTAGAAACTACAGGACCTATCCATCTAAAGTTGAATAATACATTTTTATATAACCATATCAGGTTACTTAAGCTACCAATGTAGGTTTGTACTTTCAGTTTCATCCTAAATCCTTTATAATCTAAACTGGATCCCAAATATTTCTATAGATTAAGAGAGTATTATTTAACTAAATGTTGTTACTGCAGACTATTAATTCTTAAATTTTGCCTTAATTTTCTTATGATGAGCCTAAATGTGAACAACTGACTAGGTGGAAGACTCGTTCTGGGAACAGAATTAGTCAGGGACTGTTAGACTGTTGGACTGTGAAATTATGAGACAAAATATGTTGTTTGTCTTCCAACTACTCATCAAAAGCAATTACAGACCATATTTTCTGTCTAAGGGAGTGTATTGCTACAGAATCCAACAAAACCCAATTTTTTTCTGAAAGTTTTAATAGTCTGGATTTATTCCACAGTGTGCCTATGTAGGTATCTGTCTACCAGTCTGTCTGTCCATCTGTTATAGAAAAAGATAGGTAAAAAGCTAAAGCAAATAATAGAGGGCAGGGGTGTGTGTGGGGAGAAGGCTAAATCTCAAGATCTGCCCAGTTCCAGGGTTACCCTGTAGATGTATCTTTTAAGTGACAACCATCTCAGGGTAGATTGTTCAGTCTTGGGAAGGGAGAAGGTATGATGTAAACATCTTGAACCTCCAGTTGAAGTGTGTGTATTTGCAAACAGGGGCATGTGTGCACATATAGGCATAACATTTTATTTCTCCAGTATCTTGGTGTTCTCTTATTTTAGATCTTTGAAATTTTGATTCTGTACTTTCGGATCTGTCTCTATACAGATGTGCACTGACATATGTACATAGCCATTACATATACATACATGCAAACTTCAGTTTCCAATCAGCACCTCACGATAGCTTCCACTACCCAGCTGGGGAGCATCTTGTTTTCACTCTCTCCTGCCCTTCATTTTCAGTGAAATTCCTTTCTTGCTGTCCTTTGAGACTACCATAAAACTCTTCAGTGACACAATTCTTTCCACTGGTTAGCTTCCCGTGTTTAGAACTTGTTATCTATCATTTAACTTGCATTCTTTTCTTTTTGGTATTCACCATCTGTCCATGCCCATATAGTGGCTTTAATTTATAATAGATTCTACCTGATTTTGTTCTGCTTGTACATCATCTAAGTAGTGTATTGCGTTATTACTGGTCTCTATACTAGCCTGATGGTTATATGTTCCTAAGGCAGCTGGACGGTGAAGTTTTGAACCCCCTTACTATAAGAAAGTGTCTGCTACCCTTAATAAATTATGTCTCTACAAGATTACTATATAAGAATAGCCAGCAGGTCGAGGGAGGTGATTCTCCCCCTCTACTCTGCTCTCGTGAGACCCCAACTGCAGTACTGCATCCAGTTGTGGAGCCCTCAGCATAAGAAGGCTGTCGACGGGTTGGAGCGAGTCCAGAGGAGGCCACGAAGATGCTCAGAGGGCTGGAGCACCTCTTATGGGGACAGGCTGAAAGAGTTGGGCTTGTTCAGCCTGGAGAAGAGAAGGGTCTGCTGAGACCTTATAGCACCTTCCAGTACCTGAAGGGAGCCTACAAAAAAGCTGGAGGGGGACTTTTTACAAGGGCCTGTAGTGACAGGACAAGTTTAAATTGAAAGAGGGTAGATTTAGATTGCATATCAGGAAATAATTCAGGCTCAGGGGAGACCCTATTGCAGCCTTCCAGTACCTGAAGGGGGCCTACAAGGAAGCTGGGGGGTGACTTTTTACAAAGGCCTGTAGTGATAAGACAAGAGGTAACAGGTTTAAATTGAAAGCAGGGAGATTTAGGTTAGATATCAGGAAAAAATTCTTCCCAGAGAGGGTGGTGAGGCACTGGAACAGGTTGCCCAGAGAAGCTGTGGATGCCCCATCCCTGGAAGTGTTCAAGGCCAGGCTGGATGAGGCTTTGAGCAACCTGGTCTAGTGGAGGGTGTCCCTGCTCATGGTAGGGGGGTTGGAACTAGATGGTCTTTATGATTCTATAAAAGATAGACATGATCACGAGGGGAAAAATATGCAAATAAATCCAGGAGATGGTTCAGGCTTATGAAATGCCTTTTCTCCTAGGTTTTGTAACTGAGGGCTGAAGAAAAGTGTCTGTACTTCAGGAAGGGGCAGAATTTCACAAATATCTATTACTTAACTTAGATATGGCCTTTCTTATCCTGCGTCATCCCATCAGATACCTGTTAAAAATGACTGGGTTGCTAATTCTGATCACCTAGTGGGCTCCTTAAATTGCTCATGGATTTTAGGCATGGACTTTACCCTGAGGCTAGGCTCTGAAATTCCTATATGGATCTAATGCTTACTTGTATTTTACTTCCAAAATGAATGCACTGTTTCACTGGGTCATATTTCTTTCCTCAGTGTAATGTCATTGCAGGCATGACAGCAGCACTGCTGTAAATCAGAGTAAAACTTGCCCAGCATCTTTAATGGATGTTTCATTTCATTCGCATTATGTTCATCTTTTAAACTACATTTCAGATATAATCTTTAATTTCCTCTCTGGGTAACTACATAGAAATTCTAAACAGCATGTAAGTCTTGAGTAGCACACGCTGCTGGCATCTAGATAAGTGATTGCTTTTAATGAATGATGTGTGTGTATATTTATATGTGTATATATGTATTTAATGCACAAGCGTAGCCTTGCTCTCTTGTGTCAGCTAATTTCTAGTAAACACCAGATCACCTGTAGTGTGAAACGGGTCCCTTGTTTACTCTGGCTGTCTGGAATACATACACTGTGCAGATCTGCACAGCCACTACTTTTATTTGTGAAGAAGAAACACTCTCGGAGAATAGGATATGTACTAGTGCAAGTCCTTTTGCTGCCATTGTTCTGACAATAGTTTTCTTCCTGGATATGTGTTCAGAGCATCATCCTCAAAAATAAACCAGTGGAACCAGGGAGCCAGAAACTCCTCCTGTTGAATATTTCTGCATTCTGTTTCCTCTTCTTGCAATAAACCCATGTCATTTCCACATTCCGCTGTAGTTCTTATTTTTCTGCCAGGAAAAGGAAGAATTCTTGTGAAGAGAGTTTTGCAACAAAAATCAGATAACAAAAGGAAGTTAATCACAAAATTTCTACTGGATGTAACGGTTTTGAAATAAGATGTAGCAAAACCCCGTGATGGCCACTACTGAGTTCTCACCAATTTGGCTTTTAGATAAGGAAGTAGGAACTCTACTGCCTTCATTTTGTTTGATGGCTGAAAGACTTCTTGCTCAATACTGAGCAGCCACTGCTTCCTGAGCAAATACAAAACTGATATGTGAGCTTCCTGGATCTGACAGGTAAACAAAGAAGCATATGAAAATATTTTAGACTAATTTGTTTCATAGTTTTACATCCATATATGCACAAGGTGTGAATGAAAATATTTCATATATGTCTGTATTGGTAGTTCATTTTTATTCTTCTCTCTCAATAGCATTTTCTGGCTGACTTAACATGTAGTTTCAGCCACATCTTTACACACAAGTCTGGGTCTCTTAAGTTTTAATAAGCATTTTGAGCAGCCAGATAAACATATGAAACAAAAAACACTTCCATAAACAAATCATAATCCACATGGTTGTAAGATGCCTGCTGAGGCAGTTGGCAGGATTTCCAATATTGACTCTCAGAACCAACTTTCCTGGACATCTTTTGGAACAAAAACCTACTACAAAGACAATAGTACTTCTCAGTTAAATACCTGACCTGAGCTCTGTTTGTATTTGAATAGTCCTGTGAAACAGCTTTTAAAAGATAAGCTTCTTATTTCATTATAACTTCCTTCCATTATTTTATTTAAGTTTATATCTTGATCTATGTAATTTTCTTCCAGCATAAGTGATGGCAAGAAATTGAGTCATGTTCTGTGTAGGGACAATTTTCTGACATTTAGTAACTGTGGCACTGCAGCAAATATTTTTTTTGACCAACGCAATAGATGTGAAATGCAAATTAAGCTGGTAAATATTTTCATTTAAACAGAAAATATAAAGTACCGAATATAAATGCAAAAAATTCAAACAACTTCAGAATATTTTTATTTCAAACATTTATGAGAAAAACGGGAAATACTGACCAGTTCTTTCCACCATGTTTGGATTTTGTGACAGGTTATTTTAATCAGTCATGCTAATATTCGACCATTCATTCCAGTACCTAAATCTGAGGAACTGCATCCTGAAAAGGAGAGCCCACAGCCTGAGTTAGGTACTCAGGATCTGTACTGGATACATGGAGAGCAAGAGAAAGCCATAAAGAAAACATGTGGAATGGTGAGCTGACAAAATAGGCAGAAAAGTGGGGAATAGCTCATGTCCTGGGTTTAGACATTGTAGCTATGAGGAAGTGGCTTCATATCTCAAGAACTGTTTTTACATAGTCTATCAAATTAAAAAAAAAAAAAAATCACAAACATTTTTATCACATTTTATTTGAAAAACTGGTAGAGAAGATGCCCAGCTTTTATGTACTTATCTAGTGGTTAATGCATTCATACAGAACATTGTACTTCTAAGGTCAGTTTTTGCTTATGTATGAGGAGGTTTTAAACCCACCTCTGCTGCAAACCTACTGCTGATGCTGTTTCATCTTTTGTACAATAATTAATGATTTATTGAGGCAGAGACTGTAAGAGGCGAAAATGACTTTCTAGCTTAGCGGTTAACAGGCTTGCCTGGAAGAGTCCTGGACATAAAATAACTTTTTTATCCCTTGACTGTTAAAGGGATAATAATCCTTGAGGCAAAAGACTGAGCCCCATGACTCCTCCTAATCTGTCGAGTTTTATACTGTTCTTTCTTCTTCTGCTGGTCTTTTGAATCTTGAATGCTCTTATGTAAAACAGAACTGCTTCAACAGAAGGGATTAAAGACATTCTCCAATTCTATTACCTTTGAATTTTCAATAATTTGATTGTTAAGACAATCAGCTTCAGGGTTAAAGAATAGATTTAAATTCTTGCATAGCTGAGGCAGGTGAGTGTATTAAGCACTGGAAAAAGTTAGGGAAGCCATTTCTTCCTCTGGCTGTTGCAGTACCGTGTGTGAAGTCAAATCTGATAGGCACGCTCCAACACCACCTATCAGATTAAGCGCTGCAGGCAAAACAGACAAAGGAATTGCTCATCTATTTATGCACCCCAGTAGGTCTAAACCTGACTTGAGTACTGAGCTCTCTTGCTGCTGTTGAGCCTGAAATTTTTCCAGGTATGCACAAAAGGAGAACCTTTGAAAGGTTGGAAAGGTTTAACTAAGAAAGAGGCATTACTGGCTTCAGGTGTGAAAGGATTAGATGGCAACTGAGTGGGGTGAAGATTAAAATTTAGGTTTTTTGACTTGGGCTGTTGTAATTATTAGATCTGTATATTAAAAGGAAAAATAAAAGTGAGTGCGTTCTTTTCACTGAACTGAAGAAAGCAACTCAACCTAAAAGTCATGTTAATGTCAAGTGCTTTTACATTAAGATACTTTAACGTTTTGTTTTAATAACAATGGTTTGGCATTTTTTTCAACCTACTTTATGAAATTGATACAGACGTTGAAGCTGCTGTAAATAGCAGTCAATGAGAGCCATGAAGGCTTACATAGGCAATGTTCCCACGAGGTGTTTAACATGTGCATATTAACAACTATACCCACCAGTATCTATTGAAAAACATGGAATTATTGTCTACCAAACTGACGTGGCTGATGTATTTGTAATATACAGCATAAAACCACCTTGACAAATTCCAGTATGTTACGTTTTATTGTCACAGTCATTCCTACATACTTTCCTGTCAGTATTAAGATGCTTCATTTTGCAATTATGCAATTGCAGATGCAATTATGATAGTAGGGCAAGGTACACATATGTGTAGACAAGGTAAATCTTGCCAAGATTGGTTAGAAGCACTGAAAGTTGCATGCTCTTCCCATACAGGAGTAGCTAACTGTACACTCTCTTTTCCGTGCAGAAGTTTATCAATGGCAAAGTATGGGTGAAAGGTACTTACAAGATGCATATAAATAATTTGCAGCTGGGTAGGAAAAATGTTATAGAAATAGAACTTACACATGTATATAAAAATCATATTGTGTAAAGTAAAATTGTTCTTGATGAAGAAATTTACTGCTCTGGAATAGATTGATTATTTGAGAGTGCATGTAGAATAGTCTTTAGGTAGATTCAGGATATCAAGGACCTTTCGACATCCAAAGCAAAGACAAACACTGAGTTTATTGTCTATTTTGGTATAGATCTAGTGTTCTTTTTCCTGTGGAAAACCCTGAAAAGACTTATTTTTAGTGTATTTTCCATATTTCTTTCATTCTGTTTCTCTTTCTGTCCCAAAACCCTATGGCTTTCAATGTTTCTGCCCATTCTTTTGAGGGATTGGGAATTCTGGTTACTTGCTAGCAGGTTTTAATCTGCTGGGATGAACCTGATTTACAAGGTACTATAAAAATAAACCATATAAGAATTAGCTATGAAAAAATCAGAACAGAAAAGCCCCCAAACCAGTTAGAGTTGACATGTGTAATCACCTTTGATAAGGAAATCACTCATAAAAGCATAAAGCAACCAAGGCATAATTATTTTTCCTTATGTTAGAGTGTAAAAATATTTCTGTCTAACATAAATGTTCCTATACTATTTTTTTTAGGGATTTGTTTTACTAGAGATTGTCAAAATAACATATCAGTTTTACACAGCCTGAATAGATGTTTGAATTTATATTATAGGGATGAGTGCAATACACGACAGCTTCTCTGAAATTTTGTATTGTATGTCTAGACAGAACCCGAGTTATTGTATTGCCTATGTATTTGATATTCTGAAGATTGTTTTGGGAAAACATGTACTTCATTCCAAGTGTATAGTACAATATGAATACAAAATAATACTGACAGTAAGTTAAAAAACTCCATTCTCTGGAAAAGCAAACAAACAAAACCCCAAGGGTTATCTCTTCTGGGAAAGGATCTCAGAACTAGTTAAATAATAGATGTATGTGTGACTGAGTGATTTCGTTGAGGTGACTAGCACAATAATAGCAAATGTGGTTTATAACATGCTGTATCTATATAACAATTGACTTCCATTTATTAATCTGCTGTCAGCCAAATTGACTTCCTGTGGGAGGGAAATCAATCCTCTCTTAAGATTTTGCCTTAAAAATCAACGACTTAACAAAACAGCATTTGATGTTTATGAAGGACATAGAAAAAATGTTACGTTTGCAGAATACAAACTGTTACAATGAGAAGATTTGAGACAAACTTTCCTCTGACGAGAAGACATGGTGTAATGATTAGGACTTTGGTGGGTGGTTGTTTTTTTTTTTCCCTGTCATGTTATGATGTTTTCTTACATAGAAATGAAATAAAGGTCAATTTAAAAAATTTATTTGCACATTCTTAGATTATGAGAAAAGTTTGATGTTGAAATATTTCATACATTATAAGCAGCTGTTGCAAAAACAACAACAAAACCCCTATCATTGAATATGAATATTAACTTTGAGAGAACTAGCTGCAGGAAGGGGTAGTGTTGCAAACTTTTCCTTGGTTTTGGGCAATAAATCCCCTGGCATTGTGAAGTTGTCAACAATATTTTCTAGCACCCTTAAAAAAAGTTCCTTCCACTTGGAAAGTATATCAAACAAGAACCCACATTATTTTCACTGGAATAGTAACTCCTGTATCTGGCTATTGCTGTATTATTTTACTGATGCTCATTTTCACGTGCCTGTGTTTTGGTCTGGATACCATGAGACAACCAGTTAGACTCCTCTGTTTTGTAGACCACAAGCTTATGAGAAATGCGGCTGAGTACATATGTTGCCAAATCTAACAGACCTTCAGAAATATTGTGGAATCACCACTCATATCGATTGAGTTATCTTCTTCGGTTAGGCTAGATTGAAAACATAGTCTTGGAACGTCTACTCTCTTGGGCCTGGATAATGCATATACCAGCTAGGGAGGTGTGTTCAGTTCCAGAGGTACCACAGAAACCAAATGACCAGAAGGAAGACTACATTGAGTTCCAGTCGTATTACTAAATTGACACATAGGCAATTAAAATTTTCAATAAAAATTAAAATGCAGTTAATTATAAACAAATTAAAATCCTGTTTCTAGCATTTGATTTGTGATTTAAAAAAAAAGATTAAGCAATTATCTCAGGTTTAAAGAAAATGAGTAGTTTGCTTTAGATGTGACTATTTTGATTTGACTTTTCTGAGTGTTTTTTCTTTGATTCATTGGGGCATTGCATGTCAGAATAAGAATGCATTTGTGTGTGTTTGCTTACACATATGTCTACTCTATGTTTTTAGAAGTGATGTGGTTGTGAACATCAAACCATAAGGAAATCTACGTAGAAGAATAGGATGAGGTATTGAACTTTGAAAACTCCTTTACACTATTACATATTTGAACCTAAAAATGGAAGCACCACAATGATGTCACTGGCAAACTATCATAACTTTCCTTCCTTGCCATAACTCTTGTTACAGAGGGACAAAGAAGACTTATGTTTTCAGTCCCTGAAATATATACTACTTATTCTTAGTGTGAGGATGGCACAATATCCAGCAAAGTACAGCAGCGAACATAATGTTAGTAGCAGGTATTTTAAAGCCTGCTCAGTTTATGTTAGTTGAATTTCTACCATTATGAAACTCCTCCTAGAAGCTTGTACTTTGTATAAGTCAATGAATTCTTTGCCTTCTCCCACACTTTGTTCCCATCCCAATTGCTGGAAGTTCCAATTAATTTTTGTCTCAGTCTTCCTTTCTTTTTCTAAAACCTGGCAGAAATAAAAATCAACATTTGAAAATGTGGTATGATTATGAGGAAAACATTCTCTTCTTTATTTTAACTGCACAGCTTAATAAACGAAATATTGCGAAGTTCATTGAGTTTCTTTTTGGTAAAAAACCTGAGAAATATTGTGATATTTATATTAAAACATTTTATAAGGATACGGAAAAATATGAGGCAAGTTATTTAAAATAATTTCAGTGGTTCCTGAAATGGAATGTGTAGAGTGGCAGATACATGTTTTAATGTACATTGATGTGGTAGAAATTGCATATTTATTTCTGAATTCATGAACTTATTTTTGAAAAAAACCCACATTTATTTTCAAATGGAAGAAATTTATAACATTTTATAAATATATTAATATTGGATTCCTTCTTCCTGTTTCCTAGTATTCATGACAAGCTGATGGGCTATTGCAAGGGTTAGAAAAAATATTAGGCTTTTCATATAACATTACCATTAGTTAACATTCCCAGAATTAAAATAGATTTTACCAAACTGTGGGGACTCTGTAGCAGAATACATTTTTACTCTGAGTTCAGCTTATCTTGGATTTTTTGATAGATTTGTGAAAAGTAACAGTTTTTTGCTTGATACCTCCTGAAGTAAATCCTTTGCATAAACTTTGACTAGTTTAAAATGGGCATTTTGCTGTGGGTTAATGTGCGCATATATACAGCATCAACACAGATTGAAACAGTAGTTTTAATAAAAAGAAACGCTCCTTAACTTTACAAGTGTATCACCATATAATATGCATGAATGACATAACTGTTTGAGATACGTGGTTTTAAGATACCGCTTTGGAAGATGGATTACGCAGGATATTGCAGTGGTATCAGGATTTTGGTTGAGATGACATATGGATGTGGGAAGAGACCTGTGTTATAAAATAGAAAGGAATTGCCAGGAATTCTAATTATTAAAATTATTGTTTTCTCATAGAAAATAATTAGTAGAACTATATTATCAATAATGAAAAAAACAGGCTGACAGGTTTCTTTAGCAGTCATTGAACCAGGAGGAAAGGATTTTATTTTAAACTTTCATTTGGAAGAAGCAGGAACTTCACAGAAGACTGATATTTAAGCTGAAGTTTAAACAAGAGAACTAATGTTCTCAACTTCAAAGGGCAACTTTTAGTAAAACAAGAGAAGTGACTTGGGGTAGTCAACTGGAATGAGAACCTTCCTTGAATGAGGAAGCATAAAGATAAAACTAAAGTTGTCCAAAGTCAAGATGAATTAGACCTTGCAAAGAAAATTAATATGAAAAGTTTTATTACCTTTATAAATAAATAATAATAATAAAATATAAGGTAAAAAACATCTAGCCAAACAAAAACATGTGATGTGAGTTGTTTCTAGTGAAGATGAGCTAAACAGTATATAATCTGGGATGACTAAAACCTAAATGCTTTCTTCAGTGTTCAGTATGCTTAATGATGGTCATGGTACAGAGCAGAATATGAGGCAAAACCAGAATAATAACTTGTACTAAAAGTTTGAAAATGAAAATTGCCACAATTTTCAAAACAAAATTGAAACACTTTGATAATTTCATAGTAAAGATTTAGGCAATGTCTCTTTCTATGTACTGAAAAAAGGACAATATTTTTATATATATGAATTTTAGCAAATGATAGGGCTTTATCTCTGGTAGTCCATGCTCAACTGCTGACTAAGTTGCTGACCATATTGTGAAGGAAACAAACACTCAAGAAATAGATTTAAAAATAAAATGGTAATTAATAAATGATGTTTTATGAACTGTACATTTTATTAGCTGAATCTATTTGAGAAATTATTATTTTTACTAGAGAAAGTACATAAAATTTTTATATAATCTTTGTGAATTCCAGTAGATTATTTGAGAAGATGCCACGTGGGAAATGTCATAGTTAGAAATGGTGACCATTATCATGGGATGATGTGAAGAAACTGACTGAAGAGAAGGTGACAGACTATGCTGATAGGCAAGAGTAAAGTTAGAGGTGATGTTTCTCAAGTTAAACTTTGACATTGCCTTTTACATCTTTTAGTTACAAATATAACGAAGAAACTGTGGGGGTAACATCTGCAGACAGCAAGAAGGACTATCCTGATGACACAATAGTAGAAATGGGATGAAATTTAAAAGGAACAATTTGTTCATACCTTAAGATACACCAGGGCATGAATATGTGTGAAAAAGAAATAATGAGATGTAGTAAGGGAATCCTAGAGTATGAGGAATATACTTGGAAAGAGATAGGCTGTTTAGGTCTTTCATATTCAATAAAGAAATGTACAGAAACTGGAAAAAAAGTGCAAAGAAAAGGAAAGGGGGATGGTCAGTGAACCAAAACCAACCTTAAAACAGGAAACCAGGATAATCTTAGCCATGTAAAAATGTTCCTAAGACTATGATCTCTCAATAACTCACAAAATTAAGTTTCTGGGAGGCTAAGTTACCTAACTTAAAGAAGAATGCTGGAATATGAGCACAGGTGATCTCAGAATGTCAGGAGTCTGTCTCAGGGTTTCTTGACTGACTTTCCTTAGGAACAGTGGAGTAAACCATGAAATAGTACTTAAGGCAGAGTCAAAGAAAAATAGACAATATTTCTGTGACAGTTTTCTTGTGTTTGATGAAACAGGTTTTAGAGGTCCCCTCCAGTCCTCTGTTTCTAGATATTTGAATGGAATTTACTGTTACCATAGTAACAGATGTGGAGATTGAATTTCTTTCTTATTGCTAGATGCAACCTAGTTAGCACAGAGAGTGAAAGAATTAATTTATCTTTGTTAATTTTTTCTCAACCTTGAGTGTCACTTTGAAAGTTAGCTGGAAATGCTGTGGATTCATCCTGTGTAAATGTATATGGCTGATTAATTATCCAACATATTAAATTGCCTTGACCTTTTTGGGTGCCTGTGTTTAATCAATAGCTTTGATTTTTGAACCACTGATGTTATTTGTAGATCAAACCAGAAAACAACTTGCTACAAGATCTGTCAACGTATGAATTTTATGGAGATCAATGAATATCAGGTTTTCAAACTGAAAAACGTCCACAGTATTTTACATGTTTTCCTAGCTCTGGAAAGTAGCATGTGTGGCAATAGCAACGTGTCTTTTTAGAACTAAAATAAATATTGCTAAAAGGTACAGGGCAATTAAAAGGTGGATTTTAGCACTCTAGCCCTAATATTTGATTATTATATTACTATGTTATATGAATTTCTTGTGATTATTTCATATTTGGTGACATAAAAATAAGATGGGCACTTGTGCTTTGAATTTGCAGTTTATCTATGAACAGCAGCACATTATCTCCCAGAAGTCAGTTTTCAGGTTTCACTGTTCTTGGTTTTTTTTCAATAAATGAACTAATAGTGGATTCTTTAACTGAATATGAATTTGCCTCTTTTTAAACTCTGGGAAATAAGATGTTATCTAAACATATGGTGTTCTCAGACTATGTTGAAAAAAATTGTCTTATGCCAAAACTTGTCTTATGTCCGATGCCATAATTCCTTATAACCCTTGGGTGTCAGTTGTTTTCAGAATAGGGAGAAACTGCAGGCACAGTGAATATACAGTGTTAAAAACAAAGAAAATTGAATACCTAATGATATCTGCAGTGGAAACCTAATTTATATGTACAGATGTTGTACCCAAAAATATAGAAAGTATATATCTTTATATAGTTTTTTCAGTTATTTGATGTTTTATCCAGAATCTTGTTGAATTTCATTTATATGTTGTAACAAAACCTTAGTAGAGAAAGAGAGCGTAAAAACCATGGAAAACAATGGGATATTGAGATGTGTTAGACAGTATTTTTCTTCTCCAATAGGCAGCTGATATTATGGACAGTTGTTGCTCAGATCTCTTGAAATAATTATTTGGGTGTGTCTATGGAGCTTTTTTTGTCAAAGAAAGCTTGTATGTCTGTCTGAGTCTATGTTCATAAATTCAGCTATAATCATATACTGAGAACCAAACCCATATGTAAATGGAGGTATTTACATATGTATTATGTAATATGTACATATAATTATGTATTGCATTTCTTTTGTGAAGACTAGTATGAAAAGAATATAAATGTATTGCACTACTCAGCATACAGTAATATAATATTGTAAACTTAAACTTCAAATCAGCATCTTTCGATTACTTGCATGAACCAAACTGACATTTCTTACTGGCAAATGTATATGAGCAGGATCAGACACACAAGAGGAATGTTATTCTTAGAGTCCAGTCCTATGTTCTTATTCACACAAATTTCACATTTTGATGTGTACGATTAGTGGGAACAAGTAAAAGAAGAGCAATTGCAAAGTAGAGAATAGGGTTAACAAGTTGCAGGTCAGTCTGTGGAGGCCAAGGTCCTAGGCAAATAATCCCATTTTAAACAGTTGGGACCATTCTTGTTCTCTGAGGTTTAAAAGGCAGACAGACATACCTTTTCTAAGGAGCTGGAATTAATGGTATTGACGTGACTGTTATGCAGTCCTAAGCAGTGAGAAGACATTGATTAAAAAAGAATAAAAAAGAAAGAAGATATTTTCTGTCTTCTTTGCCTGCTCCAAGACCCTAGTAAGGCTAGTCAAGCTGTGTTTTACTCTATTTAGGTAATTAAGAACCCGTCCTTTTTATGAACTTGTATGAAAAAGCTGGATTGTGAATAAAAATATAGAAATATTATTTCTGATTAATTTCTGAATAATTGTAATATACTTTCTGAAAATGTTACAATTGGTTGGATAGTAATAGGTGTTTACAAAATCTGGAAATTTATGAAAAAGAGAGAAAGAACAGGGTGAAAGTGGGAAAAAATACTCTATGGGCTAAGAAAATAATACCATATGTTTTTTTTCCTTTTGCAGAAGAATTGCAGTGCCAGTAATGTGTTTGACCAAACAAGTTTTCTCCAAAACTTTCTACTCTATGGAACAGTTACAGAAAATTTTTTATGATCTGGTAGCATAGTGTTAATTATATGCAGAAACAATTGGTGTTTATTCAGAGGGTTGAAGAAATCTATAGTAAACTTTGAATCTAGGAAAAGAATTTCTTCTCCTAGAAGAGAAGGAATTGATAACTGTTCATCCTTACTTTTTACTTACCTATTTCTGCAGCATTGAATATGTCTGTATTTTCTTACTAGGATTTTGTAAATGTGCTCTAAAATGTGTAAATTGAGTGTATATGAAAGGGAAGAGGGACTTTTTGTAGTGTAGCATATTTTCCTGCTTTATATTTATAAAGGTAAAAGAATTTTTGAATTAAGTTCTTCTAATTCATTTCTCGCCTTCTAAATGCTCATAGAAATGAAGTCTTTTCAACACGCAGCTATTTTACAGAAGTACCACTAACATTCCAGCTACTGGTTTAGAATACAATTAGTTGCAAGATAACATATGTTAAACCTTCAGTCCATATCTGCTGAAAGACTGACCTATTTTAGGAAATGAAACAACACCAAAGAAAAATATCTGCAGGATTTTTCTGCTCTTCAGAGTCTGTTGGCTAAAAGAATAGGGACTGAAGGGTTTGTATGCTAAGGAAAAATGTATGCTTAAAGATAAGAAGGTGTAAGTAGGTTAGGTAGATATATCAGCACATCAGTCAGCGGCTTAGTCCACTCGGAGAGGGAACAAAGATTTATCCCATGTTCTTATGTACTTAAATGGGATATCTGGGATAACTTCAGAGAAGATTCCATTCAAATTGGTGTAATCAACTTGGACCAAAATCACTGCACAAATCTTGCATTCCCTAAACAGTTCCACTTTTGTAAAGTTTAATTTCCCTAAATTATAGCCATAAGTTTTATCTCGTCAGTCCCAAAGATGTGAAAAACTAGAAACAGAATCACTCATCTATAAATATTTGAGCAATGAAAGCTCTACATCAGCTTGCATCTTCCTTAATATTGTAGTTGTATTTTGTTGTTGCTTTTGAAAAAAAGTTAACATTAAAATACTGTTCTCTTTGTGTTTTCACTGAAGAGTTCACCTTTATTCCTCTAATTTACACCCTTTATTGAAAAGTAGCATGCAAAACATGACCAATTTAAAGCAATTTTGTATAAACTTAGGGTGTTTAAGCCACATGGAAACCTGCAGAAAATATAGTACGTTTCTGTGAGATGATTGCTTAAGTCTTCCTCAGTCCAATATTTTCTTGTATTGCTGTAAAAAGCTTCCATTTTGCCTAGAATTAAAAAGCAGTAGACAATCTGGCTTCACCCAGTTTTCATTGGCTCTGTTAATATGGTATAACATAAATGTTTTATAAAACTAAAAATATTTATTTTAAAACTAATAACAATATTACTGTTGAAATCAAGCTTAGTTTTGCAGCATTGCCAATAATGTTTTTTGAAAATGCACATCCAACAGGCACTCAAAGTCAGCTTAGACAGTATTTGAATCTTTCCTTCTTGGTGTTCATTAACCAGGTCATAGCTTTGTAAGTTAAACCAGTCTCCAGAATTAATAGTGGCATTTTAACACTACTAGTGTGAATATGGCAGTTATAGAATAATAGCCCTATGTGCCTCTCTGGGAAAGTCCTGTGTGATAAAGTGTATACTGAATTCCATCCCTGATGAACCATAATTAATGTCAGTTTAACATCTGCATGTATCCAGCAGTGTTTGCATAACTGTAAAAATAAATTTTAAGGCAAGAGGTTAGTGTCTTTTTGCAAGAAGAGCAAGACAGGAGTCTTAGCTAGATATAATAGATATAATGATAGGACCATAGAATGCTTTATGTTGGGAGCGACCTTAAAGACCATCTAGTTCCCACCTCTCTGCCATGGGCAAGGACACTCTCCACCAGACCAGGTTGCTCAAAGCCTCATCCAACCTGGCCTTGAACACTGCCAGGGATGGGGCATCCACAGCTTCTCTGGGCAACCTGTTCCAGTGCCTCACCACCCTCTACATGAAGAACTTCTTCCTGATATCTAATCTAAATCTCCCTGCTTTCAATTTAAACCCATTACACCTTGCCCTGTCACTACAAAACGTTGGCTCCTTCCTCTGTTAATTGTGTAGACACTGTCTACTTAATCATTATTCTGTGATGCCTATTTATCAGACATTTGCAGCTGGCTAGCAAGTAACTGTATGAGCTGACAACTTTTATGCAGAAAAATGCATAATTGTGTAAATAATCTTTATCATATCCCCAGGTAGTCCCTGTTGTGATATGTAAATTATGCAAGTATAGCAGAATCATTCAGTTGCCCAGTGAACTCATGAGTGTTCTAGTGACCTGTTCTGATTCATGTTGATGATGAGATAGAAAGCCAGAAGAACAATGAATGAGATTTCCAGATGACAGGGTACTTTTGCTTCGAAGAAAAAAAATGTAGTTAAGAGAAGCATGGATATTGACCACGGTATTTTGACTACCACGTAGCTGCCTATGATTTGGGATGGCCCGTCACAATACACCACAAAAATGTTCATTTGTTGATGACAACTCTCCACTCAGGAAGATGGCACAAGAGGTAAGTGACATGCCTACCTGCACACTGCCGTGGTCTCAGCTGGAACAGCTGTATAGAGGGAGAAGAAGTGGCACTCTAATGGTGAAGCTGACTCTTGCAAACCAACAAATGTATGCTGAGAAAACTTTCCTGCACAAGTGTAAGTTGTGGAATGTGTATTGATTGCTACAATAACCAACTATTTCCCATTTACAATTCTCTTTTTAAACCATTAGTAGTGTCATCTAGAAATCAACATCCGTTTTAAAACTTGAGTTAAACTACTTCTAAACAGAATTGTTCCTTGAGTAGTGAAAAAGAGAATGTGAATGAAGAACAGCTCTGTATAAATTACTGAAGTTTGCACTAGACAAAAGTTAAGAATTAATTTTTTTAGTATAGCACAACTTATTTATTTATTTTGGGCCTTAAACACATATTTTTTTTGTCTTGCCTATATACCTAACAGAAACTGAAGTAAACTACACAGGTTAGTAAGAAAGTGTATATCTGGAACAGAGGTAGAGTCTTTGTTGTAAATAGAAGCAAAATTAGATGCCCTGAAAGTCACCTAGACAGCAAAGTTTGAACAAAAAACTGTCTCAGATGGAAAAAGATTTTAAATACAAATATTTTCAATGCAGAATTCAGTCAGGGTGCATAATGAACAGAGAAGAACTGGGCAGACTGGAACTACCGATTCTTGCCTGAGGCATTCCAACCCACAGGGAAAACCTGCCATACACAAGCTGTTCCTTGAGCTATAAGACAGAAAGGTAGCAAAGGCGAAAAACAACAAGAAAGGAAACAGAATTGAGAGCCACTGGGATTATTTTATTTTAACTTACCAAGTGTAATTAATAAATATTTACTTTTAGAAAGGCAACAACTAGAACATAACACTTTTCTTCACAGATTTTAATTAATCTGTGGCCTGAATGCTAATATGTTACTATGTAATTTAATAATATTTGTGGTTTTGTCATTATTGGTATTATAGGAGTACTTCATATTTAGGTGTCACAGAGCTAGAAAGCTACAGAACTGGAAAATAAAATTATCTTTAAAAAAGCAAACAATAAATTCTTCTCCATTTTGAACTTTAGACTCTGTAATCTCAAAACTCTGCATTTAGTAGAAATACAGAAAGACTTTCATATCCCATAACTAGGTAATGATAAATATCTGGAAAAAGGAAAACCACAAAACCGAAGGCCTGAACGGAGGGGCAAATCCCTGGAGCCTTCTCTTCTCCAGGCTGAACAAGCCAAAGTTTCTCAGATTATATGCTTTATATAATTTGAAGTGGGAATGGAGAGAGTGTTTTCAGAGAGCGGATGATCACTATCAAGATTTAAAAAAATTATTAGGTATTTGGGTTGAATATAACTATACTAATCTAATATTTTCTTCAGACACAACTTTTTATTCTCTCTTCCTCTAATCCCAGTATCTACTTTTGCAGATACACAGTACTGTATGCACCTCTTCTGTACTTTTTTATTTAAAAGTGCTCTCTGTGTTTTGATAGAAAAAGACAAATTGATATTTTTACCATCTGGGAGATGTGATTTAATTTTTTTTTTTCCATGGTGTGCCTTCACTCGATGATCTTGAATTGGACTATGCTCTGTGGTTGATCTCTAAAGCACTTAATGTCTCTAGTAATTTTCTGGTATTTTAAGCATTCTGCACATGCAGTACTCCAGTTTACTGAGTTAGTGATTTTCATAGAGAAATCTTAATGATATTTCTCCATACTGGAGAGGTTAAACTGTATAAAGTAAATTTGTGATTTCTCCATTGTGAGACATCCATTTTGTTCTCAAAAATAGGTTCTAGGAGCTGAGAAAGATCTTGGGAATGTTAGAGAGATGGAATGCATATCCAATGTATATAGAATATTTCATATATGGCAATGACACAAAGGTGATGAGAAGCAGCTATGGGAGGCCAACATTGTCCCTACAAGAAAAGGAAAAAGAAAGAACAGGAAGAGAATTTCTCTAGTAAGTTCTTTGCTGCTTGAGCATGCTGTACTGGTAAAAGCCACTACCTAAATGCCAGGAATACCTCACTGTCCTTTGGATGAGACAGAACACAGTCTCTTTGATTTTTACTGCATTCACTACACTTCACCACATTTGGAACTTCAGACTCAGAAATCTCCCGTGAATTACTATCTTCACTATGGAATAAAGTTAAGAAAATTAGAATTTTAAAGAGCTGTGTGTTTCCTGAAAAGGTTGTGGCTGTAAGATGGGCTCTGTTTTATTTTTGTGTGGACTTCTAGAGGGCAGATGCATTAGCCTGTGAGGCTTGGGATGCAAAAGTAGGCAGAAGGTAGAGGTAGAAGGCAGCCTACAGGCCTCATGAAATGTATCATCACAATTGTCACTGAAAACTTCAGATGAATTTTGTTGTTATGTGAGCACCAGTAAAATATTGCAGGTTTTGCTTGTCTAGTATTCTTTTTCTCCTGTGTGCGGGTATCTCTATTGTCCTGGTAGAAAAAAACCATATTGAGGATTGTCCTAAAAACATACGCCAAATCTGTTGCTGCTGTGTTGAGGGGTCAGCGTGTCATATTACTGTGTTCACAGGATGATCCTTGCTGCATAAAGTCTCATTGGCAGGCAGCTTTTCTGTCTTGATTTGGAAACTGTTCTAGAAAGGAGAGTGGATTTGTGGCTTTTTGACTGTATAAAGCTAAAAGCTGTTGCTCTGAGGCATGGATAAATCAGTGTCTTTTCTAGTACAACAAAGATTTCTTTCCATAGAACTTTATCTTGAGACCCCAGCAGCTTCAAGCTGTCTTGACTAGGTTTCCCAGAATATGCTGTGTTGGACCAAGAAGGCAACAGAACAATGAGAAGAAAGTGCTGAAAAGTCTGGTGAGAAGCAAAGGAGCCTGATAATCTTGACTCAATTTAATTCTAGGCCTGTCTTTCAGGTGCTTGCTATTGTATTTTTTTTTTTTTCTAGGCATTATTGTGAATGATAGCAAGAGTTAGGCAGGTCTTCTGCAGAGGACAACAAAGTGGGTTTATTAGGTGTTCATGATGCAAGATGCATTGAGGGCAGGTCAAATTCTAGAAGAAATTCTTTGCTGGCTGTATTACATGACTGGTAAGTGTGTCCAAGTGTACCTCAAGATGGTCATAAATCAGATATATGTGACTTAAATGTTCTCGAAGCCTTGCTGTATTGATTCAATGGAGTGAGTGAATGCTCCAACCTTGGACCCCCTCACTGAACAGACCAAGAAAGTAATTTAATACGCTGGTGTAGACACAGCTGTATTTCCTACGTTTTTTTTTAAAATGTGTCTTTACGTTTCTTTATGCTGCCATAAACCAGCAGTGAGCTGTTGAAAGATTGTAAGAGCCTGCTGGAATTTCCAGCACTCTGTTCTGCTTTCTTCCATTATAGAACATCTCTGTAGGAGCATGGTGGGGAAGGAAGGTTTTCTATGTCTAGTGCTGTAGTTTCTAATAATTTTTCAGCCTGCAACTTGTGCTGTCTTTGTATAAAAATACTTCAAAAAAAGCCCAGAATGTTCAGGGCTGTTCATAACAAGGTATACTTGTTTTACAAGCAGATGCAGTGTGATGTCAAGGTAAAAAAACCCCCATGTTTAACTTGGTTGTAGTGAGATGTTGGAATTGGAATTTTTCTTGCTTTGAATTAGGTATTTCACAAGGGGATTTTTCTTGATTAATTAAGACAGCTACAATACTTTCACATAAATTATTCAGCAGTTAAGAGGAAACTGTTACAAGATGTAGTCATCCTGGCCTAACTATTATTCATGTGGATCTTTAAACAGGGATACAATGGCAGGTATACACAGTGAGTTTTGGCTGGTATGTTTCCTCTTTAACCAGCTGACTCCATTCTGCAAACAGAATTTATTTTATGTTCACTTTCAATTTTCTTTTAATATATTACTGCTTCATTAGAAAACTTATTTAAGTATTAAGACAGAAGCTTAACAAATTGACTTCTCAGTCAATTACATTTCTCAGTACTTGTTTAGTCTTATATCTAATGCCTTCTGTACATATTTAAATATACACCCACTGTTTAATTTCTGTCTAGTGCTTGTAGTTCTTAAATATTTTGTTCTATTCTGTTTTGTTTTCAGAATGTCACTATCACTGTTTCCTGATTATTCAATACTTGGTGCTTGTACCATTCTAATTATTTCTCATATTTTTTAGTCTAAAGAAAACAAACCTTAACTTTATTACTTTTGTGCAATTCTGCACTTTTTTGGCTTTCTGGACACAGTGATGCAAGTTGTAATAGTCATTGTTATTTATTTGTGCATAATATCATAACAGCTATCAATCTGGGGTTGAAGTTTCTGCAGGTTGAATTCTGATTTGAATCCTGGATCTGCAAAATTCACTGTGAAAAATAGCTCCTAGCAACGTCCATGTCTTTGATAATGCTATTTGAGATGCAAGATCTTATTTTAGCTTTTAGAGAGGATCTTAATCCTTCTAATGTACCAGGAGGAATAACTGATTCTCAGATGTGCCAAGTAAAATATTTTCATTTATATTGTGTTCTTATGAAATCACTCACTAGATCATCTTGGTAATACGGGAGATAGGACATAGAACAATAAATTTCAGTGGGCTCAGTGTGTTTTTCTGTAATTTCCTTAAATATCTATTCTCTGTGCAACTTGACATCAGATAAAATTCACCTTTCCAAAATTACCTGTTGGTTATGTTGCATGTAATTCCACTTCTTTCAATACTCTTTTGAGGGTGTGAGGGAGACTAGAATTGGAGCATCTGCAGTGCAAGCATTCACATTCTTTCCTTGTACTCAAGTTCTTGCTCTCTGCTTTGTGTATGAAACAATGATACTTTTAGCCTCAGGTCACATGTGTAGTTTGTTATACCATCACGAGGAGTCCCTTTGAGACCTGAATGCTCACAACTTTTTGAATTGCCTGTGTTAATCTTTCAGTGCACTGCTTAACCCAGTCTGTTGGATCCATGTTGTAGCTGGTAGAATGCATTTGCTACATGTTTGAACTTTGTGTCATAAACTAGTTGAAAGAGTTTGTCTCTTCTCTCTCAAATAGTTACAATAAAATGAAATAGAATGGATTTAAGAAAATCACTAAATCAGTCCTGAAGATGTATAGTATATCTCGACAATGTGCTGATCAAATTAATTTTTTATTTGATTGAAATCAAGAATTTATGCATAAGCACAAAGTAACTAAATCAGTTCCCTGGAATTTACTTTCTTCCTTTGAGGTACAGTATATTTTCATTTCACCAGCCACACTCTCTCTCTTCAGAAATCTTGCCTGGGCAGAATTTGGGAACTTTGGACACCTGTCAGAGATTTCCAAGTATCCAGAGGATTGGTGCTTTGGATGCTTCCAGACTGCTGCATGCTTGTTGTTCATGTAGTTTATCCATGCACAGTAAATCCAACTGATCCAAGTCCCACACAGATCTATGGTTTAGCTTAGCACTTATTAGGGAAATGGAAACCCTATTTTTTCTATAGTGAGATCAAAGAAAACCTAATAATTTGACCACCTGGGTTAAGAAGCAGCCTAAACTAAACTAAACTAAACTAAACTAAACTAAGCTGAATTATGCTAAACCAAACTGAAAAAGCTAAGCAGACAGCCATTTTCAAATATACAATCTAGTCTTGATAATACTGACAGGAAAATAGATTTTGGACTTCACTGAATATTTTGTGTGCAATGAATTGAGCTGATGATAGCTAAAACATGACAGTGGTTGGGCATAAGAGGGTTAACATGACCTACTTGGTAAGTCTGGTCCAAAAAACCAGTGAGCTCTTCAACAAATTTGGTACAAATTCAACAGTGCCGATATGTTTTTTCATATTTTGCTGTCAGGATGGTGCAGCAGTGGGGGTCCCACAAGGTCCTTCAGGGCAGAGACCAGCAGCAAGAGTCCATTCAACCACCATGGCCAGGAGCAGGGAAGCCAGGAGGCACCAAGGGTAGCCCTGTATCTGGATATTGGGCATCTCCCTGGGGATGGGCCAAGGCTAGGTTGGGATGTGGGCTCGTGGGTGGGCTGGTCTTGGTGGGGCCCATAGCCTAGAAGGGCAGGGCTGTGAATGCTTTATTAGCTAGAGATTCCCTTTTCTCTTTTCTGGCGTGATATTAAAACAAATATATTACTTTTATTGACCTTTTGATCCTAAAAATACATTCTGTACCTTTTTTCCCCACTGTGCTTTAAACCTCCTTTTTCTTTGTAAACTTGATTCTATTGCGAAAGAGACTTGTAAAGCATCTGGCAAATAAATGCAATAGATTGTGTTCTTCCTACTGCTTTATTTTTGTGTTACCTTGCATCTAGCATGAAAATCTAGCCAGAACTTTGAAAACATCTTTAGGAAATTGATTTTTCTTAGTATGAAATAACTGAAACATATTCCACTCTACAAAAAAAAAAAAAAAAAAAAAATCCTATTCCAGAATGTGGTGATTTTAAAGAGTAAGGATTACTGTTCTAAATGTAGGTATTGATTAAAAAGTACTATATGTATATTTAAATAAATGAAAAATGAATGAAAACTCTGTTAAGGAAACATTGTCATGTTTCTACATCTTCAGTTATAAAACAGGTTCAGTAAGCACAGCAAACTGTAAAACGAGGAATTGACAATGTGATTGTATACTTCTGCTAAATATCCAACAGAAATCACAATACATCATGTATGTCACTTAAAGACAAGGGGATCAATATTTCTTTGTAATTTCCTTCTGAAATCACTAACAAGTGTTTCATTACCTTTTGAAGTCATATGAATTGTGAGGATTTTACTGAAGCTTTTAAAGAGCATCTTGGTCCACAGAATGACAGTGTTGTCTTCTGTATAGAAATTACTGACCTTTTGTCATTACTCTTGCTGAAATATGTGGGTATCTATTTGGTAAATTGAATGTGTAAATCCAAAATCCATTAACATTTCTGATATACACAAAGGAAAAGTAAATCTTAAAGAATATCTGCTATCAACCAAGCAATTATGAAAATTAGTCTTTGGATTGTGGTAATTGATTTATAAGTATAAAAGAAAGTAAATATCATAAAAGCATGTGTGAAGTTTAACAAGAAAGTAGTATTAGTTCCCATGAAGAAAGTTAACCAACAGTTATATTTTTAGTTTATTTGGGTGCACATCCTTTGAAAACTGACGTGTGGTTCTCCACAGTTTTGTACTTTGTGTTGCTATTTTAATGGTTTGAAGTTACGTAGAGTAAGACCAACTGGGTTTGTAATACGTACAGAATGAATGCTTGGTATTTATTCTTAGTCTCTGTAGACTGGCTGAACAAGTTCTGTGAAACCGTGAAAATTCCTAAATCAACCCGACATTTTTCATTGCACCCGTTCACTAATTGCTGATAGCAGCCTATGAATATTATGAATTCACTATTTCTGGTCAGGTCTTCTGTAGGGATGTTCATAAATACAAATAACGAATATCAGGCTGCATAGATAATATGTTAGTCACACGCCAAAATATTATTAGCTGAGTAAAAAACTATTTCTAAGGTAAATGCTAAAATAAAGGTATTAAAGACATATGGACACATAGTCTGTAATGGCTGATGATGGATGGACAGTGATAAGGTAATCACAGACAACTAAGGGAAAGAAAAATCAAGATACTTGATTTTATTTCCAGATGTCAGTTTTCCCTTTGCTAAAAAGGAAGCATAACACAGAAAGGGATATAAAGGGTGGGAGGATATCACTAAAATGAACATTACAGACTTAAGGACCTGCAAAACTGGCTAACATTCTTAGTTTGATTTCCTGCATGGTCAGTCAGCAATTGAGAACTGGGGAGGAACGTCCTGCAGGAAAAAAAGGATTGACTCATACAGTCTGGAAGGGCTCTATTGAAATAATGATTTGCTGAAATAAGTAACAAACACAAGTCTGTGCTAATCTTTCATTTATTGTCACAGACGGCATACACTGACGTATTTGTTCTTTATAGCACAGATATTCTCTCAGAAAATACCACTCTCATATCCCTGAAATTTCTGCTCATTAGTGTGTCTTTTTTTCCCCTCCTAGCCTCCTGGCAAAAACTGTGGATGTGAAGTCATCCTGATACGAAGCCTGAATGTGAATGTCAAGACCTTTGTCTCAAGTTACTGTTTGTGTTGATACTGCCCCCATCATAGTGACTTTTACTGTCAAGTGCTGAGTAGAAGTGCTGTCAGAAAGTCAGAGATGTGGCAATGAATCTTGATTTCAGTACTGTTAATTGAAGTTCATTCTCTTACTCCATATGCAGGAGTGACAAATAACAAATGAGGATGCTTTTTTATTTTCTTGGTGTTACACATTATCAGGATTAAGAGCACTCAGTCATTTAAATTATTCAAACTATTTTTGTGAAAGTATGAATTATAGCTCAGGAAAAGCTTATATTTTTTGCAGAGGGTCCAAATATACTGCCTAGCACAACTAACTTGAATAGGCGCTAAGGAATTCTACAGGCAGTTTCCTTCTTTCCTGCTTTACGTTGCAGCTGAATCACCCTGTGGTTGTCACTGCAGCCTAATGGTTTAGGATAGTAACAGTGACACGTTTTTTTCTCTTTTCCACAGAAGGGAGAACTCCAGAACAAATAATAGTTTGTTTTCCTGTTTATAGGCCAATACACTGATAGATGCCCACTTACATAGAACAAGTACTTAATTCTTTAGAGCATCTGAACCTCTCACCTTAGATGAGGCCTTTGGAGATAGTCAAAGCAGGAGATGCTTTACTGATTCTGAGCAGTTTTTGTGAGGGTAGAGCTCTCTTCTGAATGGGTATGATTATCCCCCAAATAGGGCTTAAACAGTCTGTTCTGACATAACATCATAGTGATCTGTGTGCCTATTTATGTGTGTTAGTCTGGGAGTTTAAGAGAAACCAAGGC